>OZ007598.1:74939225-76139225 GCA_963931845.1 Maratus michaelseni
GGGCAGAAATCAAGAATTTCATTCGGAAACACAATGTGACGGGAGATATTTGCATGTCAAAATTATTAACATATTTTCACATGAAGATACACATATGGATGTTCGACCATCCATCCATTGCCATGCAAACTGTCTTGTTTTCTAAATCAGCTTTACATCTCTGAAGTTCATCACTGTAAATCTTGGGCAACCATTTATCAGCTAAATCGGCACGACTAGGTGGTTTATAACCTGGTCGTAAAGACATACAAAACTGTTTAAATTCCTTATTTTCTACCAATTTAAAGGGGCAATTGGCTGCAAAAATAAATCGTGAAACTTTTTTATCAAAATTATCTTTTTCCTTGGGAGATGTTCTTACTACAAAATCATCTAACTTTAATCTTTTGGAAGCCGTAGGCATTGAATTAGAAGTTGTAGGTTCATCAACATCCTCTAAAAATAAATAAAAATATGAAAATTTTAATGATTAGAATTATAAATATTTTTTTTTTATTAGCTGGGCGCCAGTGATAACTCACCAAATCTTGTTTCATTTGGGCTCATTTAAATTGCAACCCTTTCATTATGAAATAAAATGTTTCCAGTTATGTTATGTCTATTTTAACATTTTTGTTATTGACAAAGCCTAATCATTAATAGACCCGATTATGTGAAATTTTATTATTTGTATTGATATGTTTGTGTTTACATATTTTGTCATGATTATATTTTAGTTATTTTCAAGTAAGTTTTTAAAAATAATATATTGCAATGTTAAAATATTGGCTATTTGTTATTAGCTAATATTAAAAGATGGGAGAGATTAAAAAAATTTGGTCATCACTGGCACCTGGCTAACATAAAAGTACCGATATTTTTTACATATAAAAATTTAAAATAATGCATTTAAGGGCTAAATCTACTGTTAAATATTATTTAGAATATGTTATGTAACATAACACTCATAAGATAACATTAGGGACAAGTATAAAAATAGGTAAATGTAATATTATGGTATACATTTTAAATAAAATGATGTCAAAATTAGATTAAAACAAAATTAGTTTTAAATCAATCTTATTCCAGGGTTCATACTCTTTTATGAAAAAGAAAATTAAGCATATTTAAGCACCGTGAACTAGATTGTTTTGGGCAATTTAAATCAGAAATCGATTTTTACCTTTGAAAAACGGGAGTATCAAGTAATATGATAAGAAAATATCTTCTAACATTTCCTGATACAAATACACAAAGATCATCAGAAAATAAAACAATGTATTTCTTTAGGAGAGGGAGGGGGGACAAAAGGAAACATTTAAATACTCTAATATTTATTTTAAACATGCTAAAGTTTTTAATATTTGTGTTGATTTTCTCTCTGATTTCTTTGCAAATGTTCAGTAAAGTGGCCCAACTTTTAATGTAAACTTCTAGTACATCTTTCATTGAATTCTACTTAATTTCGCTAGGGACAACTAATTTCAAAGCATTTGTATGTGATCTATATAATGCATTTGCAAAGTGATTATTGCCAAAGTACAAAAAAAAATTATGTAACTCAGTTTTTTTTTTAATATTACTTAATATTATTAAAGTTTCTGTTTGTTACATCAAAACTATGGGATGTTAAATTTATAATTTAATTTAGAAATCTTAAATTTATAGTTTATTTTAAAGTTATTTCATTTTTATATGCATAATTAAAAATACAGTACTTACTTGAATCTTCAAATTCTTTATCTTCATTTCCTGGACATTTAGAAAAATGATTCTTCATTCTGTTTATTTGGCCTTCCAATTCTTTACTGCAACTTTTACATTTGGCTCTAACACCTTTCCTGGATTCATTTTTTATTTCTTCAAATGATAACCATGTTATATCCTTTTTTCTCCCAGTAATATTGGCCATTTTATTTTTTTAAATGACAAACTGAGAATAAAAATGTTATTTTTCAAATCAAAAGTTAAACTCAATGCTAAACAAAAAAACAAAATAAAACTATTAACTGCAGATTCTCTAACTAGGGTAACTGCCAATCACATCACAGATCACATGGAATAAGAACAATCAACCAATAAGGAGATACCTGATGAGAACATACCAGACATCTTGCATCAGAGTCTGAGTTGCATCATCTTACGCAATAAACATGTTTCACTGCTTCTGAATTCAAATTATTTATACAAATCTAAATAATTTATCATCACATTTTTGAGGAAAAATAAATGTTTTTTTTTTTCCTTTAAAAAAAAAAAAAAGTTTTGGTATTTCAAAAAAACTAAGTCTGTTTTTTTTTTTAAATCCAAGTCTAGTTTTTTTTTTAAAAACCATTTGGTTTTTTTAAAAAAACCATTTGGTTTAAACCAAGGTTTAAACCATGGTTTAAACCAGCGTGGTTTAAACCTAAACAACCCTGACAGAATCAATACGGATTTAGAGAAAGCAAAAGCACGGTGAGTGCAGTCATGCAGGTCAAGAAGTATGTCAAAGAAATACTGTTGGATTACAAATATTGTGCAATGGTGTCCCTAGATGTCGAGGGCGCCTTTGATGCTATGCAATGGGCAGTTCTTGCCACACTGATCACTCAGTTACCTATAGAAAACTATTTGAAAGACATTTTAAAGAATTATATAAGTCATCGCCTTATCGGTTTTGACTATTCAAATGGTATACGATGGTTTATTGCCTTTCAAGGGTGTTCGCAGGGTTCGTGCCTCGGGCCCCTCCTCTGGTCTATTGTAGCTGATAATATAATCAAGACTTACAGGGTTCATCAACGTTACATTGTGTCATACGCAGATGATTCTGTGATCCTGGAGGGAGCAGATACGGGGGCTCAGCTAGAACATAGGATAAACAGCTGTCTTGAGAGATTCAGTGATGTGGCGGTAAGTTTACATTTAAATCTAAGTCCCCAAAAATCGAAAGCCATGCTTTTTGGAAGTTTTAATTTAGAAAATAGACGTCCAATCTTTAAATTGAATGGCGTTTCTGTCCCAGTGGAGGACTCGGTAATGTATCTTGGTTTGGTCCTTTATAGCAGATTTAATTGGTTATGTCACCTGGAATATGTTAGAGAAAGGATTCTAGAGTTTACTATTAACATGAAGAAAGTTGGCTGTCGTCATAGAGGTTTGGAAGCGCAATATCTAAAATTATGGTACATTGGTGTTATTGAAAAACAGATCTCATATGGTTACGAAGTATGGATTAATGATTTACATATCCCGGCTAAGAAAAGACTGAGTTCGTGCCAACGTATGGGCCTACTGTCGATTTTAAAACCTTATAGATCAACATCAACTGAAGCGCTTTGTGTACTATTTGGTATACCTCCTATTTATTATAATTTGAAAAATAAGTCAGAGAAACTCGCATTTATGCAAGGCACGGGTAGTATTAAAATTGGTGACACTACGTTGAAGAATACGGATTTTATGCCACGAATGCATACCTTTGACTTTACTGAATATCTGAACATAAAGAACGTCTACCAGCTGGATCCAGTAACTGATAAAGTTCCTTTTTCGTTTGATCCTATAATTTTCACAGATGGCTCGAAGATGAACAATGGCGTGGGCTCGGCCTTTACAGTCTTTCACAAGGGCGATTACATATATGATCATCAAGTGAAGTTAAGAAGTCTAAATTCTGTTTATCAGGCCGAGTTAACGGCCCTGGATAATGCATTACAATGGTTTGTAAATTCAGTTCATAACTCAGTTCGTATCTATTCGGATAGTAGTTCCTCTGTTAAATCAATATTTAGGGCTTTTCCCAACAATCAATTAGAACACTCTATTTATAAAAAGTTTCTGGCCGCTGGTAGCAGACAAATCTATATTGGATGGATAAAGGCCCACGCCGGGTTACATGGTAATGAAAGGGCAGATGATTTAGCAAAGCGGGCCACTTCTGCTGACTCTCATGCTCCGTTACTTGAAATTTTATATCCAGTCTCTTTGCTGAAACCGTATTATCGGGATAAGTTGATTGATACCTGGCAGCAGTCCTGGATAGCTTCAGCGGATGGTAGGGATACCTAAAAGAAGGTTAACACTGAATTTATCTGTAGAAAACAAATTTTAGTTTATTATCTTTCTAGTCATGGCAGTTTTCCAAGTTTCCTCTATAAAATAGGAAAACGTAGAAATGACCTCTGTGACTGTGGCAAGAAAGGAGATGTTTTTCATTTCATTTTTGGTAAATGCTCTTTAATGCCAGAACACTTCACTTTTGACAGAGATAAATCTGTAAGGTGGAACTTAAAAAATGTCATCTTAAATCCTCAATATTTTGCTCGTCTGACTTTAAACTATAATAAGTTGAATGATTTATATTCTTTTATTAGATATAAGTTTTAATTGAGTCATGGTGTAACTACTGTTTATGAACTATAAGTTAGTTGTGAATTGGGACGTTGCCATTTCCAACCTTTGCACGTTAATCATTATCGAGTTCATAGATTTAGTTTTATTTTGTTAAGGCTTTGCTAAAGCGGTGTTCAAGTATGACTTTCATGTTTATCTTTATATCAATGTTCTTTCAGCTGGTTTTCTTCTTCAACAAGTTGCAGTGATGTTGCAGTATAAATCATTACATGTAGTATCCTTCATCATTTACACATGTTAATGCGACTAAGACTATGCGGTTAAGACTATGGACATGACGGACTTCACTCATTTACTTCAGCCATTTGATAGAATGAGCTTTTGTAATGCGTTGGACTGTTCTCTTTTATGCACCTGCTCTTCAGTTTTCCAAGATTAATTAGTTGTCATAGCTTTTCAGTGGTACTTGTTTTAAATCCTTGCAAGTTGCAGTGATAATGTTTCTACTTAGTTAAAGTTGTGCGACTACTCTTTAGTTAGAGTATTGCTTTACTGAGTTGGCTCTTCTTTAGCTGTCACTGTTGCAGTCGGTTTGCTGGTATATTCTGGAACGTTAACGGTAAATGATTCTTTTAATGCTTTTATTCCTGTTTCATACTTTTCAGTGTGATTTTAATGCTGGAATTAATTCCTGCAATTGACTTTTGTGGCATATATGGACTTTACTTGTTAAATAACATTGACATTCAATTCTGGCTGCTACTTTAACTACAGTTATGGACTATGCTATCTTGTAAGCTGTGGTGCTTTCATTGGATCTCGGTCAGTGAATGGCAGATGAGTGATTTTTAAAGAGACCTCATTTGATAGCTTGGTTTCTGCGGAGGTGAACTAAACTATATCAAACTGGATGTTGTAAATTCTGCTGATCTACATTGGCTTTTGCATTTTCAGTTGTGTACGTATATGGGTAGCAAGTTATCTGCTCACATCTCATGTTTCATTTGTAATATACTGTAACTCTCCGTGGTGAGATGCTCTGTAATTTTATTGGTTTTTTTTTTTTTTTTTTTTTTTTTTTTTGCTGTAAATTTTGTGATTTCAGTAGCTATATAATTGGTAATTGTATTTTAGAGTAATTGCATTGTATGGGAGGCTATGTATTTGTTTTTGGTTTATTTTAGCTTTAGAATTAGGTTTAGTGAGACAATTGTAACAAATCTATTTTTAGAGTCTCTTATAATTCTTAGTTTGTAAATTAGCTTTAGTAGTATTCTGTTTTCGGTTCGCTTCGTTTATTTTTTTTTAGTTCCCTGCGTGAAGCAGTGTTTTCTCACTAAGTTGGTGGGGTGTTGTTGTTTTGTTTTGATTTAATTCCAGCAACCCTTGTTTCGGGTTCGTCTTTGAGCTGTGATATTGCTGAGTGGTGAAGGGGATTCTACCGCCGGAGGTTTTACGCCGCAAACCCTCACAGGTTGGTGCTCCGGCTGGGTGATCTTGTTTACTTAGACATATGGGCGGGGCTAGTTGAGCTTAAGCCGAAAGATAGGCCTCCCCGCCCGGTTTGACTTTGACTTTGTTTACTTAGACATCATCTTTCACCTTATTAAATAGTAAATATTTTTTTTAAAGTATTTTAGACGCGTTGGAAAGTGTTACATAATCTATACCGGATGCATGATTTTTCGTCCTTGTTTCTTTTAAAAATCTGAATCATCCAGAAGCTTTTTTCGTAAACAGTGCTCCTTTATTTTCAAAATTCATTTCCATAAACAGTGGGAATGCGTGCGCTTCTTATCAACTCGCCACTGCAGACGGTTCTCCAAAACTCATCTTTGGTCTTTTCTAGTGTTGACAGGTTCAGTGTCATAAAAACCGGAGACAGGGAGACAAAAAAAAAGCGAGGACAGCGTCTTCTAAATTCAGACATAAAAATGCAGTAAACCTTATGAAAATGAGCTGAGCTTGTATATAACGGAATCCTGTATTAAACGTAAAAATTTTATTGTACCTACAGTAGGAATACCATGCAGATATAAATTTAAAAAAAAAAAAAGTAACTTGCAAAGCAAATTAAAAATAAATGTATTTCCATTTTGTTAAGCCCGAGAAGGGGCAGATATTAAAATTAATTTATTTAGTCAATGCTACAATAATGTTGCATTTTTATATTAAATCTTGTCCAGTCTATTTAATCTTAAAAAATTAAATTTAAATTTGAAACATGATATTAAAGCAGCTTTAAAACATTTCATTTCGTTGAAATGAAATCTAAATAAATCTTCAACTTTTTAAATTATTTGAACTTCTCATGCTTCTTGTCTGTTAGAATTTGCTACAATACAAATTTTGCATAAATCATGTAAAACTGAAAAAAAAAAAGTTGAAGATTTATTTAGATTTCATTTCAACGAAATGAAATGTTTTAAAGCTGCTTTAATATCATGTTTCAAATTTAAATTTAATTTTTTAAGATTAAATAGATTGTACAAGATTTAATATAAAAATGCAACATTATTGTAGCATTGACTAAATAAATTAATTTTAATATCTGTCCCTTCTCGGGCTTGACAATATCGAAATTTTAAAAAAAAATTAATTTGCTTTGCAAGTTACTTTTTTTTAATATCTCAATTTTTTTAATAACAAATTAATATGAAGCAGATAAGATTCACACGAGGCAAGTATGTAAAAGACTGCACAGATCAAAATCAGCATCGCTAATATGAAATATACGGTTCAAACATTGATTATTCTGTAAACAATTTAAATAATAGAAGTAATTTTTAATAAAAAAAAATTATATATATAACGGACTTCAACGGATTGTTTCTCATCTTCATAATAATAATAATAAACGAATCCTATTCATTTTTGCAAATAATTTTATTCCATTGTGCAAAATACGTTTGCAACCACTTTGGAAAGAGACACTAGTAAGCGGTGTGTGAAAGCTATCAATAAAATCTTATGTTGTTTATCACGTAATAATAAGAAAAAAATAATAACGAGTATATATGAGCCGAATGTTCTTAAATATAATTGTAAACAGTGAATGTGTCAAGAGTTTTTGTTATACAATACAAACAATAAGAAAACTAGCTGGCTTCGCCCGCTAGCAGGCCCCTAATTTACATCGCTGCCTCGAATCTTGTAAAACCTCGAACCGAACGAACCTCCGACCCGGGTCCCCGCTGCCTTATATATGCCCGCAACGATATAGAACATGAGGGGTGTGTAAAATTTATAAAATTACCCCCCTCGGGGGAGTATGCATAATATGATTAAGTGGTCTCAGACCTTTCCAACGATATATCATATGAGGGATGTGTGCAAAATTTTAAAAAGTACCCCCTTGGGGGGGCAAAGTGGGGGATGGACACCGGAAATGCATAATATGATTAAGCGGACTCAGACCTTTCCAATGATATATCACATGAGGGATGTGTGCAAAGTTTAGAAAAGTACCCCCTTGGAGGAGAAAGTGGGGGGAGGGACACTGGACTGGAGATGCATAATATTATTAAGCGGTCACAGACCTTTCCAACGATATATCACATGAGGGGTTTCAGCAAAATTTAGAAAAGTGCCCCCCCTTGGGGGGGAAAAGTGGGGTGATGGACACCAAAGATGTATAATATGATTAAGTGGTCTCAGACCTTTCCAACGATATATCACATGAGAGTTGAGTGCAAAATTTAGAAAAGTACCCCCCTTGGGGGGCAAAGTGGGGGGATGGACACCGGAGATGCATAATATGATTCAGCGGTTTCAGACCTTTCCAATAATGTATCACATGAGGGGTATCGGCAAAATTTAGGAAATTGCCCCCCTTGAGGGGGGGGGAGGGACAAGGGAGATGCATAATATGATTCAGCGGTTTCGGACCTTTCAAACGATATATCACATGAGGGGTATCGGGAAAATTTAGAAAAGTGCCCTCTTGGGGGGGGGCAAAGTGGGGGGATGGACACTTAAGATGCATAATATGATTAAGCGGTCACAGACCTTTCCTACGATACATCACACGAGGGATGTGTGCAAGATTTAGAAAAGTATCCCCCTTGGGGGGGGGGGGCATGGACACCGGAGAGGCATAATATGATTCAGCGGTTTCAGACCTTTCCAATGATGTACCACATGAGGGGTATCGGCAACATTTAGAAAAGTGCCCCCCTTGGGGGGGGGGGGTAAAGTGGGAGGATGGACCAACACATCCTACAAGAAAGACTCCACACTGGGTGCCTGACGTCACAGCTAGTCGTCCATCGTTGTTAGATGGGATATATATTCGATGGTTTTCTACAATGTTGTTTTTTTTAATTTATAAAGGAAGAGAAAAAATATTTCTAATAAAAAACAAAAAATTGTCACTTATTATGTTTTTACTAGTCATTAAATGACTGATTAAAAAAAAAAAAAAAAAAAAAAAAGGAAAGAAAGGAGAATGGCAGAAAGGATAAACCCAATAAAAGTCAAAAAATGTGACAATTAAATATTCTAAGATAAGTCGAATTCTTATATCAACTATTTATTTTACAATGATATGTTTTATTTACTTAATGGCAGTATGGTTCATTTATTATTATTATTTTTATAACGATATAATTTTTAAGTGTTCTTTATTTTTTACAGGGTCAGAAATTTTATTAATTTACTAGCTAACCCACCCGGCGTTGCTCGGGCCCGAGATAATTACAATCTCAGAGAAAGGCGTTAACCCCTCCCTCCCCATACCCGCAAATATAATGAATAATTTGTTCAAGAGAACCACCGTCACGTACATTAACGCGATCATTAAAAAAAGAATTACATTTTTCTGATAATTAGAACATAACGAAGACGCTACGCTAAAATAGCCGGCAGATGACACCCCTTCCCGACCTCAATTTCAAATCTATATCTTAATTAGTTAACTAAATATTTGTTCATTAGTAAAATTTGGCAATTATTTCCTTTCATTTTCGCAAACTAAATGAGAGGGATCGACCAGAGAAACAGATCTCTTTGTAATTCAGTTTTTAATGAAAGCCGATCCCTGTCTGAAAATTTCTCGGATCGTTTTCACTGGCGCAGAAAGATTTTTGGCAGTTTTTAGCGTAAATTAAAAAAAATTACCAACCGAATTTTTCAAAAATCACATAGTCAGATACAGAATATTTTTTACATATGCTCAGAAATTTGCAATTTGATATCTCAATTAGTTTTCTTAAAATTCGCTAATTAGTTAAATAATTTCGAATTCGTTGATTTCCGGTTGCAAATCCAATGCACCTATCCGATTCTTTCGCCATTTTGATTTAAAAGATGATATTTTAGAAGCGATGGTTAATGAGAATCTAATTAATATCTAGGCTAATTATCAAAATATTAAATTTCTGACGCTCAGGTGCACATGGTCAGACCTTGGACTATCCACACCTAAATTTACAGCCTTCTAGGTGGGCTAGATTTTCCTAGCCATCGCCAACAGACACACACACACACACACAGAGAGAGAGAGAGCGAAACTTTCTTTTATTAGTATAGATTTATTCATCAGCTTTAAGTCTTCTTTACTCCTTTTTAGAATCAATATTAATTTTTAATATGTAACTTTTTCATAAGTTTAATAACTATATGAAGTCCTCTAAACAATTTTTCCTTTAAAGATACATTTTTTTTTCAATTTAATTAATTATATAAATCTATCTATGTTTTCAAAGCAGACATATGATTTTTAACTCTTTGTGGTCAATCTCTCAGAAAAATTAAATATAAGATCATAAGCAATCTTTTCTATTTAATAAGCATCATTTTCAATCTTGTCTAATAGAAATTGTTTATAGGGAATTTGCTAATTTAATTTCGATAGTACAAATACAAGGCTCCCACTGGTCCTTTTTTTAATATCATTATTTGTGAAGAAAATTTTTCGTGCTAGATTTTTACATTTGCAACAAAAATTACCTAAGTGCCCCCTTAGGAGGGGAAATGGGGGGATGGACACCGGAGATACATAATATGATTAAGCGTTCACAGACCTTTCCTACGATACATCACATGAGGGATGTGTGCAAAATTTTGAAAAGTACTCCCCTTGGGGGGGGGAGAGACAAAGTGGGGGCATGGACCCCGGAGATGCATAATATGAATAAGCGGTCACAAGCCTTTCGAACGATATATCACATGAGTGGTGTCGGCAAAATTTAGAAAAGCCCCTCCCCATAATTTTTGACGCGGCTTCATTTTCTAAAAATTATGTTATGTGTTATAAAATATCGTAAAATTTAAAAGAGATCGCTTTATTGTATTTCCTAATTTTGTTCACGCCCTTCCCCCTCCCCTCCCGAAAGGGCAAAACGCCCCCCCCCTCCACATAAATTTGACGCGGCCTAATCGATCTTAAAATCATAGTATCTTGCCCGCACTGTTATAGAAAACTTTAATTTACCCGTAATGCAGTTTAAACAGATTGGAGGAATAGTCGAAGCCAGGGAGATAGAAACGTGAAATCCGCATTCGCCGACACTGTAATTAAACTCTATCAATCAAATACTTCCGGTAGGAAAATACCCGACGAAAGGTCCTGAAAGAGACCCTTTTTTTTTTAATCCTAAAAAAAAAACCAAGCCGGCCATTTTGATTCTCCTCCAAACTCATTCGGTCCGCACTGCACGCTCCAAACTTCCCCCAACTAGTAATTGATTAGTTGAATGATTGTCATTAGGGGGTAACTTTACTTGATACGTATAATGTTTCAAATCACCGAAGTACCTTATATCTTACTCCGCGTATATATTCAATCTATATTCTCACATTACCTTTTTTCCTGTTAAAATTTTTTCCCGTTCCGTAGTCTTTTATTTATTTATTTATGTATGTATTTATTTATTATTAAATGCTTAAAATTGCAGCCATAACTATATGCGAATGATTTGGAATCAAACAGCGATTTTAAGTTATTGATAAATTTATTACATATTGAGTTATAATCGATTGAAAATAGACTTTGACACTACTTTATCAAAGGTAATTTCTTGTCTTTATAGAGAAAAAATATATATTGGATTTCCTGATATCCAAATAAGAATTTCTACTAATTTCGTAAATTTACGAATAAATATAACTTCTTTGATTGTATTAAGGTGTTTTACAAATAATTTAATTATTTTTGGAGAATCGTAAAACTGGATTTAAAAAAAAGGAAAGTTTTTCCAAAAAAGCATTGAAAAATCAACATTTTTTCCCCCTCCCCCCCTTAGCCCCTCAAATGAAAAGAAACAGTAAATAAAGTTCAGCGGTTTGGATTAGAATTCTCAATTGGGTCGGGTTACCCGCACCTGACCGAACTCGCGGTTCGGGTCGGGTTGTCGCTATATATTTTCGTCGCGGGTCGGGTCCGGGTTTGGGTTGACTTTCATTGTTTCGATCTTGGGAGTTTTTCGGATTTTGACTCTTGCGAGTTCGGTTTGGGTTGACGAGATTTTTCAAACTAATGTTCACGATATTTTTCAGGTTAAAAATCTATATACAATAAGACCTCCATAATGGAAATTCCCGAAAAGCGGACACCTCTATTCAGCGAATACTTTTTCAATTCCTAAATATTCGTACGCTTAAATATACCTCTGATTAGTGGGCACTTCCTAATCTACATACACATGTGCGAGTGTATGTGTGCATAAATTATACAAATACGATACATGTATTTTTGTTTGTTTGAAAGACGAAATGTTGGTAATAATTTTCATATTCCGAGAAGAATAAATGGTTCTTAAAGAAGGAATAATTTATGATCACATTTTTTTTTTTTATGTAAAGTACTCTCATGCAGTAAATTAAATATATGCTTATTCAGATTGAAATAGGTATTTATTTTCATCTGAAACATAATTCTGCTGAAACTTTTTGTGAAAAGACCAACAATCCAACTTGCAAAAAAACTTACTATGACACGCAAGAATTATTCTAGGGTGAAACCTACCCGCAGAAAGAAAATTAGAGTCATCCTGACCGGAAAAAGAAAATTAGGGATAACCCGACCCCGACACGATGCAGAACTTTATTCAACGATGCCGAAGTCTCTATTCAGAGGTTTTACTATATTTGAATATTAAAAATATAGATTAGTCCATTTTATTGTATAAAACATAAAATTAGTATTAGAGATATAATTGTAGATTACTTTTCATTGCATTAAAACATGATTTACTTACATTTTATGTCGGGATCGAGTCGGATTGCCGGTTGAAGTATTTCGTGTTCGAGTCGGGTGCTGGATGAAATATATCGGGTTGCGGGTCGCCTAAAATTATTTTCGCGGGTTCGGGTCGAGTACGACCTGGATCTCTCTCTCCCCCCCCCCCCCCCTCCCACCCGAATTTTGTGAATTATTGAACATAGGAATCTTCATGATCTTCTGATTACATCATTTTTATTACTTTAATATTCTATCAAATAAGTCGTATGCACCTAAGTATGATGAAACTTAAATTTATTTCATACTAATGCTTCCTACGTTGTGCTTTCTTGTAATACATATTTATTGTACATGACAATTTAAGCATTAATACAATTATATATTTTTAGTCATAAGTTTTTAGAAAACCTTGATGTCTCAAGCAAACCTGGTTTTCCCTTATTTTCCTCTTTCGTTCAGGATAATGGGATCCGTTGTGTTAAAGAGCCTTTAAATATATCTTATTATGTATTTTACTTAGAAGTAAATATTTGCTTATACATTCAACAGAATTTTTAATCAAAAAATTATAAGAATAAATAAACGTTTTTTTTATTACGCAATCTCTTGTGCGATTTTATTTATACAAACTCCCACCAATAATAGATTTTGGATACATTGACCACGCAGTAGCTTTTTAAAGCGAAAATCAGTTCACTGAACAAGTTAATATTTTCTTCTTGACCTAAACAGTACTTTAAAATTATAAACTAATTATTCTTCAAGACAGTATCACCCTATTGGCTAACTATTTTGTATAAATCTCAGTATCTGAGCTAAATTAATAATTTTTTCATATTTAAAAAGTTTTCGCATTTTTTTTTTTTTCAGTGATAATTGTAAGTCAACATTTTTGGCCTTTAAATTCAGCAAGTAACAGAAAAGATACACTGGTGTTACTAAAATGCTGTAACTGGCACCCAATTTTTGAATATCATTTTATTCAATTTCATATCTTGCGTATTCTTTTTCGAATTGTTAAAGGATAATCTTTCCAATCGAGAAAATTTTCCTTTTAATATGACCAAATACTTTAAGAGCATCTTATGTTACTAATTGCTGTAAAAAATCCCATTAAAAAGGAAAAAAAAAAAAAAAAAGAGAGAGAGAGAGAAAACATTTTAGGCTAAATGTTGAATATTTTTTATCTATATTATTTTCTGTTAGTTGTATCATGTAGTGTGCATATGTTTATACGCGTTGAGTATATTTTAAGATAACTCTTTTGGGAATCCGATAGGTTCATTAATGCATGCTAAATTTGATACTAACATACATACAAGCATGACCTTGGACTGACTATGTATCATGTTGGTTGTAGAAAAAAGACTGTATTAAAAGTAAAAATTATTTTAACCCTAAAAATGGAAAATTAACTTACAAAAAAGGGGAGAAACATTGTATTAGAATTGTTCTTAAAAAAAAGGGGGGGGGGCAGTTGATTTAAACCACGGTTGATTTACCACAATACTTGTATCGAGCATAATAATTAGCAGCATATGAATTAAACTACAAATGTTATGCTGGATTATGATTATATTAAAAAATTACTCTTTGCAATACTATTAGTATGGGCGAAACAATTTTGATAATACCATATTTATTCAGCGATATATCAACGATATGTTATTAAAAGATGAACATTCTCTTTATTTTGATGATAATTTATAAGTCTGAATGAATCGAATTAGTAAAGTAATAAATTTTCAAGATTTTAATCTTATCATATACGATGATTCCTTGAAATAAAACATGTGATTAAAATAAAAATGTTCCATTTAAAACAAATATCTTCACATCAAAATTTGTGTGTATTTCTAAATATTAAATTGATTAAAAAAGCTCGCATTATATGAGAAATTACAGTTTGAGTTTTATTTAGACGTAATTAGTACAAAACTGTTTCGTGCCATTTTCTGAGTGCGCTGTACCAATTTACTATTAGACAATTCTAATTTTCATTCACTTGCTATTTTTCTCTCTCTGAAATGCATCTTTTAGAGTTAGAAAGTTTCTATAGCACTTAAGGTGGTTTTTTAAATATTTTCCCTCACTCAGTAACTCAAAACTGATATATTCACCGACTCATTTTATGCATAAATGATGTAAGGAATTTTAAGACATGACTATTGGGGTAATTTGAAATCGAACAGTATTTTACATTTTCTATAATTGTATATCATATTGAATTCTAATTAATTGCTGTCTCAAAACAGCATTTCCCGGGTTGTAGAATCCAGAAAATCGGCTTAAAACGCCAACTTGGACGGAAGCCAGTTCTGAATGGTATTTGGTCTTTATCAAAATATGAAAAATGCTTTCCGATTCCTTAGTCCATGAAGAAGAATAACTGCTTATTTTGTGCATTAACAATAACTTTCTGAATATGTCAGAAAGAAGCCAGCTTGGATTTCAATGCTTCAGTAATTTTTAATTTTTTTTAAATAATTTGTTTCCTATAAAATATGTTTTCTCTCTCTCCTCTCTTTTAATAACCTTAGAAAAGTGAAAATATTGCAATAAAATATTGAAGAGACTTATCTAGCTTCATGAGAAATTAAATACAGACAAGTTCTAGAAGATACAAAACCATTTCTAGAAATTGCCACTTTTCGCGCCCAAACAACAGGAACGTGCACTGGACATTGAATATGGCTGGTATTATGTGGTATCACTAGTTTAATTACTGTACTTTTCGTGCATTTTTCTGGATGTTGTGTTTCAAATAATGCGAGGCTAGTTTCATATTTTTAGTACAATATTTTCACTGCTATTAACTGCTTAATAGACTTTTATCCAATTACCTTTTTTAAATAAAATTGTTAAACATTTTTCTGTAAATTTCCTAAATATAATATATATAAAAGAGGTATGAGTTTAGTAATTCGGAAACTTTTTCCTTATTCATTTTCTACATTATTTATAGCTACGGTAATTGTTGCAAAATGAAATTTCGTCAGCAACTGCGCATTTATTTTCCATTGTAGAATTAAAAAATCATTGGCCACCGGTCAATTTCTGACGAACCCCCCTATATGTAAGTAGATGATAGATATCATTTAGATAGAACATCACGATTTGCTTCGAAATTGTGTACTTTTAATTTATTTTATGCCGTGTCTTATTGTTATGTGATGTAATATAAATGATAAATTTTACTAAAATGTTTACTTGAAAACAAGCATTAATTTAAACTTCTCACAAAGTAGACACTCATAATAAAAACTGCTATTTAAAAAATATATATATATCGTTAATTATCTTATTAGTTATGTATAAAATCTTCACTAAGCTTCAAAATAATCATTTCATAAATATAGCACATATCAAATAGACAGAAAATCAGACATAATGTATTTATTTCGAAAAACAAAACAGGACTAGTCATCCAAGTGTACTAAATAGGATATTGAATTAATATAATTATGTAAATCCATGTTGCCATTTATCAAACTACTTTTTAAACTTGCAATCTTTTCATTTAATTCTCTATATTTAGTTTTCGATGCTGGTGCTCTTGAGATCCCTACTCTGAGCATTCGCATAGTTGCTTCGTTCTCTTCTTGTACATCCTTTATTAAATTTATTATGGAATAGATATCCATATTAGGATATCCTCGTCTATTCATTTTGGAGTGGAAGCCCTCAACATTGTTTGCTGTTCCTTCCGTGTGATTGTTGAAATGATTCCAAAAGTAATATTGTATTCTTCCACTTGCCCCTTGCCCGAGGAGAGTAAAAGCAGAACTTCTTATCAACAAAACAGTGCACAACATTCTTTCTCATTATTTACTGTTAAACACAAGTATCAACTCAAACATTAATCGATGTTTTAACATCAAACGATCTATTCAACCAAGCTACGCCTGCCAAACACCGCTTAGACTTCGCACCCGCTAAAAACCCAGTAATGTGCCCTGTTTAAAAAAAAAAAATTACCTGGTTATGGAAGACTGAATGATATTATCACGAACGGGAATTATCTTCTGTAATCGGGTTGCCATGCTTTTCCGTTTGAATGGAGTATTTTTTTATTACCATGGCCTCATCCACCGTTGTCGCGACAGCTGATGGCTGTTTTTGATATTGATAAGTAAGATAAATTACACATTTGGAAATTATCTTGATTAAAATGGTTAGGTTAAAAATGTCGCTGCCTCTTGGACGTCTATAACGACGCTATGGACAACATTCTTCCTTTAGGTTCGAGGTTAAAAAAACTCCGTCTGCTTGGGAATAACATTCAGAACCACGGTATTGAAAAGCACTGCGTTTTGAAATTTTACGCTTATATTTCATGTTTTGATAGAGTTTTAAATATTTTCAGGAACAGGTATAGCTTATGTATGAACTCCTTTCTCTATTTTATGGCACCATCACGCATATTTCCATGCTTAAATTGCTTATTTTAATTAATAAGTATGTGCGAATTTTCTAATATGTATTTATCGAATAGTAATTGGTATAAAATAAATCGAAAGTATTTTGCGCATGCATTTATTTCTATTTAGGCTGCATCAAGTGATGAAATATATAAACAAATTTGCTAGCCGCGCTGCTTGAAGAAAAAACCTACGTAATACATTGTATTACGTAGTACATTGTACGTAATACCTTGTCCATACCTTTTACATACATTGTACGTAATACCTTGTACATACCTTTTACATACATTGTAGGTAACCCCTTGTATTACGTGGGTCGCGCTTGTATACCATGTGATTTGCAATGTAAACATCACATTAATAATGTCCATAAGAAAATCGCTTTAAATTTGAAATATATGATGTAATTTTCATCATTAAGTGCGTTTCGCGTGCAAAAATCTAATTAATGTTTTTTTTTTTTTTTTTTTTTTTTTTTTAAGATTCGCGTGTAAATATATTATTCAATTTAAAAGTGTTTTGGAATATCAGTATATGAAAATTTTAAATATGAAATAATTTTCATCATTAAAAGTTTTTCGCGCGCCCTAATTTAATTATTTTAGGCATTTTTCATATGACGATATTCAATATTTTGGTATTTTACATATGACGTAATTATCTCCATTAAATGCTATTCGCGCGTAATAATTTAATTATTTTGAGATTTTCTTACTTTTTTAATACTCACGTGTAAATGCAATTTGTATGACGTTTTCCATATTTGCTGCTTTTTACACGTGATCATTTTATTATTAGTTAAAAGTTTCCTTTCTTTTTTTAATAATTACGTGTAAATGCATTGTTTATTTGAGAGGAAATATAATTCTTTGCGCAGTTTTACAAACTGGCAACAACATAAAAAAAATTACCTTTTCTAAATATGAAAAAAAAGTCTTGAAATAATAAAAATTTTAATAAAAAATTGAAAAAAAAAGACCTCTAAAGAATTAGTAAAAAATAAGCGCAGTTTGCACCCCCCCCCCCCCAGCTACACTCTAAGAACGACATTTTCAGCAAAAAGTACTCAAATCTGAGTATGTTACATAGTCAAAATGACTCAAGTTTGAAACATGTATATACTCAATTCTGTAAAAATGCACACACTTAAGAATAAAACATAATGTACTTATATTTGAGTATGTCCATGTTTCGAAAATGAATATAAATTGACATCTATGTCTTTAGTTTTTAATATTTCCATGTTTCAAAAATGTGTTTAAACTGATTCTAATCATATCCAATGGTTGGAGTATCATAGTTGAGATTTTTTCCAACAGAGTGAAAATATGACGGGACCAGGATTCGAACCTGGGTACTTTGGTACGGCAAACCAAAGTACCCAAGTTCGAATCCTGGTCCAGGCAAATTTTCACTCTGTTGGAAAAAAAATCTCAACTATGATGCTCCAACCATTGGATATAATTTGCCTAGTTGAATATACTTTCCTCTATTCATTATGATTCTAATCATTTTTGAGTATGTCCATGTTTCAAAAATGAGTATGAACTGACCTCCATGTTTTCAGTTTTGAATATGTCCATGTTTGAATATTCTGAGTACTTCTGGTATTTCAGAATTGATAGCATTGGGTCCTCCTATTTGAAACAAAAAGTTTCATAACAAAATGAAAACATCAATTTGCTCAGATTTGAAAGTGTCATTTTTTTCTCAGTGTAGCTTGAGAAGTATATCCCTACGGAAAAAAAAAAAAAAAAAAAAAAAAAAAAATCTTATGCAGTTTTTTAATGGAACAATTCTGGCCGACTTTAATATTAAAAACCTCTTTAAATAATTCTTCGATTTAAAAACTGTCTATTTCAGCGTGTTTATCAAAGATTTCTCTATAATATTGCTATATAATTATTGTTAGTATAATTATTATTATTATTAGTATAATTATTATTATAGTTATTATTATTATTATTATCATCAATGCATAAAATATGCGAGATAAAACATTTCTTAACTATTTTAGCAAAGAAGATTGTTGCAAATTCATTATTAATTGTCAGAAAAGTACACCAATTTCTTACTTGGCTTCCAGACGCTTATAAAATACAAGCATTAAAATTTTTAAAAAATTGTACTTATATAAAATAAGCATATTTTTAACGTAAAAAGAAAATTTTTCCTTTTTGCTGAAAAAAATACCATTTCATGTAGTTTTTTAAGTTGAACTGATAAGAAAGATAATCAACAAGAAAGGATTTATCTTAATGGTTTAGTTTATTGCTTTGCTTACTTAATGGTTTGAGAAGTGTCTGGAGCATCTTTGGACGACTGTAATTAGTGGCCTAATCGTTTTTGAGGGGAAGATATTTTTTCTGAAAAGGGTTCGGAAATGTCCCATTTTTGAAGTTCGGTTTTTCGCGTTTTTTTCTGTCGCATTTTAACTTCCTTCCCTGTCATCTCCATTCGCTCGTAGGGGCTGTCAGAAAACAGCATGGTATCTGAGGGGATTTTGTCGGCGAAAGAGGACAGAATCAGGTAGAAATAAGGGACAAAATAACAATCGATCTTCCTGGCCGAAGCCTGACAGGTCTCTAAAGAAAGTAACAACACCAGAATTTAGAGTTTTTTGATTGGAGGATTTATTTTTTTACAGAATTGGGTGTTTTGAAGAAAATTTGTGGAAGCGCGTACAAAAAGTGAGAAAAACTCTAGTAAATTAACTTGTTCAACGGGATTTGCTGTGTTAGAATAGCATGGGGAAGTCGCGCTGGAAATAAATAAGCCTTGCGCTGCCGCGCAAGGCTTAATACCTGCTAAGACGACAACCTGTTTAAAACGAAAATTTTCTCCTATCCCTTGCGATTCTGTGCTAGCAGGTTTTATTATATTAAATAAACACAACACACTTATCCAGCAAAACTTGTGAAAGAGAAATCGCTAGAGACTGAAACAAAATAAAGCGGGACAGCGTCTTCTAAAGTGATACATGAAAATGTAGTAAACCTTATGAAAACGAGCTTGTCTGTAGCGGAATTTATTGTACCTACGCTAGAAGTACCGTGTACATATACTACATACCTGCTGAGACGAAAGCCTGTTTAAAACGAAAATTTTTCGCCTATCACTTGCGATTCCGTCCTAGCAGGTTTTATTGTATTACATAAACACAACAAACTTATTCAGCAAAATTTGTGAAAGCGGAATCACTAGGGACTGACATTGAATAAAGCGGGACAGCATCTTCTAAATTGAGACATCAAAAATGCAGTTCATTAACCATGTAAAAAAAATATATTTTTGTAAAAAAAAAAATGAAATTATAATTTTACATTTTTTAATGAATAAAAATAGTCATAACTAAAAATCTTATCACTGCGTAAATACTTAAAAGTAGATAATTTTAAACACACGTACGTGCTTATTATCTACATCAAATTTCATAAACAATCCATACATACGTTCTCAAGACATATCATGCGTGCAATAACTTACAGAGTTTAAAAAAAAAAAAAAAAAAAAAAAAAAAAGAGGTATTTTAATGTCAATAATGCACATATTCTGTAAAATGCTAGATAGTTTCTAATGGTAGTATACTGAAAAGCCCAATACGTTTAATCATTAGTCAAAATTTCATCTTTAAATATAAAAAGATTTTGACGGTACACTAATTCAAACTTTGAATGTTTTTGTTGATTATCGTCGTGCTTAAAAGGTACAAGACCCCTTAAGGAACCACTTCACTGCAAAAAATAATTGTTGATTTTACAGTATAAAACTGGCATCCCAGCTGCCAGTAATTATACTGTAAAATAAGCAGTAATACGCTGCCGTGCAAGCAGTAATACTGTTGTTTAATACTGTTAATTTTACGGTATAATACTGGCAGCTGGGATGCCAGTTTTATACTGTAAAATCAACAATTATTTTTTGCATTGTTTACTTACACAAAAATACCCGCTCGCTAATATTAATCGTATGGGACAAATCTCGTTCGCATTTCAATATTTTTAAATGATTTTTCTTGCATTGGATTAGCCGAGGTCGATCTTTAGAAAGGCCGTTTTTTACTTTTTCGATTTTGCTTACAAGTTTTTTTAATAAGATACTTTCATTTTTACTTTCTTCTATCTATAATAGAAGAAAGTATTGTAATCGAAATTTTTTTCGATTTCCGGTTTTCGACCGATTTACACGTTTTAGGGGTCAGAGATTCCGAAAAACATGTTTTTACAAAATGTCTGTCTGTCCGTCCGTCCGTGTGTCTTCATTGTATCATCGAAAAATGTATGAAGTTATGCTTCAAATTGAACCACATTTTGTTTCTATGTTTTTGGCTATGGCAAGCAGGTTCTATTAGAATTTGGGGATATTTCGACGAAAGGGGGCGCTGTGATCGATATTTTTGTTCCATTTTCACTATTGTACCATCTAAAAGTGTATGAAGTTATGCTTCAAATTAAACCACATTTCTTTTCTATGTTTTTGGCTATGGCAGGCAGATTCTATCAGAATTTGGGGATATTTCGACGAAAGGGGGCACTGTGATCAATATTTTTGTTCCATTTTCACTGTTGTACCATCTAAAAGTGCATGAAGTTACGCTTCAAATTGAACCACATTTTTTTTCTAAGTTTTTGGCTATGGCAAGTAGATTCTATCAGAATTTGGGGATATTTCGACGAAAGGGGGCGCTGTGATCGATATTTTTGTTCCATTTTCAATATTGTATTACCGAAAAGTGTATGAAGTTAAGCTTCAAATTGAACCACATTTTTTTTCTATGTTTTTGGCTATGGCAAGCAGGTTCTATTAGAATTTGGGGATATTTCGATGAAAGGGGGCGCTGCGATAGCCATTTAAAGATTTCAAATTCAAAAAGATGTGCAAATTCAAAAAAATTAGAAATCCTAAAACTTGTTTTTGTTAAATGTTCGGCCTTGATCCGGAGAATCCGGAACAATTTTTGTTTTGCCTCTATCTTAAAAAATGGCTGAGATATAGCGGTTTGAAATTTTAGGGTGGCTGACATTTTCAAACAAGACAGCTGAATTCATCCATAAACGGGTTTAATTTATGAGTTTTAGTTAACATGGTTTCTTTCAAATTTTCTTTCATTGTTGTAACCCTTAATCCTATTATATGCTTATCACTATACATTTATATTCGCCAACGTCAAATTCTCGCCAAACTTGGCGACAGTTGTCGGAATATCGCCAAATTTTGCGACCAAAATAAGTTGCCATAAATGAAGTCAACTTGGCTGTAGAGGACTAATTTGGCGATATTCTCATTCAAATTCAATGTTGACGAGAACTGGGATTGAATCTTCTTTATTTAGGTTCCACGCATTTTAGCTTCATGTTTTCCAGTAAAATTAGCTAAAATCATAAAACCAAGGAATAGGGAGGCTATCTGTTCCTGTCGGTTCAGGCCAGAAGGACTTTTCGTAGTTTAGTATACATCGGTTGTTCGCATCCCTGTAAACCGACCATTCGCAAGCAGCTGACGTACAACAGAATGACGAAAAATATTGATTTTATTGGCGATGTGATAGCGAATTTTGAAGTATTAACATGACTGAGATAGAAGAAAGTTTTGGGATTGGCACATCCGACTAGTTGAAACTGGTTCCAAAACTGAAAGTAGCCTAATCAAAAAAATCCTGCAAACAAAATGAAAGATTGGATTTTAGGCGTTCCGCGCTGGTTACGCAGGACAGGTCTTGGAACCCCTGAAAATCAGGACACTTGCCAACACTAGACTTCTCTGAACTCCTAAATCCATACTCACAAAGCGAGATAGATACCAAATTGATTTATAAATAAAAGTATCGTTAATTTTTTATACGCCTAAGCGGCTAAAACATAATAATAATAAAACAAAAATTACCTGTATCTATAATTCTTTACTAACGAAGTAACGTTTGTTTGTTTGTAGTATCTCTGGAACTACGGACACGATTTCAAAAGTAATTATGGCAAATTGATGGTATGGGGAGTATGTGCATGCTCCAACATAAGCTATATTTTATGTCTTGTGTCACTCCCCTCAAGAGGTTGCAGAAGCGAAAAACGTCTAAAATTGCGATTTTTGTGAACTGAAGGCGCTAGAAATCTGAAATTTGGATTGGTAGTTACTTATACAAAAAACAACTTTTCAAAAATACAAAAAAAAAAAAAAAAAAAAAAAAAAAAAACGAAAGTTGTGGCTAAAAAATGTAGATATCATTTCTTTTTTTTTTTTTAAATAGATTATACATAATTTAAATAATCTACTCTATGAAATTAACATATGAGAATGTTATGTAAAATTACATTTTACTTTCAGTTATTGTTTAAAGGGTTGACTAGAAATACCAATAGATTTTTCAATTAAACTAATTACACTCTTAAAAACAACATACTAAATGTGGCTTATTATAATACTTGTTATCCTTCGTTAAAAAATATCACTGACTTATCCATGAAATGAATAAAAATGGAATACGTACATAGCGTGTCAGCGCTGCATTTGAAATCAAACGTAATATCAAGCTCTTTTATTATTAGCATTAAATCACATTGATTGACGAATCTTTACAAAACGTAGTTAGCGGAGAAAAGTAGCAAAATATCTTAGCAATTTCTTAGATTTACATTATTCTATTCAATTAAATACTGTACTCTTACAATAATTTAAATGGAAAACTTCACTTCTAAAACAAAAAGAATTTAACAACTGGATTTAGAAAAAAAAAATTTTTTTTTTTTTTTAATAGGTATTGATGGCCAAAATGGCCATACAGTGGCCAAAATCGATACACAGTGGTAACCAAAACAGGCATGATCCAATTTGGGCACATACCTAAAGAATCTTTCGACCCAAATTGGGTTTTATTTTTCTTTCTGTGTATAGTTTCGTTCGTAATTATATTATAGTTTCGTAAGATTAAGAAGCCTTTTTCTTTTTTTACAGTGTATGTTTGAATATACTTTCTTTACACTATTTATGATTTTATAGAAAAAGCTTTAGCTGAATGTTTATCTGTCTGTCATACATCAGTTCCTTCTTTACCTAACTGATAGTGCGATTACCTTTGAAGTTAATATCTCATTTCCATGACCGGAATCAGTGCGTATTACATTAGATATAACAATCCTTTTTTTCAACGTATGAAAGTAATAGTGACTATTGAGAAATATTCCATAATCCTATTCCACAACACAAAAATCGCTGCATTTATGGTTTCCATCCATGATCAGAGTGTTTCGAGACACAACTTTTTCCGGTGATTAAAAGCAATGAATAACTCTGTTGCTTAAAAAATATCTAAGAAAGTCTTTTTATCAATTTCTTTGTTTTGTTTTATTTTTTCCCTTTCTTTCATAAATCTGAATCATGGGCTTCAGAAAGATGGGGGAAGGCAATCGACCCTCTCTGGATTTTCAAGTTTAATTAACTAAATTTTCCTTTTCTTTGATAATTTTGAAAAATAAATAAATAAATAAATAAAATTTGTCCTTCTCAAATTGTTTAAAATAATTAAGCACCAAGAGAAAAAAGAACTTTTTTTCCCGTCATGGGAATTGGAATGGGACACTCCCACTCCCACCACCACCACACCACCACCAATGTCTCATGGAAGACAATTTTTAGATCTTACTTTCTTCTATCTTTACACGAAGAAAATTTTCGACTTCTAGTTTTCGACGGTTTTATGCGTTTTAGAAGATCTTGAACACGAATTGACTGTTTTTAGAAAATGTCTGTCAGTGAGTATCTCAAAAACTAATGCACAGAATTTAATCAAACTTCAAATTCAGTTAGACCTTGTAATATTTTCCGAATTTCATCATACTTCATATTCTGTTAGACCTTGAGATAAATAGACGCTTGATTAGATTTTGGGGTAACTTCAGAACTAGTTAGGCCTTGACATAAATTGGTGTTAATTAGGTTTTGGCGTAAACCGCTTAACAGGTGGCGCTTCTGTGTTGCGTTTTCCACCATAGCTATATCTCAAGAACTAATGCACGGAATTCCATAATACTTCATATTCTGTTAGACCTTGAGATAAATAGACGCTGATTAGATTTTGGTGTAAATCTCCCGGCAGGTGGCGCTACTATGCTACATTTCACACGGTCTCCGCGATAGCTCTATCTCAAGAACTTATGTTCGGATTTTCAACCAACTTCATATTGTGTTAGACCTTGACAAAAACAGATACTGATTAGGTTTTGGTTGAAATCGCCCAACAGGTGGGGCTGATATGCTGCATTTTTCACGATTTCCGCGATAGCTATATCTCAATAACTAATGCACGTAATTTCACTAAGCTTCATATTCTGTTAGACCTTGACATAAATAGATCCTTATTAGATTTGAGTGTATAGCGCCCAACAGGTGTCGCTGCTATGCTCTGTTTTTCACGATTTCCTCAATAGCTATACCTCAAGAACGAATAGATTGTCATTTAATATTGGTTGATTTAATTTTTATAGAAGAAAGTTTTGTGATGGCAACAACATACTAATTTATTCTTTTGACGTTCATGTATTTAAAAAATCATATTAAACGAGGGCGGAGTTCTCCGGATGAAAAAAGAAATGTTACAAAATATTGCCTCTCTTTGTTGTTTTTGTTCTGCGGACCAGGGTCTTTTTACCGAATAGACCCGTGAAGCCTGAGCTTACCCACTGAAATACAAAGGGGCCCCCAAATTTACTTTTCAAAACTAATTTTTAGGAGAAAAAATTCAGTTATGGTAAAAAATGTATTTTTTCCCCTTAATTATAGCTACGAAATTTTCCCTCAGACTATTACTGACACATTTATACTCTTTTTTTTTTCCTGTTGGTATAATAAATGGTATAAAAACAGTGATTAAACGCAACTTATTTTCATTTTTCTTACGTTTTACATTTTAATTTCAAACATGCTAAAAATAACAGAAAAATTAAATGTATATAGTTATATTTTGTTTATATTCATAAAGAGTGGAGAAATGATATAAAATATGAAGAATATAGGTTATTCAAATAAAGGGGAAAGTAATTAGCATTCAGGTGATATCAAATTCTGTTTATAAAATAGAAACAAAATTATTTTGCAGCTAAGCCTAAATTTACGTCAAATATTTGTTGTCCCTGAACTGTTCTTAGCACTGGCAAATCCTGCAATTTGTAAAGCAAAAAAATATATTTTGAATTTCAAATATTCGCACCTGTTCTATATTTGTAAATTCATTTGCAAAATTAAATTTGTTATGTATAATTATGTATATAATAAAATATTTTAATATGTATATAGGCTAGGCAGTTTTAGTTTTAGTTGAATATTAAAAATATTGTTTACTCAAAATTTTGATGGTAAAATTTCAAATTGTTCAAGCATAATTGGTAGAGTAAAAAAGGGGCCCCCCTGTGTGACGTTGGGCTTCGCCTACTTCTAAGTCTTAAGCGGTCCCTGCTGCGGAAGCCCTTGATCTGTTTCATTGACAGTACACCATTATTTTCAAATTTTATTTCCATAAACAGTTGAAATGCGCGTACTTATCAACTGGCCAGAGAAAACGTCATCACAATAACAACGTCACAGAGTCTCCGAAACTCATCTTCGGCGTTCTCTGAACCCCTAAATCCACTCACAAAGAGAGATACACATAAAACCACCGAAATGGTTTATAAATAAACTTGAAGAGGGCGTCTGCCAACCCGCGTCCCACGCATTTCTGCATTTCTTTTTAAAAGAATTTCATAAACAGACTGTTTTGTGAGGAAGTCATCTTCCCCGCTGCATTTCTCATAGGTAAGTCGCTTTTATCTATTGTCATTACTTAGCCAATAATATTGCTTGGCATGATAAAATCTGTTTATTGTTATAGAAGGAGATTCTTCAAAATTTCATTTACATTTTAATATTCTCCAACATAGTTCAAAAATGCTTATGAATTCGGTTTGTCTGTCTGGCCGCGCTCTAACTCGCGTAAATATACTCGGATTGTCATGCAATTGATATATGTTATTGAGGTTTGCTGTGGCATGTTCGGTATTGTAAATGAAGTGTGTAGCACTTATAGTTCCTTTACAGGGATACTCAAACGAATTCCGTTACATTATGGTGTATGGGGGGAAAATCGTATGCAATGTATTTTAATAAAGTTTGGCTGTTTTAAACATATTGAAATTGATATATATCACTGACATGCGCTGCAACATGCTCACTGCAGAGTATGGTGTACGTAGAATTTATCGTTCATTTTCAGGGGCACACAAAAGGATTCGGTTACACTTTTAGTTTATGATCAATAATTTCTGGAAGTGCGTTTTCAATTGTGGCGTGCGTTTTTAAATTTAACTAAATTTTTGTATATTACTTGGTCTTGTTGTATATAAATTCTATCCATCATATACAGGGCTGCACAAAAGAATTCGAGTACATTTTCGAGTACATAGGCGGACATTGCCGAAGGTAATTTTCAACTGTTATGCGTTTCTTAACTGAATAAAATTTTGGCATACTATGTAATATATATACAAATCTATAGATCGTATACAGGGCTGCACAAAATAATTCGGATAATTTTCCGACTATATAGTTGGTAATTGCTCAAACTGGTTTTTCAAATGTGTTATGTGTTTACCATATTGTTTACTTAGGGAGTATCTTTCACATTATTAAACGGTGAAGTTTTTGTTACAGTATTCAGGGTGTGTTGGAAAGTGTTTCATAATCTATGCTTGACGCATGCATGATTTTTCTTTCTTGTTAAACATGTAAATGAGCGGAGCAACTGCAGTTTTTTTTTCCTGGAGATGGGAGTATATTGGGAGTTATATCTTTGCTTTGAACTATTTTTAAAGGCTTGGTTCTCCATTAGTAACAAATCAATGATTTTAATAATGAGGCCTATTAGTGCGTCAGTATTGCATTAATCAGAATGTATCAAAGAAATACCAATACTGGTTAAATATTGGTTTACATGGAAAATTTCTGCGATAAAATGACACTATTACAATATTCTTGGCTTTATATAGGAGATATTAGTGAAATTCTAATTATGCCCAGGGCCTGATTATCCCCGGGGCAAGCTTCCGTCAGTAAAAAGGACTATAATTTTTTGTGTTATTTATAACAGTAATTTTGCATGAATAATGCGTTTAAATAAAGCTAAATTTTCTATTCAAATTTAGGCGTGGATATTTGCCCCGGCAGTAATCAAGCCCTGTTTTTTGCCGACTAGTGTTTTCTGGACCCGTGACTCGCAGCCATAGACAGGGCGTGACTAATGCATGCGGGGCAGCTGCCCCGGGCCTCCCATTTTAGGGCGGTCCCATAGGCGTAATCAAAATTTTTGTTAAAAGATTGCCAAATGGTTAAAATTGGCCAAAAGTGACCAAAATTCTTACATTTTTTAAAATTTTAGAAAGGGAATGTATAATGTGGCCTCCCCCTTCCCCAAGAGTGACTGAAAGACCTTTATTTACATTTCAAAGGCTCACAAAAGCCCTTATATTCCTATTTAAAAATAATAATATATTGTATCATCGCTTAAAGTTTCGACCATCATACTTGTGGTACCTTGTATACAGATGTGAATTAATACCTGGTACAAAATTTATGTTACAATAGGTATGAACTTTAGTATTATTCATATCAGCATAATTCACGAACAATTTCTACAGATAGATAGAAAAGGGGCTCCCCAGCTTGCCCCGGGGCCTTAGATAGTCTAAGTCGGGCCCTGGCATACAGAGAGGGAAAATCTTTCAAAATGACAAATTTCCTAACAAGTCACTATGATTTCCCTCATTGGCATTTTTACTTTAAATGCCTGATGATTCTTCTTTTTGATATTCTCCAAATCTTATCTTAATTTGATAAATTATTGAATTCATAAGGGAATGTATAATGATTGGAATTGTTGGATTCTAATAAGTTTGTGTACAATTTATTTAAATTCCGAAAAAAAAAAAAAAAAAAAAAAAAACCTGTAAAGACCAGATTGTTTAAATTGTTTAATTTCAATCTATTTGTTTTAGAATCATCGCCGTGCCGAAAACATTACACCGCATGCCACTAATGACACGCGTGCCATAGGTTTGCCATTCCTGGTGTACGCTATAGGCAGAGAGTATACTCTACCTTTATACTTGAGAAACAGAGGGTATACGGAGTTTTTTTTTAATAAAATCTAGAAAGTATACGGCGTCTACAGTCCTGGTCTGGATGCAATCCGGATAGTTGGAGTTATAAAATAAGATTCAGTTATGAAAATAAAATTTTCTTTAAATCACTTTTGATTAATAGAATAGTAAGCCTGATGTACGTTGAAATTAAAATCATTTTTAACACAAACAATTCAGTACATTACTCACATACATTTAGAAATATTACTTGAATACGTTCAGCAAAAGTTATTTGTTTTACTCCAGACACTCGTTTGCGTGGTGCCAGAGGTATCGAAAACGCTTGACGTAAATAGTACAGGTAAACTAGAGTTTTTCAGAGACAACTGCACTGCAAAAAATAATTGTTGTTTTACAGTATAAAACTGGCACCCCAGTTGCCAGTGTTATACCGTGCGCGGTAGCGTATTACTGCTTGCACGGCAGCGTATTACTGCTTATTTTACTGTTTAATACTGTTAATTTTACGGTATAACACTGGCAACTGGGGTGCCAGTTTTATACTGTAAAATCAACAATTATTTTTTGCAGTGTGATGGCCATTTACCAAAATTTAGGAAGAACTTAGCTTTCGCCCTAGAAATAAAGATTCGATGAGTCAAAGGAAAAAAAAATGTTATAGCATGTTTTTGGGAGGGCAAAAGGCGAGCATTTTAACCCAGAAGGGAGGGGGGGGGACTCAATTTTTTTAAGTAGGTCAAGTGGGTTATATTTTATTAAGTATTTTTTAATTCTGAATTGAATAACACCATTCGCGAGTTTATTAGATCATTTGTTATCAAGTTACGGCAGGTTTTAGGAATAAAATGTCGAAAATTATACTTTAGTGCAGGGTTTTGCAGCAACAACTGGTGGCCATTATCTAAAATTTGGTAATAACTTCATTTTGGCACTAGAAATAAAAATCCGATGAATACCACAAAAAAAAAAAAAAAAAAAAAAAAAAAAATTCTACCGTTGTGGGGGGCAAATTGGGGCATCCTAATTCAGAAGGGAAATCGACTTTTTTTAAAATCGGTCGAGTGAGGTATTGTTTACCATACATTATTTTTTATAATTCAAATGACAGTATTCACGAATTGATACAATCACTTGTTACAAAGTTACAGCAGGTTTTGTGAATAAAAAGTCCAAAATTATACTTTATGAGAGAGCACAACTTTATTACAGATATTTTAAGTCCTGTACTTCGATGACCTAGAAAAATTCTCAGAGCCTGATTTTGATTATTGCTGTTTTCAGGACATTTAATTTAGCTTTCAGATTATTTAATATGATATAAAGAGCATGTTTTGAATCCTCTTCCCCCCCTCCCCCCCCCAAAAAAAAAGAACAATTTTATTTAGTGGGACTCATCGGATGTTCATTTCTAGTTCCAAAACAAAATTCTTCCCAAATTTTCGTAAATGGCCACTAGTTGTCGTCCCTTACTCAATTTTTAGTCTATTTTGTACTATAAAGGTACTATTACTATACAAATTTTCCTTATTTATTTCTGCCACGCGTTTTAACAAAATTGAACGCACGCTGCTTTTCAATAGTCCAATCTCAATATCTAAATGAATTCTTCGGATTTTCTTAGAATAGAAGAATAGAGAAATCGGAAATTGGTGAAATACGATTTAGAATTACCCAATTATAGACTTCGAATATTCCACTTAAACATTCATTTTAAAGTTAGTTTAAATAGAAGTTTCAAAGGAAATGTTGGGACAGTATCCAGAAATTTAAAATTCATAGAAAATTCTATTTTTACGAACGAATACTTATAGTTTCGCATTCCAATACTTTTATTTCTTTTTTACTTTCTTCTATCTATAATAGAAGAAAGTATTGTAATCGAAATTTTTTTCGACTTCCGGTTTTCGACGAATTTACACGTTTTAGGGGTCAGAGATTCCGAAAAACATGTTTTTACAAAATGTCTGTCTGTCCGTCTGTCCGTCTGTGTGGCTTTTAATTGTACCATCTAAAAGTGTATGAAGTTATGCTTCAAATTGAACCTAATTTTTTTTTCTATGTTTTTGGCTATGGCAAGCAGATTCTATCAGAATTTGGGAATATTTCGACGAAAGGGGGCGCTGTGATCGATAGTTTTGTTCCATTTTCACTATTGTATCATCGAAAAGTGTATGAAGTTATGCTTCAAATTCAACCACATTTATTTTCTATGTTTTTGGCTATGGCAGGCAGGTTCTATTAGAATTTGGGGATATTTCGACGAAAGGGGGCGCTGTGATCGATATTTTTGTTCCATTTTCACTATTGTATCATCAAAAAATGTATGAAGTTATGCTTCAAATTGAACAACATTTTTTTTTCTATGTTTTTGGCTATGGCAAGCAAGTTCTATTAGAATTTGGGGATATTTCGACGAAAGGGGGCGTTGCGATAGCCATTTAAAGATTTCAAATTCAAAAAAATTAGAAATCCTAAAACTTATTTTTCGTTAAATGTTCGGCCTTGATCCGGAGAATCCGGAACAATTTTTGCTTTGCCTCTATATTAAAAAATGGCTGAGATATAGCAGTTTGAAATTTTAGGGTGGCTAACATTTTCAAAGAAGACAGCAGAATTCATCCATAAACGGGTTTAATTTATGAGCTTTAGTTAACATGGTTTCGGCAAATTTTCTTTCATTGTTGTAACCATTAATCCTATTATTTGCTTATCTCTATAATAAAACTGTAAGTCATGTGACTGTCCTCAACAGTTCCGGGATGCCGCATCGCTTTTTCATATGCCAAGCGGCCATTTTTATTCAAAATTATTTTTTCGAATAAACTGCATAAAAGTTACATTTTAAGAAAGATCGTTCAAAATCTCTATAATAAAACTGTAAGTCATGTGACTGTCCTCAACAGTTCCGGGATGCCGCATCGCTTTTTCATATGCCAAGCGGCCATTTTTTTTTTAAATTATTTTTTCGAATAAACTGCATAAAAGTTACATTTTAAGAAAGATCGTTCAAAATAAATTAATATTTGAGAGATGACTTGCGTTCAATTATGTATATATTCTGCAATAACTTCAGTCGAAAGATTCGCAGTTCAAATTCTCTATTCATAAAAGTAAACAAAAAAAAGATTGATTCGTCGTGAACATTTAAAATATTAAATCATGGAGGTAATCATTCGCAAAGCAAGTTCTCCGCGAATGAATTTTTGGACCGCTGCCTCGCGTCAAAAAATTAATTCGCACCAGTGAGACAATCAAAGTTTACCATAATTATGTGCTATACAACTCAACTTTCGGACCTTTTCTTGACGTAAATTGAACTCATGTAATAATATTTAATGAATCAGATTTTTAGCATTTTTAAAATCGCTAATACAGCTTTTATTTATCGCGTGTACAAATTAGAAATGATACTTTGATTTTGAAATCAAATGTTTTGATTTATGATATTATTTCTTATTTATTTATTTATTTTCTCTTTTAAATGAAAAGTGTGAAGTATTTTAAATTTATGTAATATAAGCATTTTAGATTAAAGTTAAGTATTTTAAATGAAATGAGTGACAGTTTTATAATTTAAAATTAAATTAATTGTAGTATGAATGACGGTGATGGGAACGATATTTGGCGAATTATCATCTGCTCCCGGCTAACAAAAATACTCATAATTAAAAAAAAGAATAAAAATAAATAAATGATAGTTTGTTGTAAATAAATATTGATATACATATCAAAAATAATTTATAGAATTAAAATAAAAAATAAAAGTAAATAAACAACAATTTCCATAACAAAGTTTTCGCCAAATTGGCGGGGGAGGGGGGGGGGAATCGCGCCAACGTGCGTATGTGACATTTGTGCCCAAAAAATATGCGAAATGCTACCATGATCGCAAAAGTTCATGATTTGTCTATTAGAATCTTCCGATTTGGCGAAGGATTAAGGGAAAATTAAATTATGAATAAATGTAACGTGTTGCAATGTTTAACATACATTTAAGGGAGACCAAACTAGTCGCCAGTGGCGGCTAGTCACTATATATTTATATTCGCCAACGTCAAATTCTCGTCAAACTTGGCGACAGTTGGCGGAATATCGCCAAATTTGGCGACCAAAATAAGTTGCCATAAATGAAGCCAACTTGGCTGTAGAGGACTAATTTGGCGATATTCTCATTCAAATTCAATGTTGACGAGAACTGGGATTGAATCTTCTTTATTTAGGTTCCACGCGTTTTACCTTCGTGTTTTCCATTAAATTAATTAGCTAAAATCATAAAACCAAGGAATAGGAAGGCTATGTGTTCCTGTCGGTTCAGGCCAGAAGGACTTTTCGTAGTTTAGTATACATCGGTTGTTCGCATCCTTGTAACCTGACCATTCGCACGCAGCTGACGTACAACAGAATGATGAAAAATATTGATTTTATTGGCGATGTGATAGCGAATTTTGAAGTATTAACATGACTGAGATAGAAGAAAGTTTTGGGATTGGCACATCCGACTAGTTTTAATTTCCTGTTATCGATCCGAATAATTGGCAATTAGAGTAATTGGGGTTTGGATAATTGGAGTTTTACTGTATTTCCAATCAAATATTGCAGAAGCACTGAATTGGCAATTAGAGTAATTGGGGTTTGGATAATTGGAGTTTTAATGTATTTCCAATCAAATATTGCAGAAGCACTGAATTTACAATGGAAATATAGGTAATGAATAGACAAAATGATTCTTGTTAAGATTGGTGCAATATTGGCAAAACGTAAAACTCCAATGTTGTCACCGTTGGTACTGCGTACTAATATCGTATTACATATACGTTTCGTTGGTTGGTATTTCGTACCAATGTATTGGTCAATATAAGTCAAAGCATAACCAGTATTAATCAAGATATATAACGATATAAACAATATTAGCCCATTTTTAACACTTTCCAACCTAGTTGAAAAGTGTTTATGACTTCGGTTTGTCTGGCCGTCTGCCGTCTGTCCGTGCTCTAACTCCCGTAAATATGCTCGGATTGCCCTGCAATTTTTATATGTTATAATCGTTATCTATAGCATGTTCCCTATTTCAACGGAAGTGTGTAGCACTTATAGTTTTTTTACAGGGACACTCAAAAGAATTCCGTTACATTGCGGTCTATGGGGGAAAATCATTTGCGGTTTATTTAAATAATGTTTCACTATTTTAAATGCATTGAAATTTATATATATCACTAAAGTGCATTAGAAGAAGCTTAATATCATGGTGGGCATAGGGGTGTGCATAGCACTTATACTTACTTTACAGGGGCAGTCAAAAGAATTCCGTTACATTACGTCTATGGAGAAAAATCGTCTGCGGGTTATTTAAATAATGTTTCCCTATTTTAAACGCATTGAAATTTATATAAGGTTCATTACAAGAGACTTACTACAGAATATTGTGTGTATAGCAGTCATCGTTCATTTACAGGGACACACAAAAGAATTCTCTACTGTATGTTAACAATAATTCCTGGAAGTGCGTTTTAAGTTACTGAAAGCGATTTTAATTTTAAATCGCTTTTGTATATTACGTGGTGTGTATAAATTCTGTAGATCCTATACAGGGAAGCGCAAAAGTTCGGGAACACATTTCCGTATTATTTAACTCCAGACGGAGAATTTTAAACTGTGCTACTTGTTTCCTAACTGAACTAAAATTTAGCATCCTATGTAGTATATATACAAATCTATAGATCCTATACAGGGTTGAATAAAAGTATTCGGATTACTTAGATGTTATCTTTTAGCTTATTAAAGAGTATGATTCGTAAAATTATTTTGGAAGCGTTGGAAAGTGTTACATAATCTATGCTTGACGCATGATTTTTCGTTCTTGTTATTTTTCTATAAGGGTTCCTTTATAAAAACTAACTATACACAGCATTATTCAATGTAACGTCAACAGGATACATCATCCAGGGCGGCCGACCTGGTGGGTTTAATGCCGGGAGTACCCAGAGTAAGGACCTATCTATTGCCAGCTAACCCAGTGAGAACAACCCAGGTAAGAATCCCGATTTATTGAAAGTTTAAAAGGGGAATAAATATAGCATTATTTTACAATGACATTACAATTTGGCAGTTTACATACATACTTTGACTGTCATGATTTCAAAAATAGAAATGTTTATATTATTTACAATAAGATTTTTTTTTAAATATATAATACAAGAAATAATAATATCAGTTTATAATGTTCATGAAATTCATCTAGCTAGTATATTTCTGTTTAAATAAACAACAGAATCGAATTTCTACACTGCAAAGAAAAATTGTTGATTTTACAGTATAATACTGACCTTCGGCCACCAGTATTATACCGTAAAATTAACAGTATTAAACAGTAAAATAAGCAGTAATACGCTGCCGCGCATGCGCAGTAGCGTATTACTGCTAATGAAAACTTCCCATTTTCTTTAATAAATTTTTAATTAATATCTCAGCAAATTATGAACCGATTTTCACAAAAATTCGAATTTTGTAATCAGATTTTTTTTATGTATATGCATCATATCAAGTCGATAAACGTAAATTTTTTTAATTTGAATATGTCCAAAAAATTGTGACTCATTTATTAATATGGCAACCCGATTTTCTTTCTTGTAACCCCTTTTCCGTCTGGGTCAATTTGATCCACGTCTGATCAGTTTTGGGCCAAAATAAAGAAAAGTTACCATCCGATTTTCACAAAATTTGAATTTTTGGAATCAGAAAAATAAATAATGTCTATGTGCTGTGAGTTTCGAATCGATATCTCCGGTAGTTTTCTTTAATATTCGAGGATAAGTGAAAATGAGAAAATTTCACCGTCTGCGATTATTAAAGCATTTGAGGTTCTGATCTTTAGCGCCATTTTCAGATACAAAGATCGCATTTTCACGATGTTTAATGATTTTTTAATGAATATCTAGGCTAATTATTAAAATATTAAAAATTTGAGCCTTAGATGCATCAGGACATGCCTTGAACTATCCTCACCCAAATTTTCAGACTTCTACGAGCGGTAGATTTCGCTAGCCATCGCACACACAGACAGACAAACAACTTTCTGTTATTTGTATAGATTTCGAAAAAGTCGTTTTACCTGCTGTCGCCAAATTTAAAAAAAAAAGGCGCACAAATAATAATTAATAATTTTCTTTCAATTGAAAAATGTCTTTTCACGCAAATATTAAAAAGAGAGAGAGAAAACTTTGGTGAAAATTACATCATATTTAAAACGATACATCTAAAACTTCTTTTTTAAAACAATTTTCTTATAGCATCGTTTTAAAATTCCGTGTTGCAGCGACATTGTTTACTTAGCCATTTAATATAAGCTGATTCTCAAAAGTTTAATTGATTTTATTTAATCAATCACGAAAACAGCTGTTATCGGGACAGCGCAATTGATTCGGCCTTAAGAACCATAAAATCCCTCAATCAAAGGGGAAATTAATCGCAACCCAATTACGGAAGATCGCTACTGGTCGTTTAACCATAATTCAATCTTCCTTAATCTTTTTTAAACAGAGCAAATTAGCGGGTTTTAAGAGCCTACGGTGTCTGAACGGGGGTTGGCCTCGAAAGGGACAGAATCCACTAGTAATTTATAAATTAATAATTACATTTATTAACAAATGTATATTGTTGAAGAAAATTATTTTTGTCAGATATCTGTATATACTAATGTTTTAAAGAAATAACGTTTGTTTGTTTGCTGGAGGTAATCTCTCGAACTAACGAACGGATTTAAAAAATAATGGTGAGAATCTCTGTTCCAACATAGGTTACCTTTTATGTCGGTAACTCAAGGCAGTGCCAGAGCGAAAAACGTTCTAAAATAACGATTTCTTGTACACCGTTAAGGCTAAAAACATAAAAATAGACAGGTGGTTACGTTTAGGAGGAAAATGATCGCTAGCAACAACTTTCAAAAAATTCGAAATTTAAAAGTGTGAAATAAACAGAAAACGTTCTAAAATCACAATTACTCCAAAACTATTGAACCGATTTCAAATTTTTTTTCAATATGTGAATCATAACTATCTCTGCTTTTAAAGATTAGGTTATTTTGTATTAAATATGTGAGTGCAAGAGATAAAAATGTTTTGAAAATACAAATCTTGGAAATCGTCAAGGCTAGAAATTCGAAATTCGACATTAATACTTCAAAATCCGCTAATCACACCGCCAAAAAAATTAATATTTTTCGTCTTTCTGTTGTACGTTAGGTGCTTGCGAATCGTCGGGTTACCGGATGCGATCAGCCGATGTATTATACTAAACTACGAAAAGTCCTTCTGCCCTGTACCGGCAGGAAAAGATAGATAGCTTCCCTATTGCTTGGTTTTAAGATTTTAGCTAATTTTACTGAAAAAAAAACGAAGCTAAAATGCGTGGAAACCGATTACAGAAGAGTCATTCCCAGTTCTCGGCAATATTGAATTTGAATGAGAATATCACCAAATTACACAGACATAACCGTGTTTTTCTTCATGTATGGCAACGTATTTTTATCGCCAAATTTGGCGATGTTTTGCCAATTGTCGCCAAGCTTGGCGAGAATTTAACGTTGGCGAATATAAATGTATAGTGTTAAGTATGTAAAAGTTGAAACGATGGTTACAACAATGAAAGAGAATTTGCCGAAACAATGTTCACTAAAATTCATAAATTAAACTCGTTTATGGACAAATCGTGCTGTATTGTTTCAAAATCAAAATGTTAGCCACTTTAAAATTTCAAGCTGCTATAACTCAGCCACTTTTTAAGATAGAGGCAAAACAAAAAATGCTCTGGAATCCTTTGGATCAAAAACAAACATTTGACGGAAACAAAAAAAAAAAAAAATTAGGATTTGTAATTTTTTTGTACATTTTTTTGAATTTGAAATCTTTAAATGGCTATCACAGCGCCCCCTCCAGGCGCAATATCCCCAAATTCAACTGGGACTTGCAGGTCATAGTTGAAAACATATAAAAAAAATTTGGTTCAATTACTTCATACACTTTTCGATGATACAATAGTGAAACTGGAACAAAAATCGATATCACATCACCCCCTTTCATCGGAATATCCCAAAATTCAAGTGGGACCTGCTGTCCATAGCCAAAAACATAGAAAAAACAATTTCGTTCACTTTCAAGCATAACTTCATATACTTTTCGATGATACAACGAGGACAGACAGACATTTTGTAAAAACATGTTTTTCGGAATCTCTGACCCCTAAAACGTGTAAATCCGTCGAAAACCGGAAGTAAAAAAAAATTCGATTACAATATTTTCTTCTATTATAGATAGAAGAAAGTAAAAATTATGATTAAGATATAAGATACTAAGAATTTAAAAATTTGAAATTTAAAAGTATAAACTGAATAAAAAAACTTTCTAAAATCAACGATTATTCTGAAATTACTGAACCAATTTTAAAAAAATTCTCCCATTGTAGGATAGATGATGATGGACGGAATTCCCGAATAAGCAACATTTTATCAGTTTTAGGTAGATTTCGTAAGAAATACTACCTATTACATTCTCCCCTAAGTTGGACTGTTTGAAAAAATTTTTGCAGATCTACGCCGAACATGACTCCCAGAACCCAAAACCACCCCCAGTTCAAAACTATATATATATAATTTTTTTTTTCTATGTCACTTTTTTATGGACACGATAACTGCAATAATTCTTCACGAATCTCTTCCAAACTGATACATAGAATCAAGGGGCTTAAAATCTCGGTCAAGTTTGTTAATGGGCAAAATCAAACCAAGGGAGGGGGGGGGGGGAAATGGGGAGGCTTTTTGTGAAAACAGAAAAAACCCGTAATTTCTTAAATATGATACGTATCGAATCTGTTTAAAGTTATTATTACTTCCAGGAAAAGGGCCGAAAATTTATGTAGGACAGATTTTTGATATCATTAAAAATGACCCCAAGGGGGGGGGAGGGAAGGGGGGGGTAGAAGAAAAAAATTCATAACTTCGTCAATTGACAAGATATCCAATTCGCTTAAATTTATTATAAATCCTCTGAATATTATCTAAAACTTTCATATTGACAAGTTTTTTATAGGACCAACCGTTATTAGCAAACAAAAAAAAAATAAAATAAAAATAAAAACAACAACAAATCCCTGTCGGCTCCGCCTGCAAACAAGTTACGTTTCGAAGTGGGCCATTCCAACTGCCAGATCATGGCAAAAAGGTAATTTCTTCCGCAATTCCCAACAAACAGGCGCCCCACGATCTGCATCTTTGAAATCTACCTGCGCCTGTAGGCCGAGCCGTCAGGGATTTTTTTTGCAAGGGATATGCTGAAAATGAGTTGCAATGAAGATTTTCTATTTTAATTAAAAGTATTTTTATTAGTAGTGTAGCAGTGCAATTTTCTCTTTATGTAAATGAGCACATAAAGTACATTTAACAATGTTTCCAACATATGTTCTTTTTCCACTCGCTCAAACACACACGGGTTTTGATAGTATTAAATAAACAATTTGAATGAGGAATATGACTTCTGTTTAAGTATTAATCATTCTTGAAATCGGCTTTCCTGATACTGGCAATCATGGATAACGTGTTTTTCTTTCTTTTAGATTATGGGATCCACTTTCCGGCACAAGCACCTGTACACATTTCATAAGTTTTGGGGTGAGTATGCCAACTTATCCAATTTTATTCATGAATACATTTCAATACGTAGGTCCCGGACTTAATTTTAAGGTTGGTTGTTTGATTTGGAGTGCTAAGGCCATCTTTTACTCCCGAGAGCTAAACAAAGCGGGGTCTAATAGTCCAAGAAGTACAACACATTTTTGCAACCAATTTTAACGTCGCTGATTTATATATAATGTCACCTGTTGGGATACCTTACACCAAAACGTAATCAGCGTCTATTTATGTCAAGGTCTAACTGAATCTGAAGTTTGATGAAAATAAGTGCATTAGTTCTTTGAGATAGAGCTGCTGCGGAAATCTCTAAAAATGCAGGATAGCAGCGCCACCTGTCGGGCGATTTTCGCCAAAAATTAATCAGCGCCAATTCATATCAGGGACTAACTGAATATAAAGTTTTATTAAATTTCGTGTATTAGTTCTTGAAATAGAGCGCCCACAACATTCTTGGCACATACAGACAGACAGAGTCACAGACTCACAGACCAGACATTTTCTAAAAACAGTCAAATCGTGTTCAGGATCTTCTAAAACGTATAAATCCGTCGAAAACCGGAAGTCGAAAGTTATCATGAATCCAATACTTTCTTCTTATACATTGAAATAATAATAATAATCGTATGTATCATGAAAGTAATAACTGTATTATCAGACAAAATTCAATTACTTTCGTTACAAAGAAAATCACATGTAAAAGTAAAACTTCTGAGAAGAAGAAAAATTGTAATATTATATTGTAAAATTTGCATACATAATTCTGTAACTGTGGTATCGCTGGTGATAGAGGCGTGTCAGCCCCTCAGGATTGCACACACAAACTCTAAGGCTTAGGCTGGGTTTCCTGAGGTGGTCATCCCTGTAAAGATAGAAGAAAGTAAAAAATAGCGTATGCTGGAGAAGAGACTGTCACCACTATTTTACCACAGTTATTTTTAGGTGCGTTCGTAATTATATAAATACGTAGCACCTATAGTCGTCGTTTGGTCCGTCCGTCTGTCTGTCTGTCTGTCCGTCTGTCTGTCCGTCCGTCTGTCTGTCTGTCCGCATATAACAACGCAAAAACTACCCAACCAAATGGTTTGCAATTTTAAATATATTATCTTTGTAGAATTTTGTCGAGACATTTCAAATTTTATTAAAATCGAATCAAAACTTTAGGAGATATTAATAAAAATATTTATTAAGAAATTTGAATTTTTTTTTAAATCGGTGCTTTTTTGTTAGAGGAGCTTCCGATGGATGTTAAATCGTCAAGCGACCGAGATACTTATTTTATGACAGAAATTAATCTGCAGACGATATAATTCATTTCACAGAATTAAAAATCATCAAGATCTGAATATTTATATAACTAGCTGATACATATATATCTGAATATTTATATAACTAGTTAAGATATTTGTATGAACAGTGTCATAAAATATATACTTAACTAGCTGTTTAACCCGTTCCACGCACGGGATATCATGAATTTAATTCTAAAACGTGCGTACGAACGCACCTCGTTTGTAACGTTTGACGTACAATTTCCAACTTGTTTTAAATCGGTTTTGCAGTCTGCAGTTCCAGAGATCACTTCCTACACACAAATAAAGTTTTTTTCCTTATAATATTAGTATAAGACAAATAATTCATTCATATTTTTTTTTCCTGTGAGACATTCTGAAATTGTAACAGATGTAAATAGTTTCGTAAACAGTTAAATATTATCCCGGTAGATGACAGCACTTATCGACATCTACATGTCCTCTCTTTCGTGTGCCCGCATTGAAATTTTTTTTTTCAATTTTCGCCAGGAGTCCAGACGAGATGCGGCATGTTTTATTCGCGCGTAACGTTAATAATGATTCATTAGGGAGACAGGATTTCCTCTCCGGTTAGCACTAGTGTAAACATTACTTCATGTAAATAATGTACATAGATGTGTTTAATATGACCTCAATAAATGTAATCAAATATGAATCTTTTACAAAAAAAAAAATCCCCGAGCGCTTTCTGACTAAAGAAATGTTTTATCTATATACGTGTATTTAAAGCTAAAAGCGCATTTCTTAAGATTAAAAAAAATTTCGCATAAAATTGATCTCAGTGCGTACGCATCAACTTTTTTTGAAAGCAGAAAGGGGCAATACCAGTGGGATTCTCCCCTTCTATAGTTTGAGAGTGGACTGGATCTAAACAAAAGCGGACAGGGAGCGGTTCAAACCCACACAATGAGAAACCCATTCACCAATCTCCCCTCTTCCAATGGGAACAAAAACTTTATCTTTCTTTGAAATGTCAGCTTTTCCTTCAGATGAATTTTACAAGCAGTCATTTTGTTGCCTGGAGTCTGGGTCAATTTCCGTTGAAGAGAAACTCTTTGGGTAAAAAATAAATCAACAATCACAGTTTTTAAAAATACCTTGAGGCAGTTTCTGGAGGATTCTAACTGATTTTTTTTTTATTATTTAAATCCGAGCTGACCGGATCCGAAGACAGTGGGCAGGGTTCATACTCATCAGGGGAAACCTGGGAATCAGGGGAAAGTCAGGGGATAAATTTTGTGTCTTAAAAATCAAGGGAATCTCAGGGGATTTTCTAAAAAATACCAAAAACCTGGGAAAATTTGGCAAAACAATCGGCTACTCTGGGAAATGAGGGCACTTGCTGTTATTCGCATGCTTTGTGACGTAAAAGCATGTATCTGCAAAATGTTCAACAATTTGTAAATTTTGCAAAAAATTCTGTAACAAATCAGTAGTTTGTGCTTCAGAATCAGTTGTGAACTTGAGAGTGGAACTTTCCCAACTCTTAAGATTTTTGTGTGTAACATAACAAAATCTTGATACCTAGAAAATTTACTGCTGATCTGGGAAAAATACATACAGGTTTTTTATACATACCTGTATGTATATATATATACAGGGCCGGCGCTAGACATTTTACTGACTGAGGCGAGCATTATTTTGCCGCCCCTATACCGTGATTGTTTTTTCCCCAGTTCTCAAACTGTTTTAAGAATAAGTAAATTAATTTTGCTAACTATGATTTATTTAAAAGAAAACAATTATATATAAAATTAATTTACAATTAAGAAATTTAAAATAATCAAATTACTTAAGAAATTTTGCATCAATTTTGAAAATATAACAACATTTAACTTGAAATTAAATGAATAAAAATTTTATCATATTCTAGTAATATTTACAAACAAGTCAGAAATTGTACGTTAAACGTGACATATCAGGTGCGTTCGTTTTATAACTAGTTTCACAATGTAAAAAAAATCATCCTCATTATTTTAGTGAAATGAATTTCGTCTGCTAGGAGGAAAATGAGCATGCCTTTTTTATTCTTTTTTTAGATATGCCACTTTAACAAATGCGAATTTTTTTTTCACCATGGAATTCTTGCTTTGTGAATGATTACCTCCATGTTTTAATATTTTTATGACTCATAATGAACGAATCTCCTGTGTTTGTTTACTCTAATGGATTGAGATATTCAGTTAACGTAATTTCCACTGAAGTTATATCTCAGAATCTATACATTGTTGATTGTAACTCATCTCTCAAGCAAACAATTTTTTTGATCGATCTTTCTAAAAATGTAACTTTTATGCCATTTTATTCGAAAAAATAATTTTGAATAAAAATGGCCGCTTGGCATATGGAAAAAGATGGGGTTAGCCCGTATTTGTTTTCCTCAGTACATGACTTGCGCTTTTATTATATTAGATTACGTATGATAGAATTTAACAGAATAATGAAAACTCTCATTAATAACTTTTTAAGTTTTGGTTCGATTTTCATAAAATTTGAAATGACTGGACAAAATTCTGCAGCGATTATATATATTAAATTTCAAATCATTCGGTTGGGTAGTTTTTGCGCTGTTATATGCGGACAGATGGACGGACGGATCAGACGACGACTATAGGTGCTACGTATTTATATAATTACGAGCGCACCTAAAAAGCATCATATCAAGAATTAAATTGACGTTTCAAAATCTCATTCGCTTTGCTTTTCCTTTGGAAAATGCATTTATTGTAACGACATTATAAATATTAGTAAAAAAAAAATTACATCAGGTGAAGCTAAGCTTAAAGTATACATTATTAAGCAAAATATGTCAAACATTTAAAAACAATCAAATTATGTATAAAATTTGTATAAAATTTTAAGTAGCAAAATAATAATATTAATAACAAGTTAATATCTTTTTGAAACTTGCACAAAAATAAAATCCCTTATTAGTAGTATTTAAAATAAAGTATTTATTAAAAATAAAACAAAATTTCAAGATCTAATTTTCCTTGATTTTTCTTCGGCGAAGTCATTTAATTTATTATAGTACGGACATCAATATTATAAAGCAATCACATTATCAAGACAAAAATAGATAAACATACTAACGCAAACTACGCATCACATTCTTGAAATTAAATAGGAAAATTATGATATGAATTGAAAATTACATGATCATTTGAAATTGTATACATGAAGATTAAATTTTACATCAGTAATATTTACAAAAACACGAGTATCAATGGTGAAATAAATAATTCAATACTAATTCACCTTGAATTTTTTTTTTCAAAATCGTTTATTTTGAAAAAATATCGCACCCTAATATTAAAAATAAAATAATAAAAAATCGCACCCTAATATTAACAAATAATTGTTTTTTAATTTGTTAAAATAATTTAACTAACTGACCCGACCGGCGTTGCCCGGGCACATAAAAAAATAGCACGAAGCGCGAAAAAAACTACAAATCGTAATATAAAAGCGCAAAAAATATAAAAATCACTCCACGAATTCCGAATAAACTTTAATGAAAAGAGAAAAAAATTACTATATTGGGATAGAAGATTGATGGCGGATTCCTTTTACTAATGTGGAAAAATCGTGGCGAATTGCGGAAAAAACACTAAAAGTTGCATACAAAAATCACAGAGAACAAAATATACTAATGGGCTAAGAGATTAAAAAAAAAATATTTTACGAATGTCCAACTCGCTAAAAAAAAAAAAATCGCAAAGGACAAAATTTACTACTGTATGCTAATACATTCTAACAGTAATTCTTTCCCGAAAGTCAAAAATTGGAGCGAAACAAACGTTAAAAATCGCATTGAAAATCGCTGTATACAAAATGTAATATATTGGGCCAAATGTTTGAAACCGAATTCCTTTTATGAATATCAAAAAATCGCTACGAAACGCAAAAAATACTAAAAATTGCATTGGAAATCGCAATAAAAATCACAAAAACTTCCAAAATCACGGAGAACAAAATTTAATATGATACGCTAAAAGTTTGAAACTGAATTGTTTTTACGAATGTCAAAAAATTCAACAAGAAACGCGAAAACTCGAAAAAACTCTGAATTGCATTAAAAATCACTAAAAATTCAAAAATCTCGGCGAACAAAATTCACTACATAAGGCTAAAAGTTTGAAACCGAATTCCTCTTACGAATGTCAATAAATCGCCGCAAAACCCTAAAAATTGTAGAGAAAAAAAATTACTAATAGTGAACTGAAACATTGTAACAAGGATTATTCACGAATGCCAAAAAATACCACGGAACGCGAAAAAACACTAAATATCGCCAAAAACTCGAAAATCGTAGCAGTCAAAATTTACTATATTAAACTAAAAGTTTGAAACAGAATTCTTTTTACGAATGTCAAAAAATCGCCATGGAACGCGGAAAAAGCAAGTTGAAAATCACATTAAAAATTCAAAAATTGCGAAGGACAAAATTTACTATATTACGCTAAAAGTTTTATGTTAAATACCTCTTACGAATATAAAAAAAATCACTGCAGAACGCGAAAAATCGCTAAAATTAAAAAATAGAGGAGGACAAAATTTACTATATTAGTCTAAAGATTTGAAACCGAATTCCTTTTAACAACGTCAAAAAATCGCCGCAAAACGGGAAAAAACTCTAAAAATCGCATAGAAAAATTCAAAAATCGTTGTACGGATTCCGAATAAACTTTATTGAAAACGGGACAAACTTTACTATATTGGGCTAAAATTTTACAACCGGAATTCTTTTACTAAGGTAAAAAAATCGCCACAAAACAACAACAACAACAAAATTAAAAACGCTAGAAATCTCTTAAAAATTGCTAAAAATTAAAAATTCTCACAGGAGCAAATTTACTACAGTTGGCTAAAACATTTTAAAAGGATTTATTTTAAAGTATTATTAAAAGAATTTTAAAATAATTATTTTAATGTAAAAAAATCAGCGCGAAAAGATGCTAAAAATCCCAATGAAAATCGTGGAAGACAAAATGTAATATATTAGGCTAAGTATTTGAAACCGAATTTCTTTTATGAATGTGAAGAAATCGCCGTGAAACGCCAGGAAATGCTAAAAATTATATTGAAAATCGAAAAAAATTCAAAAATCGCATAGGACAAAATTTACTAAATTAGCAAGAAATCGCAGCAGAACGCGGAAAGACACTGAGAATCGCATTGAAAATTGCATTAAATACAACAAAAATTTCCAAAATCGCGGAGAACAAAATTTACTATATTAGGCTAAAAGTTTGAATCAAAATTAATTTCTTTAACGAATATTAAAAAATCACCGCGAAACGCAAGAGAAAAAAATCTCGTCAAAAATCACTAATAATTCAAAAATCGTCATGAAGAAAATTTACTAAAGTGGACTAAAACATTGTAACCGGAATTCTTCACTGTAATTATATGCAACTTCTTTGACTGTAATTATATGCAATGTACTCCGTATTTTTATTTTAAATAAGAAAAAAAAATCCCTTCTCTCTTTTTTTTCTTAAGTTTCGACACATACAATATGCGAGCCAAATGCCGCCCCTCTAGGGGTGCGCCCTGAGGCGGCTGCCTCACTTGCCTCACCCCTGGCGCCGGCCCTGTATATATATATATATATATTTTAACCTTCTGATGTAAAAACTTAACTTTTGTGATTACCTCTTTATTTATTTATTTAGAGGGGGGGGGGGGTAATACTTATTAAACTTTAAAAAATTTCATTAATTGTCAACATGGGAAAATTGTTCATTCTGGAAAATACATCAGGGGATTCTCAGGTGATTTTTTGAGAGGAAATGAGTATGAACCCTGGTGGGGCGCCCAATTCTACGTTCGTTTAATTCGAGGACCGTTTGGAATAAACCGATCAACGTAGCAGGCGAAGCTCCGCTAGTTTAGTTAATAAGACGGTTCAAATTTCGTATTGTACGACCAAGAAAACAGTTTCACAGTACAGATTTGCATAACTCGCAATTTTTTTTTTCGAGATTAAATTTAAATAATTAATGAATGTAGTTTTCAAGAACATCTTTTTTCTTTTACTTTGACAGAATTTTTGTATAAATTTACGAACTTAACAGCAAAATATAAAGAATCAGGCAAATATCTCCCCCCCTCACCCCCTCTCTCTCCCTCTTTCTCTCTACTGAATGATGGCAAAATGTATTATTTCCAAATGTTCTAAAACTCTATTTTGCATTAACCAGTTTAAAATTAAAAGATTTTCTTTTTACAGATACAAATGGTGACGGTGTTTTAACATGGGATGACTTTAGGTTATTAGCAGAAGTAAGTTTATGTTGCAATTTATGTTTGTTTTCTTTTAGTAATGCATAGCTCTGACAACTTGGGCGATTTTTGACCACCAGTAATTTCGAAAAGCAGTCTTCGCTTTATTTAATCGCGATTTCTGAGATTACGTTTTATTCAATCTTTTTTTTTTTTTTTTTAGTGTAAGTATTGAGATTGAGGCCTTCACTGAAACTCCCTGATCTAAATCCCATGTTAACGTAAGAGAAAACATAGAAGCTCAATTACTCATTATCTAATATAATTATTAAAATACGGTTTTCACCATTAGAAAGTACACGTCAGATGCCGACGAGGAGCTTTTTTAAAAATTGTCTCCTTAAACTTTAAGTATTTTAAAAATCCCTACAAACTTTGAAATCTCCACTTGAGGAAATTTTATCATCTTCTTAAAAATACTTAAAATTTGCCGAGACATTTTTTAAAACGCACATCGTCGGCATGTGACGTGTACTTTCTGATGGTGAAAACCATATTTTAATAATTATATTAAGCAATTAGTATTATAGGTAATAAGTTTTCACATAGGTTAACATGGGATTTTGCGATTGGAGGGTTTCAGTAAAGCGGCCTTTCAGAGCCTACACTGGTCACGCGGAAACACTCGCACAAAGCTAATATTAAGTCTAAGGGAACGTTATTTTAAAATTTCTCGTTTGCATTTCAGTATTTTTATTTATTTATTTATTATTTTTATTTGACGTTTTTTTTTCTCTCTCTCTCTCTCTCTCTCTCTCTTTTGGATAGCTGAGGTTGATCTCTAGGCAAGCCGTATTTTACGTTTTCGATTTTGGTTGCAGGTCTTTTTTTTATGAGGATACTGCCACTTTCGAAACCGGTTCCAGAAGTAAAAGTATCCTCATAAAAAAAAAAAAAAAAAAAAAAAAAAAAAATCTGTATACAAAATCGAAAAAGTAAAAAATGGCCTACGTAGAGATCAACCTCAGTTATCCAACGCAAAAGAAAATCATTTAAAAATATTGAAATGCAAATGAGATATTATAAAATAACTGTCCCATAGGATTTACATTAGCGGGCGGGTGTTTTCCTGTGAATGGCAAAGTGCGAATTTTTCTACCAATGAAAATCATGACACGTTTAAGGAAAATGTGCACCTTCCCTCCATAAAGCTGAAACAAAATTAAAAGAATGAGGTAATTAGGGAATTTTTCATTTTTCATTCATGCCTTTTTCTGTAAAAATAAATAATAAAAAAAATAATAATAATAAAATAACTGAAATTTAAAATCATTGCTTTAAACTAAATACGTGTTTTTAGGGTTTCGTTCATGTCACGAAACCCTATTCGTCCCGCTACTGTGCCTATCCGTCACAGAGACGGTTCTCAGAAACTATATAACTTACAGATTTGAAATTTTGTGTACTTATAGTTGAATACCTACTATAAAGCTAAAAATCATAAAATTTTGAAAAAATCGTATTATTTTAATGTAGAGAGACAAAAAACCAAAAATCTAACAGCTTTTCCCTATTAAATTTAAACATTTTTCGTTATAGCAGTTGCTAACAAATAAAATTCCTTCTACAATAATTAATTTTCTATTGAAAGATTTCCACGTGAAAAATGAAAATGAAATAAAAAGTTTCACCCATTGAAAAAAGTATTAATATGACGTCATATTAGTAATAAAACGGAAATTTTCAAACATTTCTCAATAATACAAGAAGTATGAGTATGTGTAAATACAGAAAGCAGCTAAATATGAAGCCACTAGAGAATTAAAAAGAAAATTAATCTGACGTCCTATTGGAAGTTTATCGGATTTTTCAAATGTTTGAGAATAATACAAAGCGAGTATCAATATGAGTAATAGAGAATTAGTAAATATAAGCGTTTGAGGAACGTATTGAATCATGATAAAAACACGATTATGGAAATATTGGCATATTTTAACATTTTTAAGGTTTACAACACGTTTAGTTATGAAATTGATTTTTTTTTTTTTTTTAAATATCGCATTTAGTCTACAAGACAGATATTATTATGACAGAGTACAATAGCGGGCCGGTTCAGATATTCGAAAAAAAAAAAAAAAAAAAAAAAACGAGAAAAATAGACCGTTAATTTTTTACTTTATAAAAAACATGACTTTTTTTTAATTAAATTTATTTGGATTTATTAAAGAAAGGTTAAAGTGTTTTGAAAGGAATATTAAACGAAACCCTTTGAGCGATCTTCGATCACACTTACCCACTTGTTTTTTTTTTTTATGTGGCCCGCGGCTGTGTATACAATACTTAATGTGACATAGGTTGGGATGCCCTCGGTCGGGAACTAGTTTGACATGCCTGCTATAAACGAACGATAAATGCTATGAAAACCATATTTTATAGTAAATATCTTATAGTGAACTTTTATGATGTATATTAATTTCAGTATATTTGGAAAAGTGTAGCATCATTAAAATACACTGCAAACAATTTTTTCCCATAGACCATAATGAAATGGTATTCTTTTGAGTGCCCCTGTAAACGAAATATTAATGCTACACACTTCATTTTCAATACCTGACATGCCATGGCAAACCTGAATAATATATATAAATTACATGACAATCAGGCTATATTTACGCGACTTAGAGCGCGGAAAGACGGACAGGCGAACCGAATTCATAAACACTTTTCACACAGAAAAAAATAAAACCCAATTTGGGCCGAAAGACTCTTGGGTAAGTGCCCAAATTTGGTCATGTCTGTTTTGGTTAACAGGCATGATCCAATTTGGGCACATACCCAAGAATCTTTCAGCCCAAATTGGGTTTAATTTTTTTCTGTGCAACTTTGTTGGAAAGTGTTAAAGAATGCATTAACACAGCGACTCTATTATTGCGTGCGAAGTTTACCAGGCTTTCAATGCATTTATAACAAAATAGTTGTGTGTTTTTTGCGTTCGTTCAATAAACAACCGATATATTTTTTTTCCATTTGAAATCCATTATCTTCTTTACTATCCATTCTATAGGATAAAAATGTTATTGAGGAAGGGTCACCATGATCCAGGCAAGCAGCTTTTCATAAATGATGCGGAAACGTATTTATTGTTAGATTTAACAAAAGATTTCGTCAGTCGTATCATTTATGGCGGAAGGAAAAAAAAAAAAGCTGAATGTTCAAATAATTAATCAGAACTTTTTTTTAAAAATCATCTCATCGTATTATAAAAATCGTTTTGAATTTGAAAAATTTTGGTACTTTTAGGTTATATATAACCTAAAAGTACCAAAATTTCTACACAATTTTTCCCCCCACAATTACGATAATGCCAAGACTGCAGTTACGATTTCGCCAATATCATCGCAAAGCTGATATATGCATCATATATACGGATATATGTACTTCAAACACTCTATTATGTGTCATATACGTCATTATATGCATATTATTTTACGTCTTATATGCATCATAATGTATCTTATACACATGTCATGTATGTATATATGGGTTGGGATTAAGATAAACAGAAGCTTTAATTAAAGTATAATAGGAGTTTAATGTTCTAGATTAAATGTTAAATATAATACACTATTATTTACAGACTAAATTAGGGGAAAGGGAGGATTTGCAGTTATCTACTGCGGGAAATTCGTTAACATTTGGCCCGATTTCGGCCCGACTCGATCATATTTGCTCTCTCGCCTCGAGAGCACTGCAGGACTCACATCTGATCCTTTGCACGTCCAATTTAAATCTGATCTTTTCTGTTCCCAGGCTGGCGAGACCAAAAATGTATTTTAGCATTCATGTGGTCTGCGGTCTGTCGACGTCACTAGCCTGATCGTGAGAATTGCTTAATTGCTTGTTGCCATGTGAACTTGGTGGGAGAACTTAACCTCATTCACACACACACACACACACATATATATATATATATGTGTGTGTGTGTGTGTGTGTGTGTGTGGCATATGACTATAACTGGGCCATATGCATCACGAAATATTCTAAAAATCATACCTTATTATAATGTTTATAATTTGGCGATTAATGCTTTATAATTTGGCGATAAATGTTGGTTACTTGGCGATTCATCCTCGGGGGCCGCTATAGCTCAAAAGTACCTTTTTTTTTTTTTTTTTTTGCCTGAACGTATTTATCAGGAAAGTTTAAATAATTTTATTTCAATAATTAATTTCATTTTTTTTTCTAATATTTGAACACTTTCTAACAAAGTGTTTATGACTTCAGTTCCTCTGTCTGTCTGCTCTCGTTCTAACTTTCGTAAATATACTTGGATTGCCATGGAAATTATACATGCTATTAACATTCCCTACCGGATGCTTCCTATTGAAAAGTCGTGCCTTTCTTTGTTATAATTGGTGTTGGCAATTTTGTTCCAAATTCGTGCGTCAGAAAAATGTATACATACAATGTTTAACGGGTCATAACTTTCTGATTGATTTTTCTTTCTTTTCAAAGTGTAATGAAATTTAAATAATGAGTGGACGAAAATTAACTTTTGAAAAAAGATAATTTATTTTAAAGTACTATTGTATGAAAATATAGCAGAAGTAACAAAAACATTATCGCAGGGAGTTTCAGACAGATCCACCTATGCGACTTACAATTCATCGGATACACTGCAAAAAATAATTGTTGATTTTACAGTATAAAACTGGCACCCTAGCTGCCAGTATTATACCGTAAAATTAACAGTATTAAACAGTAAAATAAGCAGTAATACGCTGCCGTGCAAGCAGTAATACGCTACCGCGCATGCGCGGTATAATTCTGCAGTATGGATTTCGATGGAACTTGCATTGTTAATTTTCCAGCGATAGTTTTAGTATATTGCATATTGTTATATCTTTTTTTAGAAAATCTTACTGTAAATGATTAAATAAACGAGTTGGTCTTTAATAGTCCAAATTTTGTGCAAAGATTAGAAAATGTGCGCAATGGCGTTCGTTTCGTTTTACAGCATTGCTGAAGGACAATCGGGATATTGCTTTAAAACACAAGATCTAATTCACGGGTATATTTCGTTTGGAGAAACTGATCAGTGTAGCGTTCAAAGCGAGCTAGTATTATATATATCTAATTACATTATTATATATAGTTTATTTATTACACTCAACTTGCTTTTTGTGTGTAAAGAGGGAATTTTGTAATAGATTTTTAACGCACTTCCTGATATGCTTACAATTATAAAAATTACGTTCGTGTTTCCGATGACAATACAACATTTTAATATTTTAAAAACTTAATTACAAATTAATAAATTAATATTTATATTGTTTCTTTTTTTACTTCCTGTTGCCCTAGCTTAAAAAAGAAATAGAGCCAAAATTACATATTTTATTCATAAATTTATTTGTTTGCTCACCAAGCGTAAAAAAAAGCAGTGAAATTCCGTCATCGAATCATTCCATGTCAAATCAACACACTTTTTGAAGAAATTTTACCTCACCATCTCAGATTTTAATGAACTGTGGCACATAGTTAGTTTTTATATAGACTAAGAAAAATACCAAATGTTTTTGAAAAATATCAGTTTGTTTCGAAAATATAGCTATATAAACTTCTCGAAAATTGTCAAAAAATGCTAGTTCGCTAGATTTTTAAATGATCATAAAATCTTTCCTAAATAAGATATGAAGGTGAAAGAAGTGCCATATTGCAGCAATGAACTTTAATATGATATGCAACATGATACAGGTTCTAAAAACAAATAAATTCAAAATTTAAATCGTAAAAAAGTTTTGGTACTTTTCGGTTAGCCGGGCGCCAGTGATATATATACATGTATATATACACACATATATCTACACATATGCATTTATATACAAATACATATATATGCACATATATGTATGAATATATATATATATGTATATACATATATATTTATATATGTACATATATCACTGGCGCCCGGCTAACCGAAAAGTACCAAAGTTTTTTTAAAAAATTTCAAAAAATTACATAGAAAATAGGTTGTATTATTAAAAAATAGTTTCCAAAGTTTGAAAATGGGACAACAATGGGTTCATAAGGAAAATGTTTTTAAAAAAAGCATTTTTCATCAATTTCAAGTATGATACAATAATCCATAAAAAATTGACTTTATTACAATATGCAACAGGATAAATTTTGAAAAAAAAAGAATAAAAATTCAAGATTTAAATTGTGAAAAAAAAAATATTTTTTTTTAATTTTTTCAAAAAATTATAAAAGTAAAATTGGACAACAATGGGTTCATAGAAAAAATAATTTTTTAAGAAAGGCATTTTTCATCAATGCCAAGTATGATACAAATACAATAATCCATAAATAGTTGACTTTAATATGATATGTAACAAAATATAATTTGTCAAAAAGAATAAACAAATTTTAAATTTTAAAATTTTAATTGTGATTTTTTTTTCTCCTACCCCCTCCCCCCACACCACAGTTATAGAAAATAGGTTGTATTATTGTAAAATTTCAAAAAATTATATAGAAAATAGGTTGTATTATTGTAAATTTTCAAAAAAGTACATAGAAAATAGGTTGTATTATAGTAAAACTAGCTGACATGCCCGGCGTTGCCCGGGCCCGTGATAATAACCTTAAAAATACCTAAAATCAATGTTGAATGATTTTATATTTTTAAATGAAAATCTATCCAAACGAACGGAAGTATAGTCGTTATAGTTATTGCCGATTTAATGTCGATTTAATTTCTGACGTTTTGATATATTAAACTTTCAATTCTGACCAAAAGTTCCTGAGGAAACCTAAATAATATAAAGCGCCCCCCCCCCCCCCAACTTTCCTTTTTTAAACTCAAAATAATATACAGTTTTGGCCAATTTATTAGTCCCATTCGAAAAAAATTTCCAAAACCTTGATTCTAAGATGATTATATTAAAATTAAATAAAAATCACGCACACGTGGCATCATAATTCACTTTTATATTTTAACAGAATAGTAAGGCTACTATAATTTGTGACTCGTGCTATAGCTAGTATACATCAGGACACATGGCCGTTATCATTATCTTTTTACACGTGATGATTTCGCTATGGTACTCCATTGTGAAATTTGGTAATTTTTGAAATTTAAGATTTGAAAAACGGCATAATCATTAGATTTGAAATTTATATTAAAAAAAAATATACATTTTTTTACCTTTCTAACGAAGTTTGTCTAACAATTTTCTGACAAATACTTTTCAAGCTATTAATTTTTTCAGCAACTTCAAATGTTTCATTTTCCGAGATTAATCTGTGGCAACGATTATCGAAAATCCCAGTCGTCAGCAACGCATAGCTTTTTATTAAAGAGGATAGTTTCCAAAATTTGAAAATGGGACAACAATGGGTTCATAGGGAAAATCTACCCTATATATATAAAATCCTAATGAAACGAATTTGTGAAACGATTTTATGAAACGATTTTATGGAGCGACTGATTATGTATGTTTCAGGGATATTTTTAATAAAATATTAAACGCTTGATGGTGAAATTAATACCAATTGTCCATAACAATCCGCGGTTGTCAAAACTGGTAATAGAATTTTGAAATTGGAATTAGTTTTCGAATATTATTTTTTTTTCTAATTTTAATGACATTTCTATAATGATGGCAACTAATTACTCAGTTTTTTTGTGACAAAAAAGGGAAAAAAATTGAAAAGGATCCCGATAGGGATTATTGATTTCTTTTTATTCGTCATTTTCAAATTGAAATTGAATTCATCTTTTATTTCAATCGATAATGGAGACAAGATTGTGATTAAATTATGTTTTTCAGGAAAATTTGAAAAAAAATAAAATCGCATTTCTATCGTCAGGATTCAATCGTCTGTCAGCATTTAATTTAATTTATAAACTGAAAATATTTTGAATAAATTCGTCCAAATGACGTCATTTATGTAATGCAAAAGAAAGGGGGGGGAGGAATTAATAGTAATTGTTATTTAATGATATCATTGTTATTTTTTTGTAAAATTTAATTAAACGAATTTATAATTGCGCCAAGCTTTTTAAAAAAGCGTTAAGACCCCTATAATAGAAAAGCACCAAAAGTTCATTGGGTTTGTTTTCATAACTTTTTGAAACAAACATATGTATATTAACGAATCTATCCGTTTTTGAAACTCGAATTACGCCAAACCTAATAGCAAAGGATCCTATACTGAAAAAGTAACAGATTTTCTTATGGACAATATTCAAGTGACATAACATGGTGTAAAATTATCGCGGATAACAAATCTGTTTAAATATCTCATCAATTGATGCCGAATAAATGCAGGCTTGCGTGCACAAAATATTTAATTTTGTATGATAAATAATTATTAGAAAATTCGTATATACATATTAATTAAAATAAATAATTTACATATTTAAAATAACATGAAAATATGCATGATGGTGCACTAAAGTAGAGAGAAAATAAAACCTGTTACTGAAAATGTCTATAACATAGTACTTTTCAATACCGTGGTTCTTAATGTTATTCACAAGCAGATGGAATTTTTCTCATCCTTAAACGCAAAAGAAGAATAGAAAACAGATCGCTGTTATAAAAGTCCGAGAGGTAGCCACAATTTAAACCTAACCATTTTATACAAGCTGGTTTTCAAGGTGTAATTGATTTTACTTATCAATCCCGAAAACAGTCGTCAGTTGTCGCAACAGCTGTGTATGAGGCCATGATAATAAAAAAATGCCCCATTAAAACATTAAAACATGGCAACCCAATTACGGATTTACCAATATTTTTAAAACAAAGCAAGCTGTCATGTTTTTAGATGCCTCGAAGTCTGAGCGGGGGTTGGCGAGCGTAGCTCGCAGGGGGTAGGCCCCCTAGTATATATATATATATTTTTTTTTTTTTTTTTTTTTTTTTTTTTGAGGAAAGGAAATGGCGGGGGTGGGGGATGCATATTTTTGAAGTACATTTTCGACGATATCTCTGAAAATGTAATACCTAAAATTAAAACAAATGTATTTTCGAGTTCGGTGTTACGAAATCTGTCGAACGATACACCACACGGTGTACAGAATAAAATAAAATAAAATAAAATAAATAATTAAAAAATCAAGTAACTTAGTTAGCCCCTCTAAATTTTTCCAAAAAATATTTGTAAATGGTTAATAATCTGTATATATGTTGGTCAGTAGACTTTATAACGCTACCAAGTTTGAACTTTGCCACGTTCCACAGTTTTCGAGAAAAACGGCTGTGGCAAGACGGACAGGCAGACAGATCTTATAAGAGTTCCTTTTTTACTTTTTAAGTACGAAATCCTAAAAATTAAAAACAAGTTCATTAGACGTTTAAAGTCTTTATTTAGAATTTTACATATTAAATTTAGTTTTATGCTAGATTTTAATATTTTGAATCATATCAAAATATCCTTGTCTATAATATTTGCGATTGGATCGAACCCCCCACAGTTTTCTTCACATTGGCAAACAATCTTGATTTTTCTTATTTTTAACTGTTTTTGTAATTTTTTCAAAGTTTTTTTAATGAGATAATCATTTTCCACTGAAAAAGATTCAAGTTTTTGTAATCTGTAGAACAATTTTGACTCCCCAGCATTTTTTTAAAGTCTACGCCCATGATATAATATGTGTATTTTGTCTGGTTTAAATTAATATGTTTATTATTAGGGCAATTTTAATTTAAAAAAAAAAAAAAAAAAACTTGGAAATTTTGTGTGTGTGTGTTTTAACCCATCCGGGTTTTTTCGGATTAAGGCTGTTCTCAAATCGAAAGAAGCTACTTTCTGACACATATGTAATCGAAAGACGTTTCCCATTTTTTGGTAAAGGCAGAAGATCTTTCAGAAAATACTGTCAAAGTATCGCCGCAGCACCAGAAAGCGGATAAACGTATCGAAATCGTCACGTGACACGAATCTCTTATAACTTGATAAGTAATTCATTTATCAAAAAATGGAAAACTCATTGCATTTCCAAATCGCTTCAGTAATCAGGCCTGCCAATTTTATGCATTTGCGTTTAAAAATGAGTCAGAAAAAATGTGTCAGAAAGTTTCGCGTTGTTCAGCAAGTCATTTGATAACCACCTTAAGCAAAATCAAGTCAACCCTGTTTCATTGGGTTAAGAACTATTTTTAAAATGTTATTTGTTGTTCCACTTTCCTGTTTTATTTTATTTCTTTGTATTATGGCGATTTTCTTGACAGATTTATTTATCACACTTGATACTTTATTTTAATTATTTTAGCTGTTTTTTTTTTTTTTTTTTTTTTTTTTTTTTCATCATTCTTTGTATTTTATTTGTATAAACGCAATTTACTGTTGATATCCATTTCCCTTTCCTTCGCAGAAATATACCAAAATTCAGCGCCGAGGTAAACTGGACCAAGATGTGTATAAAAGGTGGGAATCTATCTTAGAAAAATGGTGGAACGAACTTACGCAGCATGCTGATTTCAACAAAGTATGTAATTGAATAGTACAAATATGTATATATTTTTTAACTAGTGTAAAACATAATATTATTGAATCTTAAATACACCAATTGAAGAAAGCACAGCATAGTGTGTTTGGAAGGAAGTTATCCTCCTTTTTCAGGAGCGAAAAGACAAGTTACCACTTTGAAAGTAGAATCAAGACTAGCTGAAATGAAATAGAAGAAAAAAGAGAAGACTGGGAACTATGGGAATGAATAGCCAATACAAAAACGGGAACTAAATGGATAACAATGAATCGGAAAATATGAGCAAATTCAATAATAATAATATTTGGGAAACGCAAAAAGAAATTGGAAATAATTAAAAGAAATTAATAAAAATAAAAAACAATTTCAAACTGAAAGAGATAATTAATAGCCAAGGAAGGGTGAAGGAACAGTAAGAAGCTAAAACAGCTAAGCTAAAAAAAAGATAATTAGTTTTATAATTTTTGCTAGTTTTAGCCTCTTTATTCTAATTACTTTCTTCCAGCTATAATAGAAGAAAGTATTGTAATCGAAATTTTCTTCGACTTCCGGTTTTCGACGAATTTACACGTTTTAGGGATCAGAGATTCCAAAAAAGATGTTTTTACAAAATGTCTGTCCGTGTATCCGTGTGTATGTCCTCTTTGTATCATCGAAAAGTGTATGAAGTTATGCCTAAGATTGAACCAAATTTAATTTATAGGTTTTTGACTATGGCCAGCAGGTCCCACTTGAATTTTGGGATATGCCGACGAAAGGAGGCGGTGTGATATCGATTTTTGTTCTATTTTCATTATTGTATATCATCGAAAAGTGTACGAAGTTTTGCAAATAATTGATCCAAATCTTTTGTATAAGTTTTTGACTATGGCTTGCAGGTCCCAACACGCTACCGCGCATGCGCGGTAGCGTATTACTGCTTGCGCCGCAGCGTATTACTGCTTATTTTACTGTTTATTACTGTTAATTTTACGGTATAACACTGGCAGCTGAGATGCCAGTATTATACTGTAAAATCAACACTTTTTTTTCTGCAGTGTACCCCTGTAATACTAATAGTTAATATGACTGGATAAGCGTTTAAATACAATTATTTTCAAATTATAGATTAAAGATACCTTCTTTTAGAGGAAAGCCCGGTGATATGCAGTCATAAAGCTGTGATTACTTAAATGCATTACATATTCCTATCATTTAAAATACATTATTTTTATTACGTTAAAATTTCTTTCCTTTTTTTCTTTTCATTTTTAATTAATTTAATGTACCGTTGCTATTTCACAGGACGCAGTCGTAGAGTTCAACGAATGGCTAAAATTTTTCCACAACCTTGGTCAGCAAACGAAAAGTCATAAAGAGCTTCCGGACTTTTTACAAGCCTACCTACAGCTGTTCTTTTTCATCATGGATTCCAACAGTAAGTCATTTTCGCTAGATCAGTAATTATTTAAGTTAAAAAGGAAATTGGAAAAAAAAATCAAGTTGGAAATTGTACGTTAAACGTGACAAATAAGGTGCGCGTTCGTACTATAACTAGTTTTACAATGTAAAAAAATCATCGTTATTACTTCAGTGAAATGAATTACATCGTCTGTTGTGAGCGAAATGAGGAGGCCTTCTTTTTAATTATTATTACGCATGCTATGTTTACAGATGCGAATTTTATTTTCAACAGCAGACAGCGCCGCAAAATTCCCCATGGAGATCTTACTTTGCGAATGTAATATTTCTATGACTCACGATGAACGAATCTCTTGTGTTTATTTACTTTAATAGATTGAGATATTTGGCTGTTTATCTAATTTCCACTGAAGTTATCTCAGAATCTATACATTTCTTAATGTAACTCATCTCTCAAGCAAACAATTTTTTCGAACGATCTTTCTAAAAATGTAACTCTTACGCAATTTTATTCGAAAAAATAATTTTGAATAAAAATGGCGCTTAGCGTACGAAAAAAGATGTGGTTAGCCCGTATTTCTTTTCCTCAGTCAGGTAACTTGCGCTTTTATTATATAGATTACATATGGTAGGATTTAATACTAGAATAAAGAAAACTTTGATTAATATCTTTTTAAGTTTTGATTCGATTTTCATAAAATTTGAAATGTCTCGACAAAATTCTGCAATGATTATATATATTAAATTTCAAACCTTTCGGTTGGGTAGTTTTGGCGCTGTTATACGCAGACGGACGGACCAGACGACGACTATAGGTGCTACGTATTTATATAATTACGAACGCACCTAAAAAAGCATCCGTCAAACATATGGAACACACTTTCCAAATTTTCCAGAATACTTAAACGAAACTTCAACGTTTAATTAGGTGAAAAAAATATACATGTAAACAATTTAGAAAACGCATAACACATTTGAAAACCCGATTTCAACAATTACCGTACATACTCGAAAAGATACTCGAATTCTTTTATTTTGCCCTATATGATCTATAGATTTTTATATATTCTACATAATATGTTGAAATTTAGTTTAATTGATAAACGCATAACACAGTTAAAAATTCACTTTCTGCAATTTCTGCGTTTAGACGGAAATGTACTCGAATTATTTTGTACACACTGTGTACACGCCCCATATTAAGCTGTAATATAATTCAAGCAAAAAACACATAACACTATTGAAAACACACCACCAGAAATTAACATCCATAAACGGCAATGCATCCAGCTCCTTATGTAGCCCTGTAAATGAATTTATTTATATTCTTCAAACACACATATCTTAGTATACTAAATGTAATTCAACTTGAAAATGTTTAACTCAATTAAAAACCACATTTAGTGTACTCGAGATCTTTTGAGCAGCCCTGTATATGGTCTATAGAATTTGTACACACTAAGTAATATGGAAATAATTAGACACCTTTAAAAATGCGTACCACAACTAAAAACACACTTCCAGCAATTTTTATTCATAGATAGTACTGTAACCAAATTATTTTGTGTCTTTGTAAATGAACGATGAAAGCTATGAACAACCTATTATAATAGTAAGCATCTTGTAGTGCACATGAGTGATATATATATATATTTAAATATGTTTAAAATAGTGTAATATCATTAAAATACGCCGCGAACGATTTTATCCGCATATCGCAATGTAAAGCATCAGTATCCCTGCAAACGAACCATGAATGCTATATGCTTAATTTTCAATACCGAACATACAATCGTAAGCCTCCACATAACATTACATGAATTGCATAACAATCCGAATATACGAGGGTAAGTCATTAAGTAAGTCACAAAAGGTTATTAAATAATAACATACAATGATGTTCACTTCAAAACTATTTTTATTTCTCAACATATTCTCCACCAATATTTATGCACTTATATCACCGTTTTATTAGTGCCTCATAACATTCTTTGGGTTGCTGTCTCAGCCACATTAGGATTTCAAGTTGAACCTTTTCATCATCTGTGAACATCATCTTGCAATTTCTTCAACATCCACCATACAGCTTCGACTTCGCCCCAAACGATTTTCATCTGTTTAGTCCATTAAAAAACCATCGTGGAAGCAAGATGATGAAAAGGTTCAATTTGAAGTCCTAATGTGGCTGAGACAGCAACCCAAAGAATGTTATGCAGCTGGTGTTGGGACACTGATTAAACAGTGATATAGGTGCATAAACATTGGTGGAGAATATGTTGAGAAATAAAAACAGTTTTGATGTGAATATCATTGTAAGTTATTATTTAACTTCTTATTGTATCTTACTTATTTAACTTATTACTAGATTGAACCCGTCAAAACTTGACGCAAAAAAATACTATAACAATATCAGTAAAATAAGCTTCTTTATTATTTATGAAGGGGCGCGTATAAAACAGTCTTTCAAATATTTTATTTAAAATTTTTTTCCGCAGTCAAATATAATACTATTTCCGATGCAAACTCCAAACAAACAATCCGTAAATAACTGTGTAATGCAAATCAGTTTGACATTACCACCATATTCCCACGGCAAGAAAAAAAATTCATGGACCTATGAAGTATATACAAATAGTATATTCCTACGTTCATATCATATTCAGTAAATAACAGAACATAGTAAATAAAGCACACATCTCCCCCCCCCCCTCTGATAATGCAACCGAATGAGCTCCTATGCGCATGTGCATTGAATCTGCCCAAAAGCACCGTCGGAATTCGACATTAAAAAAGTTTTAAAATGATTAAATTAAAAGTTTTAAAATGTCCTCTTTAATAATTGTTCGTTTCAAATCCATATCTTCTAAAACGCATCCATTGTTTTAAGCTAATCAATTTTTATGCAAAGATTAAGAAGTTTTTTACAGTAATAAATCTATCTGCAGATGAGGGAGATTTTTAATGTTTTCAAGTGTAATTTATTTGTATGGTTTCTTCGGTTCCGTGACATAATCAGGATGATTATCCCTTTTCCATCACAGTCGGGGATATTTTTCCTCTTATACAGTTGGCAAATGTAAAAAAATAAAAAAATGCAATTCCTAGCATATCCTGATATCTGATGGAACATATTCATCAACGAATTCAACATTCTACGAATTCAACATATCAATTTTATGTTCAAAATAAACTAAAAATAGTCTTTTTTTTCTGACAGATTTTTGTTTAGCGCCAAAATGTTCTATCTTATGGATAATCTGATCTTATAATTTACCACTTTTTTTTTAAATTATTATTCACTTTTTATGATAGTTAGGGAAATCTATTTTCAATTGTGGCAACTTTCCCAGGGGCTATTTTACATTATTGAAGTAAACTGGTGGTCATTGATAAGATAGAATTAAAAAACTTTTCATGCTTGAAAATTATTTAAAAAGTCGTTAAATTAATCGTCAGTTTTCAAATAAATTTCAATCGAAAGCTAATTTTTTTTCTAATTGATGATGTAAGAATTGAAATTGTAAAATGTAGTAAAAAATAGAAATTTGTAGTATTTCGAAGTGATGTAAGCGGTGATGAAAGCTAAAGCGATAGCGCCTTTGTTGTCACAACTGTTGTGCATTTCTAAAAATTGCCACTGTATTTTGGCTGGCGTCTAAAAGTGGAAAAACATTTTTTCACATCGAAAGATAAATTCACAGTGAAAGAAATAGGACTTTGCGCTAATAAGGAACTGTTAAATGAACTTATAATAAATCTACCAAAATAATTCCTATGAAATATTAGTCTTACATTGTTTATTCTAGCAAAAAATACAATAATTATTTCAAGATTTTTTTTCTACCATAACACTATTTTTAATAACTTTAAATTTCCTGAAATCCTTTACTTTTGTGATTTTTTTTATTAAAAAAGGAAATCTTCTATCCTATAATTTTTTTTAAAAAAAAAGCAATTGGTAACATGTAATCAAGGTATGCAATCAAGATGAAGAAATCAATGACGGCTCCAATTCTAATCTTTATAATTATGAGTGCAAAAATCAGTAAAATTATGTCATGTTAACACAATCATATACATTTTTCTCTTTAGTTTTATCAATGTTAAAATGCACTTCAAGCTAAGCATAACGTCATTTTCACCGGCGCAAACTTTTCACACGTACTTCACATACCTTACATTAATGCTTAAACACCATGCACACAAATATAAATATATTTTGTATTTAATTGTAATGAAAAAATGGCATCAACAAAGTTATAATGCATAATGATAAAATAAACCCAATGGACAATATTCCCGTGACGTCACAATAAATATGAATTTTTATTAGCTTATAAAACACCCGGATAGGTATTTTTACCGAAATTTAACTTGCAAATTAACAAATTCAGCCTTAAAACCACGTGCTTTTAATATTTATTATTTCTCTTTTATTCAACCACAGAGTTTAGAAAATAAACTCTATGCTTCGGAACAGTAGGCGTTATCCGATTATGACGTCATTAGCAGACGTAAAAGTTTAATTGAAAATTACGGTTAATTAATTAAATTTTCGAACAAACGAATGCACGATAACAAATCTGTGTCCAAATATCTTTCATTTAAAAAAAGAATGATGTAATTTGATGCAGTAGTTTGTTCTCACGGATTGTCGAAAGAAATCGCTTAGCGTTTTAAATATATAGATTTTAACTTGTTATTTTATCTTACTTAATGACTTATCGTCGTATTTAGTAAGTGTTAATAAAAACAAGTTGGAAATTGTACGTCAAACGTTACAAACGAGGTGCGTTCGTACGCACGTTTTAGAATTAAATTCATGATATCCCGTGCGTAGAACGGGTTAAACAGCTTGTTAAGTATATATTTTATGACACTGTTCATACAAATATCTTAACTAGTTATATAAATATTCAGATATATATGTATCAGCTAGTTATATAAATATTCAGATCTTGATGATTTTTAATTCTGTGAAATGAATTATATCGTCTGCAGATTAATTTCTGTATTAAAATAAGTATCTCGCTCGCTTGACGATTAAACTTTGGAAGCTCCTATAACAAACAAGTTGGAAATTGTACGTCAAACGTTACAAACGAGGTGCGTTCGTACGCACGTTTTAGAATTAAATTCATGATATCCCGTGCGTAGAACGGGTTAAACAGCTAGTTAAGTATATATTTTATGACACTGTTCATACAAATATCTTAACTAGTTATATAAATATTCAGATATATATGTATCAGCTAGTTATATAAATATTCAGATCTTGATGATTTTTAATTCTGTGAAATGAATTATATCGTCTGCAGATTAATTTCTGTAATAAAATAAGCATCTCGGTCGCTTGACGATTTAACATCCATCGGAAGCTCCTATAACAAAAAAGCACCGATTTAAAAAAAAAAAAAAATCAAATTTCTTAATAAATATTTTTATTAATATCTCCTAAAGTTTTGATTCGATTTTAATAAAATTTGAAATGTCTCGACAAAATTCTGCAAAGATAATATATTTTAAATTGCAAACCATTTGGTTGGGTAGTTTTTGCGTTGTTATATGCGGACAGACAGACAGACGGACGGACAGACAGACAGACAGACGGACGGACAGACGGACGGACCAAGCGACGACTATAGGTGCTACGTATTTATATAATTACGAACGCACCTAAAAAGCACAGATTTTAAAAAAAAATTCAAATTACTTAATAAATATTTTTATTAATATCTCCTAAAGTTTTGATTCGATTTTAATAAAATTTGAAATGTCTCGACAAAATTCTGCAAAGATAATATATTTTAAATTGCAAACCATTTGGTTGGGTAGTTTTTGCGTTGTTATATGCGGACAGACAGACAGACAGACGGACGGACCAAGCGACGACTATAGGTGCTACGTATTTATATAATTACGAACGCACCTAAAAAGAGTTATTCCAAATATCTTGTTTCATTTTTCTGATACAAATTCCCAAAATTTTTTTTCTTTCTTTTTTTTTTTTTTTTTTTGTTGTTGTTTGTTTGTTTGTTTGATTATTTTTTAACTTTTCAGTTAGGTATAACCCATTCAGTCAAATATATCATATTTATGGTGGTTTGTCTCTCTTCTGTTACAGAGGACGGACTGTTTTGTGTGAAAGATTACAAGAAATACTTGAGCAGCCATGACATGGATGCGAATCGAGCTAAAGAATGCTTCGAGACCATGGTTAACGTAAGTATAATCAGACATTTAACTGCATTTTCCCAGCTAACAGAGAGGAAAATTTCACGTTCTTTGTTCAAAACGTTCTTCATACTACAAAGGCAAAAAAAAAAAAAATGCATAGCTTATTCTATGTGACATTATGTGATGTTTCATGAAAAAGACATCGTAATCACCGCAATTAAAATATTTACGTCGTTTAAGGGGGGAAATCACGTTGACCAGCCTGAATATGACAATAATTAAACCAGTACGAAAAACTCTATAGTTTTAAAATCAATGAATGAAATACAACACTTTTTTTCCATCTTATTTCCCACATTCTTGTAGTTAAAAAAAAACATTCAAATTATATATATTTAGAAAATATTAATTAATTAAATGACAACGACAAAAATGGCTTTTTAAAAATATGAATATTAAAATATGCATTTTGCGCGCAAGATTTAAAAAATTATACTGCAGATACATATTTAATATTTCATTTACTTTCACTTATACTACTATATTTTACACTGAACCTAAATTTAAAAGTATATTCAAATTCATTTGCATAATTAATGGTTTTTATAATGATATTCACTAAATTTACCAAAAAATTTAGATTTCATTTTTCAATACAAAATTTTATATTACAAAAATCAGGCTAAATTTAGGTTCAGCATAAAAGTATACATGAAAATGAATTATACGCAAAATTTCAAGATTCTATGTTAATTAGTTTTTTAATGAGAGGGCGCGTAATGCCAAAAAATACAGTTTTGTGATAAAGGGCTTCAAAGGTAACTTTGTGGCATGACAGGAAACTGCTTTTTACAAGATTTTTTTTTAGCTATAGCTTCTGTTCTAATTGGAATTTTTGTAAAGTTCTTTTTGCATGGGATTTGTAACATTTCAAGCTTTCCATGCTATATATATATATATATATATATATATATATATATATATATATATACATAATATATATATATATATATATATATATATACATATATATATATATACACATATATATATATATATATAATTATAATATCTTTGAATTCCACAAAACATATCAAGTTCTATATATATATATATATATATATATATATATATATATATACACTATATTGCCAAAGGTGACCGGTCACTTGCGATTTTAGACGTTTTGTTAACTATCTAGAAAAATACATGAGGAATTAACCTGAAACTGCAGGTATGTAAACAATATAGTATAGGTTATATATTTCCGCGAAGATTTTTTCACGAAAAGTCCTAGGGGACTGTCACCAAATTGAAAAATAACGAATATCTTTTGGATAACCCTGTAAAAACTAATGTAACAAAGGAGTTTAAACTCTAGATTATTAATAAGTGGCTTATTGTAATATAATGTGTTCATTTTTATGAGGACAGCATGTATACTCGTAGAGAAATTAAGGTTTTTATAAAAACAGTCCCAAATTTCGCATAGTTTTTTGCTTATAATTTGCATAGAGTTCTTAATATAAAATGAAGTTCTTTTCAGAAAATATGACAAACAACATTGTACATAATACTCTGCAATCAGAATTAAAAAATACTAAAAATTGGATGAAAAATGAGCAGGTTTACTAAAAAATGTTTCACCTCGCATGCGCGAATGCAATCAAAATATAATATGCATAATGCATTAGCTACGTATATAGAGCAACTTTTGTGAAAGTCTCAAAATCATAGCTTGAAAATTCTGAAAATTATCGTCGATAGAATAAGCTCGAAATCAGTTGTTCCTAAAAAGAAGCAAAAAGATGAGGGGTTGTATCAAATATCTGTTGATTAGTGCCAAGATAGCGTAAACAATATTGCACGTATATTTGGATACAACCCCTCATATTTTTGCTTCCTTTTGGGAACAACGGATTTCGAGTTTATTATATCGACGATAATTTTCAGAATTTTCAAGCTATGATTTTGAGACTTTCACAAAAGTTGCTCTATATACGTAGCTAATACCCTATTCACATGGGACATTTAAGATATCTTAGACCGCCATGTATGAGGTGGTACCCTCCCGGAATTGAATACCTGTCCACACCGCAAAACTCATCTAAGATAACTCACTGAACATCACCGTGTCCGAGATCTGAACAAGCATAGAATGTGCGCATCCGCAAATGTTAAAGGCAACTTCAACAGCCAATCGGCCTCCAGAGCCAATCAGAGTGAGTGGTACTGGCTGTATCTAGCAATAGAAAATTCGAACTCACTAAGTGAGTTTCTGGAACTCCGTCAGTGAGTTCCGCAGTCTAAGATATCTTAACCATCCGATCTGAACGTAGTATAATACATTATGCATATTATATTTTGATTGCATTCGCACATGCGCAATAAAACATTTTTTAGTAAACCTGCTCATTTTTCATCCAATTTTTATTATTCTTTAATTCTGATTGCAGAGTGTTATGTAAAATGTTGTTTGTCCTATTTTCTGAAAAGAACTTTCTTTTATATTAAGAACTCTATGCAAATTATAAGCAAAAAACTTGGCGAAATTCGGGGCTGTTTTTATAAAAACCTTAATTTCTCTACGAGTATACATGCTATCCTCATAAAAATTAACACAGTATATTACAATAAGCTTCTTATTAATAATCTCGAGTTTGAACTGAACGCCTTTGCTACATTAGTTTTTACAGGGTAATCCAAAAGATATTCGTTCTTTTTCAATTTGCTGACAGTCCCCTATGGGGTTTCGTGAAAAAATCTTCGCGGAAATACATAACGTATACTATTACTGTTTACTCACCTGCAGTTTCAGGTTAATTCCTCATGTATTTTTCTAGATAGTTAACAAAACGTCTAAAATCGCAAGTGACCGGTCACCTTTGGCAATATAGTGTATATTACCTTTAGCGTATTCTGCCACCTTAATTGTCAAAACAGTTGGCGGAGATTCTAGGTATGATCCTTTTATCCTATTTAATAAAAAGGTATGCGTTGCTGACGACTGGGATTTTCACTAATCGTTGCCACAGATTAATCTCGGAAAATGAAACATTTGAAGTTACGGAATCCTCCTTAATAAAAAGCTATGCGTTGCTGACGACTGGGATTTTCGATAATCGTTGCCACAAATTAATCTCGGAAAATGAAACATTTGAAGTTACGGAAAAAAATAATAGCTCGAAAAGTTATCAGAAAATTGTTAGACAAACTGCGTTAGAAAGGTAAAAAAAATTATTTTTCTTGATATAAATTTCAAATCTAGTGATTATGCTGGTTTTCAAATATTGAATTTCAAAAATTACCAACTTTCACAATGGAATACCATAGCGAAATCTTCACGCATAAAAAGATAATGATAACGGCCATGTGTCCTGACGTATACCGGCTATAGCACGAGTCACAAATTATAGTAGCCTTACTATTTTGTTAAAATACAAAAGTGAATTATGATGTCACGAGTGTATGATTTTTATTTAATTTTAATATAATCATCTTAGAAACAAGGTTTTTGAATTTTTTTTTCGAATGGGACTAATAAATTGGCCAATACTGTATAAAAAAAAAAGTACTGTATTTAAAAGAGGAAAGGTGGGGGAGCGCTTTATATTATTTAGGTTTTCTCAGGAACTTTTGGTCATAATTGAAAGTTTAATATATCAAAACGTCAGAAATTAAATCGACAATAACTATAACGATTGTCCTTCAGTTCGTTTGGATAGAATTTCATTAAAAAATATAAAATCCTTCAACATTGATTTTAGGTATTTTTAAGATTATTATCACGGGCCCGGAAACGCCGGGCATGTCAGCTAGTATATATATATCTGTGCAAAAGAAATTATAAAATTCTGCAAATGATTTTTTCTTTATCGTGCGAGCAATTAGAAAAAAAAAACACGATTTGACCGAAATGTAGGCAAAGTTAAACTAGTCGGATGTGTCAATCCCAAAACTTTCTTCTATCTCACACAGGTTTCGCATACACTAAAAACGAATCAGCATCAATTTATATCAAGGTCTAACTGTATCTAAAGTTTTATTAAATTCCGTTCATTAGTTCTTGTGATAAAACGCCCACAAAATTAAATTTTTTGTCACACACCGACACACATTTTCTAAAAGCATAGTAAAATCGTGTTCAGGAGTTTCTAAAACGTATAAATCTGTTGAAAACGGGAATTCGATTTTTTTTTTTTTTTTTTTTTTTTGGTAAATATAGAACAAAATAAAAAAGACAAACGTTTCATAATCCGCAAAAATATAATATAACCACACTGCAAAAAATAATTGTTGATTTTGCAGTATAAAACTGGCACCCAGCTGCCAGTATTACACCGTAAAATTAACAGTATTAAACAGTAAAATAAGCAGTAATACGCTCCCGTGCAAACAGTAATACGCTATGCGCGGTAGCGTATTACTGCTTGCACGGCAGCGTATTACTGCTTATTTTACTGTTTAATACTGTTAATTTTACGGTATAATACTGGCAGCTGGGTTGCCAGTTTTATACTGTCAAATCAACAATTATTTTTTGCAGTGCACGAACTAAAATATGCAATAACCTTTGAGTTATCCACGATTCCGAAAAGCGTTCTTTTTAGAAAACTCAGAAACCAACATATTTTTGAGATTTTAAGAAACATTTATTTGAAAAAAAAATTTTCTTTTACTGCCACTGGTTTTCGGAAACGTTTCCGAGTAGATTTTAAGTGTATTAATCAGCTTTCTCAAACCAGTTTCTCAGTTGTTAGGTTGCTATGAATTCTTAATTAAACATTTTCAGTTGACCAACTGAATTTATACATTGAGAGAGTATAACAAAATAATATTAATTTTAATGTTAATGTTTATTTATCATGCTTGTTTGTAAAACATGTTTACTGAATATAAAAATGTTTACTTGAGAAATTACAGCATCCGAAAAATATATATTCGGAGTTGAGAAAACTGATTAATACACTATAAAAACTGCTCGAAAACGGTTCCGCAAATCAGCGGCAGCAAAAGAAATTTTGTTTTTTTATATGCTTTTTTTAAAAAAAAAATCTTGAAAATATATATGTTTCTGAGGTTTATTAAGATAAATAACGTTTTTTATAATCCTAGATAACTCAGGAGAGGGTATTATATATTTTTGTTCGTGGTTATTGGGTTGTTCGGAAAGTCCTTTCCGTTTGGGAAAGTTGGTTCGTACCGGAAAATTCTATCATTTAATTATTACACATTAATTCCGATAGCTAATGTCTAATAATTGACGGGCAGAATTTTCCGGTTCGAATCGGTTTTCCCAAACGGATGGAACTTTCCGAACAACCCAATATTTTCCTAGATTAAGAAACATTTGTATTTTCTTACAGAGTGGTGAAATTAGACCAGACTCAATTTCTACAAAATATATGCCGATAGTTCTTAATCAACATTATCCTAAAATTAGACCAGATCTCCGGACGGGTTCGACCGGGTGGCGAATCACCGAACTCTCGGTGACGGCTCATCCGACCTGTTTGGGGTTTTTGCACGGTGCGAAGAGATTCGAGACCATTTTTGGTTTCGAAATTTTTTGTTCCCGTGTTCTGATCGCTCTCCTTTGATTAGACAAAGAGTCTGTGCGTCGACGTCGCAGCACCCAGCGGACTCTGAGTAGGTTTCCGAAGCTACGTCAGAGCTAAAACAGAACTTTGTCGCTTGCAGAACCTGTCCAATTCTGCAAGGTCACCTGAACGAAGGAAGTCAGTAGGGTTTGACTATGGATTGTAACTTGAAGGATATGACGGAACAAACAGCTGTTTTAACAGCTCAGGGCATCATGCCCGATGTTGAATCACAGGTCGAGATCGAAGATCAAAAGCAGCAGCTGCTTGCGATGTGCGAGTCGCCATTGCCCAGCGCTGCAAACAAGGGAGACGGCGAAAGCTCGAGCCCAAGCGTCGTCTCATGCGACAGCAGGTGCACGAGCCCCGAGCTCCCAGCGTCTACCTCGGTAGATGCAGGATGTCAAACCGAAAGCAGAATCGACTCAGCCAGTTTATCTACTGCAGATATGGTTGAGTTCTCGGCTGTTTTCGTCGAGGATTCCCACGTCGCATTGACAGAGATCCTCGGGAGGATGGGCAAAGACAGAAACCTAACGGCGGCTAAGAGACAGAGTTACACGGAGCTCATTACGCCATTTATGGAGTATGTCTCGAGGCAGCATAGTTGGCTCTGTTTCCTCCACGGGAAAACCTCACAGAAGGGAGAGACACAAACTGACGGTTGCGACGTTGGTGTGGGCACAACGCCACATCGTACGAGGGACGTTCGCCGTATGTCAGATCGTCTCGCCCGGACGGAGGCGGTACCAACGCTTGGAGAGACGAAAGTGTCAAAGAACTCGTTCTCAGACACGAAGTCTAAATTGGTGCAGACAAATCTTCCAAAAACGGCTGCCAAGTCCACCCAAACTGGCAAGCCAAGGAGGAGGAAGCTGCGCCGAAAATGGAAGGACAGGAAGAAGCGGAAGACGGACATCTCAACGTGTCCACCTGCCGACGAACAACCCGAACAAAGCCTGAAAAAGGCGGATACCAGGGCGGTTCCGAAGGAGGGCGAACTTGAGCACACGTCAACCGCAGACTCCTCGGAGAGGCAGCCGGACGTCCCAACGTGCCCTCCTGCCGACCTTCGACCCGAACAAAACCTCGAAGAGGTAGCGACTACGGTGGCTCTGAAGGAGGACGAACTTGGGCATACGGCAGACGCCTCGACCTCAGAACTTGCAAAGACAGCGGACCTGCCGACCGACGAGCAGCCCGAGCAAAACCCCCGTCGGGGGGCAGAGACCAAGGCGGCTCAGAGGAAAAGCAGGACTGCTCGAAAAGCAAGGGACGATCCAGAGGTCCTTAGGGACGCAGAAACTGACAAGGCCGGGCAAGACAGTCCACCCGCCGAAGAGACTTCCAAGCGTCCTCCCAAAAGGAGGAAGCAAAGGAAGACTCAGAGGGAGGACAGAGACACCCACACGAGTCAGAAGAAGCACCCAGATAAGGAACGTTCTTCCTCCAAGCAGGGAAAGTCAGGAAAGAAGTCGAAAGTGAAGAACCGAAAGGACAAGCTGACTTCCGGAAAGACGGACCCAACCTTGAACGCACGTCCAAAAGGTGAAACTCCTCAAAAGGGAGAAGAACCTTGGACAACAGTCGTTAAAAAGTCGAGGAAGAAGCTGCAGAAGTCGGAACAACAGGGATACCCGAAAGATGGCCGAAAGGCTGACAGAGTTCCGACACATTCTGCCCGACAACGACCTGGGAAAATGGCGGCCCAAGGTCAGCGGCAGGGGTCTAAGTCCTCGACAAAGACCCCGCCGAAAGAGGAATTCATTCTCTTCGTTCGCCCAAAGGGGACAGGCGAACATGTCGTAGCTTCTTCCGCTGAGACGCTCAAACTAGTAGCAAGCAAAGTAGACCCAGTGAGCTCCAGGATTTCCATCAGGAGCAATAGACCAATCTCGGGAGGCGGAATAGCCTTCCACGCTCAATCCGCGAAAGACCTCGCGAAGCTGGAAAGCGCACTGGAGAACACAGAGCTTGTGAAGGATCTAGCAGTAACAAAGCCCAGACGGCGTACCCCTGAAATAATCATTTTCGGGGTCGATCCAAGTCTGCCAGAGGAACGGATAGTTGTTGCACTTCAAGAACAAAATGAATCCCTCATAGATTCAACTCTTGAGCTGCGAACATGTTTCGCCAGCGCGAGAGGCCGCAACGCTGTCCTCTCAGTAGACGAAGTTTCGTATCAGCGCTTGAAAGGGCTGCGTTCACTGCAAGTTGGCTGGGGTCAGGCGGTGTTCCGACCGAACCGACGTCCGTTGGTTTGCTATCGTTGTTGGAGGTACGGCCACACACGTTCAGTTTGTCACAGAGCGTCCCTTTGCGGGAGATGTGGGGCCAAAGGACACGAGACGATAGGCTGCACTCTTCCACCGAAGTGCCCTAATTGTAGCTTTAGGAATTTGCGCAGAACGGAAGACGAGAAATTGTCGACCACTCACGCGGCAGGTTCCAAGGAGTGCCACATCCACCAGTTGGAGTTCGAGCGAATCAAAAGGATCCAAGATGGAGAGTAAAATTCATTTTGCCCATCTAAATTGTCACAAGGCAATTGCTTGTATGGATCAACTAAGTCGTGATACGATCTCCCTGGGTTTGGATGTGGTCTCGTTGAACGAACCGCATGTCGCCGAAGGTTCTGTTAGCGGCACCCCCGAGGGCTACGTGCAAGTTCACTCCGCAGGAAACCGCTTCAGGGCGGCCCTCTGGGTGAGCAAGCGCATTCACTTCGTCTCCGTCCTAAGGCGTTCTGACGTGGTGGCAATCCGCTGCAGATGGTCAGGGAAAGATGTGCTAGTGATAACATGTTACTGCGCTCCTTCCCAAGACATTGACCTTGTGCTTGTACCGTTGACGACCCTTTTAGGAACCTACCCGAATGACAACGTCATTCTAGTGGGTGACTTTAACGCTAAGTCAACGATCTGGGGGCAACGGCCGACAGATCCGCGAGGGCGAGATGTCATCGCACTCGCAATGAACGCAAACCTGGAGTTTGTCAACGACCCGGATAGCCTGTCCTCCTTCTTTGGTTCTCAAGGTGAGGGGTGGATCGACATCCTGTTGGTCCGGTTTTGCGCAAACCGCATTACCGACTGGAGGATATCCGAGGTCCCGTCGCTAAGCGACCACCGAATCATGATGTGGGATTATCAGGGCAAACCAGCCAATCGCCTCCCGAGAGATGTCAGCCGTCGCTGGTATAAGAGGGACTTGGACTGGGGCGCATTCTCCCGCGATCTGCAAGCGGCGGATCTGATTCGGTACGAGTTTGCAACCCCTGATGAGGGAGTCGAATACTTGATGTCGACTTTGAGTCGGCTATGTCTTGAACGCAAAAAGCGCCGACCGGCAAAGCGTCGTGAAGCGTTTTGGTGGTCAGATCAGCTGGCCAGCCAGCGAAATCGGTTGCGTGCGCTACGCCGACTCTACCAGCGGACGCTGGAGCCGGCGGAGCGGGGGAGACTTGGATCTCTCTACAAGCGTAAGCGGGCAGAGTACATGAAGGCGATCCTGTACGCAAAGCGTGCTTCGTTCAGAAGATTTATTTCTGAAGGACTTAGTACGAACAAACTAGGCCAGGTAGTTGAGGTGGTGCGAGGTAAGTGGCGAAGGAAGCCCAAGAAATGCTTGTGCTTCCATCCGGACAGGTAGTCTCGACTTGGGAGGAATCCCAGGCCGCACTTACAAGACACCACTTCCTATCAGCTGATGACGTTTCCCAGGTCGCATGCAGTAAGACCGACGAACCGACTCTGTTTTCAATCCATGAACTTGAATTTGCAGTGGAATCGCTGCCGCCTGACAAGGCGCCTGGTCATGACGGATTCAGTCTCGCGATCGTCCGCGCGGTCTTGAAACACCACCCTCAGTGGCTGTTATCCTTGTACAACCACTGTCTGAGAGAGACTTTTTTTCCGCGGACATGGAAGCGGGCCATTGCTGTGTTTTTTCCTAAACCCGGGAAGGAGCGTAGAGACCCAGCGACCTACCGCCCTATTTGTCTTTTACCGGCCTTCGGGAAGGTTCTAGATAAAATGTGCGCAACTCGGCTGGTACTATATTTGGAGTCCAATCGCCTGATCGACGCAAGGCAGTACGGCTTTCGCAAGAAGGTCAGTACGGTCGACGCTCTCCATCGAGTGATGGATTACATAGCTACCTCAAAGAGTCGTGGAGAATTCACGTGTCTTCTCACGCTTGATATCAAGTCAGCATTCAATAGTGTTCGACGAACAGACATTCTCAGATTTCTGGAAGAATTGGGCGTCGAACCATGGCTCCTTGGATTGATAGAAGACTATTTGTGGGATAGATCTATCATCCAATCAGATGACGGGGACCACTACTTTAACGTAGGAGTACCCCAAGGTTCGTGTCTCGGACCATACCTCTGGCTAGTGGTAATAGAGTTCCTGTTGAGACGGTTGCCAGACGATGAAGACGAGGCCTATGTTGTTGTGGTCTTCGCCGATGACGTCTTTGTGGCCGCAAGACGAAGGGCTGCTATGGGGTTCGCGCCGTTGCTGGGACCGGTCCTCTCAAGGATCCACGCCTGGGCGACGGAATGCAGCCTCACATTCAGCTTTGAGAAATGCGGCTACACGGTTATGAAACCCATGGGCAAACTCAAACACGCCCCATCTTTTCCTATCCTCATGGAAGGAAACAAAATCGGCTTTAAATGGCAGATTTTGTACCTGGGTCTCATAATCGACCACCACCTAAGTTGGATGCCGCACCTGGCCGCCACCCAGGAAAAGGCATTTAAGGTGTTGAATAAAATGAACCGTCTCTCAGGAGCCACATGGGGTCTGAGACCGAAAGTTAGAAAGATGCTCTACTCTATCATAGCGGAAAGAATCATTCTTTACGCGGCATCTATTTGGTATTACTCAAAGAAGGTAGTGGTTGCAAACAGGTTGCTTAGCATGCAAAGGAGCCTACTCCTTTGCGTAACAAAATGTTACGCGACAACCTCCACGGATGCTCTTCACGTCTTGTCAGGGGTTCTTCCCCTCGACTTGCGTGCGGGGCTGGAAAGGGACTACACGGCCCTTGTCCGATGGAAGAAGAGCGTTGACGGTACCGGACTAGACTCCGAGACAGTCGACCTCTGGAGGCCCACTCCCAGACTTGAGGATCTCTGGAGAGTCCGTTGGACCGCGGATTTGGAGCCGCGGACTTCGTGTTCGTATTACACGGACGGATCCAAGCAAGAGAACACCACAGTAGGCTGTGCGTTCCTAGCTGTGTCAGAGAACCAAGTACTTGCGGAGAGCCAGTTCCGTCTCTCCGACGGGGCGGAAGTGTTTGCAGCGGAGGTCCATGCGATCAAAGAAGCAATCACCCATGCCCACAGGAGAGGTCTCGGGGAGCTCGACGTCTTCTCAGACTCGAGATCGGCGCTTCAAGCGCTTCACGGACTTGTGCCTCAGCACAAGGCCATTGCCGAGATTAGGGATCTGATTAAAACAACAGGAATTGAGGTTCATCTGCATTGGGTCCGGGCCCATGTTGGTCACATCTTTAACGAAAGGGCGGACAAGTTGGCAAAAGAAGCCACTGCTCGACAAGACGTCGATGTAGTGATTCCAGTCACGCGCCGCCAAGCCAAAAAAGACCTCTTTGGACGTGCCTTGTCCGAGTGGCAAGAGAGATGGGACCAATCTGGGACCGGGCGCAAGACCTATGAATCTTTCCCACGCGTCGGCATCCGTCGACTGCAGGGCGATTTCTTCATTAATCAGGTCTTCACGGTACACGGCACCTTTGGCGACCACCAGGCTCGATTCTTCCACCACGACTCTACATGTTTTTGTGGGGTTGAGGTGTGTGACATCAGCCACGTGCTCTTCCGGTGCGAGCTCTGGAAGTCTGTGAGGGAAAAGTACTTTCCTCGTGACTTTCGGACGCGAACGCCGCGCGATCTCTGCCTGTGCGGCTACGCCAGAAAGGGTGTCAGGCTGATCATTCACCGACTCCTTATGCGTACATTAGATCGCAACCTTGGTCGCCAAAGAGCAGGCCGAAATCACCGAGCTCTTCCACGCCCACACTTGAACGCACTGCGAAATGCCCGTGGTCCCCACGGCGCAGGACGTAGAGGTAGAGGTAATGGTGCAATAAGTACGCAGGCTTGAGATTCGTCTCATAAGCCGGCAGTTGTCTGTGATAAAATGGGCTAGTCACAGTTGTGTATATATATGTTGTTGTAGTTAAAGTTTGTTGTTAATGTTTAAAATGTTTAAGCATGTTTGTTGTTGTAGTTGTAAATTTAGAGTTTATATGTTGTTGTACTAATCCTTTCCCTTTCAGGATCCACTGCAAAAGGGAACGTGACAACCTCTGTAGGTTGCTCACACCCCTCGAGCTGTGGTAAAGCAAGAGCCGTCGTGGTAGCTCGACATATGACCTAGCGACCGTCTCCCCCTATGGGGTCTCGCGAACGAAGTCGTCGGGGGTTCCATGGCGGTTCATCAAGGTTCCGTCTCTGCGGAAGTTTCCTCCGAAGTGTGGGGTTACTACCGTGACGACCTATGTCACCAACCTTGGTAAAATGACCTGGGGGTCCGCAGTGGGGAGCGGCCTCAGGCCGATCGCAGCGCCGGGCGAGACAAAGCCCTGGTGCGTTAAAAGCCCTTCAGAGGCTTGGGTGCGATGGTCGTTTACGCGCGTCGGCGACCCCCGTGGGCTCCTGACGGCGTAGGATAGTTTTATCCTAAAATTAAAGTTTTTTTTAAATGTTGCGTATATATTTATGCAAATATTTTAAAATTACAGCTTTTTCCAAGGTTATATGTTCCCAATCCATGAAATACAGAATAACAACATTAATGATCATTTTAGATAATTGCAGTCAAATGAAGACTCGATAAAAAAATTCATGTAATTTAGAAGGAAAGGAAAAGATGGTTAAAAGAGTCACAATTTTGTAGGACTATATGAAGGAGAAAAAAATTATTTTTTAAAATATTTCTCCTTAATTTGTTAAACCAAAGTAAATTTCTACAGATTTTGTTAACAAACGTACACCATCATTATTTTTTTAAAAATAAATTATCGGCTTTACATGTCCAGTAAAAGATTAATTCCAGTCTCAGCTCGGCCCGACCCAAGTATAATGAAATAAATTTGTTCCGAGCCCAGGCCCCTCGTCTGTCGTCTACACCCATTTGGGTGATCTAAGACAAACCACACTCTGAGACGGCACAAGCAATATGACACGCGTCTTAGGAGAAGAAACACGTTTGAAAAAGGTTTTTAGCTTTTTTCCAAACCGTTTCTTCTTCTTAGACGCGAGACATGTTGCTTGTATCGTCTCAGTGTTCGGCCTGCCTCAGTCTGCACACCGAGACCGAGGCGATATAAGACGAGGCTAACGAAAAAGAAAGGCTTCCGCGGTGCTTTACAAGAATCTTTTTTTTTTACAGACCGCGGAAGTCACGTGATGCTCGAATGCACCAATGCAGGTGTACGAAAAGAGCATCACGTCACTCTAGCGGTCAGTAAAAAAAGATAAGTGGAATGCACCGCGGTAGGCTGTCTTTTTCCTTAGCTTCGATATAAGCAACATGACGCGCCCCTTAGAAGAAGAAACAGGTTGAAATAAAGAAGAAACCCGTTTCTGCTCCTAAGACTCCCGTCATGTTGCTTGTTTCGCCTCGGTACAGTGTCTAGAATACTATCTTTATTTATTTAATAACTAGCAGACTACGCCCGCTGCGCTGGTCGGTTTCTCCAAAAGAACCATGAATCAAACGAAATATATCGGTGAATTTATCTTTGTATTTTAAAGTAATATGTACCTTTACTTGGAATATCCTAAAATAACATAAAAACGGATACTTATTTCACTAAGTTATGTTTTTTTAATACGGTTTATTATTACGTTTACAATTTATTACCTACCGTTTTCCATTGATTCATATGTTTTCTAGCTACATTTTTTAATAACGGAAATAAACCTATATTATTCACAACTAAAAAGAAATGGCGCATCTAATATTTGTCGAAAATTAAATAAAAATCATGCACTCGTGACATCCTAATTCACTTTTATATTTTAACAGAATAATACGGTTACTATAATTTGTGACTCGTGCTGACACATTGCTATTATTATTATTTTTTTACGCGTGAAGTTTTCGCTATGGTACTCCATTGTGAAATTTGGTAACTTTTGAAATTCAATATTTGAAAAACGGCCTAATCATTAGATTTGAAATTTATATCAAGAAAAATACAATTTTTTACCTTTCTAACGCAGTTTGTCTAACAATTTTCTGACAAATACTTTTCGAGCAATTAATTTTTTCAGATACTTCATATGTTTCATTTTCCGAGATTAATCTGTGGCAACGATTAGCGAAAATCCCAGTCGTCAGCAACGCATACCTTTTTATTAAAGAGGATATTATTCTAGACACTGTAGCCTGGGTGTGCGTCCTGATTTAGTCTCCGTCAGGCAGTCAGACCTTTAAGAGAAATCTTCCCTCCATCACCGCAAATCTGCCAAAGTATCTAATAATAGTAGTTGATGATGTGCTGTAATATTGCGCCTTATTATTACTATTATTATTGTTATTATTAATTATTAATTTATTATTAAAAGGACGAAGATCGGGCTAACGGCAACGCCATGACATCGGATCGTTTCCGAGAGCTTGTCTATGACTTCTGGGTGTCACAAGATCCGAATAGTCCAGGCAAGTACATTTGTGGAACTTTTGACTCAGCAATGCTTGAAGAACTGGAGAACATGACAAAGAAAAAATGATCAACGAACTGGAGAATAATTAAACATATGTAAAAATAATAACAAGGTTTTGTTGTGAAATATGTAATTGAAATATTACCAAAATGTACGTTATTTTCTTGAAATTCATTATGTATTTATATCATATTTAAAAAAAAAAATTCAACAACAAATGTTATGTACAAATGTAAAAAGCGTGTTTTGTACTTTGTTGAAATTTCATTCTACACAATCTTCAAATAAAATATTTGTTATATTTATGCCTTTGAGCCTTTATATCTCTAGTAGTAAACAAATATGGGTTGCATTGCGACCCAATCTTGTACCAATGGCAAAATAAATTTCAACTACAGATATTTCAAATTATACACAGTCATTTGTTAAATAAAAAAATTGTGGTAACAAAAATTCATCAATAAATAATGTATTTGTGAAAAAAATGCACACATTCGTCACTTTTCTCTCTCTCTCTCTCTCTTCTTCTTCTTCTTTTTGGGGGGTTGGGGGCCAGATTTACAGTATTTAACGATAAGAAATGTGGTTTTGTAATTACAGCACGTTCTTGACAATTATAGGAAATATGTGAGCTATTATTGTAGGCATATAAAACTGTTATATGCGATGGCATATGTGGAATTGAAATGTATAAATCAACTGAAGAGTTATTTGAATGCTACAGCGCCAACTTCTTACGAATTTTCGTAAGGGAATTTTCTATTTAACAAATAATAAGCGTATAATTCGAATTATTTGTTGTTTAAGTTTTGTTTAATTCGGAGTAGTATAACGTACCTAAGTGGGTAATTAGTTTTTTGATAACCCTGTATTTCCAATGAAGTATCAATATTGGTCAAATATCTGTTTTACATCAGAAATATTTGCAATAAAATGCCAATCTAGCAGAAATATTGGCTCTACATTTGAAATGGCGAAATATTTCTTGCTAGTATACTGCAATATTAGCAAAATATTAACATCCCCAATGTTGGGGAAAGTTTGCATGGCAATATTTATCAATATATATATATATGACCTCTCGTTTTAGAAAATGATGAAGATAAACCCTTCGTTTGAGATAAATTTTACATAAACGAACGTAAAAGGAAAACAGAACTGCATATAGTCTTCCACGGCGGTTCAGGAGGGGATAGCCCTCTTAGCGAAAAAATCCTTACTACCCTTTTCTATCAGTACGTAATTATTTACAATCACTTGAGAAAAATAAATTTACTTCTTTTTCCAAAATCATTAAAGAAAAAGAAAGAATTAATTACACTTCAAAATCCCCCAATGTCGGCATTCATGATTCCGGACGAAAGTCCTGTCTGTCAGGGTCTGATTATTGCAGGACCAAACTTACACCACATTTTTTTAAAATATTGCCTTACTTAAACAAAGTATTTCTGTGATAATCAATGCAAAAATTACTATGCGAGAAAAGGGGTGGAAGTTTGTCCCTGCGATAATCAGGCTCTGGCTCCGCCACTATCATAAATATAAATTATTTTAGTCACGAATATATCAGATGGCCACACATAAGCAACACTCATGTAATCATATATAGCGTAATTAAAATAAATCGCAAGGGATACATTTATCTATTAATGGACGACTGCTGTTCATAATTCAAATATGATCAAGGGTGTATTTTTATTTTTAGCAACAAACTGCACTTTTGAAATATTAAGTAGACATTTCTTTTTTCAGATGAGTTATTTTTTATATCATAAAATATAAATCATGCAACATACTTAATCTATTCACACAAATCCTTGTTTAAAATAGCGAAAATTATCTTGTAAAATCTGAAGTAAAAGTACCTTTTATTTCTTATAAAAAAAAATGTCGAGATTATATTGGGCCTTTTACTTTTAAACGACGCTCGATTTCTATATCCTGGCCGGAAATGTATTTACGTTAGTTACTAGGCAAAGAAAACGCACTAGTTTTCTCCCCATTTGCCCGTTATCGGTTTGATGAGAGAACCGGCTTTGATGGCACGTCAGTTAAATATATATCAATGTCTGGATACAAATGGCCAGAAATTTCTTTAGCCATAACGTTTGCATCATGTGGCCAAAAGTCTAGTGTTTGTTGGGCTATTTCACTTTCTTGGTTATTTTTGTTATTGTTACAAAAATAAGATAAAATAAAATTGTATTATTTTGCATCATTTATTGCACTTTTTAATATCAAATGTTTAGTATCTGATTGACTGTTTGCATCCTACGTTAGAAAAGAAAAAAAAGATTGTATGGCTCTGATTAGACCCCCTCCCTTTTCTGCACTCTTTACATCATCGTCAAAAGCACATCATCATGAAATCTCCTGTCATCTGAGCTCTACTCCACCGCAGCCCCGCAACCTGCTGCGAGATGAACTTCATAATTACATCTAGACCGGGAGACGGCAGCACAGACAATCACCTCATCGAATTCACGGCTGAAATCCCAGAATTAGTTAAAACTTGATTCGCATAATAAAACGCAATCGGTCTGCCAAGTCATATCTTGGTGGAAAACACCCAAAAACCCGATTTTAGCGGTTGGCTCGTAGGTTTACCATTGTGTGTTCCTGCTCCCTGTCCTCCATGTTTTGATACCTTCGGCTGCAGGAAAACACAATGGTAAACCTACGAGTCAACCGCTAAATTAGGGTTTTAAGGTGTTTTCCACCAAGATATGACTTGACAGACCGATTGCGTTGTAATATGTGAATCGAATTTTAACTAATTCTGGAATTTCAGCTGTGAACTCGATGAGGTGATTCTCTGTGCTGCCGCCTCCCGGTCTAATCAACAATCCTGAAGTTTCCAGTATAGATCTTCCCTGCCTAGATTTGAGGTAAACGCGGGCATTACACCCCGCGTAAGCACTCTAGGAATTCATGGACTTACACTTTGACAAGATCAAATAAAATTTTTACCTCCCTCAAAGTTTGACACCACCCAACCCCCCAAGAAAGTTCTGAAATGGCTCCCCTGCTCCACCTCCTCCTAAAGCGTAATCTTCGGTGGCCTTTGGTACTTTAAAAGAAAATATATAAATAAATTTAAAGATTTTCATTAAACATATAGGGATACGACATAAATGAAATATTCTATTGCGAATTCGCATGCATGAATTCGATTGCATTCGCATGCATGAATTCGATTGCGTTCGCATGCGAATTCGCATACCTTCTTTCACATACTCCCCGCACTTCCTCTTAGACATGACAAAGACAAAACGTTATTGTTATAGTTCAAAATTTAAAAGTTTTCAACACAGAGCATCCAGTCTTTCATAGATCGTACGTGCGAGCAAAGAAATTCTCTTCAAAACCACTTTATGCAGACGGAAGCTGAGAGACGTATGTAAGAGGAGCGCATCACTTATAGCATTCAGTTCGCATAACTTTTAATAACACGAGAGCTTGCATTTTTATCAATTTATTTCTTGTTCGCCCGATTTCTCCCTTGGTTTGCAATGTTTGATTTGTCTTTTTAAACTAATTATTAATCTGTTTATTCATTTTGCTTTTTATAAGAACTAGTTGTAAATAGTTAAGATGATACATATTAAAATGATTATTTCCGACCTAAAATAACTACATTTTTCTGTCGCTGGAAAGAAAACTTGAAGTTAAATTACTTAAGGGGTTTGGTCAGTAAGATTTCAAATTCCACTCGCTAATGTTAAATCTATGGGAGTGAAATGCATTCTTATTTTTTAAATATCTCTTAAGGGAATTAATACTTTTGAATTCTTTTTTTTTCTGTGTATGCTTCTTAAAGGATGTCTCCTTTTTTTTTAGCTGTCAAAATGTTTCTAAAATACTTGGTTAATTTTATCAGACGTGTTAAAATCTTACTTACAGCTCGTACGATTTTAACGCATAAAATATTAAAGTAAGCATACATTTTAGAAATATTTTGACAACTAAGAAAAAAGTAGACATCCTTTGCAAAAAAGTACACAGAAAAAAGAAGTCAAAAATATTAATTTCCTGTGGAAATATTTTTAAAATGAGTATGCAATAAGTTTAAAACATTAGCGAGTTGAATTTGAGATCTGACTGATCAACCCTCTTAAGTAATACCTTTGCTAAACGGATCCAGGTGGCGAAATCCAAAACAAGAGATTTCAAACAGAAATTTAAAAGCAATTTATATCAGAAATGTTCATGCGTGTTTGTGGATACAAATCAATAAACTGGAAGTTTGGTTTTCTCTGCCTCATGTTTGTAAATCGCAATGGTGATGGTCGGGTAACTCAGAACAAGGACGAAAAATCATGCGTCAAGCATAGATTATGTAACATTTTCCAACATATCCAAAATAATTTTACAAATCTTTACCGTTTAATAAGGTAAAAGATGGGCGTTATCCTAAGTAAACAATTTGAAAAACGCATAACCTATTTAAAAACCCAATTTAAAGAATTGCCAACTATATTCGAAAAAATATCTGAATTATTTTGTACAGCCCTGTATATGATCGTTAGATTTGTATATACACTATACATAGAATGCTAAAATTTAGTTCAGTTAGTAAAAGCTTAGCACAGTTCAAAATTTCCCTTATGGAATTTCTGTCAATAAACGGAAATGTACTCAAGGACTTTTGTACTGCCCTGTATATGATTTATAAAATTTTTACACACCAAGTAATGGACAAAAAATGAGTTAAATTTAAAACCGTGTTCAGCAACTGAAAACGCACTTCTAGCAATTATTGTTAACATACAGTACCGAATTCTTTTGTGCATCCCTGTAAATGAACGATGAATGCTATGGACAAAATATTCTATAGTAAGCATCTTGTAATGCACCTTACTGATATATTATATCAATTTCAATATGTTTGAAATAGTGAAACATTATTAAAATAAACCCCAGACGATTTTTTTTCATTGACCTTAGTGTAACGGAATTCTTTAGAGTGTCCTTGTAAAGGATCTATAAGTGCTATGTGCACCATATTCTATAGTAAGCCTCTTGTAGTGCACCTCAGTGATATATATAAATTTCAATATGTTCGAAATTGTGTAACATCCTTAAAATGCACTGCAAATGATTTTACCCATATACCATAATGTAATGGAAATATTTTGAATGTCCATGTAAACAAACTAGATGTGCTACACACTTCATTTTCAACATCAAACATACCATAGTAAACCTCAATAACATATATCGGTTGCATGACAATCCGAATATATTTACGCGAGTTAGAGCATGGACAGACAGAGAGACAGACAGACGGCAGACAAACCGAATTCATAAACACTTTTCAACTAAGTCGAAAAGTGTTAAAAAGTAAACATGAATGCTCATAATCACATTTAAATTCTATATTATAATTTAATTTGCTAAGAAAGGTGGATATTCGCTAACAGCTCGACAGTGCATTTCGCTCGAATGTTAAAGCATAATGGAGAAGTTACCGAAAATCGTTATGTAATTACAACAAGAACGAAAAATCATGCGTCAAGCATAGATTATGTAACACTTTCCAACGCTTCCAAAATAATTTTACAAATCATACCGTTTAATAAGCTAAAAGATAACATCTAAGTAATCCGAATACTTTTCATCAGCCCTGTATAGGATCTATAGATTTGTATATATACTACATAGGATGCTAAATTTTAGTTCAGTTAGGAAACGCGTAGCACAGTTTAAAATTCTCCGTCTGGAGTTAAATAATACGGAAATGTGTTCGCGAACTTTTGTGCTTCCCTGTATAGGATCAACAGAATTTATACATACCACGTAATAGACAAAAAGCGAGTTAAAATTAAAATCGCGTTCAGTAACTTAAAACGCACTTCCAGGAATTATTGTTAACAGACAGTAGAGAATTCTTTTGTGTGTCCCTGTAAATGAACGATGACTGCTATACACACAATATTCTGTAGTAAGCCTCTTGTAATGCACCTTATATAAATTTCAATGCGTTTAAAATAGGGAAACATTATTTAAATAAACCGCAGACGATTTTTCTCCATAGACGTAATGTAACGGAATTCTTTTGACTGTCCCTGTAAAGTAACTATAAGTGCTATGCACACACTATTCCATATTAAGCTTCTTCTAATGCACCTTAGTGATATATATAAATTTCAATGCCTTTAAAATAGTGAAACATTATTTAAATAAACCTCAAGTGATTTTTCCCCATAGACCGCAATGTAATGTAATTCTTTTGAGTGTCCCTGTAAAAAAAGTATAAGTGCTACACACTTCCGTTGAAATAGGGAACATGCTATAGATAACGACTGAATGCCTAAGCGGGGCAGATCGGTCTGGAGTTCAGACCGTAGACCTTTAGCGCCCCGCCCGGGATGTTCCCCGGCACGCGGGGATTCGTTTTGAGCGGAGTCCAGCCGCCGACGGGCAAGAAAAGCCCACGCCGAGACCGCCAATGCCACGCGGGCACGGCCCCAGCCAACATTTATTAGAATACACTAAAAAAAATTACAGACTAGGCCAACATGGCCGGCACTGCCGGGACAAGCCCCACGCGACAAAGGGCAGGCAAGATAGTAGAGTGAAAATGTATATTTACATGAAAGTACCATGCCGCTGGAGTCAGCACTCCCTCGCGACAAGGAGCGGTGGTAATTGCTGGTGGTGAGAGAATGTCCAGTGAGATTTTGTTTTACATTGATTAAACCAAGCCGCTGGAGTCAGCACTCCCTCGCGACAAGGAGCGGTGGTTGCTGTTTTGGATGGTTGCTGGGCAGTCCTTAGTAATCCTGCGCCATGGCGCACAGTTCATAACAAAGGCGGCCCTTCACAGGTATGTCGACTGACTAGCTGAACTGGTTGATATTTCACTGGATCACTGGACGGGTTACACTGGAAATTGAGACGCCACCATTGACCCAGATGGATCGATTAGAGAGAGAAAGAATTAAACTCGGTTCTGAGGATAGTGAGTTATGTGTGTGTGAGAGTATGAAAATATTTTAGAGTGTTGTCATTTGAATGATTTAAGAAATCTTACTAGATTAACACATGGAGAAGTTACAGTTTAACATATTTATTTATTGTTACTATTTCATTTCAGTTTATTTAGATATTCTGTTAGTTTGTTAGATTCGTTACATCCATTTGGTGACGAAAGATATTTTTTAATTTGTTGAGGAGATTATCACGTGTGAGGATGTTAGTGAGCCATGAAGGTGGTGGGTTAGTAGGATTTTTGAGATGCCAGTCTACGGTGAGTGGACAATCGAAATAACAGTGAAAGGGAGAGCCCTGTTGGTCACATGAGCACACATCGGTGCGTGCTCTCTTGAAGTAGTGTAGATAGGTTGGAAAAGGACCATGTCCTGTTAAAAATGCTGTCGTGTATGGAGTTAAGTTTAATAGGTTACGCGATACTAAGCGGATAAGTTTAAATGTGTGTCTGCCTTTTGGTGTGGCATTCCAATGGGTCTGCCACTGAGTGATGATTTTAGCTTTTAGTGTCCTGCGGATGTATGATGTTGGTACTGGTAGATTTTGTTCCACTTGTGTGTGTGTCGTTGCTTGTTTGGCTAGTTTGTCTGCATGTTCATTGCCCGGGATACCGATGTGCGCTTTCACGTGACCAAGGGAAACGCGCCTTGCAAGGACTTTTAAGGTTTGTTTTATTTGGAGTACCATGGGATGTTTAGTGCGGTGTGCGAAGATAGCTTGTAGACCTGATAGACTGTCCGAGTAGATATGTGTGTATTTGTGTGTTGGATTAGAGACCATCCATTCCAATGCCCTCAGAATCGCGAACAACTCCGCTTGAAAAACAGTGTTGTTGTCACCGATTCTGCAGGCCCACTCATGAGTCACCACATCGCCTTCCATGGTGCAGAAGGCTGCCGCCACGCCGGTCTCCGTTCGTGATCCATCAGTGTAAATGGTTGGATGGCGAGGTGAAAAGCTGTGTTCAAAACCGTGCCTGGCAGTGTTAACTTGTAGGTGCGAGGTCTCTTCTGCAGGGTGCATTCTCCAGCTAGGAACCTTCCTCTGTAGTTTTATGTTCGGAAAAGTTTCTATACAGGTCTGTTCATGTTCCAAATGTGAGATCCTATACTTATTGTATTCATATTCGAGTGTTATAGTGATTGGAGGGATCCCCGTTATCACTGCGAGTGCATCCGATGAGATGGTCTTGTAACCCCGAGACATTTGTAGCAAAAAAAGCCTTTGCATCGAGGTTAGCTTGTCCTTCACATATTGTGTCGGGTTTTCTCCCCAGACGCCCACGCAGTAAAAGACGATCCGTTCAACTATTGTGTGGTACCAAATCTTTAATATTGTCGGCTTGATACCCCAGGATTTGGACGTAAGTTTACGTGCGTTGTTGTGTAATTTTTCTAGTTTGATCCTGAGGGTGTTGATGTGTTCCACCCAGCTTTGATTTCTATCTATTGTAAGGCCTAAAAGTTTGAGATGTGATACGTGTTTGACACTGACCCCATTGATTTTTATGGTGGGCGGTCTACCCTTGAGGTCTCGTGGTTTAGCAAATGTGAGTGCTTGTGATTTTTTTGTTGAAAGCTGGAGGTTGAGGTTGGTTAGTAGCTGGCTGAATGCGGGGAGTGCTTGAGCCGCCATGTCCTCTACGTCCTTGCGCCGGCTGCCCCAGAAGATAAAGCTGAAATCATCAGCAAATGCATAAAGTTTGTAGCCTCTTATTTCTAGTTCTATAAGAATGACGTTAGCAATAAGGAGCCAGAGAATCGGTGCCAGGCACGAGCCCTGAGGGCAACCTTTCTCTAAGTTATGTGTAGATGTGCCTGAGCCCCAGTTGATTAAGATTCTTCTCTGGCTGAGATATGATGCGATGGTTCCAGCTATATTTGCCGGGCAGTGGATTGCTATTGGTTGTAAAATGAGGTCTTTCCACTCTGCGTTGTCGAATGCACCTTTGATATCAAGTGAGACTAGTGAGGTGTAGTTCCCTTGTCTGATCAATTCATTGCAAGTCGAGAGGATGTCAAATAGGGCTTTGTCACATGACTTGCCCTCCCGGAACCCATATTGCCTATGGTGCAATATGCTTTTTGTCTCCAGGAAGTACTAGTCTGATGACCAGTAGTTTCTCTAGCAGCTTCCCCAGTGTGGGGAGGAGACAAATCGGCCTATAGGATGTGGGTTCCGAAGCATCCTTTCCTTGTTTCAGAAAGTAGACTACCTCCCCCTGTCTCAGAGTGAGTAGAAAGTAGTTGGATTTTAAACATAGATTGGCCCATCTGGTGAACAATTTTGGGATAATTTTGAATGTTAGTTTTAAAATTTTGAAGTCAACACAGTCTGGGCCTGGGGCTTTTTTGTCATTTAGTGAATGAAGAGCTGATGCTAATTCTGCTTTTGAAAAGGGGCGATCATCAGGGGTGTTAAATTTTAGGTCCGAATTATCCCTATTGGGATAGGAAGATGGTCCGAAAAGTTCTTTTGTTAGGTGCTCCATATTAGCTTGCTTGGATGATGCAGCGGGCGGCAGCTCAAATTTAATTTCATCTGGTGTAAAGAATTTGCCTGTGAAAAATTTTTGCGCCGTGCCAAAAGGTTCTGATTGATTGCTACAGAAATTGCGCCAGGCCTTGACCCTAGCATCCAGGACGCTTCTCTTGAATTTTGATGAGAGTATCTTGTATTGTGCGCCGAGATTCTCGAAATATGGTGTGTTTTCGTGTGTCTCTCGTATCCGTGTCATTTTACGTCTCAGCGCAGTGAGTCTGTTCCTTTGTGTTTTTAGTTCGGAGGTCCAGAACGAGAAAACTGGCGTCCTCCTAATATTCTTCATTCTAAAGGACGCTTTCGCTGCTTTTTGCATTGTAGTTACCAGTTGTTGTGTAAATTCATTTATTTGTGTGGGATTTGTTGCGTCCTTTAGTAGTTGTGTAAGGAGTGGTCTTTGTGTTTTGATAACTTGTGTAAATTTTTTGAAGTTGCGTCGGGTGGTATTGAAACGTCTTTGTGTTGTTACGAGTGGTGTTATGTTGAAGTCAAAACTTATGTATTTGTGGTCCGAGGCATTGTGTGTATCAATTACTTGCCAGTCACGAATCTTTTGGGCCGCAGTTGGGTTCGCCAGTGTATGATCTGGAAACCCTTTGTGCGTGATAAGTCCCTTGTTGTTTTTCCTTACGAAGGTGTGTGTTGTGTTATCTATATTGACTATGGATAGTGTATTGACTGCAAGAAACTCAATGAGATCATCTCCGCGGATGGTGTCTTGTGGGCAACCCCAAACAGTGGAGTTCGCATTGAAGTCACCTCCGCAGATGAAGAAGTCTCGTTGAGTTATTAGATGTTGCCACTCAGAGAGGATGTCCTCCAAATTATGTCTTGGTGCCGCATATGTCGAGCCTACTATCAGTTTGCCCTCCAATGCGGTGATAGTTACGAATGCACAGTTGTCTCCTGTGAAAAGGTGTGAGTAGTTCAGAGAAGCGTTCCGAATGATTAGGTGAGGACTGTTGTCATTAGAAGCAAACTTCGCCCAGTCTTTGGGCAAAGTTGACAGCAGCGCTCCGTCTTTGCCGCAATACGCATCCTGCAGCAATGCAATGTCAATGTTTTCTGCGATCATGTAATTTTTTAGGACGTCATTAGCTGCCTTGCAGTGATTTAGGTTAACCTGTAGTAGTTTTAGGTAGCCAAATGGGGTGTCCTCTGTAGTTACAGAGGTTGCTGGAAGAGACATGTGTGGTTTAGCTTGTGAATTGGTTAGTAGAAGTTAGTAAAAGGTGTAAATGGAGACCTACCCTGGTAGAACTCGGCGTCCCTCTCGTCTCCCTGGAAGTGGTCCTGATAGGCCCTCTGATGACGCTGTCCCGTTCTATCACTCTGGAAGCGGTCACGGTGTGCTCTTGGTGCACGCTGGTCTAGCCAGAAGTCCTGGGTAGGGTGAGGCATTGGATGGTGAAAGTCCTGCTGGTGGTGCTGGTGTTGTGGCGATGGTGTGTCTTGTAGGAGTGGGTCGCGCCTAAGCCCGAAGAGGCGATCCAGGCGAACTCTTTCCCTGCTGAAGGCCTCTCGATATGTGTGACAGCCAGCGTCTGAGGCCTGATGCTTGGTACCAAAACGTGTGCCATGTTGGTTATTGTGTCTTGTGCAGTTGACACACCTTTTCGATTCCTCGCAGCTTTCTGCTGTATGGGGGCAGCCACTCCTTTCACAAGTTGGGGAAGAGTGCTTGCAGGCTTTGCCTGAGTGTCCCAGGCCCTGGCAATTTCTGCATCTGGTAACTGAAGTATGTGGTCGGAGACGGCAGGTCCTTAGGCCAATTACCAATCCTCCATCCTGGATGATCGCCAGGCCTAGTGGTCGTGGCATTACTATGATTATGTCCTTTGTGTTTTTATCATGTCTGTTGGTAAATTCTCTAATCACGAAAAGATCACTCTCCTGCACCTGATACCGTTCTGCTACATGTGCAGTGAGTTCCTGTTCCGACAGTGAAGAAGGGGCCCCCAAAAGAATCATTTTGTTCCTCATGGGGGCTTTTTGCAGGAAGTGTAGGTCCTTGTTGATGTTTTGGTTCGACTGAAGTTCTGCTTGGAGTTTTCTCATTTCGGCTTCCGTGTTGAAAGTTATCTCAACGTGGTTCCTCCTAGAAGCCAAGCTCTGTATCTTGGTTGTTACTTTTTCTCGTGCCAGAAGGTTTTCCAATTGCTTTCCAGGTGTTGGGTTCCTGCCCTTCACGACTAGCGTTCTTTTGTTAGAGGTGTCAATTATTGGTGGTCTGGCTGCTGCCTGACTGTATGTCTGCTCTGGCTGGTGTTCCGTTGGCTGGTCTGTAAGTGCCATGATCGATTCTCTTGTTGAGTGTGCGACAAGGGCCCCCGCGACAAGCTCCGAGATGTCAGCCGCTGAGGGGATCTTCTGTAGGAGTTGGTCGTATTCCTCTCTTGCGGTTCGGAGATTGTCTTGTGCGTTTGTCAAGCTTTCTTCCAATCTTGCGATGAGAACTTCCTTCTCTTGGGAGATACGTGTGGCTGTTATGTCACGCTGGTCCATGATATCTAGTACTTTTGAGAAGATGGTGAAGTACGATTCCCGAAGTCCCCTGACCTTGGCAGCTTGCTTAATGGCTGTCAGGTATACTCTGCATTTGGAAATCAGATCTCCGAAGCGTTGAGCCTTGAGGCTGACCTCGTCTGGGGTATCTGTGAATGCTGAGGCTAGTGATTGAGTGCTGTCTGAGCGTTGGATATTCGATTCCTCCTCTATGAAAGAGCTCTTTGGAGAGTGCTGTGTTTTAGTCGGCGATTTCTGCAATTTCTGCATGGAGTAGGAGGCGACATGGTCACTGAAGTGAACTAGAAACGTGAAGAAATCTGATGGGAATCACTGGTGAGTGCTAACTCGAAAAACGATATAATAAGATAAGAAATAATAACTAACAATAGGTCATTGGGCACTCACGCCTTATGACCAAATAGCTCCATGAATGGTACTACAGGGTTCGTGGCACACTTCTGAATTTGGAAGAGTGCTCTCTGTCTGCAGCTAAGGATGAGAATGAAAGGAATTCTGTTGCTGTTAGATTAGTGAAGAATATACTGAGAAGATTTAACTATAGATGATAGAAGTTACTAATGGAAAAAGAAGTGAAGAAGAATTGAGGGGAACGGGGACGGGGCCCACGCTTCCCGGCCGCCACCCGCGCTTTGGAGGCCACCCGAACGGGCAAAAGGTTGAGTGAGAATGCAGTTGCGTGTGCTAACGAGGGGACGAATAGAGATGGAAATAGACGTGATTTGCAGGGTATAAATTAATAAATTTGAGTTAGGTAGAGGAAGATGATGATGCTTATTTGTGTTGATGATAAATGAGATAGTAAAGAAATGCCTTGAGACAGAAAATTCCACGAGAAAAAAGACTTTGGAAAAAAAAAAAAAATTTAAAATTAAAATTAAGTTGAAAATAAAAGCTTGTGTGAAAATCAAGATATGTTTTTATAATTTATGAAAAAGTTAATTAAAATAAGAAATGACTGAAATTTATCATATTTCTGACACTTGAAAAATGTAAACATTGAAAAATAAAAAGTGATTAAAAACCGAAAATAATAATGGCAAAAATTAAATAATTTAGGAGATGATAGTGATAAATGTTTAAAGTTGGGAAACCAGTTTGTAGGGGAATCGGATGATGGGAAGTCATTAAAATTAAAAAACTATGAGAAACGGCTAAAACGCGAAAAAAATAAAAAAAATGCTAAAAATAAAATAATCATAGTGGGGGATAGAACTGAAGTTAAATAGTTTGAAAACCAAATTTAATGAGAATCGAATGAATAGTTTGGCTAAAAAATGGAAAATTAGATATTGTGTCATGCAGCGCTGATTCTTGGTCGACGGTAGGTGCGGCATAGAGTAGCCGAGCTTCGGTAAAATGTAGAATTGCCGTGCTCGAGAAAAAACTTTACAAAAAAAAAGAATAAGTATTGTGAGGTGAATAGTTAGAGTCCAAAAAAGTCCTTCCGGCCTGTACCGGGAGGAAAAGGTAGCTTTCCTATATCTTCGTTTTAAAATTTTAGCTAATGTTACACGAAAACAGCAAGTTAAAATGCAAAGAAACGTTTACAATAGATTCCTTAATACTGAATTTGAATAAGAAATACGCCAAATTATTGAGCAACAGCCAAATTGGCTTCATTTATGAAGACTTATTTTGGTCGCCAAATTTGGCGATATTTCGCCAAATGTCGCCACTTTTGGCTAGAATTTGGCGCTAACGGATATGAATATATAGTTTTATGCGTATGATTGGGAAAATTATTACAACAATGAAAGAAAATAATCCCGTCAATGTGCTGTTTTGTTTCAAAATGTCAGCCACCCTAGAATTTCAAACTTCTCTATTTCAGCCATTTTTTAAGATAGAGGTAAACCAAAAAATGCTCTGGAATCCTCGTATCAAGGCCTAACACGTAATTAAAAAATAAATTAGAATTTTTAACTTTTTTGTACATCTATTTTAGTTTTAAATTTTGAAATGGCCACCATCTTGAAACAAAATGGCGGACCAAGCTGGCCAACGAACTCGGTCGAGACATTAGTGACCTTAATACACACAATTAGTTTCATCAAAATCGATTTATAAATACGGGCGTTATCGTATGACATAGGTCAGATATATATATATATATATGGAGATATATATATATATATATATATAAATCAACATTTGAACGGAGGGTGGTTTTGGGGTCTGGGGGTCATGATCGGTGAAAATATATCGAAATTTTCCGGAACTGCTTTCCTCCGAACGGCTGCAATAGGTAGCTTTATACTTTTTTGTATTGAAAGCTACCTAAAACCATTTGGACTCAGAAAAAAAATGAGAAAAAGTTGAAAATTTTTCAGAGTTTTATGTTCCCGTGTTCTGAGCACTTGTAAAAAATCGAAGAGGGGTCTGGAGTTAGAAGAAATTTCACGTGAAAAAAGACTTAGACAAAAAACAACAAAAATTAAAAAAATTAAAATTAAGTTAAAACTAAAAGCTTGTGTGAAAATCAAGATATGTTTTATAATTTATGAAAAAGTTAATTAAAATAAGAAAAGACTGAAATTTAACATATTTCTGACACTTCGAAAATTGTAAACATTGAAAATAAAAAGTGATTAAAAACCGAAAATAATGATGGCAAAAATTAAATAATTTAGGAGATGATAGTGATAAATGTTTAAAGTTGGGAAACCAGTTTGTGGGGGAATCGGATGATGGGAAGACATTAAATTAAAAAACTTTGAAAAACGGCTAAAACGCGAAAAAAATATAAAAAATGCTAAAAATAAAATAATCATAGTGGGGGATAGAACTAGAGTTAAATAGTTAGAAAACCAAATTTAATGAGAATCGAATGAATAGTTTGGCTAAAAAATGGAAAATTAGATAATGTGTCATGCAGCGCTGACTCTTGGTCGACGGTAGGTGCGGCATAGAGTAGCCGAGCTTCGGTAAAATGAAGAATTGCCGTGCTCGAGAAAAAACTTTACAAAAAAAAAGAATAAGTATTGTGAGGTGAATAGTTAGAGTCCAAAAAACCATTTGGACTCAGAAAAAAAGAATGAGAAAAAGTTGAAAATTTTTCAGAGTTTATAGATAACGACTATAACATATAAAAATTGCAGAGCAATCCGAGCATATTTGCGGGAGTTAGAGCACGGACAGACGGCCAGACGGCAGACGGCCATACGGCCAGACAAACCGAAGTCATAAACACTTTTCAACTAGGTTGGAAAGTGTTAAAAATTATTGAATGTATTCTGTTTGGCAATGCATTTGAGCTCGCCGTTTGAGGACACGATGAACGCTAGGATTCAATAAAACAGTGCGCTTTCAGAAGTCTTATAACATTTTAATGTAGAACTTTTTTCAGAACTTGATAATATATAAATTATTAAACGAATATTCTTAAAAAAAAAAATATTTTAACCAATAAAAATTTTTGCAAAAAACGATTTTAGAACCTTCAAATATCTTTATCCAAAATTTCAATTTATTCCGCCAAGTAGAATTTGAGTTACGTTAAAAAAAACTTCACGTATTTGAGTTTGTTTTGCAGCTGTTAAAAATGAATAGAAAATTAAAAATTCGAAATTTTACACCTGTATGATTATTAAATGAGTGAATGACTTTCCATTTGGCATTCCAAGATAAAATTTTTCTAATATTCCAAATATGTAAAAATTAGGTTTTCGTATTGAGAATTTCAAAGTTTGTTTCAATTTCAATGTGATGTCGCTACCCACCCCTAAAGCATATTTTTAAAAACCTAATTGAAAGGAGACATTTTACAAAAATTAATGACTATTTTTGTTTTTTTCTGCAACAATTTGGCGGATAATATAGATGGGGTATTCTCTGTTTTTCCCCTGATGTACTGTACTTTCTTTTGCAGAAAGAGAAATGATACAAGTTTTTCTCCAATGACTGCGTAATTATTTCTTATAATTGCATTTTTTTATACTTCTGACAACACAAACAAAAGTATTTTAACTTGTATTTTACGTCATACCTACATATTTTATTTTCGTAATTTTTATATTGAGATTGTGATCCTCTATTTAAATAATCCATAGGGCAGCTGACGTCACTGTGGAATAAATTACTGTGGAAAAGCAAGAAATACCTGCCGTCTTTATTATTCCTATAGGGCAGTTGCAATTGACGTCACGTTGGAGGTAAACAGTACAAATAGGCAGTTCTGATTGGTGGAATAGAATGGTTGATCAGCTGATTGCAACTGCCCTATTGTACGCAGGAGTTCAGGTGATCTGATTTGTTTATGTTTAACAGGTCTATGATATGATTGGTCTACATCGCCATGAAGATGACGATTCCTGCAATGATCGCCAAGGCAAAACCGAGGCTAACGAAAAAGAAAGGCTACCGCGGTGCTTTACGCGTATCTTTTTTTACAGACCGCGGTAGTCACATGATGCTCGAATGCACCAATGCAGGTGTATGAAAAGAGCGTCACGTCACTCTAGCGGTCTGTAAAAAAATACGAGTAAAGCACCGCGGTAGCCGTTCTTTTTCGTTAACCTCGAGCGGTCTGTAAATAAATATAAGGAAAGGGCATGTTTACAAACAAACAGTTCCATCAACCAATCTACTACTCCATTTTTGTCGCAGTTATTGCAAGAATCGTCATGGCGACGTAGGCCAATCATATCATAAACCAGTTTAACGCAGACCAATCAAATCGCCCCTTCTCGTGTGTGCTGTAGGAGTCGTAAAGAACGAACAGGTTTTTCTTCCAAACCAACAGTAATTTAACCAACAGTGACGTCAGGTGCCCTTTCCCGAGGCTAACGAAAAAGAAAGGCTACCGCGGTGCTTTACTCGTATCTTTTTTTACAGACCGCGAGAGTCATGTGATGCTCGAATGCACCAATGCAGGTGTACAAAAAGAGCATCACGTCATTCTAGCGGTCTGTAAAAAAAGATAATTGGAATGTACCGCGGTAGCCTGTCTTTTTCGTTAGCCTCGCCCTTTCCTTATAAGTGGAATGCACTGCGGTAGCCTGTCTTTTTCGTTAGCATCGGGACCTGACCTCCAGTTGATCGGGAACGATGTGCGGATCATGTAATGCTTGCACCATAGACCTTCTAATAAAAAGAAAATCCATCCAGAAAATTAAACAATCCTTTTTACACCAAGGGTTGGGGGGGGAGGGACTCTAATAACTTATTTTTATCTTTCCTTTATGAGATTAAATCCTAGAATAAGTTAACAGCAGGAGCAACAGTTTGGTTTCGCTTTCGTTTGTTTACGTTTATTTTTATTGCGAGAATGAAATCGAAGTTTCCACCAGACGGCTTAGTAATGGATACAAATGAAACGGTAACAGTAACAAACTGTGACGGTCACAAATCTGAAATTTGTTACCGGTATGAAAAGAGCGATTCAAAAGAAACATTTGTGACCGTCACAAATGAAGACAACGGCGTCACAAAGTTGTTACCGCTTATTCGATTATTTTTACGATACGCTTCAATGATTGGTTCAGAAGTATTATAATGAAGAATTCGCGGATGTTGAAAAGCTCGGAAAATATGGAGATATTTCCAATTTTTTTTAGATTTGAACCGATACAATTTATTTTTAATAATATTGAATTAACATATGCGAGTTTCAACGCTAAATTTTTGATAGATTTCTAATCTTATATCAAGTAAAAGTTGTTTAGCGTAATATTTATTTATAATTTATGTTATATCAGTTTGTTGTCAATTCCTTATTTATTCTTTATCTATAACTAGATGGAACCCGTCAAAATTTGACGGCAAAAAACTTGATAGTACCATAAAAATAAAATTCATAGCTGCTTTAAAATGTTTGAAACTTTTGCAGAATAATTCAAATAAATAAAAAACCCACTTTGAATTAAAGCTAGGTTGAAGAACAGCAATTGGCTAAGTTTCACTGGCACATGTACTCGCGGAATTTCTTTCATCTGACACATTTAGCGCTGTTGTGCAAGTAAATGGTAAGTGCCCCCTTGGGGAGGGGGAAATGGCGGGATGGACCAAGGAGATGCATAACATGAATAAGCAGTCAAAGACCTTTCAAACAATATGTAACATGAGGGGTGTGTGCAAAATTGTAAAAAGTACCCCCTTGGGGGGGGGGGGGTAAAGTAGGGGATGGACACGGAACATGCATAATATGATTAAGTGGTGGTCACAGACCTTTCCAACGATATATAACATGAGGGTTGTGTGCAAAATTTAGAAAAGTACCTCTTTGGGTGTGGGGGGGTGGGGCAAAGCGGGGACATGGACATCAGAGATATGCATATGATTAAGCAGTCACAGACCTTTCCAACGATATATGACATGAGGGTTGTCTGCAAAATTTAGAAAAGTACCCCCTTGGGGGAGGGGGGGGGCAAAGTGGGGAAATGGACATTGGAGATATGCATATGATTAAGCAGTCACAGACCTTTCCAACGATATATGACATGAGGGGTGTCAACAAAATTTAGAAAATTGCCCCCCTTAAGGGGGGGGGGGAAGTTTCGGGATGGACCCCGGAGATGCATAACATGAATAAGCAGTCAAAGACCTTTCCAACAATACGTAACATGAAGGGATTGTGCAAAATTTACAAAAAGTACCCCCTTGGGGGGGGGGGGGGGCAAAGTGGGGGAATGGACACCGGAGATGCATAATATGATTAAGCGGTCACAGACCTTTTTAACGATATATAACATGAGTGGTATGTGCAAAATTTAGAAAAGTGTCCCAATTGGCGGGGGGGGGAGGGGGATGGACCACACAGATGCATAACATGAAAAGGCAGTCACAGGCCTTTCGAACGATATATCATATGAGTGGTGTCAACAAAGAAAAGTCTCCGCCCCGTGTAGGCAAAACATACTCCCCCCCCCCCCGCCGCCATAATTATTGATGCGGACTCATTTTTTAAATTCGTTCGCACCCCTCTTCTCCCGCAAAATGTTGTGAATTTTAAAAACTCCACTTACAAATTTTTTTATACCAAAAGCACTTATGTCTGTCGTCTGCATGCAGAGTTTTGTGCTTACAGACGCCAGACACAACAACACTCACACAGACAGACGTTTACCGACATTAATAGTATAGATGATACTCAGTGCCTACACATTTCACCCTTTATAATTCAGCCAATGAGTTGACGGTTGTTCATTTCCAGAAACGAAACAATAATTCTTTAGGATGAATTTTGTTTGTTTGATACACCGTGGCAGAATGCGTGCAATGCAGCGACAGGCGTCACAAACTTTTTAGGGCACCTGCAGACTAAAAACATATAATCAATCTTCGCGGGAAAAAAATCCTAGATTTCGTCAAATGATCACGGGAAAAACACTAATTTCATCAAAGGATCATGTAAAACGTGAATTTCGTTAAAAGGCCACAGAAAAACGCGATTTACACAAAAGATGAGCAAATTTTGTCAAAGAATCGCAAAACAGGAAATTTCACCCAAAGATAGCCCTTTCTTGCCAAACTTTCTCTAAAAATTGCGGAATAAAATGTATTTTATCAAAAAATCGCTGGAAAACGCACATTTCGTTAAAGTATCGCGAGAAAAATGCGAATTTCATAAAAGAATCGTGGAAAATAACGCAAATTTCGTGAAAAAAAAAATCTCAGAAAAAACACAAATTTCGTCAAATTATCACTGAAAAAAAACCACGAATTACGTCATAGGATAGCTGAAAAAATTATGAATCTCGACAAAAAAAAGATACAGAAAAAAATGCGAATTTCATTAAAGAATCACGAAAAAAAATGCGAATTTTGTTAAAGAATTGCGCAAAGAATGTGAATTTTCGTTCGTGTGAAAAATGAAACTCTGTATTAAAAACAGCACACACACAAACATCTATACAAACCTCAATACACACAAACATATTATAGGCAGGGCTTGAAATTCAATTTTTCCAAAGACGGGAGTCTCCCTACCAACATTTTTAAATGGAGGGGAGTTGTAATGTTTGGGAGGGAGAAAAAAAATCTTTAAACCCCACTATTCTTTTACGTGCTATTTAAAGAATTACATTAATGCAGACATGACAAAATACCATTGAAAAAAATTAAGTCAACTGAGAATGATTATGTAAAATGTTTATTTTTATTATAAAAAAGGGAAGAAAGTTAAGTTTTATATATGCAGTGTATTTTTCAAGTTCCATTAAATGTGTTAGGGACCCTTAACAATTAGGTTGTTAAATAAATTTCTGACTTTAGATTTTACTTGATTGAGATTCACCGATCGATCGTGAAAAAGACGCAAAGTTCATCAATCTGTCGCGGAAAAAATGCTAAGTTCGTCGATCTGTCACCAAAAAACGCAAAGTTCGTTGATCAGTCGTGGGAAAAAAGCAAATTTCGTCGATCGATTGCAGAATAAACACAAAGTTCGTCGATATGTCCCCAAAAAACGCAAGGTTCGTCGATCAGTCGCTTAAAAAACGCAATGTTCATCGATCTGTCGCAGAAAAAAAATCAAAGTTCGTTGATCTGTCACAGAAAAAACCACAAAGTTCGTCGATCAGTCGCGGAAAAAACACAAAGTCCGTCAATCGGTTGCGGGGAAAAAAAATCACGAAATTTATCGTTCGGTTGCAGGTAAATTAAATAATGCAAATTTCTCCAAAAATGTTGAAATTTTTTGGGCGGGAGGCTCCCGCTCATGATCTTTTTTGGGCGGGATTTCAAAATTTTCCGTGCGAATCCCGCCCTGAAAGGTATAGTTTTAATCTGAAATAATATACTGAACTTGAATTAACTTTTGAAAAATCGGGTTAACCCAAATCCAACTTGCAGAAATCTACACTCAGTCTGAAATCGACTTGAACCATAAAGACAGTTAACCCAACTTGCAACAAAAATAATTATTTTCTGTGAAATTTCTGATTTTTTCTTTTCTCAGAAATGCTGTAGTCATTTTGTCCCCCAATTTTGCCCTTTACAATTCAGCCAATGAGTGGAGGGGGCCAAAGGAGCGTTCCTTATCACAAACGAAAGATGAGATACGTTCGTTTGATGTCGTTGTTGAAAATTTATGGATTTCTATTATTAAAGTAATTTTTTCATTTTACCGTATTTATTTTCTTTTTGTGTTGTATGTATTTTGCTACTTTGAATTTTTTTAAACTAACCCTTTTTTTTTTTTTGGAGAGTGAGAGAGAGAGATTTAGTAATTTGGTGACACAAAGTTCAGCAAATTCTTAAAATCCACAAATCGTTTCCAATGTAAACAATGAAATTTACAATTAAGTTGCAAGTGCAAAATTTCAGTTTTTTAAAATTTTCATGTCATTCTGTACACATTTTAATATGTCATTCTGATCATTATACATATTTAGTTATGCATTATTAATTATTTACTTGACCTTTACTTTTAATATTTTAAATATTTCAAACTTACAGCTGAATGTAATTATTAAAACATTTGAAATACTGCATTCGAAAAATGAAATTTCAGCTTAGAAACTCGACAATTAAAAAATTTAAAGTAGAAAAGTACTTATGATATAAAAAGAAGAAAAAAAAATACACCAGAATTTATCTGTATTACGAAAGCGGGAGAAATGATTTTCTGTGCTATACGAAAAGATATCCAAATAACTCAATCATGAACATAGAAATAGGTATCGGTTTTTATGTTCAGGTGCACTCAATCCAAACTTGAAACTTTTAAAACGGTCATTGAATGAATGAAATTCATCTCCGCCTTTCACATCCAGAAAACTTGCTGTGTCGCCAATTATGTTTATATTTTATATATATATAAAAAAATAATAATTCAGGCACTTTTCCGTTATACGGACACCATTGTCGCCAAACATACATACATACATACATTTTGGCATAGTATCCGTACTTAAAGCTAACCTGCTTTTTAGTTTTTCGTGCAAAAATGCTATTTATACGCATGCGCGAGCATTCAGCTAATCAGCTAGAGGCTTTTACTATCTTCAGACGCGATGTTCCAGCCAATGAGGTGAAGGCTCATTTTCCTCTCTCTAGAAGCGTATGTGTTCCATTTGGTTGTTCGGTTGTTGAAACTTTATAGATTTCTTTTATTAAGGTATTTTTTCATTTTACCGTATTTATTTTCTTTTTAAGTCGTATGTATTTTAGTACTTTGAATTTTTTATAACTAACCCTTTTTTTTGAGAGAGAGAGAGATTTCGTGGCACGAAATTTCGCGAATCGTTTCCGATGTAAACAAACTAATTTTAAACTTTTAATATGTAATTCTGTGTGATATGATTAAATTCAGGTTTTCTCAGCGACGATCACAGTATTTTTACCAAATAATTTTTGTATTAATCAAGCTTTTTTGGTTATTAAGCATAGCTAAACACGAAAGAAAACTTTGTTATGTTAAGATTTTGATGTGAATTATTTGCGTACATTTATAAGACAAATTATACTTGATAATATATAAATTATTAAACGAATATTCTTAAAAAAAAAAATATTTTAACCAATAAAAATTTTTGCAAAAAACGATTTTAGAACCTTCAAATATCTTTATCCAAAATTTCAATTTATTCCGCCAAGTAGAATTTGAGTTACGTTAAAAAAAACTTCACGTATTTGAGTTTGTTTTGCAGCTGTTAAAAATGAATAGAAAATTAAAAATTCGAAATTTTACACCTGTATGATTATTAAATGAGTGAATGACTTTCCATTTGGCATTCCAAGATAAAATTTTTCTAATATTCCAAATATGTAAAAATTAGGTTTTCGTATTGAGAATTTCAAAGTTTGTTTCAATTTCAATGTGATGTCGCTACCCACCCCTAAAGCATATTTTTAAAAACCTAATTGAAAGGAGACATTTTACAAAAATTAATGACTATTTTTGTTTTTTTCTGCAACAATTTGGCGGATAATATAGATGGGGTATTCTCTGTTTTTCCCCTGATGTACTGTACTTTCTTTTGCAGAAAGAGAAATGATACAAGTTTTTCTCCAATGACTGCGTAATTATTTCTTATAATTGCATTTTTTTATACTTCTGACAACACAAACAAAAGTATTTTAACTTGTATTTTACGTCATACCTACATATTTTATTTTCGTAATTTTTATATTGAGATTGTGATCCTCTATTTAAATAATCCATAGGGCAGCTGACGTCACTGTGGAATAAATTACTGTGGAAAAGCAAGAAATACCTGCCGTCTTTATTATTCCTATAGGGCAGTTGCAATTGACGTCACGTTGGAGGTAAACAGTACAAATAGGCAGTTCTGATTGGTGGAATAGAATGGTTGATCAGCTGATTGCAACTGCCCTATTGTACGCAGGAGTTCAGGTGATCTGATTTGTTTATGTTTAACAGGTCTATGATATGATTGGTCTACATCGCCATGAAGATGACGATTCCTGCAATGATCGCCAAGGCAAAACCGAGGCTAACGAAAAAGAAAGGCTACCGCGGTGCTTTACGCGTATCTTTTTTTACAGACCGCGGTAGTCACATGATGCTCGAATGCACCAATGCAGGTGTATGAAAAGAGCGTCACGTCACTCTAGCGGTCTGTAAAAAAATACGAGTAAAGCACCGCGGTAGCCGTTCTTTTTCGTTAACCTCGAGCGGTCTGTAAATAAATATAAGGAAAGGGCATGTTTACAAACAAACAGTTCCATCAACCAATCTACTACTCCATTTTTGTCGCAGTTATTGCAAGAATCGTCATGGCGACGTAGGCCAATCATATCATAAACCAGTTTAACGCAGACCAATCAAATCGCCCCTTCTCGTGTGTGCTGTAGGAGTCGTAAAGAACGAACAGGTTTTTCTTCCAAACCAACAGTAATTTAACCAACAGTGACGTCAGGTGCCCTTTCCCGAGGCTAACGAAAAAGAAAGGCTACCGCGGTGCTTTACTCGTATCTTTTTTTACAGACCGCGAGAGTCATGTGATGCTCGAATGCACCAATGCAGGTGTACAAAAAGAGCATCACGTCATTCTAGCGGTCTGTAAAAAAAGATAATTGGAATGTACCGCGGTAGCCTGTCTTTTTCGTTAGCCTCGCCCTTTCCTTATAAGTGGAATGCACTGCGGTAGCCTGTCTTTTTCGTTAGCATCGGGACCTGACCTCCAGTTGATCGGGAACGATGTGCGGATCATGTAATGCTTGCACCATAGACCTTCTAATAAAAAGAAAATCCATCCAGAAAATTAAACAATCCTTTTTACACCAAGGGTTGGGGGGGGAGGGACTCTAATAACTTATTTTTATCTTTCCTTTATGAGATTAAATCCTAGAATAAGTTAACAGCAGGAGCAACAGTTTGGTTTCGCTTTCGTTTGTTTACGTTTATTTTTATTGCGAGAATGAAATCGAAGTTTCCACCAGACGGCTTAGTAATGGATACAAATGAAACGGTAACAGTAACAAACTGTGACGGTCACAAATCTGAAATTTGTTACCGGTATGAAAAGAGCGATTCAAAAGAAACATTTGTGACCGTCACAAATGAAGACAACGGCGTCACAAAGTTGTTACCGCTTATTCGATTATTTTTACGATACGCTTCAATGATTGGTTCAGAAGTATTATAATGAAGAATTCGCGGATGTTGAAAAGCTCGGAAAATATGGAGATATTTCCAATTTTTTTTAGATTTGAACCGATACAATTTATTTTTAATAATATTGAATTAACATATGCGAGTTTCAACGCTAAATTTTTGATAGATTTCTAATCTTATATCAAGTAAAAGTTGTTTAGCGTAATATTTATTTATAATTTATGTTATATCAGTTTGTTGTCAATCCTTATTTATTCTTTATCTATAACTAGATGGAACCCGTCAAAATTTGACGGCAAAAAACTTGATAGTACCATAAAAATAAAATTCATAGCTGCTTTAAAATGTTTGAAACTTTTGCAGAATAATTCAAATAAATAAAAAACCCACTTTGAATTAAAGCTAGGTTGAAGAACAGCAATTGGCTAAGTTTCACTGGCACATGTACTCGCGGAATTTCTTTCATCTGACACATTTAGCGCTGTTGTGCAAGTAAATGGTAAGTGCCCCCTTGGGGAGGGGGAAATGGCGGGATGGACCAAGGAGATGCATAACATGAATAAGCAGTCAAAGACCTTTCAAACAATATGTAACATGAGGGGTGTGTGCAAAATTGTAAAAAGTACCCCCTTGGGGGGGGGGGGGGGTAAAGTAGGGGATGGACACGGAACATGCATAATATGATTAAGTGGTGGTCACAGACCTTTCCAACGATATATAACATGAGGGTTGTGTGCAAAATTTAGAAAAGTACCTCTTTGGGTGTGGGGGGGTGGGGCAAAGCGGGGAGATGGACATCAGAGATATGCATATGATTAAGCAGTCACAGACCTTTCCAACGATATATGACATGAGGGTTGTCTGCAAAATTTAGAAAAGTACCCCCTTGGGGGAGGGGGGGGGCAAAGTGGGGAAATGGACATTGGAGATATGCATATGATTAAGCAGTCACAGACCTTTCCAACGATATATGACATGAGGGGTGTCAACAAAATTTAGAAAATTGCCCCCCTTAAGGGGGGGGGGAAGTGGCGGGATGGACCCCGGAGATGCATAACATGAATAAGCAGTCAAAGACCTTTCCAACAATACGTAACATGAAGGGATTGTGCAAAATTTACAAAAAAGTACCCCCTTGGGGGGGGGGGGCAAAGTGGGGGAATGGACACCGGAGATGCATAATATGATTAAGCGGTCACAGACCTTTTTAACGATATATAACATGAGTGGTATGTGCAAAATTTAGAAAAGTGTCCCAATTGGCGGGGGGGGGGAGGGGGATGGACCACACAGATGCATAACATGAAAAGGCAGTCACAGGCCTTTCGAACGATATATCATATGAGTGGTGTCAACAAAGAAAAGTCTCCGCCCCGTGTAGGCAAAACATACTCCCCCCCCCCCCGCCGCCATAATTATTGATGCGGACTCATTTTTTAAATTCGTTCGCACCCCTCTTCTCCCGCAAAATGTTGTGAATTTTAAAAACTCCACTTACAAATTTTTTTATACCAAAAGCACTTATGTCTGTCGTCTGCATGCAGAGTTTTGTGCTTACAGACGCCAGACACAACAACACTCACACAGACAGACGTTTACCGACATTAATAGTATAGATGATACTCAGTGCCTACACATTTCACCCTTTATAATTCAGCCAATGAGTTGACGGTTGTTCATTTCCAGAAACGAAACAATAATTCTTTAGGATGAATTTTGTTTGTTTGATACACCGTGGCAGAATGCGTGCAATGCAGCGACAGGCGTCACAAACTTTTTAGGGCACCTGCAGACTAAAAACATATAATCAATCTTCGCGGGAAAAAAATCCTAGATTTCGTCAAATGATCACGGGAAAAACACTAATTTCATCAAAGGATCATGTAAAACGTGAATTTCGTTAAAAGGCCACAGAAAAACGCGATTTACACAAAAGATGAGCAAATTTTGTCAAAGAATCGCAAAACAGGAAATTTCACCCAAAGATAGCCCTTTCTTGCCAAACTTTCTCTAAAAATTGCGGAATAAAATGTATTTTATCAAAAAATCGCTGGAAAACGCACATTTCGTTAAAGTATCGCGAGAAAAATGCGAATTTCATAAAAGAATCGTGGAAAATAACGCAAATTTCGTGAAAAAAAAAATCTCAGAAAAAACACAAATTTCGTCAAATTATCACTGAAAAAAAACCACGAATTACGTCATAGGATAGCTGAAAAAATTATGAATCTCGACAAAAAAAAGATACAGAAAAAAATGCGAATTTCATTAAAGAATCACGAAAAAAAATGCGAATTTTGTTAAAGAATTGCGCAAAGAATGTGAATTTTCGTTCGTGTGAAAAATGAAACTGTCTGTATTAAAAACAGCACACACACAAACATCTATACAAACCTCAATACACACAAACATATTATAGGCAGGGCTTGAAATTCAATTTTTCCAAAGACGGGAGTCTCCCTACCAACATTTTTAAATGGAGGGGAGTTGTAATGTTTGGGAGGGAGAAAAAAAATCTTTAAACCCCACTATTCTTTTACGTGCTATTTAAAGAATTACATTAATGCAGACATGACAAAATACCATTGAAAAAAATTAAGTCAACTGAGAATGATTATGTAAAATGTTTATTTTTATTATAAAAAAGGGAAGAAAGTTAAGTTTTATATATGCAGTGTATTTTTCAAGTTCCATTAAATGTGTTAGGGACCCTTAACAATTAGGTTGTTAAATAAATTTCTGACTTTAGATTTTACTTGATTGAGATTCACCGATCGATCGTGAAAAAGACGCAAAGTTCATCAATCTGTCGCGGAAAAAATGCTAAGTTCGTCGATCTGTCACCAAAAAACGCAAAGTTCGTTGATCAGTCGTGGGAAAAAAGCAAATTTCGTCGATCGATTGCAGAATAAACACAAAGTTCGTCGATATGTCCCCAAAAAACGCAAGGTTCGTCGATCAGTCGCTTAAAAAACGCAATGTTCATCGATCTGTCGCAGAAAAAAAATCAAAGTTCGTTGATCTGTCACAGAAAAAACCACAAAGTTCGTCGATCAGTCGCGGAAAAAACACAAAGTCCGTCAATCGGTTGCGGGGAAAAAAAATCACGAAATTTATCGTTCGGTTGCAGGTAAATTAAATAATGCAAATTTCTCCAAAAATGCTGAAATTTTTTGGGCGGGAGGCTCCCGCTCATGATCTTTTTTGGGCGGGATTTCAAAATTTTCCGTGCGAATCCCGCCCTGAAAGGTATAGTTTTAATCTGAAATAATATACTGAACTTGAATTAACTTTTGAAAAATCGGGTTAACCCAAATCCAACTTGCAGAAATCTACACTCAGTCTGAAATCGACTTGAACCATAAAGACAGTTAACCCAACTTGCAACAAAAATAATTATTTTCTGTGAAATTTCTGATTTTTTCTTTTCTCAGAAATGCTGTAGTCATTTTGTCCCCCAATTTTGCCCTTTACAATTCAGCCAATGAGTGGAGGGGGCCAAAGGAGCGTTCCTTATCACAAACGAAAGATGAGATACGTTCGTTTGATGTCGTTGTTGAAAATTTATGGATTTCTATTATTAAAGTAATTTTTTCATTTTACCGTATTTATTTTCTTTTTGTGTTGTATGTATTTTGCTACTTTGAATTTTTTTAAACTAACCCTTTTTTTTTTTTTGGAGAGTGAGAGAGAGAGATTTAGTAATTTGGTGACACAAAGTTCAGCAAATTCTTAAAATCCACAAATCGTTTCCAATGTAAACAATGAAATTTACAATTAAGTTGCAAGTGCAAAATTTCAGTTTTTTAAAATTTTCATGTCATTCTGTACACATTTTAATATGTCATTCTGATCATTATACATATTTAGTTATGCATTATTAATTATTTACTTGACCTTTACTTTTAATATTTTAAATATTTCAAACTTACAGCTGAATGTAATTATTAAAACATTTGAAATACTGCATTCGAAAAATGAAATTTCAGCTTAGAAACTCGACAATTAAAAAATTTAAAGTAGAAAAGTACTTATGATATAAAAAGAAGAAAAAAAAATACACCAGAATTTATCTGTATTACGAAAGCGGGAGAAATGATTTTCTGTGCTATACGAAAAGATATCCAAATAACTCAATCATGAACATAGAAATAGGTATCGGTTTTTATGTTCAGGTGCACTCAATCCAAACTTGAAACTTTTAAAACGGTCATTGAATGAATGAAATTCATCTCCGCCTTTCACATCCAGAAAACTTGCTGTGTCGCCAATTATGTTTATATTTTATATATATATAAAAAAAATAATAATTCAGGCACTTTTCCGTTATACGGACACCATTGTCGCCAAACATACATACATACATACATTTTGGCATAGTATCCGTACTTAAAGCTAACCTGCTTTTTAGTTTTTCGTGCAAAAATGCTATTTATACGCATGCGCGAGCATTCAGCTAATCAGCTAGAGGCTTTTACTATCTTCAGACGCGATGTTCCAGCCAATGAGGTGAAGGCTCATTTTCCTCTCTCTAGAAGCGTATGTGTTCCATTTGGTTGTTCGGTTGTTGAAACTTTATAGATTTCTTTTATTAAGGTATTTTTTCATTTTACCGTATTTATTTTCTTTTTAAGTCGTATGTATTTTAGTACTTTGAATTTTTTATAACTAACCCTTTTTTTTGAGAGAGAGAGAGATTTCGTGGCACGAAATTTCGCGAATCGTTTCCGATGTAAACAAACTAATTTTAAACTTTTAATATGTAATTCTGTGTGATATGATTAAATTCAGGTTTTCTCAGCGACGATCACAGTATTTTTACCAAATAATTTTTGTATTAATCAAGCTTTTTTGGTTATTAAGCATAGCTAAACACGAAAGAAAACTTTGTTATTTTAAGATTTTGATGTGAATTATTTGCGTACATTTATAAGACAAATTATACTTGATAATATATAAATTATTAAACGAATATTCTTAAAAAAAAAAATATTTTAACCAATAAAAATTTTTGCAAAAAACGATTTTAGAACCTTCAAATATCTTTATCCAAAATTTCAATTTATTCCGCCAAGTAGAATTTGAGTTACGTTAAAAAAAACTTCACGTATTTGAGTTTGTTTTGCAGCTGTTAAAAATGAATAGAAAATTAAAAATTCGAAATTTTACACCTGTATGATTATTAAATGAGTGAATGACTTTCCATTTGGCATTCCAAGATAAAATTTTTCTAATATTCCAAATATGTAAAAATTAGGTTTTCGTATTGAGAATTTCAAAGTTTGTTTCAATTTCAATGTGATGTCGCTACCCACCCCTAAAGCATATTTTTAAAAACCTAATTGAAAGGAGACATTTTACAAAAATTAATGACTATTTTTGTTTTTTTCTGCAACAATTTGGCGGATAATATAGATGGGGTATTCTCTGTTTTTCCCCTGATGTACTGTACTTTCTTTTGCAGAAAGAGAAATGATACAAGTTTTTCTCCAATGACTGCGTAATTATTTCTTATAATTGCATTTTTTTATACTTCTGACAACACAAACAAAAGTATTTTAACTTGTATTTTACGTCATACCTACATATTTTATTTTCGTAATTTTTATATTGAGATTGTGATCCTCTATTTAAATAATCCATAGGGCAGCTGACGTCACTGTGGAATAAATTACTGTGGAAAAGCAAGAAATACCTGCCGTCTTTATTATTCCTATAGGGCAGTTGCAATTGACGTCACGTTGGAGGTAAACAGTACAAATAGGCAGTTCTGATTGGTGGAATAGAATGGTTGATCAGCTGATTGCAACTGCCCTATTGTACGCAGGAGTTCAGGTGATCTGATTTGTTTATGTTTAACAGGTCTATGATATGATTGGTCTACATCGCCATGAAGATGACGATTCCTGCAATGATCGCCAAGGCAAAACCGAGGCTAACGAAAAAGAAAGGCTACCGCGGTGCTTTACGCGTATCTTTTTTTACAGACCGCGGGAGTCACATGATGCTCGAATGCACCAATGCAGGTGTATGAAAAGAGCGTCACGTCACTCTAGCGGTCTGTAAAAAAATACGAGTAAAGCACCGCGGTAGCCGTTCTTTTTCGTTAACCTCGAGCGGTCTGTAAATAAATATAAGGAAAGGGCATGTTTACAAACAAACAGTTCCATCAACCAATCTACTACTCCATTTTTGTCGCAGTTATTGCAAGAATCGTCATGGCGACGTAGGCCAATCATATCATAAACCAGTTTAACGCAGACCAATCAAATCGCCCCTTCTCGTGTGTGCTGTAGGAGTCGTAAAGAACGAACAGGTTTTTCTTCCAAACCAACAGTAATTTAACCAACAGTGACGTCAGGTGCCCTTTCCCGAGGCTAACGAAAAAGAAAGGCTACCGCGGTGCTTTACTCGTATCTTTTTTTACAGACCGCGAGAGTCATGTGATGCTCGAATGCACCAATGCAGGTGTACAAAAAGAGCATCACGTCATTCTAGCGGTCTGTAAAAAAAGATAATTGGAATGTACCGCGGTAGCCTGTCTTTTTCGTTAGCCTCGCCCTTTCCTTATAAGTGGAATGCACTGCGGTAGCCTGTCTTTTTCGTTAGCATCGGGACCTGACCTCCAGTTGATCGGGAACGATGTGCGGATCATGTAATGCTTGCACCATAGACCTTCTAATAAAAAGAAAATCCATCCAGAAAATTAAACAATCCTTTTTACACCAAGGGTTGGGGGGGGAGGGACTCTAATAACTTATTTTTATCTTTCCTTTATGAGATTAAATCCTAGAATAAGTTAACAGCAGGAGCAACAGTTTGGTTTCGCTTTCGTTTGTTTACGTTTATTTTTATTGCGAGAATGAAATCGAAGTTTCCACCAGACGGCTTAGTAATGGATACAAATGAAACGGTAACAGTAACAAACTGTGACGGTCACAAATCTGAAATTTGTTACCGGTATGAAAAGAGCGATTCAAAAGAAACATTTGTGACCGTCACAAATGAAGACAACGGCGTCACAAAGTTGTTACCGCTTATTCGATTATTTTTACGATACGCTTCAATGATTGGTTCAGAAGTATTATAATGAAGAATTCGCGGATGTTGAAAAGCTCGGAAAATATGGAGATATTTCCAATTTTTTTTAGATTTGAACCGATACAATTTATTTTTAATAATATTGAATTAACATATGCGAGTTTCAACGCTAAATTTTTGATAGATTTCTAATCTTATATCAAGTAAAAGTTGTTTAGCGTAATATTTATTTATAATTTATGTTATATCAGTTTGTTGTCAATTCCTTATTTATTCTTTATCTATAACTAGATGGAACCCGTCAAAATTTGACGGCAAAAAACTTGATAGTACCATAAAAATAAAATTCATAGCTGCTTTAAAATGTTTGAAACTTTTGCAGAATAATTCAAATAAATAAAAAACCCACTTTGAATTAAAGCTAGGTTGAAGAACAGCAATTGGCTAAGTTTCACTGGCACATGTACTCGCGGAATTTCTTTCATCTGACACATTTAGCGCTGTTGTGCAAGTAAATGGTAAGTGCCCCCTTGGGGAGGGGGAAATGGCGGGATGGACCAAGGAGATGCATAACATGAATAAGCAGTCAAAGACCTTTCAAACAATATGTAACATGAGGGGTGTGTGCAAAATTGTAAAAAGTACCCCCTTGGGGGGGGGTAAAGTAGGGGATGGACACGGAACATGCATAATATGATTAAGTGGTGGTCACAGACCTTTCCAACGATATATAACATGAGGGTTGTGTGCAAAATTTAGAAAAGTACCTCTTTGGGTGTGGGGGGGTGGGGCAAAGCGGGGAGATGGACATCAGAGATATGCATATGATTAAGCAGTCACAGACCTTTCCAACGATATATGACATGAGGGTTGTCTGCAAAATTTAGAAAAGTACCCCCTTGGGGGAGGGGGGGGGGGCAAAGTGGGGAAATGGACATTGGAGATATGCATATGATTAAGCAGTCACAGACCTTTCCAACGATATATGACATGAGGGGTGTCAACAAAATTTAGAAAATTGCCCCCCTTAAGGGGGGGGGGGGAAGTGGCGGGATGGACCCCGGAGATGCATAACATGAATAAGCAGTCAAAGACCTTTCCAACAATACGTAACATGAAGGGATTGTGCAAAATTTACAAAAAGTACCCCCTTGGGGGGGGGGGGGCAAAGTGGGGGAATGGACACCGGAGATGCATAATATGATTAAGCGGTCACAGACCTTTTTAACGATATATAACATGAGTGGTATGTGCAAAATTTAGAAAAGTGTCCCAATTGGCGGGGGGGGGGGAGGGGGATGGACCACACAGATGCATAACATGAAAAGGCAGTCACAGGCCTTTCGAACGATATATCATATGAGTGGTGTCAACAAAGAAAAGTCTCCGCCCCGTGTAGGCAAAACATACTCCCCCCCCCCCCGCCGCCATAATTATTGATGCGGACTCATTTTTTAAATTCGTTCGCACCCCTCTTCTCCCGCAAAATGTTGTGAATTTTAAAAACTCCACTTACAAATTTTTTTATACCAAAAGCACTTATGTCTGTCGTCTGCATGCAGAGTTTTGTGCTTACAGACGCCAGACACAACAACACTCACACAGACAGACGTTTACCGACATTAATAGTATAGATGATACTCAGTGCCTACACATTTCACCCTTTATAATTCAGCCAATGAGTTGACGGTTGTTCATTTCCAGAAACGAAACAATAATTCTTTAGGATGAATTTTGTTTGTTTGATACACCGTGGCAGAATGCGTGCAATGCAGCGACAGGCGTCACAAACTTTTTAGGGCACCTGCAGACTAAAAACATATAATCAATCTTCGCGGGAAAAAAATCCTAGATTTCGTCAAATGATCACGGGAAAAACACTAATTTCATCAAAGGATCATGTAAAACGTGAATTTCGTTAAAAGGCCACAGAAAAACGCGATTTACACAAAAGATGAGCAAATTTTGTCAAAGAATCGCAAAACAGGAAATTTCACCCAAAGATAGCCCTTTCTTGCCAAACTTTCTCTAAAAATTGCGGAATAAAATGTATTTTATCAAAAAATCGCTGGAAAACGCACATTTCGTTAAAGTATCGCGAGAAAAATGCGAATTTCATAAAAGAATCGTGGAAAATAACGCAAATTTCGTGAAAAAAAAAATCTCAGAAAAAACACAAATTTCGTCAAATTATCACTGAAAAAAAACCACGAATTACGTCATAGGATAGCTGAAAAAATTATGAATCTCGACAAAAAAAAGATACAGAAAAAAATGCGAATTTCATTAAAGAATCACGAAAAAAAATGCGAATTTTGTTAAAGAATTGCGCAAAGAATGTGAATTTTCGTTCGTGTGAAAAATGAAACTGTCTGTATTAAAAACAGCACACACACAAACATCTATACAAACCTCAATACACACAAACATATTATAGGCAGGGCTTGAAATTCAATTTTTCCAAAGACGGGAGTCTCCCTACCAACATTTTTAAATGGAGGGGAGTTGTAATGTTTGGGAGGGAGAAAAAAAATCTTTAAACCCCACTATTCTTTTACGTGCTATTTAAAGAATTACATTAATGCAGACATGACAAAATACCATTGAAAAAAATTAAGTCAACTGAGAATGATTATGTAAAATGTTTATTTTTATTATAAAAAAGGGAAGAAAGTTAAGTTTTATATATGCAGTGTATTTTTCAAGTTCCATTAAATGTGTTAGGGACCCTTAACAATTAGGTTGTTAAATAAATTTCTGACTTTAGATTTTACTTGATTGAGATTCACCGATCGATCGTGAAAAAGACGCAAAGTTCATCAATCTGTCGCGGAAAAAATGCTAAGTTCGTCGATCTGTCACCAAAAAACGCAAAGTTCGTTGATCAGTCGTGGGAAAAAAGCAAATTTCGTCGATCGATTGCAGAATAAACACAAAGTTCGTCGATATGTCCCCAAAAAACGCAAGGTTCGTCGATCAGTCGCTTAAAAAACGCAATGTTCATCGATCTGTCGCAGAAAAAAAATCAAAGTTCGTTGATCTGTCACAGAAAAAACCACAAAGTTCGTCGATCAGTCGCGGAAAAAACACAAAGTCCGTCAATCGGTTGCGGGGAAAAAAAATCACGAAATTTATCGTTCGGTTGCAGGTAAATTAAATAATGCAAATTTCTCCAAAAATGCTGAAATTTTTTGGGCGGGAGGCTCCCGCTCATGATCTTTTTTGGGCGGGATTTCAAAATTTTCCGTGCGAATCCCGCCCTGAAAGGTATAGTTTTAATCTGAAATAATATACTGAACTTGAATTAACTTTTGAAAAATCGGGTTAACCCAAATCCAACTTGCAGAAATCTACACTCAGTCTGAAATCGACTTGAACCATAAAGACAGTTAACCCAACTTGCAACAAAAATAATTATTTTCTGTGAAATTTCTGATTTTTTCTTTTCTCAGAAATGCTGTAGTCATTTTGTCCCCCAATTTTGCCCTTTACAATTCAGCCAATGAGTGGAGGGGGCCAAAGGAGCGTTCCTTATCACAAACGAAAGATGAGATACGTTCATTTGATGTCGTTGTTGAAAATTTATGGATTTCTATTATTAAAGTAATTTTTTCATTTTACCGTATTTATTTTCTTTTTGTGTTGTATGTATTTTGCTACTTTGAATTTTTTTAAACTAACCCTTTTTTTTTTTTTGGAGAGTGAGAGAGAGAGATTTAGTAATTTGGTGACACAAAGTTCAGCAAATTCTTAAAATCCACAAATCGTTTCCAATGTAAACAATGAAATTTACAATTAAGTTGCAAGTGCAAAATTTCAGTTTTTTAAAATTTTCATGTCATTCTGTACACATTTTAATATGTCATTCTGATCATTATACATATTTAGTTATGCATTATTAATTATTTACTTGACCTTTACTTTTAATATTTTAAATATTTCAAACTTACAGCTGAATGTAATTATTAAAACATTTGAAATACTGCATTCGAAAAATGAAATTTCAGCTTAGAAACTCGACAATTAAAAAATTTAAAGTAGAAAAGTACTTATGATATAAAAAGAAGAAAAAAAAATACACCAGAATTTATCTGTATTACGAAAGCGGGAGAAATGATTTTCTGTGCTATACGAAAAGATATCCAAATAACTCAATCATGAACATAGAAATAGGTATCGGTTTTTATGTTCAGGTGCACTCAATCCAAACTTGAAACTTTTAAAACGGTCATTGAATGAATGAAATTCATCTCCGCCTTTCACATCCAGAAAACTTGCTGTGTCGCCAATTATGTTTATATTTTATATATATATAAAAAAATAATAATTCAGGCACTTTTCCGTTATACGGACACCATTGTCGCCAAACATACATACATACATACATTTTGGCATAGTATCCGTATAACAGAAAAGTACTAAAGTTCATGGTTTAAAATCACAATAAAATATCATGAAATTTATTGATTAGTTGTGGGAAAATAATGTGTTTTTCGTGAATTTTTTGTTTTGTTAACAATGTGGTTAGAGAGACAGGGAGAAATCCAGAAAACTTGCTGTGTCGCCAATTATGTTTATATTTTATATATATATATATAAATAATAATTCAGGCACTTTTCCGTTATACGTACACCATTGTCGCCAAACATACATACATACATTTACATACATGCATACATTTTGGCATAGTGTCCGTATAACAGAAAAGTACTAAAGTTCATGGTTTAAAATCGCAATAAAATATCATGAAATTTATTGATTAGTTGTGGGAAAATATCGGGGAAATAATGTGTTTTTGTGAAATTTTTTGTTTTGTGTTGTTGTGTTTAATTGTAAGCATTCATTATAATTTTCAGTGCATTATTAAATTGAAATTTTTGTTTAAAATATGTAAACAAAACAGTGACCAGAAACCTGCACAATTTCTAATATAGATAGATAGATGCATGCATGTAGTACTTTTAATTATTTGGTAAAAATACTGTGATCGTCACTGAGAAAACCTGAATTTAACCTAAAAGTAATTGTCGAGTGTTTAAGCTGAAATTTCATTTTACGAATACAGTATTTCAAATGTTTTAATAATTACATTTAGCTGTAAGTTTGAAATATTAAAAGTAAAGGCCAAGTAAATAATTAATAATGCATAACTAAAAGTAATTGTCGAGTGTTTAAGCTGAAATTTCATTTTACGAATACAGTATTTCAAATGTTTTAATAGTTACATTCAACTGTAAGTTTGAAATATTAAAAGTAAAGGCCAAGTAAATAATTAATAATGCATAACTAAAAGTAATTGTCGAGTGTTTAAACTAATTTCATTTTACGAATACAGTATTTCAAATGTTTTAATAGTTACATTCAGCTGTAAGTTTGAAATATTAAAAGTAAAGGCCAAGTAAATAATTAATAATGCATAAGTAAAAGTAATTGTCGAGTGTTTAAGCTGAAATTTCATTTTACGAATACAGTATTTCAAATGTTTTAATAGTTACATTCAACTGTAAGTTTGAAATATTAAAAGTAAAGGCCAAGTAAATAATTAATAATGCATAACTAAAAGTAATTGTCGAGTGTTTAAGCTGAAATTTCATTTTACGAATACAGTATTTCAAATGTTTTAATAGTTACATTCAGCTGTAAATTTGAAATATTAAAAGTAAAGGCCAAGTAAATAATTAATAATGCATAACTAAAAGTAATTGTCGAGTGTTTAAACTAATTTCATTTTACGAATACAGTATTTCAAATGTTTTAATAGTTACATTCAGCTGTAAATTTGAAATATTAAAAGTAAAGGCCAAGTAAATAATTAATAATGCATAACTAAAAGTAATTGTCGAGTGTTTAAACTAATTTCATTTTACGAATACAGTATTTCAAATGTTTTAATAGTTACATTCAGCTGTAAGTTTGAAATATTAAAAGTAAAGGCCAAGTAAATAATTAATAATGCATAAGTAAAAGTAATTGTCGAGTGTTTAAGCTGAAATTTCATTTTACGAATACAGTATTTCAAATGTTTTAATAGTTACATTCAACTGTAAGTTTGAAATATTAAAAGTAAAGGCCAAGTAAATAATTAATAATGCATAACTAAAAGTAATTGTCGAGTGTTTAAGCTGAAATTTCATTTTACGAATACAGTATTTCAAATGTTTTAATAGTTACATTCAGCTGTAAGTTTGAAATATTAAAAGTAAAGGCCAAGTAAATAATTAATAATGCAAAACTAAATATGTATAATGATGAGATTTTTTTTTTTCTTGAATTATTCAGTGAAACTCGTCTTATAAATGTACGCAAATAATTCACATCAAAATCTTAAAATAACAAAGTTTTCTTTCGTGTTTAGCTATGCTTAATAACCAAAAAAGCTTGATTAATACAAAAATTATTTGGTAAAAATACTGTGATCGTCGCTGAGAAAACCTGAATTTAATCATATCACACAGAATTACATATTAAAAGTTTAAAATTAGTTTGTTTACATCGGAAACGATTCGCGAAATTTCGTGCCACGAAATCTCTCTCTCTCTCTCAAAAAAAAGGGTTAGTTATAAAAAATTCAAAGTACTAAAATACATACGACTTAAAAAGAAAATAAATACGGTAAAATGAAAAAATACCTTAATAAAAGAAATCTATAAAGTTTCAACAACCGAACAACCAAATGGAACACATACGCTTCTAGAGAGAGGAAAATGAGCCTTCACCTCATTGGCTGGAACATCGCGTCTGAAGATAGTAAAAGCCTCTAGCTGATTAGCTGAATGCTCGCGCATGCGTATAAATAGCATTTTTGCACGAAAAACTAAAAAGCAGGTTAGCTTTAAGTATATGGATATATTTTTCTCCAATCCTCCCCCTCCCCAAAAATTTATTTAAAAAAATGAATTTGTCGATTACTGTGACCTTTTTGTCACCTATTATTTCTAATCAGTATTTTATAAAATTAATGTTTAAATAAATTTGTGCTTTGTAACAAAATTGTAACTATAACATATCTGATTGTTTAGCAAAAAAAAAAAAGAAAAAAAAATCACTTTTTATATAGCCCCTTTTATTATTTATAATTGCAATATGTCTGTGTCATCTCTACATATGATGTGTTGCATATTTAAAATATCCCCCCCCCCCCTCCTGGTTCTTTTATATACTAAATCTTCTACTGTTATGTGACTATACTGGAATCTATTTTACTGTTGCTGAAATTTGTGTTGGCCCGTTGGAATGCGTTTAGGAGGCTAGAAAGATTTATAATCAATCTTCGGTCTCTTAAATGCATACTTGCAGGCTAAATCACATTCTGAATTTTAAAAAAGCTACTCATGACTTGTGCACATTGAAACTTGTGAAAAGTAAGTAGTTTTCTTTCTTTCTTTCTTTTTTTTTTTTTTTTTTTTTAACTAATTAATGTGTTCCTATAAAACTTAATTTCTTGTTCCAAAATAGAAATTGTATTATCTTTTCTTTTTTTTCACAATATTATGCTGTAAAAACTGTTTCTTTATATTTTTATACTCTGAATTACAAATATCAAATTTAAAAATAAGATAAGCAAAGCATAAGCATGCATGTTAAAGGATTTTTTTAATTTAATTTATAGTTATATTTATAATATTACAGTTTTTTTTTAATATATTAATTTGGCTACATTTTTTAACTTTTTCATCATTAATATATAATACATTTCAGTCATATTTTCCATTGTAAATCAAAACACCCCAAAATTCATTAATGTTCATGAAAATGTTAGTAGTAAACAGAAAAACCCTACATTAATAAACTGAAACACTCTACACATTGTAATATATACATTTTTTCTGTATGTGTGTTTGTTAGAACTAAAACTTCATGAAAGCTAACTAATAAAACAAAATATTGAGATTACAGATAAAAGTTTTTACATCATAAGATTTATGATCAGGGTTGGGAAATCACACCAATTTATTCATTAGTGGCAAGTAGATTTTTTAATGAGGATAGCGAATTTCTAGATAGTCTTTTAAAAACTAAAGGTATAGAAAATATATCAAGTTATATTTCATGTTTCTCCCAAATGCAGTAATGTGAACATGGCATTGTGTTTTGTTATACCTTAAACTTTCCCCTTTTATGTATTTTTTCTTAATTTTGTACAAAAATATATATATAAATGTATTGTAGAAATGAATTATTTTTGGAGTCGTGTAAATTTTGCCACACCAATTTCAATGCCTATTGCATCTTGCTAGATATTAAAACATCCTTGTTGGTAAGATTTTCTGAAAACACATCCTTGTTTATCATGAAAAGTTTTACAATAAGCAGGGGTCGATATTGATACAGACAAAATTTGGACCTATTTAGGGCTCCTTCACAAAAATCCTTTAAAAAAAAAAAATAGGGCCCTTTTCAAAATTCCTCTTAACAAAATAGGTCCTTCACAAAATTCCATTCCATGAAAGCACACTCTTCATTAATTCTTTTTATTTTCTTCAGTTTTAAAATGTATTATTTGCAAACAAAACAAGTTCACCTGAAAGGAAAAACTTTAACAGAATGACTTAAAAAAGTTACGCTTGGTTTGAATTTGAGTAACTGGATTTAATCTCTTGTTACAAAATGTTATTTTTCACAAAAAGTGAGGTTATAAAGTTCTACCGAATTCTGTTAAGTGAAGATAAAATTAATTAAAACACCTAATGAATTTGCTTTGGGTACTTGAAAAAAAAAATCTGCTGTTAATAACAAAGCTAAAATTCCTTTTCATAGTGATTTTTTATTAAAAAAAAAAAAAGATAACTTCAAATTACAAAAATTGGGGGGGGGGTGTTGCATACAAAAAGTATGCTGCTCTGTGCTATTTTTATTGGTGCACGAAGGAGGGGGGGGGAACCTAACCTTCCTTTTCTTAAATCCAACTTTGTGTGGTTGTTTTTGATACAGGATAGTTCATTATGAATGTTTTTCTGAATATTTGATTAAAAAATTGACTTTCATCTGCTCAAAAATATTTAATTATTGAAAAACAGTATTTTATAAAAATGAAAATGAACAAATATCTTACAGTTAAGAAAAAAAATTGTATGAATTTTAGATATAAACTGAATTACAAATTTATTCAATACTTTTTCATTCTAGATTTATAACAAAATCATTGGTCATATTATTTATTCAAGTACAGTGAGACACCATTTATACATTTTTCATTTTATGCATCATTTCATTAGGATTTCAATCATGGGTGCCCACAAGGAAGGAGGGCAATTGTCCCTCCTCAGATTTTAAAATTTCATTTTAAAAAATTCCTTTTTCTTGTATGATTTTCGAAAAAAAAAAATTAAAATTTATTATTTTCAAATTGTTTAAAATAATTAAACACTAACAAAAATGGAACTGAGAATTTTTCATCGGGGGAGACTTGGCTTTCCTGAACTCCCCATGGAAGACAATTTTTAAGCGTTAAGCCCGTGTTTTCCCGTATTCCAAATTCTTAAGCTCAATCGATGACCCCGGGTTTTCTCCCAAAGGATTTTTAGTCTGCGAAGCGCTGACCCCGTGTTTTTCTATATACCGGTTTTTGCTCCTGAATCGCTGGGCCCGTCTTTTCCTTACTCTTCTTTCCCCTCTAGTAATCTGGTTGATTGACGTATGGGTCGGGCACAGGATAATAGGTTTTGTCAACAATTCTTTGCCTTCACTTTACAAGTCATTCTTTCATTTGAAAGATGTTATTGATCTTTAGTAAAACACATCGTGTTTCCAGTGATGTCTTTTTGAAAAGAAATAAATCAGTAGTTACATGGAATAATCCTAAAGTGGTGGAATAATAAATGTAACTTTTCTTTTCATAAGTACGAAAGACAAGCGAAAATTTAATTAAGAAAGTATCTTATAACTATGTAAAAGATATAATATAGAATACGAAATTATTTTTGAGTATTCCAATTACGTCTATATGAATAAATTCTAATTAACAATTCTATTTTAAATTGTATTATTTATATTACAGCAAATTGTATTATTTTTTATGTCTTGTATAAAATAGGATAATATGAGCACATTTTCGCATAGTTATATTTCTCTTTAATAATATACGCACGCACAACGCACACATACATATACATATATTTTTATATATAGCGAAATTTCTTGAATTAGTTGTTCCATAAATTTGATAATTGGACACTTGTTCTAAAAATAGATTTTAGTGTTAATTAACTATTAATTTTTGCTTCATAACTAATCTATAACCTTATTAAGTTTAGCGCGGTGTTTTTGACAACTAGGTGGGGAATTTGTAGAAATTCTAGCACACTTTATGCAATTAAACTTTTAATCTCTATTTTAAATGAAAATGCAAAATGCAGTATAAATTGTATGAAAATCTTATGCATTACTAGAGTAATTTTCTTTTTTTTTCTTTCTTTTCTTTTCTTTTTGAAAATAAACAATTATAATACAAATAGTTTTCATATGCGTCATAAGAGGAATTAATAAAATGTTTTATTTTTTGATTGGTGACATTTATTTCATTAAAACTTGTTTAATTAAAATTTATTAGCATAACCTATTTCCTTAAAACTGTTTAAATTGAAATATTGGAGTTTACCTAAAATTTTTCAATATATACTATAAATTCTTTGCTTTCTACTCTGCGTGCATAATTGCCAACGCTTATAAAAGACATACATGAAAATATTAAATTGTTTCGAATAAAATTAAAAAAATATTCTCAATTGTTGTATTTCGGCTAATCCCCCTTTAATACATTTTCTATGCTTACAATTTACAAAAGTTAAATTTGAACAAATTTTTTAAACTTCTGTATAACAAATTAATATCTCAAGGTTTTTTTTTTTTTTAAGTAGCTAGCTAAGTATATTCAAAAGTTGGTGCGACTGATGCCACATATATCTATAAAAGTTTCAGCTTTTCAAGTTGATGTTTGAAGGAACTACACATGTCTAACCTTTGAACAAATATTCTAGGATACAGTTATTAAAATTAGTTTCATATTATTAAGACTAAAGCATAATTTTAATTTAAAGTATTATAAGTACAATACTAAAAATTGCAATTTAACTAATGTAATTGTATTTTTAATATTGCATTGTATAGCGTTATTATTCGTGCCATGTAAATGTAATCTAAAAAAAATGTAATTTATGTAATTTATTTGAAATCTAAAAAAGTATTTATTAATAACAACTTATTTAAGTCCTTCTGCTAAATTTTTAGTTTCTGGTGAATGTATTTTGTTTGCAAATTACGCATTTAAAAAACTAACAAAATAAAAATAATTAATGAAGAGTATCTTTATATGTAATAGAATTTAGTGAATGGACCTTCTTTATTAAAAAGTAATTAATGACGAGGCCTGTTTTAGTAAAAGACATTTTGTGAAGTGTCCTGTTTTATTAAGAGGAATTTTGTGAAGGCACCTGTTTTAAAAAATAGATTTTTGTGAAGGGTCCTGTTTTATTAAGAGGAATTTTGTGAAGGCACCTGTTTTAAAAAATAGATTTTTGTGAAGGGTCCTGTTTTATTAAATCGATTTTATTGAAGGGTCACTACATAGGCCCCAAATTTTACCTGGATCGACCCCTGTATTGTAATCAAGAAAACATAATGTACCTGTAATACTGTAGTTCATACAATGCAAATGTAATTCAAAATGTTAAAATAAAATTGTTAATTTATTAATTTTCTTTTACAATTTGAAGAAGAAGAAAAAGCTTAATAAGTGATAAAATGAGAAAATGAGAGAGAAATCGTGCGAATGCTAAAATTAAAATTATATTTGAAATTTAGCATAGTAATATATAAAAAAATAAATATATTAATAAGTAATAAGCTTATACTACAGCAAAAAAAATAACTAAGAAAACAAAAACTTTAGAATTTACTGTCCTACATGGAACTTTCCTTATATTATGCACGAATTTGAACATAACAAAAACTGTGCATTTTTATCAGAGCTAATTTGCACTATTATTTGTTATTATACTTGATTTTTAAAAATATTTTACTTTAATTTTTATTATTCTAAATTTTAAGTGGTACTTTTCGTTTTAGTAATCGTTGGATATCTCCCTTTATTTTCACATTTTTTTCGCTGATTGAACTTTTCTTTCTAACAAATTGAAAAAGAAATTGCTAAATCATAAAAATTAAAATTGAACAGTAACTATATAAGTCTGTAAAAATTTTTTAATAGGATTTGTTTGTGCGTCTTTGAGGCTATTAGCATTACTCAAGAGATATCAGTATAAAGTCGGCTCAAAACCTCCTTTTAATTTTAAAAATTATTTATTTTAACATTTTGAATTATATTTACATTATATGAGTTGCATATGATGCATGTCGTACATATAATGTAATATGCACTGGGGCATATTACATATTTCCAATTACCTTTACATTACATCAAAAATAATATTTTGGATTACAATGTTTCAAATTACGTTTACATTGCATAATAAATAACATTTTAGAATACAATGTTTCAAATTACATTTACATTACATGAAAAAAAATTAAAGATTACAATATTTCATAATACAATTCGATGACATAAATTGCAATATTTTGTATTGTGCTAACAATTCTTTGAATTAAAGTTATACATTATTTCAATGTGAGTATTTAAAATTATTGTCCCTTCCGATAATGAGGTGAAGCTAATTTTAATAATTGTACCCTAGTAATTTTATTTTTCTAGTATGCCTACAAGGCTCCATAGCGCAAACTAGTATCTGTTGATGTGAAAGATATGCAAATGAATATATTCTTCACTTTGAATTATTTTGGGTGTGTCAGTAGTTCGTAAATTTTAAGTCAATTTACTTCCACCCACACCTGTCTGGTTCACATTATGACAATACAGTCCCTATATTGTAATCTCCTATTCCGTTAACTTTTCCACTCCTTTTTCATGTCAATATGCAAACTTTGACACATGTGAAACTGCAACAGTTTTAGAGAAGAATTGAAGATCTTCAAAACACCCCCAAAAATAAGAGGAAGAATTAAAAAGAAAAAGAACTCGGCAAGTTGTTAACACATACGAAGCAATATATATTTATTTATTTTTAAAAACTGACAGATGATATCACTTAACAGATTTAAAGCTGTTAAATGTCAGCTTTGCTGAAAATATTGTCAAAATTGGCATTTTAAAGCGATTTGAAGGGTTTAGCAGTTACGGAAAAGTCATCAAGAGGAAGAAATTTCCTATAATTCAGTATGCACCTGTCTGCAGGAAAATGAAAAAGTTCGATTTTTAGACGCTTAACAAGTTTTGAAAAAAAAAAAAAAAAAAAAAAAATCCGCTCAACACCGCAAAATTTTTTGGCACATTCATGGGACATTATTATACATAAAAGCACACAATTGGCGAGTATCACTATTAAAGTGATTTTGAATCGAATAGTTTCTTTCATTTTTCTATAAATGTCTTACACCTTGAGTTATAATCAATTACTCTTTCATTGTTTCAAAACGACCAATTTGATATCATTTTCGGCACAAATCTAATTTCCATGCTATTCATATATCTCTCATTAAAAAGAATATTACTTAAAAAATATATTGTTAATTATTATTATTTTTTTAAATATCAGTGTAACTAGGCATTATGTATGCGACGCGATGTTTGACATTACAAGCGATGTTAAAAGTTAAAAGAATGAAATATTTATATAGGTATAGAAAGTACCAAGACTTATTATTTTTATATTTTAAATTTTTTTTTTTTCATTCCAAAAGTTACTTTTTACGGGTAGATTCTGGCAAAATTTGCGTCTTATTTAGGGTGACTTCACAAAAATCCATTTAATAAAACAGAACCCTTCACAAATTTTCTCTTACTACAACAGAGCTCTTCACAAAATTACTTTCCATAAAATATACTTTTCATTAATTATTTTTATTTTGTTAGGTTTTAAAATGTGTAATTTATAAACAAAAAAAGTTCACCAAAAAGGAAAACTTTAGCAGAATGATTTATTAAGAAGTTATTTTTAATAAATTCTTGGTTCGAATTTGAGTAACAGGATTTGATTTTATTTTTTACAAAAATGTAATAAATTTCGTAACAATAATTTACTTTAAACAAAATGGGCATCAAGAAAACAATCTGCATCGACCCCTGCTTTTTTTCTTTATTCGACAGAATGTGGGATATTTTAGACTGCTCTCAAATAGAAACTTTCGGACACATTCCTGCAGATATTTTCATTAAAAAATACATAAAATTGTCAGGTTATTTTATACATATAAAGTGAAATCAAATAGGATTTTCCTTTTTTCTATGAAGAAAAGCTATCTTTCGGAAAGACTTGCCAAATTTGTCTCTTTTGTACCGCTTTTTAAGACAAAACAGCATTCAATTGCAAAAATTCAATAATACTGAATTTTGTTAATCAGTTAAAATTATTATTTAATTATGTATAATTCACAAATGGCTTACTAAATGAAAAAATTAAACGTTAACAAAGTTAAATGTAAATACAGAAATCTACACGTTTTACGTTTGTTTATTTCAACCATAGCCATGAAAAAATTCTAAAAACGAACAAGAAGGTGGTAGTCCCTGTTATTCATAAACAATTAAATATTCTATAATTGTACTACAGAATGGATATTTTTCAAATGAACAAAGATTAAAAAATCTCCCTCCTCGCAAAAAGATGTATAAATTTTAATGAAAGAATCATCTTAAAATGTTGCTTTCTTGTTTATATCCAATTTTCAAATACCATATATTTTGTTTCATTAAACTTTTAATATGGGATATACTATGCAAATAATGAAAGATGTAATTATGAGTAAAAATAATACTATTTTTCGCTAGGCAATATTCGATTTTATTTATTCAAATACAAATTATAAAAATTTAAAATAATACATTTGATATATATATATATATATATATCACTTATAAACTAATTAAACTACGTGTTAGATTTCGTAACTGTAAAAAAAACTTAATTTAAAATATTCATTTGAATCTGTATGTTTAAATCTTAGAGCAAAGATTAATATTATTAGTTAGTTAGATTACTTAGGTTAGTTAGTTAGTTACTGGTATTATTAGAATGTCTAAGGTTTAAACCTACAGCACAACTTCAATACAAAAACACAATTCCCTGTATTTCGATCTCAACAGTATAAAAAGAGAGTTTTGACATATTCACTGCAATAAGATAATCCTTCCCTGTACAAACAGCCATTGTATTTGCACCCGCCCACCAAACAAAGCATACAAGTACAGTGCCTAGAAGTAAGTATACTTCTAGGCACTGTAATACAAGCTATGCACACATCCCAAGTTGGGGGGATGAAAAAGTTGTTTTGAACAGTTTGTTGAAATCTGGAAATCTTAGGACAGACTTTAGCGAAAGAGCTAGCAGTGATTTACAAGCATTCTTTTCGGGAAGAAAAGTAAAACAGTTTGAAAGGGTTAAGTTCTGTTTTACTTTTAAATTCATGCAAATTTATCTTTAGCAGGGATTCATGTGGACAGAGATCCCTGACAGAAAGAATAATAAGCTGTTTCAATTTTCATTTTTTTTTTAAAGCTTATTTTTGTTTTTTTAATGTCTTATTTTTGTTACATATTGATATTTTAAAAAAAATTGTCTTGTACATGAGGTCTTGATGAAAATGAAAAATTCATATTTATATTCTCCATTAATATATATATATATATATCCTGAATACACTGGATACTTCAATAATGGACTACAGGTACATTTGTTCAAAAATTTTACCCCTCGCTTGATTATGTTCTGAATAAGCCACAATTCCAAATACATTCTTAATACTTTAAATGTGAAACCTTTTCATTTATCCAGAACATAATTTCATTTATATGTCTAATTTTTCAGGCTTTTATTTTAAACTAGATTATGTAGATAGTTTTTTCCCTCTTTGTGAATGCTATTAAACAAGACTTAATGATAGCGTTTCAATTATTCTTTTTTTGATAAATGAAATCTTTAATGCAGTTTTTATTGTTGAAAACATTTTTTAAAGTATGATTCAATATATCCAAGAAATTTGAAAAATCTATACTAAATGTATTATTTTTTTATAAATGATATCTTAAAAATTACTGAAAATATGTTACATATATTAATTTGTTGGAATATATTGTTGTGAGCTCGGGGTTCGAAAGGACTGATGCCAATATATAAGAACAATAAAAAGGCTTTATTCACTATAAACAGTGCAATAAGATCACAAATATCTTCTGAAAATTACAAGATATTCAGTAATCTTCAAATCCAATAAAAGCTAAGCAAAATTTCACACAGAAACAATGCGTTCAATACGACGTATCAACGACAAAATCGATCCGAGAAACACAGTTCTCAATGCAAAGCCTCTCGTATGAATTCAATCGCAGTTGACAGACAACTAACTAACTGAACTGGTGGAGGTCCCTTATATAGACTTCAGAGATCTTTCCAGATTATTCCAGAGCCTTCAGATGCTAGAAATTACCAGAAAGTGCTTTAACTCTCGATAGAGTACTCCAAACGTGAAAGGATCCAAATGTAAATGTATAAGGGGGGGTTGCACAAAAAGTCGCCAACTTGGCGACATTTGGCGATATATCGCCAAATTTGGCGACAAAAATAAGTCGCCAAAACCATCGCCAACTTGGCGATAAACCCATTCCTTGGCGATTTTTCCATAGACTTCTTATAAAGATGAGGGTGTAAGGTTGTTTTTCTTGCAAACCATCTGAGGCCTTTAGCATTGAGTTACATGATGCTCAATAGGAAATACATTAATAATACTGCAATTTTCACAATAATAAAATAAAATAAATTTAAACAAATGGAATATTTACAGATATATACAAAATTCATAACATTGCCCCCCTCTCAAGGACTGCACGTCCCGGGCAGTTCAACCTTTGATCGGAAAGCAAACCCGTTGCCAACAAATGCTATACTATTCAAAACACTTAAAGTTTACATGAAAAATAACAATTAAACACATGCATAATGCTGAATTATACAAAAATACACTTATTAAAAAAAATGAAATTAAAGCATAGACATTATTACATACAAGTATTTAAATAATAATAATAATGATAATGCTAAGCAAAATAAATAATTACATTAACTTATATACAAGACCATGGTCATGCTAATTTACATTATTTACATTACACTATTTACAATCAATGCACTATACCATATGAACTATGTACTATGGCCATAGTATGGAGCTAGCCTGTCGTAATGAACGACTCTAGGCTTCGAACTTGGTGACTTTCGGATCCGAATTACGACATCGTTCAGTCTGTTTAGGACTGTATAAGGACCTTCCCAGTGCGATTGCAGTTTGGGAGAAAGTCCTTTACATCGAGTCGGATTATAAAACCAAACCTTGTCACCTTCTTTGAATTGATGTCCCGTGGCTTTCGTGTCGTACCTGGTCTTCATCTTCTCCGTCTGTATATTGATCCGCTCTCGAGTCAAGTTGTGGACGTCTTCAAATCGTGCCTGGAGATTCTGAACGTATCCCTCTGGCGATGAAGGCGCATCTGGAGGGCGACCAAAAATCAGATCACACGGTAGACGAAGATCACGACCAAAAAGCATCTGAGACGGGGAATAGCCGGTTGTTTCATGGACGGCGCTGCGATAGGCGAGAAGAAACAAGAGAAGTTTTTGGTCCCAGTCTTGTTGGTTTCTTGAGACTAGCAGTGAGAGATTGTTGAGGATGGTACGATTAAATCTCTCAACCATGCCATCCGATTGTGGATGTAAAGGCGTCGTCCTAGTTTTGTCCATTCCGAGAAGTTGACAGAGACCCTCAATCACAGCAGAGATGAAATTTCTCCCCTGGTCAGAATGCATTTGAAGGGGGACTCCATACCTTGATATCCACTGGTGTACCAAGGCATCCGCAACCGTAGAAGCTTCTTGATCAGGGATGGCATAGACTTCAGCCCATTTCGTGAAATAATCCATGACAACAAGGAGGTATTTGTTGCCATCAGCACTTCTTGGCAGAGGACCTACGATGTCAAGGGCGATGCGTTCGAAAGGTGCTCCTACATTGTAGAGATGTAGTCTTCCTCGGCTACGTTTCTTTGGTCCTTTCCGAGCTGCACATGCATCGCAAGATCTGCACCATTGTTCGACGTCAGCTCTCGCTTTTCCCCAGAAGAAGCGCTCTCGGACTCTGTGTAATGTTTTCATGACTCCAAAATGGCCACCAGTGGGACTGCCATGTAATTCCTTGAGGACCTCTGGGATTCGGGATCGAGGAAGTACCAACTGCCACCGAGATGTCTTCCCATCTTCCGATTCGAATTTTCGGAACAGGACACCATTCCTGACGTGGAGAGAGTTCCAAAGAGCCCAATATTGCTTCGTCGTAGGACTGTAAGTCGAGATGTCTTTCCAACTGGGCTTCGTGCTAGAAGATTCTAATAACTCCAAGATTGGTTTGATCTCAGAGTCTGCCATTTGATCTTCTCGAATCTTCTCATCACTCCAGGGATCTGGTGGCGTCAATAGTGAAGTCTTCGTCTGACGTATGACATATTCGGGATTATACTTGCTCTCCGCTCTGGAACAATAGCGACAGCTCTCGGGACACGGTCTTCTTGATAGGGCATCGGCGTTTCCATGCGATGAGCCTTTGCGATGCCTGATGTCAAAGTCGTATTCCTGGAGTCGTTGTATCCATCTGGCTACTTGGACCTCTGGGTTCTTAAAATTCATCAGCCATGTTAGGGATGAGTGGTCAGTACGAAGGAGAAATTTCCTGCCATAGAGATAGTGATGGAAGTGTTCTATGGCTTTCACTATAGCTAATAACTCCTTACGAGTGACGCAATAATTCCGCTCTGGTTTCGATAAACATTTGCTCGAGTATGCTACGACTCGTTCTTGGCCATCTATTTCTTGGGAAAGTACAGCGCCGACACTTTCCTGACTGGCATCCGTGTCCACAATGAATTGTTTGTCGGGGTCTGGATAGGTAAGGACTGCAGAGGATGTGAGAGCTTCTTTCAGCCGCTGGAATGAATTGTCGCATTCTTGTGTCCATAGAAACTTCTGTTTGCTTTCAGTGAGCCTATGCAAGGGTCTTGCGATGTTGGAGAACCCCTGTACAAACTTTCTGTAATAAGTGCATAGTCCCAGAAAGCTTCGCAACTGATGGACATTTTCCGGACGTTTCCAGTGCTTTACTGCAGACACTTTTTCAGGATCTGTTCGAACACCTTCAGCTGAGATGATGTGTCCTAAATAGTTTACTTCTCGTTGGAAGAACTTGCATTTCAAAGGGTTCAGCTTTAAATTCGCCGCTCTTAGTTTCGTTAACACTTTTCGAATATTCTCTAGATGTTCTTCAAACGTGCGGCCACCAATGATGACGTCATCTAGGTAGATGAGACAAGCTTCAAAAGTCAGACCTTTTAACACTGTCTCCATGAGGCGCTTGAACGTTGCTGGGGCATTGCAGAGCCCGAACGGCATAACTTTAAATTGCCAAAGTCCTTGTCCAGTAGTAAATGCGGTCTTCTCTTTGTAATCAGGATGGATCTCTACTTGCCAATATCCACTCTTCAAATCCAGCGTGGAAAACCATTTATGTCCTGAAAGAGTATCTAGCGTGTCGTCTATTCTTGGTAGAGGATAGCTGTCCTTCTTCGTGATATCGTTAAGTTTACGATAATCCACACAAAATCTTGTGGAGCCATCTTTCTTTCGGACCAACACGATGGGAGAGGCCCACGGACTTGATGACGGTTCGATGATGTCACTATCCTGCATCTCTTGTAAGAGCTTAGAAACCTCTTCTTGTTTAGCGAACGGCAAACGTCTGGGATGCTGTTTAGTCGGTGGATGGCCGGCAGTATCAATTCTATGCCGTGTCAGTGAAGTGCGACCAATATCACTCCCGTTTTGAGAAAACACATCCTTAAATTCTTGGAACAGTCTTTCTGCGGCATGTCTCTGTTCAGGAGATAAATTTTCATTTCGTCCAATTTCAGGTGTTAAACTTGTAGGCGGCTCCGACAACGTCAAGCTCGGGTCTTTGCAAACACAGGTGACTGGAGCACAAGTTGCAAGCACTTCACCCTTCTGGATAATTCTAGATTTTTCACTTACTTTCGCAATTCTCACAGGTATGACATCTCTCGACAGATCTACCAGTGCTGATGCTATTAGCACTCCCTTTGGGCTCTTCTCAGGATATCCAGTCAAGCCATACTGGAAAATTCTTTCGTTTCCAGTTACTCCAGGTATCATCATTTCGGTTCGAGGAGGGATGGTAACATCTGCCTTGGCTGTGATCCGTTGAATGGACCCGGACTCATTTCCAAGTTTGAAAATAGTGACATCTTCTTGAGCAGAGCGTAACTTATTATTCTTAAAATCCAGTGTAAATCCATGCTCTTTTAAAAAGTCCAGTCCTAGTATGAAAGGATCTGAAATATCGGCCACATAGACTGTATGGTGGTAAGCGGCGTTCCCAAACTTTATTTCCAGTGTCATTCTTCCAAATATGTCGATCTTATCTCCTGTCACAGTTTGAAGGATTACACGTGGCGGGGTCCAGGAGAGTTTTTCTTTCAGCCGCTGAGCTAGATCTTTCCGAATGATGGTCACATTGGCTCCTGTATCGATGATCATATTACAGGGCAAATCATTCACACTTCCGACTAGAAAAACTCCGTTCTCGCCGCAACTTCTTGCAGAAATTTCACATACTTGAAAATGAGGCTTCTTAAGATCTGGAAACCTCCGCCCCGCAAGATGGTCAAAAATCAGTTTTCTTGCTCCTCCGTTAGCGGGTGAGCTATTACCTTCGGTGTTGGGTCGTCTTGGGCAGTCGATTTGGATATGGCCTTCTCCACCGCATCTCCAGCACTTGATCTTCCTGTAAGGTTTGTTGGCCATTAAGGAGTTCATCTTTCTCATTATGTCATTCATCTGCTGCTGTAAGCACTCCACAGCTCTATCCGACGTCTCAGGCAGGTTGGCTGCTCGCACAAAGTGTCGATCTTTCCTAGTAGCTTGCTGGGCTGCCTCGAATTTCAGAGCGTAAACCAAAGCCCCTTTTAAATCATTGAGATCTGCAATCCGGAGTGCTTTCTGGATCTCAGAGTCACGCACACCATCAATAAAATGTTGCAGAGCTAAACTCTCTCTAATTTCAGTCGGACAGTCAGGATAAGCAAGATGTGAAAGTCTCTCGACATCCGTAGCAAGATCTTGCAGGGATTCAGTGGATTTCTGCTGTCGAGATTTGAGCTGGAGTCTGCTATATTCCTTCATGCATTTCTCGCCAAAGCGCAATTCTAAGGCACTGACGAGCGTTTCAAAATCCAGCGGTTCATTTGCAGGCAAAGTCTGTAAGACGTCGGCAGCATCAGCTCGTAGAGAAGCAGCTAACTGGCAAGCCTTTGTCTGGGAATCCCATCCATTGGCGTCCGCTACGATCCCAAATTGTGTCTTAAAAACTGGCCATGAGGATTTTCCGTCATAGGTCGAGAGTTTAATAGAGGCCCGAGGAAGCATAGCTTGATACTTGACATCTTCGGGATAGTTTTCGGCAGTTATCTTTTGTTTCTTCACATTTTCCAACTCCTTTTCTACACTCTCAATCCTTTCTTCGACGGTCTTGGCGATCTTTTGAACTTTTTCTTCTACTCTTTCTTCAACGGTCTCGGCGATCTTTTGAACTTTTTCTTCTACTCTTTCTTCTACGGTATTGACTGTCCTTTGAATTTCTTCTACTTTTCCTTCTATTTGTTGAAATCTTCCTTCAACTTTGTTTTCCACGCCGTCAATTCTGTCATTTAAAGATGTTATTTTATCCTCTATTAAGTCTTTCAACTCTCCAAGGTTGGTTGACATATCCTTCTTCATTTCATCTTTTAAGTCGCCAAGGTTGGCAGTCATTTTCTCATCCATCTCGCCAAGATTTGCAGTCATTTTCTCATCCATCGCTGACATTTCCTTCTTCATTTCATCTTTTAACTCGCCAAGGTTGGCAGTCATTTTCTCATCCATCGCTGACATATCCTTCTTCATTTCTTCTTTCATCTCGCCAAGGTTGGTTGACATCTCAGCCTGATTCGCAGCTAATTTCTCCAATAATTGTTTCAGTTCACCTTCCATTGCTCTGGTGATCGGCATTCAATCCCACTTCTGACACCAAATGTTGTGAGCTCGGGGTTCGAAAGGACTGATGCCAATATATAAGAACAATAAAAAGGCTTTATTCACTATAAACAGTGCAATAAGATCACAAATATCTTCTGAAAATTACAAGATATTCAGTAATCTTCAAATCCAATAAAAGCTAAGCAAAATTTCACACAGAAACAATGCGTTCAATACGACGTATCAACGACAAAATCGATCCGAGAAACACAGTTCTCAATGCAAAGCCTCTCGTATGAATTCAATCGCAGTTGACAGACAACTAACTAACTGAACTGGTGGAGGTCCCTTATATAGACTTCAGAGATCTTTCCAGATTATTCCAGAGCCTTCAGATGCTAGAAATTACCAGAAAGTGCTTTAACTCTCGATAGAGTACTCCAAACGTGAAAGGATCCCAATGCAAATGTATAAGGGGGGGTTGCACAAAAAGTCGCCAAATCCGTCGCCAACTTGGCGACATTTGGCGATATATCGCCAAATTTGGCGACAAAAATAAGTCGCCAAAACCATCGCCAACTTGGCGATAAACCCATTCCTTGGCGATTTTTCCATAGACTTCTTATAAAGATGAGGGTGTAAGGTTGTTTTTCTTGCAAACCATCTGAGGCCTTTAGCATTGAGTTACATGATGCTCAATAGGAAATACATTAATAATACTGCAATTTTCACAATAATAAAATAAAATAAATTTAAACAAATGGAATATTTACAGATATATACAAAATTCATAACATTATATTAAACTTTTTCACAATTATAAATAAATATGATTAATTTTTTTAAAATATTAAGATCATATATGAATTATTCACATTTATAAACATGATATAATATTATTTAAAAATGGTTTTCTTTCTACAGTCATTATAATGCTGAAATAATTTTATTAAAAAAATATTTTCTTCTAATTACTTTTTTTAATTAAAAAAACATATTTTTGTATCTGTTACCTCTTGAATGTTTTATTTTATTTTTTAAAGTAAATTATTAAACAGATCTTTTATCTTATACTTGTGGGGTTTTTTTTAATGAAATATTTATAAATATAGATTTGTGAAATCAATATAAATTATATTGATTATATATTATCATTTATTGATAAGAAATTATAAATGAAATCTTTAATGCAGTTTTTATTGTTGAAAACATTTTTTAAAGTATGATTAAATATATCCATGAAATTAGAAAAATCTACACTAAATTTATTATATTTCTATAAATGATATCTTAAAAATTTACTGAAAATATGTTACATGCATTAAATTGTTGGAATGTATGATATTAAACTTTTTCACAATTATAAATAAATATGATTAATTTCTTTAAAATATCAAGATCATATATGAATTATTCACATTTATAAAACTGATATGTTATTTAAAAATAGTTTTCTTTCTACAGTCATTATAATGCTGAAATAATTTTATTAAAAAAAATATTTTTCTTTCTAATTGCTTTTTTCAATTAAAAAAAACATATTTTTGTATCTGTTACGCGATTTTTGAAATTGTGTTCGATTCAGCACCTTGGCGAAAAATTTTGGCGAAAAGCCTTGGCGAGAGCGGTGTTTGAGAGGAAATTCAAATATGGAACTCCGATAGCTCGTGTCTGGTCTCTGGCGTTCCTTTCGCTGTCGTCTGTTGATCTGTCGTGGATTCGGCAAAACTGTTGTGTTTACTGATTTTCTATTACTATGTCAACTTATTTTTGCGTCTGTTTTTGAATTTTTTTCGCGTTACACGTTTGTTTTACTAATAACAATAAATAAAGAATCGCTACTCCCACCGCCTTTTTTTTTTGTTTGTTTCTTGTGGGTTTATGCTGAACGAGCATATCATTTTTTTTTCTGAATTAGCTGTATTATTGTTATTGTATCAGGATATAGTAATAATATGTTTATATTTTATTTTTGTCGTTTTATTCTGTAGATTTTCACTGTAAAAGATATTTTGACACATTTAATATCTTTCAACGGATGGTGTGCTTTGTTGTCAATTGTAAAATAAAATGCTTAAGAGTGAAATTGAGCATAAATATTTCTGGAAAAATTTTAAATATCTTGTCACAAGACTAGAACCAGAAAATTTCATAAAAATCTTTCAAGAATGCAAGTTAAAGAATTGTTTATTAAATATAAACATTTGTTAATAATAAAAGTTGATTTTGTACTTAAATTCTGCCTTTCAATATAACTTATATGTTTCTTAATATTAAAGGTAAAATTAGAAATAAAATGCAATTGAAAAAACTTTTAAAAGAAGCGAAATTATTCCTTGAAATAATTTTTTTTGGCTAATTCTGGTGTTGACATGAGTAAAAAAAGGTTTCGAATTTTATTTCTTTCATGCTTAAAACTTTTTTTATTCAAAATTAATTGGTGAATTCAATTAAAATTTAATTATACTTTTCATATTTTTATTTTAAATCTTTAGATGAAAAAAGTGTGATAAATGTATCATAAACTGTAATACTGTAAAAGAAATATTTCAAAATTGTCAGCAAATACTGTATAGATTTTTAAGAAAGGTACTATCCAGCAAATTTATTTTCTAATAGAGTAAAGCCTGTATAACAAAATCTTGCAATAAACTGAAAAAAAAAAAGAGAGAGAGATGGTCCAGCACCCCCCCCCCCCCCAATAAAAAAATAAAATTAAAGTACTTTTATAGGTACATATAAAAGTACCTACCAGTAATAAAGGTACATATATTACTGGTTAGCCGGGCGCCAGTAATATATGTACATATATAAACGCATATGTATAGACACACACACATATATACATACATATATGTGTGTATGTATATATATGTGTGTGTATATATATATACATGTATTAACACTGGCGCCCGGCTAACCGAAAAGTACCTAAATAAATGAAATAAATAAATACAAATATTATACAGTCATACCTTATAAGATGAAAATAACCTGTATAAAATGGAATTTTTCGCTGGTAGTTTGCACTTCAGGTTTTATTGTATCATACTTATGGCAGGGGGCCCTGTATAGGAATTATTCCCGTCGCCCATGGTTTCTTTGTGTGGCCCTGATATCAAGACACATTTTAATGGCTCAAACAGAAAAAATTACATGGTGGAAGGGTATTTGTAAGTCAATAACATACCAGGTGAATGGAATGGATACGTTGAAGTGCTTTTAATTCTGCATACTCAAATGGGTTGTTTCTTCTTTTGTATTAATTCATTCTAAACTGAGAAATCTATTGCAAAATTGCTCTGCAAAAAAAGAAATTGTTGTACTATGGTGAACTATGATAAAGAAAATGAAGAGTGCAATGACATATTTTAATAATGTAATTTGTAATTATCAATATTAAGTAATACACAGTATGTACTATGTAGCAGTAGCAATGCTTACATTTGACCACAGTATATCAGTATTTTTAAGTAGATTTCCTAAGAAATACTACCTATTGCATTCTCCCCTATGTTGCAAGTATATATTTTTAATAATGTCAAATCTATAAAACTGCATATCATAATGATATTAAATTGCAAATTATAAGCTGCATATGGGCAAAAATCAGTTTTACATCCATGGAAACTAATTTTTCTTAGAAATAGCAAAATTGTTTTTCTCTCATCGTATCCTTTCATCTAGTAGATGTACCTGAGATTCCTAGCTCCTGTGATAAAATAAAATAAAAATATTTTGGTGCATTTTTCACTCATATGAATTATTTTGTCCTAATAGTTAAGTCACAATAATTGCTTGAAAATAATGGTTTATTAATTATTAAGTATCTAAAACTTATTTATAAACTAAAATGGTTGTTGGCTGTTGTTGTAAATGTTTTAGTTTTGGTAATTTCATGCTCAGTTATTTTATCATGTAAATACTAAAATGCACAAAAGATTAACAATACGCTGTGATCTAAAATACATCCTGATCCTTCAAACTATCATATTAAAAAATATATAGTTTGGAAACCAAATTTAAAATTAAATTCTTGCAACGAAAATTGTTGCATGCTGCATGAAATGTATAAATAAATGAATGATTGAATGTATTATCATAGGCTTTTGGCAAAATTCAGGATTTTATAAACTTTCATTAGTGTGGAGTGAATTTTCCTTTCCCTCTGGATTTGCACTAATGGCTGGTTTCACCAACACAAAAGCCCCAGAATTCTTCCCCCCTCCTTCCCTGTCACACACAAGGAAAAAGTGCTAATTTGGGTAGACAAAAATCAGTTTTTAAAACTTTTTCAATATGTTAGGTAATTTGCTTAAATAATCTTTAATAACGTCTGCAATTGCTCTGTGTAGAAGGCTATATATTTGTTGGCACATGTTTCAATTTATTTTTCTGTTGTAGAGTGATTTCTTAGAAGTACATTATTCATTTTACATTTCTTTGTTTAAAAATGTTATTACTTTTGTAATTATTTAAAGAAATAACTATATAATAATAGTTAAATTAGTTAATAAAAATTTTAACTATATAAAATAGTTAAAACTCAAATTATATTCCAGCAGAGAAAATACAAAAGTGATTTTTAATAAAATTTCTTCTTGTAGAAATCTTGAATTGTAGAGAGTTTCCCTTTATCTTAAAATGCGAAATAGGGACACATCTAGTTATACATTATTTTAATAGAAGACATCACAGAATTGTACCACTCATTGGTTCTTAAACATTTTGCTTCTAATGAAGCATAATGAATACAAGTGTAATTGCAATTGTATTTTCGCTAGCATTCAGTACGGAATATAAATAAGTGGTTTTAAAATATTTATTACCTAATATTGCTAATATGATTTAAATATGTTTAGATATAATCAAATAATTCAAGTAATATATCATTTCCTAAATTTAATTATGACTTTGCTATATGATTCATCAAAAACATTTTGAGCTCTGTCTCTGAAATTTAAAATGTCAACACTTTCCCAATATAATTTGATAATAATAACAACATAATATCCCCCTTTTTTTTTCTTTAAAAAAAAATCAATAATAATAATAACAAATAGACATATATACGAGAATACTGAATTTAATGGAATTTATTTTCTAAATTTCACAATATTGAATCTATATCCATGATATATGTATATCTACACTAAAAAAATATAAGAAAATGAAAGAAGTATCGTTTATTGTTAACTGATTATGATACACTTTCCAGATTTGTAACTGATGATGTAACAGGAAATCTTTAAACTGAATGAATCATTATAATGGTTTAATGAACAGAGTAAAAATTATTAAAATGTGCTAAAAAAAAATAGAGGGGACGAAACTTTGATACATTTACGAACTCATTTTTGGCTGTACATGCATGAAATTAAAAGAAAATACTAGTTAAGTGCCAAAGTATCGAATAACGTTTTTCATTTTCTGTGAATACAGATGTCGATGCAGGTTTTTTTAAGGTTATCTTAATTTTTAAATGGTCTGGAAGGGGTTTTAACCATAACCTCTCCTCCCTCCTTTTTTTTCTGTGTCAGTGAGTGCATATAGTCGATTTTGAATTACAATTCATAAGTGAATCTCTGAAATCGTACTTAAATGAAACTGTGGATTGAAAGTTTCAAATATAAAGTAAAATGAAGATGTGATTTGAATAGTGGGTGTTGGGGCCCCTGATCTGCAGAATTGCATGTTATAATCAATATTTGTACTGCTTCGTTATGTATAGAAGTGTTTTTTCACAGATGAATTATCAAACATTGCAAATAAAAAAGTGACATCCTTTGGAACAGCATTTGTAATTTTAAAAAGAAAGTTCCTTCATCTGAATGGGGAGTGCCTGAGATTACCATTTATAAATGAAAATACATGCTCTTTATTAAAAAAAAAAAAAAAAAAAAAAAAAAAAACTGTTGATTGAAAATTTAACTTATTAAATCAACTGATTTAAACCAGGTCAAGCTTGTAGTATGTAGTTAAGATTTTAAATGTAGTTTGATATCCTGCTATTTAATTATAGGGTAGATGTGCCAGTAATGGACACCCTTAAGGAATTTCTTTAAAAAGTATTTTTTAATTAATTATTACAGAGTTTCCCCAGGTATAAAAAAAGGCAGGGTGCTGCTGGTAAGAAAAAGGCACTTTTTTATTCTTAAGGGCACTTTTTGGATTCTTGAGAGCATTTTTCAGATTCTTAAGGGCACTTTTTTTAATTGTTAGAGATTTTCTTTTGGTTTTTAAAGCCACTTTTGATATTTAAAAGTCAAAACACTCTTGTTAAGACAACACTGAGTCAGTTTTTACTATAAAAGCAAATTTTTTTAATGCAAAAAGGAAAAAAGACACCTTTTTTTACTGAGGGGCAAGAAGGGTGCTATTTTGTAAACCAAAGGGCAGGCAGGGTGCAGCACCCTTCTGAAACTGTCTGGCGTAAACTCTGTTATTATATTCCACGTTTTTTAATGTTATATTAATCTACCAACAATATTTAATCATGCTCATAGTCACATTTCCCAATGTGAATCGAAATTTAATTGTAAATAACAGAGATATATCAAAACACCCTAAATTCCAGTAATGGACACCCTCTGTTCCAGTAATGGGATACTCTCTGGTCCAGTAATGGACACCCCACAATAAATAATAGATAATTGATATTATGATTGTATTTAAAACTAGAATTTAAAGAAAGCATATTAATGAAATAAAATAGCAATTTTCAAATAAATTTAACAATTAGGATATCAATAATTAAATAAAATATTTATGAGAATAATTCACTGTTTATATTAATTGTCACTATCACAAGATCAATATTTTAATTATTGAGACATAGGGGGGGGGGGGGGTTAGAAGGGTTAGTTAAAAAAAAATCTGAGTACTACTGCATGGAATTTTATTTCCTATTATTTTTAATAATTTAAACTTCCTAAAACTGCTTGATATATTATTTTTTGTAATTTATATAAAAAATATCAAATAAATGAAAGTATGGATTGAATGTTTTTTAAATACTAAATAAAATTATTTCAAAATAAAATAACAGAATTGAGATTTGAGCCCCATGATCTGCAGATTTACTAGTTTCATTTCTACTATAATTTTATTTTATTTTTAATGTATGCTCTAGTTGTTTTGTCAGAGATGAAAAATCAAACATTTAAGATAGAAAATAGATTTTTAATAACTTATGTGACTTAAAAAATTGTCTTTATTTAAATGGGGAGAGCTTGAGCCCCATGAGCTCCTCATTTTCCTGTGCCCTTAAACATTATTCTCTGCTTCCTAATTGAATGTTGATTGCTGTATTATAAAGTATGCTAGGCACGATTTAAAAAAAATATTATTACATTCTAGTAAGTGAAACTTAAAAAATTAAATGTAATTACTTAGCTTTTCAGTTAAATAAAAAAAAATTATGCACTATGAAAATTACTGAAATTGCTTTTTTAGTAACGTCCACATGGGGTGTCCATTACTGGAAATTGACTAATTAAGCATTCCAGTAATGGACCATGGTCTTAAAATCTGAAAAATAAATGAAATTTTGTAAATAGACATTGGTACATAAAATTCAAAGTTTTCTATTACTATTAAAACAAAAACATGCAATTTTTTCAAGAAAATAAAAAATATATAAATTAATTAAGTGAAGCCAGCTCTTAGCATTTTCATTAAGATTTTCACAGAAAAACAGTGGAACTGTGAAACATTATTTTCTGCTTCTTGATTGGTTTAATTAAGAGTGTCAACGATAACCCAGATTATAAAACATGGAAGAGGGAGTAATAAAAAAATATATCAAAAGCTAAATTTTTATTGGTTATTTTTTTATAAACCAAAAACTTTGAAGGCGGCCCATTACTGGCACATCTACTCTATATAATGAAATTAGTTTTAATCTAGGCTAGTTTATTTAGAGATGAGTTTATTCTGTAATATTCTGAGTTTATTCTCTGATATTGTAGAGTAAAACAGTAATAAATTAAATAAAAAGTAGCATTTATAATAGTTTTTAATCATTACATTAAAAAAAATATTTTATTAATTGAAAACCTGCATTCATAATATTGTTTGAATCATTTTATTTAAAATTTTTTTTTTTTTAAATATTACTTTTAAAAAGCTTCACCAGCATTTCATATGTTTGAATTTCTTTTACCAAAAGAATCATTATTCAAATTTATTCTTTATGCAACCATATTTTGAAACCATAACGTTTCATTATTAACCAATAGATGGCGCCTGTAGTACATAAATAGGTTTGTTTACAAACGATAACGTTATTTACATTTGTTTCTTTCTATCAAGTAGTTGTGTTTTATTAGTAAGATTTAAAATATCATATCTTTAATAGAAATCGGTTTATTTACTTATTTTATAGTACAAAAATTGAATCTTTAATTTAACTTCTTACTTTTTAATGACAATTTTTTAACTGTTTTATATGTTTTCAAAAGTAAACACACTCAATTGCATGAACAGTTTTATGCCTAAATTAATAAATTTACGTATAATGGCTCAGTAACACGTGGTAAGTTTTGCATATGAGCAATGTTATTTAAATTATTCATAGTTTTACAGAATTTCCCTTTTTTTGTTTTGTTTTTATGCTTTTTAAAATGGGTTGTCCTGTTTGCTTTCAATTTTCAGTGTATTTGAAATAACGTTTTTTTTTTTTTTTTTTTTTTTTTTTTTAACTAAGAGCAGCAATAGGAGGGTGCATTTTTTATTTAATTCTGTTTGCCTAAGTCCTGTTAAAATTTCCCACATGTTTCATGTGACAACAGAAAATGTAGAACAGTTTAAATTGTAAATGTATTTAAAAAATATATACATCACTTTATTTGACAAATTTTTCTGTTTTAATGTTTAGAACTATAACAAAATAGAACATGAGTGAATTTTGAAAAACAGTCTGCTAAATCATATACAAATATCATATGAATTGTAAATTAAAAAAAATAAGCAGAATTAAAAAAAAAAAAATCATTTTGCTTGTTTATAGAGATTAAGTAAAGGCTGTTCTTGCCTCAGAATTTATCATTAACCAAATTAGTTTTCTTGTTTACAAGATAATTAGGGTGATTAAGTAAAGTTTGCCAAAACTCTGTTTCAGTGGGGGGGGGGGGGGGGATGGTGCAAAAAGATTTTTTAATTAGATCTAATTCTCATAAGTGCTTGCTTATGTAAACCAATAACAGCCCATTGTGTCTTCAGGTATTCTTTATTTATGTTATCATTAATTGATAATTCAAACAGTTGTAGCAGTATTAATCAAAACAAAGCACTTAGTTATAACAATAACTGTTTATTATTTGTAGTGATAAAAATAAAACCAGATAGTATCACTAAATTTTACTATAATAGAAGTTGTATTGGATCTGTATGCAAAACAATCTTAAGATTTCTTTTTTTGTTTATAATATCTTTGATGCTTTCATTTGTTTCTGCATGAATAAAGAATATGATGAATTCCAGTTAACTGAAAGTATGTATTGAAGTGTGATTTTGGCCAAATAAGCCTAAATTATATATCTCAAAATACAGTACAATATCTTTATTACATTCCTTGGTGCAGAAGTTGTGCAGATTATAAATTTCATTGTTAAATTTACTTTATAAACATGTTCCAAATGTGTCTGGACAAAATAATTATATAATAATTCATTATTTTCCCCTTTAAAATTTTTTTATTGTAATAGCAATTATTTCATTAAAGTGCTCCAAATTAAGGAGATCAAGTTGAACTAATGAATAAAATTTAGTCTTTTAAAGAGCAGCATTTTTTTTTTTTTTTTTAAACAATGTGGGAATGCAAATGCTTCTTAAATACAGAATTCATTGTTTATGTCTGAGAAGTTGTATGATATATAGAGAATTGCATTATATAGACTCGTGTTATAAAGATCTTATACTGTATTATACAATATAACATCTTTGTTCTGGACACTTCAGTAATCCAAACATTTCAGAACAATTATTCTTTTAGTTTTTATTTTCAACTCAGAATTTTTTTCTCTATTTTTTTTTTTTTTTAAATTGTTATTACTTTAGACTAAAGGTGTCACTTCAAAAATGATTCTGTATGTGTCCTGTAATAGCAATAAAAAAAATAAAGCTTATCTAAAAAATTTCACTTCCAAATTTGTCGCAATTTGCAAAAAAAAAAAAAACTCTCTAAAAGCCACACACATAACGATGGAATCGCCCATTACACTCTTCTTTATTTATAATTTATTTTCTACTTTTAACTCTTTAAAATAGCGCTTTGGCATATTTTGGTGAACATTTGTCACATAATTAAATCCATTGTTTTTTTTTCAACTCCCACACAATTGCACGAGTTACAGAGTATATTTGGTGATTTAATCCGCGTGGTCACTAATTGAAAAATGTCTTAATATTAATGTATCAATTTAAAATTAAGTTGTAAAAATATTAAAATGTATTGTCATTGGAAACACACCTTTGTACATAATTTATATAATTCTAGCCTCTCAAGAAGTGGGTTAAAAATCTATTGCAAAAATCCATGCATAAAAAAAATATTAAATCAAATAAACTAACAAAAAAATATTTTGAAAAAACTACCGAGCGAGACTATCTATTGGGTACTTAGTATTTCTCTTATCATGATGATTTTGGATTAAGAAGTTATAGTATATAAGCAATAAGCATAATAGAAATAATAAAGTATTTGATTGTTTAAGTTCCTTAAGAATGTAAACACTTATTTATTTAACAATTTCCATGCTTTAATCCAAATGCCTTAAAATCACTTGCATTTGGCAAAGAAAAAATGTTTCTTGTCAAATCGCATCTTTTTAACATAAAATATTTAAAAGTATTTTTTTACATAAATAGTTTCATTGGAATTTTTTTTTCAAACTAATTTAAGTATGCGCTTTAAGGAAACCTTGACAATCATTATCTTCTTTTCAGATGTCACAATACTGCTTTTCATTTCTGCATAAGTTCCACTATGAGTCAGCTTTTTTTCCTTTATACCTACCTACATATACAACTTTGGACAAACGACAAAATTTATAATTTTTCATTAAACAGGGCTACAACCCTTAATGAATGTCTTATAATGGACAAAAATGAAATCCGCTGAAATTAAATACCAACAAAACTATAAATATATAGTTTTTTTAATTGCCATTTTCCCAGTGGTTGATCAATCGAAAATCTAAAAATTAATCTTTAAAATATCATTGGCCTGTGATTAACAATAATTCTTATAAAAATATTAGTTGAAATAAGCTAGATGGAAGTGGATTAATTTAACTTATTGTAATTGTCTCCAACTAATCAAAAACTAAATATTTATACTTTTTAATAAAAAAAATTCATATAATGGCTTCTCTTACAGCAGATGGTTGACAACAATGTAATAACAGGTGCACTAATATTCAAACAAAAATATTATGTCTAGTGCTACATATAAAACTGGTTTCTGTTTGAAATGGCACAATATATCAAAAATTTTATCAACTACTGGCGGGGTGGTGTCACCCTACGTATTTGTATACGGGTATATATATATATAATAGTGCTAAATTTATAACACTTCCGGAGTGAACTCATCCGGATCATGATAATCTTCCTTTAAAATCAGCCATTTTATTTTTAATTTTTTCAATAAAACTGCATAAAATTAACCTTTAAAGAAAGATGTGAAAAACAAAAACAACTTGAGTTATGAGCTATATCAAAATATGCATGTTTTTGTGCATGTCTACGAAAGCTGGCTCAATCCTTTTTTGTCAGAAAATGTGACTAAAAGTGTGCTATTTATCTGTTTGATTTGTGAATATTCTCACCAAAAGAGTTGCTTCTACATTTATACAAAGTAATCTTGAGCTCTATGAGCATGTCAGTGCGTAATATCCACAGCCAGCAAAAGAGGCAAACTACAATATTTCTATCTCACATGATTAAGATAAGCTAATTTCCATACATTGTTGAACTGTTATGTTATCAAAATAGACTGAAAAGTAGTTGGAATGGTGGAGTGAGCTTGTCTCTTTTGCTGACTGTGCTAATTATGCTACAGTTGGTATGAAATAGAGATGAGATGGGCTCAGGTTCTGTTTTCATAACAATCCTTCTGAGTCGGGCTCAAAGTGAAAATTTTATCTATTCAGAAATATAAAAAAATCCCTAACGGCTCGGACTACAGGCACAGGTAGATTTCGAAGGTGCAGGCCGTGGGATGCCTGTCTGTTGGTAATTGTGGAAGAAATGAGCTTTTTGCCATGATGCAGCAGTTGAAACTGCCCACTTCGAAACCTAACTTGTTTGCAGGCAGAGCCAGCAGGGATTTTGTCAAAGAATGGCCCTACATTTTTTATTTTCCTATAAATTTGATATTCCTTGAATTACAAAACAATGACAACATTTATATGACTGTAGTGCCTGGGAAATTGACACAATATGCAATTTTTATTACCATTATCGGAGAGGTAATTTTTATTTATCAGAAAACCTGAAACGCTATTTGATTTCTTAGTATTTCAAAAGAATATTTCCAAATTCGGATGCATTTACTAATAAATGAATTATATCTTGAGTTATAAACGATTGTCGTCACAGGAAGACAGTTTTTTTCCCTTTCCTCTGGTGTCGTGACAGTAATAATTCTAGTGCTGACAGAATGGAAACTAAACTTGAAGAGGAAATAAAATATTTTATAAAGAAAATTGCAATATTTCTAGAAAAAATTTTGTTTACATCCATAATATAAACATGTCTGAACCTGAAAATGGACTTTCAAAATATAAACAAAAACATTATGAACGATGTGGATTTAAAAACTCTGTTTTCATCCTGTACAAAGTATTTTTATTGAAGCTGCAAAAGAAAGTTACCAACTTGATAATCTCAGAAAACGAAAAAAATTCATTTTCACTCATTTTCGAGTATTAAGAAAAGTATTGGATTATTTGAATCGAAACTCAGTTTTCTTCTGATTCCGAAAATGTAAATTTTGTGAAAATCAGACCTTTTTTTATACCTAAAAATAACCTTTTTTAATTTTTGACTAAAAACTGACCCGTTTTGAATCAAATGATCCAGACATTTGAGGAGGTGGTATTAAATTTACTTCCACTTCGTGTAAATCTCTCTATTTAATTTCCGAAAGACAAAGCGTTACCAGAAGAAGGGTTTCGTACAGCGATTTTGCATTCCGTATTATTTGTTGACGGGACCGGGCAATGCCGAGTGGATTTGCTAGTATTAAAATAAAAATTTTAATAGTAAAATTTAAATAAACTTTCTTTTTAACCCCTTTTTTTTAATTAAAAAATGCTTTGAGTATTTTCTTAATATCTTAATATACATTATGTTATTTAAACACAAGTAGATATATGAAATGATCATTTATAATAAAATTATAGTCAAATGATAACAGAAAATTTTTAATAAACTTCCTTTATTTGAAAATTCAAGTTACAGAAATAAAACAACAAAATATTGTTCTATATTATAAATATTATCATATAACAAATTTATTACTGAATATAATGATATACTACATATCAGAAATAAAATACATAAATAACAGTTTGGCATGCTAATGATGATGGCACGATACTCAGCAGAAAACTGTATTTTATTAGCCTGCAAAAACAGGTATGTATTAATCTAATGGGAGAAACAAGTTATTAATAATTTTCAGTTATTATAATTAAAAAATGAAAAATAATAACATCAAAGCCAAGCACTGGCATGCTTAAAGAAAAGAAAGAAAAACAAATTTCAGTCTATTATTAAAATACATAAATTAATCAGCGAGATGAAAAGAAATGTCTCATTCAAACTGCAAAGAATATCTGTGGATTTGAAGATATCAGAAATACAAGTAGTTTTAACTCCAGTTCCAATAAAAAGAAAAAATATTACTATATTATATTTTATTTATAGTGCAGTATGTGTTACAGCCACTCATTAATTAAACAGGGGTCGATGCAGGTTTTTTTTTTTTTCTTGGGGTCCATTTTGTGAAATTTATTATATTTTTGTGAAAAATAACATTTTATAATGGAAGTTGAAATCCAGTTAATCAAATTCAAACCAAGCATTTATAAACAAAAACTTTTTAAAATCCTTTTGGTGAAGTTTTCTTCTCTGGTGAACTTGTTTGTTTACAAATTACATTTTAAAACATCACAAAACAATAAATAAATAATAAATAGCAAGTTTTGTCAAATTGATTTTTGTGAAGGTTCCCATTTTATTAAATTGATTTTTGTAAAGGGGCCCTAAATAGGCCCCAAATTTTGCCTGGATCAACCTCTGTTAAAGAAACTTATCGATGGAAAGAAAATTGGCATGATAGGGTTGTTTTCAGAAAAAAAACTCACTAAATATTTAAAAAAGTGCATGGAATTATTCATTAAGTGGGAATTGGGGGGAGGGTGTGTTAAAGCAACTTTTAACTTCAAACTGATTATAAATTTCATAGCATTATATTTTTTATCACATTTGCCATTCATTAAAGAAGCAAAAAAGTAGAATTATATCGAAATGTACGTAAAAAAAAAAAAGTATTTGTATATGCATAAACTTTTTAAAAAAAATTAACACATTTCTTGTAATCAAATAAAATTATAAAGTGGTGGTGTTACTGCACAAACCTTTATTTTTTTCCCCAAGTTTGGTGGTGGGGGGGGGGGATAAAAAAAATAGGGCTATATCTGAATGAGCAATTTAATAGGAAGCTACTACAGTATTATCTTTATTTTTTACAGATAAAATGCGAAAATGCTACTTTCAAGGTTCCATATGTCTATATTAAAATGACATGTTTAAAGGAAATCCAATGTTAAATATCTTCTTTAAAAAAGACAACTATAATTGTTATTCTAGTATGTTTTTAATGTTTTTTTAATCGTTTATGTAATATTTTCAGGAATACTATGGCTAATATGACACATAATGCAGTAAATAAATAAAAAATCAGAAAATTTATCCCCAGTGTTGAATTCAGACATTTTTCTCCGGAAGGGATTTCTGTGGCTCCGGGAGGGACATTATAAAGCTCTGGAGGGGAAATTGTACTTTTTGACCATTAAAAGCATAAAATCTCAAAACTTCTAGGGAAGAGGGGGGGACATTTTTTCAAGGGCCACCCCTTGAATTCAACACTGTTTCCTCCTTCCCTTGATATTCAATATATTTTTTTTTTTTTTAACTTATATCGGAAAACATACAACACATTTGCATTTATTATCTCGAAACATTCACTGCTGTAGTTTTGGGATGGTCAATAGCAACGCACACCTGACAATGTTTGAATTTCAGTTTTCAAAAATTGCATTTTTGTTAAATCACTTGGAGTAAACAATAAAGTAATTTGAGTAAAATAAATTATGAAGAGTAATAGTTAAATTCCATTTTTAAGAATTAATTTTCAGCTGCCTGTATTACAAGCAAAGCAACAAATTAAATGTTTAATTGCTTTACATAATTTATAAACTTATTTTCTCATGGATTTAGGGAGACAGTAAATTAACAATTTAATTAATAAAGAAGAGAAATATGAAAATACGAAATATGAAAGTACCAAACAACAAACAATGTAGAATGTAGTATTTTAAAATCTCTCTTTATTATGCAACAAACTAAATATACGTTGAAAAACTACATATACTTACAGTCAATATACTTCATTGATTGACATTATATTTACCACAGTTCCTGCTTGTCAAATTTGGAAGCAAAAATAGCACACGTCCAAGGCCCAAATTAAAATTTCTTGCAGAAGATCACAAATGATAGTCAATTACTATAGTAAAACTACGCATGAGTGATCTCCTGAGAGCAACATATTCTGGGACCAGTAGATTCACCAGACAATCCCTCTTGCACCATTCATGAATTTTGAAAGTTTTCAAACTTTTTCTGAAAAAAAAAAAAAAAAAATGAAGTTTTCCAACTTAAAACAATCCTTGTTGAGAAAGGGAAGGGGTGGGGGGGGGGGGGGCTACAATAATTCATGTAATGTACTACTGATTAATTATTAAAGGAAATTTCAAAAAATAAACAACTAATAAAATTTTTAAAATAATAAGGAATGGTTTAATAATTAGTAATAACAACAAAATGTAAAAACTGTTTACTTAAAAACATGTTTGTTCACCTTAACAAAAGTTAAATTTTATATTTGTGTAGTTATCCTGAGTGGTTTTTTTTTTTTTTTTTTTTTTTTTTTTTTGTAGGGGAGGGGGGGGGGGGGGCAGATGGCTAAGAAACTAAATACAATCTAAAATCTCTGCAATATTTTAGATATATTAGGATTGATTCATTGAAAAAATTAACACATTTAAAGCTGATGAATAACAATGCAAATCATGTACAGAGATTGCTATGATCAGTCAATTATATGACAGAGAAGATAGAAGTTTAAAAAAAATATATATCAGATTAAGATAAGCAATCATGGTAGTGGGGAATATCAGGAAAACAATATTTCTTATTTTCATGTTGTCATACAAGAGTACACATATAGTACACACTGCACCCTATAATTAATGAAATGTATTAATAATATAATGAATTTAATAATTTTTAATTTACTTTAAATTTTATACATAATTTAATAAATAATTGATTAATAATTATAATGAATTTAATAATTTTTAATTTATTTTATTTTAAATTTTATATATAATTTAATAAATAATTGATTAATAATATAATGAAAGAAATTAATACATTATTACATTACATACATAATTAGAAATTTAAGTTGAATGAGCAAGAATATCGATTTGAAAATCACAGGTTTTAAATTAATTTATTAATAAGATTCAATATTTTATATTGGATGTAAGAATTTATTTTTACAGTACCATAGTATTCGTTGAAACTATTCTATAGCAGTTGTTTTACCAGATGACTTAAAGACAAGAACACTGGAATAAGTAATTGATATTTCCATTTTAAATGTTGCATGAAATGTATATGTAGAAATAAAGCACTATTCAGTGTTTTGATATCACAGCAAAAAGCATGGTTAAAACAGAGTAAAATATCACTGCATTAAAAACATGCTAATTCTGCACGCAATAGATAATAATAAGGAACTGCATTTGATAAAAATAAATATATTTTTTACATTACATGTGAATGCTTATTCCAAAATTAAATAAGAACCTTTCCAATCAGTCTGATCATTCATTTTATATTAAATATGTCCAATCATTCATTTTATATTAAATTTCAGAAAAACAAAGCAAGTCTGCAACAAAACGACATAATTTATATATGCAATAACAATATTAAAAAATTACCTTTACATGTTCGGCTTTGCAAGTTTTATTCGAAAGTTCGTATTTGTAGCTTTCTGTATTTCTTGCACAAAAGAGCACACTTCATCAGAATTTTGGAAGGACGTTCTAATAACAGCAAATTGTTTAGCTGTGGATTTTTCGTCAACTGTAAAATTATAGTTTAGACTCTCCAATAATGATACTGTGAACTCAGCTATTACGAAAAAATAAAGCTAACGGATTCACGCAAAAATCACAATCACCATGCGGTAAGCACATGTAGTCGTCCAGTCCAGATGCTGCTGCTGATCTGAAAATCTTGTGCAACCCTACGCGCAGGACTCTCGCCAATGTTTTTCACCAAACTTTTTCGCCAAGGTGCTGAATCGAACACAATTTCCAAAATCGCATCTGTTACATCTTAAATGTTTTTTTTTTTTTTTTTTTTTAAGTCAATTATTAAATAGACCTCATATCTTATACTTGTGGGTTTTTTTAATGAAATATTTATAAATATAGATTTGTGAAACAATATAAACTATCATTTATTGATAAGAAATGGAAAATTGTGTATTTTTTCCCCTGTCTGTTTAGAGTTTAGTTAAAAAAATTTATTGGTAAATTAAAATGAAAAAAAAAAACTAAAGTTGTGAAATACATATATTATATATTTCAATTTCCGTATCTAAAAAACTTTCTTTCCATCTTTTTTTTTTTTTTTTTACTTTTATATAATATAACTTTTACTTAATATACTTTTATATAATATATGGATGAAATTTTTCGAAAATAAAACCGATCCCATTTTAGCATGGTCTAAAAAGAAAAAAAAAAAACATAATATTGACAATTGTTTTACTTAGCGCTGTTTAAATACGATTATTTCTTGAATATTTGGGGCTATTTGTTTAAAAAAAGCCGCACTACGTTTTATGCTGACTAGCTTTATTTACATTTCGGAGAGGTGTTACCGGCTTGTGACAGCTCGCGACGGCTTCCAAGCAGTAACAAATTTTTATGACAACAGTCACAACTTTGTGACGGCTGAAGCCGGATGGCGTTTCATTTGTATCGCGTTTGGCAGGATTTGTGACTGCAACCCGAGTTGTTACTGAAACCGTTTCATTTGTATCCACGCCTTATTAGTGTACTTGAATTCCCATAATACAATTTAAAAAAAAAATTCGATTTATATCGATTTATTGCATCGTCATCGTTAGTTAGGCAGCCGTCAGCACTGTTTACGGTTTGCCGATTGTCGATCCGGAGCAGAATTGCAGAACTTATGCCGTATGTGACCTGAACAGTATACTAACATGTTTATAAGTAGAAAAATTATTTATGCTGGAGGAATATTTGCATGTTATTTTTTGTTTGGCATTCTTCAAGAGAAAATGTAAGTGATCTGTTATCATTTATGTTATAAATAATCGTTCTATGTTAATATATTTGACTTTAAAATTTCAGATTTGCACTGGTAGGTCTTTAATTTTAAATTTCACGCGTCAGATTTAAAAAAAAAAAAAAAAAAAACTGTGTTATTGTCTAGAAAGAAAAAAGGGTTTTAAAATTGCGCGAGTTTCTTCTAAAAAAGAAAATTGAACATAATATTTGTAATATATATCTTCTTTAATTTATTGATTTATTTTTTTTAAATTACTGAATTAACTATCCTGATTGAAATATCCCCCAAATTTGACCCAAGTCAAATGAACATTTTTATTTAAATCAGAAAATTTATTTAAATTAAATCAAGTGAATAGTATCACATTGAAAGAAGCTATATTTCATTATGTTAACTTTCTGATTCAGTACATGTTTATTTTACCAGTTCCTATAGTCATTCGTGTGATAAGGAAAATGATACAAGGGGCATTCCATGAAAAGTGTAACCAAACCACTAATTTTTTTTAATTTATAAAACAAGGCAAGTAATACATATTTTTAAAGCTTAGAGTATGAATTTTCTGAAAACATATGCTTTAAGTATATAAAGTAAATTAAATAAAAGTATTAGTACTAAAAAGGTGAGAGTGATGAGTTTGGGAACATTTCACTTAAATTATGATAAAGTTTAACATGACCATTTCAAAAATTATTTGTAGAAGTTCTAATTAGGCTAATTTTTGCATTTGAATATTCTGTTTTTAAATTTATAAAAGAAATTAGGAAATATATTATAAATGAAATAGAATTCATAAATATATTGTGTTGCACTGAATTGTTATGTCCGTAACAGAAAACAACTAAAAGTTGTTCTTACAAATTTACTGGTTTACTTATTAAGTTTAAATCATATTTTCTCTATATAAATTATATAAGCATACTTTTAAAGCCATTACATAAATTTTAACTGCATATTAAAATATTTTATGACTGTTACAGACTTAACATTTTGAGTCTTATTTTTGATTTAAGATAATATTTACAGTTATAACAAGTAATCACATGATAAAAATGTGTACTACAAGCATATTTCACCGCATATTTCTGCCGTGGCATGCACAATATCAGGTTCAATATCTTATGCTTTGGTTTCAGATTATAAACAGCATGATCTCATCAAAAACGTCACCTGTAAAAAATGCAGCCAAGTCTCGTGACTCTCTTTTCGTAAAAAGTTCTGAGATCGTGTAAAGCCAAGTTTAGCTATCTTATTAACTCTGAAATTTTCCTTCACAAATCACTCCTAGTCTCTACATCTTTAGTTAAATATTATTTTGTGACTTGGCGATTACGCAGCACAGGGAAGTTATTACACCTTACTATGTTATGTGGGAAGGGATGAGATAATATGATTAAGGCTAATTATATACGCAAAGAGAAGTTATTACACCTTAATATGTTATGGGATGGCATGGTATTATTTGATTAAGACTAATTATATACATCACATTCTCGTGCTACGTAATTGCCAAGTCACAAAATAATATTTAACTAAAGATGTAGAGACTAGGAGTGATTTGTGAATGAAAATTTCAGAGTTAATAAGATAGCTAAACTTGGCTTTACACGATCTCAGAACTTTTTACGAAAAGAGAGTCACGAGACTTGGCTGCATTTTTTACAGGTGACGTTTTTGATGAGATTTCACTTCTTTTTGTAAGTAATCCTCCTTTTCTTGATTTTTGGTTCTTTTTGGAGATCATCCACTGATTTTCACTAAGCCCACACTCTGTCCCTATTATTTACAGGTATAAAAAATTTGAAGCTTTAGTTTCGTTTGCAAAGTACTGTAGATAAAAAGATTTCAGGTTCCTAGGCCAGCACTAAGTTATGGGAGGGAGAGTGTCAAAAGTACTCTCAATTGCTTCCAGGATAGGTGCTATCCATCTGAGATATTACTCGCAGTAATAGATACTTGATATTTAGCATAAAAGAACTTTTTAGTATAAAAAGAAAGCCAAAATTAAAATTTCCGGAAATTTTTAATAAATCAAACTATACTCATTTTATTTTATTATCATTATCAATTATTATCATAATTTTTTCGATGTTTTTTTTTTCTTTCTTTTTTTTTTTTTTTTTTTTGGCTTTTTTTTGTACATTTACGGATTTTTTAATTTTTTCTTACTTTGTATACTAAACCCTACCAAATGCCAAGCTTCTAGGACTACAAAATCAGATTATTTTCAAATTTTTGACTTTTTATAAATTTATTGATTTTTCGATTTTACTTCTAAATTACCTGATTGTCATCCCAATATAGTATTTTCTTATCCGTTTTCTTAGGATCATTTAGGTTCAATTTAGAGGTAAATCAAGTGAATGTTAGAGTCACCATGATTTTATTTAGAAAGAACTGTCAAACCATAACCAGCCAGTAATGTCGGGAGGGTAGGGGGAGCTGTGAAAATTTTTGTGGGGCTAACATCATTTAACAATCCATATTTCATATGCGAAGTAAATAGAGAACCTGTGAAAGAAAACAAATCTGTCTATAAAGAAATCGCCTATAACGTAGCCTGTCTATAGTGGAACTTTCCTATAACGAAATTCGTAAACGAAAGAAAAGAAAACCATAATCTGGGGGAAATAACATAAAACAATTAGGGGCGTTGTACTAGCTAATAAGACAATTATCTTAAAACTAATGTTTGTAGCAGTACAAAATCAAATTGTTTTCGAATTTTCGATTTTTTAAAGATATTTCGATTTTATTTTCGAATGTAACGAATTTTTTAATTGTTCCTTTTATTGTATAGTAAATACTACCTTTACACCAAGTTTTAAGTTTCTAAGAATACAAGATAAAATTATTTTCAATTTTTGACTTTTTCGATTTTTTTATAATTTTCTGGATTTTTTAGTTTTTTCTTATTTTGTATCCTTTACTACAAATTTCAAGTTTCTAGCGCTACAAAATCGAATTATTTTGAAATTTCCGATCTTTTTCGAGTTTTTTTTGTTCTATTTTCGAATTTATTGTGTTTTAATTTTTTCTTTTTCTGTATCCTAAAGTTTTTTCGAATTTTACAGATTTTTTTTTTTCTTTTTTTGTATCCTAAATACTGTCTTTATTCCAAATTTTAAGTTTCTAGCTCCACAAAATTGAATTATTTTCAAATTTTCGTTTTTTTTCGATTTTTTGATTTTTTTTTTCGATGTTTGTTGTGTTTTTCTTTTTTTTTTGTTTTTCTGAATCCTAAACGCTACCTTTACACCAAATTTTCAGTTTCTAAGACTACGAGATCATATTATTTTTAATTTCTCACTATTTTTTTCTTTTTCTTTCTTTCTTTTTTTTTTTATTTTTGAAAATTTCGATTTTTTTGTTCGAATTATCCATATTTTTTAATGTTCCCTTATTTAGTATCTTAAATATTACTTTTATTCCAAATTACAAGTTTCTAGTGCTATGAAATCGAATTATTTTCAAATTTTCTTTATTTTTCGATTTCTTTATTTTATTTTCGAATTTTATTGCGTTTTTATTTTAACTTATTCTTAATCCTAAACACTATCTTTACCGTGAACTTTAGGTTTCTAAGGCTAAAAGATCAAGTTATTTTAATTTTTTCATTTTTTTTTGAATTTTTTTTTTTGAATTTTTCGTATTTTTTAATTTTTCCTTATTTTGCATTCTAAATACTACCTTTATTCCGAATTCCAAGTTTCTAGCGCAACAAAATCGGATTATTTGAAAATTTTCGTTTTTTTTTTTTTTCGTTTTTTCCGATTTTTCGATTTTATTTTCGATTTTCTTTGTGTGTTTTTGATGTTTTCTTTTTCTGAATTCTAAACACTACCTTCACACCAAATTTTAAGTTTTTAAGACTACAAGATCGTGTTATTTTCCATTTTCAATTTTGTTCGAATTTGTTGAATTTTCGAATGTTTTTTTTTTTTTTTTTTTTTTTTTTTTTTTTTTTTTGTGGAATTTTCCGGATTCTATAATTTTTCCTTTCTTTGTATCCGAAACGCTAGCTTTACTCCAAATTTTAAGTTTCTATGGCTACGGGATCTACCCAATCTTTTTTATCACGCGAGAGTGAGTGAGTGTGTGAGGGACAAAAAATCGAAACTTTGAGTTCATATACCGTCTGCACTAATTTATGGGTAATTTTTTAATTATCCATATTTTTTTTTAATTTTCCTTATTTAGTATCTTAAATATTACCTTTATTCCAAATTTCAAGTTTCTAGGGTTGTAAAATCGAATTATTTTGAAATTTTCCTTATTTTTCGATTTTTTGATTTTATTTTCGAATTTTATTGCGTTTTTTATTTTAACATTTTCTGATTCCTAAACACTATCTTTACCGCGAATTTTAAGTTTCTAAGGCTAAAAGATCAAATTATTTTAATTTTTTCAATTTTTTTCGAATTTTTCAAATTTTTGAATTTTTTTTTCGAATTTTCCGGATTTTTTAATTTTTCCTTATTTTGCATCCTAAGTACTACCTTTATTCCGAATTCCAAGTTTCTAGCGCAGCAAAATCGGATTATTTGAAAATTTTCGATTTTTGTCGATTTTTCGATTTTTTCAATTTTGGTTTCGATTTTTTTGGTGTTTTTGATGTTTTCTTTTTCTGGATGCTAAACACTACCTTCACACCAAATCTTAAGTTTCTAAGACTACAAGATCGTCTTATTTTCAATTCTCAATTTTGATGGAATTTGTTGAATTTTCGAATGTTTTTTTTTTCGAATTTTCTGGATTTTATAATTTTTCCTCTCTTTGTATCCTAAACACTACCTTTTTTCCAAATGTCAAGTTTCTAGGGATACGGGATGTACCTAATCTTTTTGATGACGCGGAACGAGTGAGTGAGTGAGTGACAAAAAATCGAATGTTTGAGTTCATATATCGTCTGAACTAGAAAAGATAGAAAGTTGTAATTTTAAATTTTGGTCCTGTGTGCCAAATACTCTAGAAAAACGAAGTTTTGAATTTTTGGGATACTCCAGCGCGGAGATATGGGGGGGTCAAAAGTGCCCTGAGTTGCTTCCAGAAAAGTATGCTTACGGCCGTGCTTTCTCGACTTGGCGGAGGCACTGCCGTGCCTCCAGATAAATATGCTGTACATATTTTTAACAGTAAAATCTTAACAGATCTAATTCCAAAATTGCGAAAGGTGTGACATATTTTCTAATGGTGCTGATCAGCATTTTTAGCTGCATTATACAGTATGCAACATTACTTATGGTATCATAGATTACGCCTTGATTTTAAATTGGCATTTTTGCCACATCACACGGCAAAGGAGCAATAGATGGTGATGGCGGAATGGTAAAACCAGAGTTTCCCCCAGACAGTTTCAGAAGGGCGCTGCACCCTGCCTGCCCTTTGCTTTACAAAATAGCACCCTTCTTGCCCATCAGTAAAAAAAAACTGCCCTTTCTCCTTTTTGCATTAAAAAATTTGCTTCCATACTAAAAATTGACTCAATGTTGTCTTGAAAATAGTGCACTGACTTTTAAACATCAAAAGTGACTTTAAAAACCAAAATAATACCTTTTAACAATTAAAAAAAGTGCCCTTAAGAATCCAAAAAGTGCCCTCAAGAATCCAAAAAGTGCCCTTAAGAATAAAATAGTGCCCTTAAAAATAAAATAGTGCACTTTTCTCACCAGCAGCACCCTGCCCTTTTTTAAACCTGGGGGAAACTCTGGTAAAACACAATGTTTAGAAAAGAATAAAATCTCACCAAGCTTTTGTGCATGATGCAAAAGCTTTTTTGTTGACTGTGCACAGTCCATCGCAGAAAATGTCGCAATAATACATGTGGATGGACATGAAATCCAGCATCATATTAACTACTTAGAAAAGAGATTGGAAGATATCAATGCCCTTCTACTGACAATGAAAGTCCATCGTGTGTGTAATTTAGCAAAAAAGGTTGTTGAGTATGCACATATTACAGAACAGATGGGATAAATGTTCTTCTTTACAAAGAAAGCAAATCCTCAAAAAATCTAAATAAAACACAATTATTAGTTAAGTTTGGGGATTGGGTAAAAGTGACATTTGTAACCAATCGAAAAACATCCATTCACTTTAATGGACAAGTCATAGGCGTACCAATCAAATACAAAAACAGTGAAATTCTTGATGAAAGATAGAGAAAAATATATATGGCCAGAAAAGGAAGATATTTCTGATGTGGAAGGGAACTAAATTATCCATATTTTTCAGGAACTGCAAATGGACAACAGATGCAAATTGTAAAAAGTGAAAATAAATGTTTCTAATGTTATGATATTCCTATCTTTGTTTTTCATTGTGCAATATTTCAGGTTTAAAAGTAAAAATATCAGACGTGTTACATCTGTAACAATTTAGTTATCCCATGTATTAATTAATAATTATTTTAATGTTCTCACAATCATAGTTTCCGACAGATAATACCCTAATAATGAATTACTGAAGAAAAAGTTAAATGTTCTTCCTTAATACTCACAGTTTTATGACAATAACTGCAACTATATGCAATTTAGACTGTTTTGTGAATTACGTCCGTAACACCTAGATTCTATTTTTTCAAAAATTATGGAAACATTTTTCAGATTTCACAATTTAATAGTCTGTTTACCTTCCTTGGACACCCTTAAATATAAAGCAATCCAAGTAATAAATATTTTTCTAAATTTTTTATCAAGCTTTAAAGTTTCTGTTTGTTATGTCCATAACCACAGAATGAACCACAAGTGGCTGCTTTTTATAACTTTATTACTCAGTAAAATTTATATCACCATCAGTTAGTTACGGTCCTATATTGTATCACACAATAAAAAGTATTTAATTGTATGCTGTATATATATATATATATATATATATATATATATATATATATTCATTTTATTAACTAAAGTTACACTGCTTCTGTAAATGCACAATGCAAACATGTAGCAAGAAAAATACTTTTATATATATATAACATCATTATTTGCATTTATTTCAAATTATTTTATTTACATTCATAGCATGATATATTCCCAACTTTGAATCTGAAAATTAGCAAATTTAGAGTTATGCCATTATTTTATTAATGGAGTATTATGTATTGCAGTTTGTTTCTTTATCTTTAAATAATAGAATGCTGTTCAAATCTTTTGTATCTTTGATATCTAATTTTAACATTTCACTATTTTCTTCTTTCAGAACCAGGAGTACTTATGGAGAAAGTGATAGATTTACCTTCAGTAATACCCTTGTGTTCATCCAATGTTTTATCAATGTACTTTTTGCTAAACTCAGTAAGTCTTCTTTGTATGTTTTCATTATTTAATTCAATTATGCAGCCAAATGATTAATAAAAGTATACACTCGCACAGGGCTCGTTGATATATATAATGATACAGTTTCCTCCAGGTTTAAAAAAAGGCAGAGTGCTGCTGTTGAAAAAAAGGACATTTTTTAATTCTTAAGGGCACTTTTTTATTCTTAAGGGCACTTTTTGGATTCTTGAGGGCACTTTTCAGATTCTTAAGGGCACTTCTTTTAATTGTTAAAGGTATTTTTTTGGTTTTTAAAGCCACTTTTGATATTTCAAAGTCAGGGCACTCTTTTTAAGACAACATTAAGTCAGTTTTTACTATGAAAGCAAATTTTTTTATGCAAAAAGGAAAAATAGCCCTTTTTTTTTACTGAGGGGCAAGAAGGGTGCTAATTATTTTACTGGAGGGGGCAAGAAGGTTGCAAATTATTTTATGAAGGGAAAGAAGGGTGCTATTTGGTAAACCAAAGGGCATGCAGGGTGCAGCACTTTTCTGAAACTCTCTGGGGGAAACTCTGTCATGATATATATCAGATATTTATTTTCAAAATATCAAGATTTTTGATATTTTCATATTATTTGACATTTATTTTCAAAATATCAAGATGTTTGTTATTTTCAATATTTGATATTTATTTTCAAAATATCACTGTGCAAGATATTTTTGATATTTTAAGTCAAAACAAGTATAAATGAAATTTTCAACTTATATTGACTGTTCCCTTCTGTAGATAAAAAACATTTGTCTCTGGCAGTGGCTTTTCTAGCTAAAGAAAAAAAAAAAATCTTATCAACGCTTTGTTTGAAGTTTTTATTTTTAAATGTAGATTATATGGGATATAACTAATTCAGGACAGATATAGAAAGATAAACTGTCTAATTTAGGTAATCAGTTCTATACAGCTTCATTAGAAAAGAATCAATTTCTGGTTTTGGTGTTGTTGAGCTTAAATTGTACAACATGTTAGGGAATAAAAAAATAAGCTGACATTTATGTTTAAATTTTTGAATTAAAAAAACTATTTTGTATTTATTTTTTTGTTTTTTATAAATTTCTGATTTCTTGATAGTTGATACTGAATCGTATAGTTGTTTTTTTATAAGTGTATGAAGCAAATTGTATCTGTTTTGCTGATTAGTCGATCTTCAATTTTATTCAAAGTGCAAAATAAAAGAAGAAAAGGGGGGGGGGGGGCGAAGCAGTTTTAGTATATTGTTTAAGTTTTCATGTTAAGTGCAATATGTTTTAGTTTCTAATCTATATTATGCAAATAATATAGATTATATAGGCTTTATTATCAGCAGTAAGTTGACTGTTTTGTCAATATTGGATATATATAAAAAATATCAGATATATATATAAAATATCAGATATATATCAAAATATCGGATATTTTTGATATTTTCGAAAATATCATGATATTTACGAACCCTGCTCTCAGACTTTAATATATATCTCAAAGTGACAAGGAAAGAGAAAAATGTATTTATGGAAAATCGAAGTAGCTGTGTAACAAATAGTGATTTGGCCAAATTTTAGGCTGAATACTAACCTTTTTTTAAAAGTGTGTATTGATTATAAATATATTTGGTACTTTTCCGTTATACCAACACCATGTCAAAATGTATGCTAATGCTTTTGTATCTTCGATATAATTTTAACATTTCATTATTTTCTTCTTTTTTTACCCTCAGTAATACCCTTGTGTTCAGCCAATGTTTTATCAATGTTCTTTTTCACTTTCTCTTTTGCTTGTACTGATTTTTATTACAACTCTGATTAAGTAAAGCATTTGTATTGTGAACCATGTCAAATATTGTGACTTGCTATTTATTGAGCGAGAATCATTTTATTATTATTGTTATTTAATAATTACTATGCAAAACATCTTAATTTGCGGTTGTTTTTTTTATAAAAAATATTTTTATCAAGTTATAACTTACATTTTTCACTAACACCGAGATAGATTTTACTATCTAGCAGTTACTTGATGATGAGAAAGCTGCAAAAAAATTGTCCAATGGATATTAACTTTAAATAATTTCATTTGTATGTTTTTCCTTAAATCGCAAATTTCATTTATATGTTTTTTTCAACAAGTCAAGAAGTGAGAAAATGCACATTTCAACCTCAGATTCCTAACTCCCGATTGTCCAGTCTTACAAAAGGCACATTACCTTGACCAACACCTGCCCAGTTGAACAAAAGCTGTAGCCCTAAGGAATGTGAACATCCCACTTTCTATAGATAAGAGTTGTTGTTGTGCTCTCCCCAAGCCCAGCAGAGCAAGTTCTTTTCCTGGCAGCTTCAGTGTCTGGATTTGCATCATTCACTAGCAGTTCACGATGACTTCATGTAATAGAAAATCTCTGTCATTGAAGGAGAAAATGTACATTTAAAAAAAAGTGGATTAAAACCAACATTTAAAAAGAGTGTATCTTGCCAAAGAATTAGGTTTACCAGTTTCAACTTTAAACACGCTAATTTATAAGCGTTGGCCATCAAAGTGGATGTAGGGCTTCAAAAAAACTTCGAGTCCAAAGCAGAAAATTCGCTATGTTGAAAAATTGCTTTACAGTGGTTTAATCAGTGTTGTAGTGTAAAAATTCCCATCAGCGGTCCTTTGCTTATCGAGAAAGAACAAGAAATTATGAAGAAGCTGAATGTGGCATGTGATGCATCATTTTCTTCAGGATGGCTTTACAAGTTTAAATTAAGACATGGCATAACAGGCAAAACTGTAAGTGGAGAGTATGGAGATGTTGATTACGAAACAGTGGATGATTGGATTCAAAACTAATTGCCAGATCTGATAAAAAGATATGAACAAAGACAGTTTCAATGCAGATGAAACCGGTTTGTTTTATAATCTTCTGCCATCTAAAACTCTTGCAATCAAATCGGATATGTGTCATAGTGGAAAAAAGAGTATACGATTATCAGTGTTGTGTGCCAATACAGATGGATCAGAAAAATTGCCTCCTTTGATTATTGGCAAATCCAAAAAGCCCCGCTGCTTCAAAAAATGTGAAAACATTACCAACAATGTACCTGACCAATAAAAAATCATGGATGACAATGTCTCTCTTTACCAATTGGTTAAAAGAATTAGATGATAAAATGCGAAACCAGAAGTGGCGAATCATTTTATTCATTGATCAGTGTCCAGCTCATCCACCTGATACAGACTTTCTAAAAAACATAACTGTCAAATTCTTCCCTGCAAATTGTACCAGCAAATTGCAGCCACTGGATTTTAGGAGTCATAAAATCCCTAAAACAACATTATCAAAAACTTTTGGTGAAACAGCTATCACCAGTTTAGACCACAGTGACTTCGAAAATGTGAACATTAACATCTTACAAGCTATGAATTTCACAATGATGGCTTGGCAAAATGTTTTACCCAAAATGATAAAAGACTGCTTCGCCCTTGGCAGATTTTTAACTTCAGTGGATGTCAATCCTATTGCAAACGTCAAACTTGATCATTTTGCTCTACCAGAAAACTGGTCAAATTTAAGTGATGTTACTACATTTGAAGATTTTGTGCAATGTGATTCGGAACTTGCAACATCTTCTCTTCTAACAATCGATGAAATGATCGCAAATGAGAAAACTAGCAGTGAAGAAGAGGATAACTGACACTGAAAAGCCAATGCCATGTTTTCAACAAGCTTTGGCAGGTTTTAACACCATGTAAGAATACTTACTTCATTAGCAGTGATTGGAATGATAATGTTAAGATGACACTTTTAACTGTGAACAATGAACTTTTTTCTGTGCATTCAAAAAATTCCGTACAACCTAAAATAATCAAATATTTTGTACATGGTGAGTGAATATGAATAGTAGTAAGTTGTAAATTATATCCGGAATAAGAAGTTTAGTATTACATACCTCTTGTATTTCATGTATTTTAATTTATCTGATTTTTTTATTGTTGGTAATTATGGAAATGTTCGTACTTTTGTGAATTTTGTTTATACATTTTTTTATTTATTCATTTTTTTTTTTCCTTGGTGCCTTGAAAAAGTATAAACGGTTCTTCACTCTATATATTTTGTAATTTTTTACTTTGTAAAACCTTTTTATTTATTTTTAATATAAAATGATACTTATATATGTCAAACTAATTTTATTCCAGTGTTACACACATTGATGAAAAGTGGAGATGATCCTACAAAACAATCATATTATGCAGTTACAGGATTTTCATATCTTACTGCTATGGTCAGTAGCAACATGGCTCTGCGGCATGTTAGTTACCCTACACAAGTAAGTTACTGTTACTTGTTTTCAGTAATAATAACAAGAAAGGAAAACCATGCATCAAGCATAAATTATGAAACACTTTCCAACACATTCAGAATGCTATAACAAAACTTCCCCGCTTAATAAAATGAAAGAGGATATCTAAGTAAACAAACAATTTGGAAAACCCATGACACATTTAAAAACCCAATTTCAGCAATTACCATTTATAGACAGAAAAATATTCAAATTCTTTTGTACTCCCCCTGTATATAACTATAGATTAGTATATAATACTACATAGTATGCTAAAATTTAGTTTGATTAGGAAATGGGATCAAATTAAGTGGTATCTAGTATACATTATTATTATTATTTTTTTTTATAAAAAAAAAGAATAAAAAAGTTGGGATACTGCTAGTTGCTTTTCATTTCTTTGTGTGATGTGCAAGAAACACATGCAGAAGATTATTATGCAAACATAATGCCAAAATTTCTTCACTTAAGAAAAAAAAAAAAGAGTAACATTTCTCCTTATATCAAGCAGTACATAATGGTTTCAAAATTGGAAAATTCAGTGATGAAGAAATTACTAAAATTATTAAAGTAAAAAAGCCAGGAAAGATAATTTTCTACAGATGCGTGGATTTCGCCGGTACAGGAGAATCTTTCGTACGATACGACTTCGATTGATTGAATTCATATACAGGACTATGCAAAGAACAGGATACATTCTCGTTTACAGTACTGATTAAAAGTGCATTTTTACATTCCTCTATCTTTACAAGAAAGTATTAGATTCAGGAAAAAGTTTGAATTCTGGTTTTTGACGAATTTAAATGTTTTAGAAGGTCTGGAACACAATTTGACTCTCTTTAGAAAATGTCTGTCCTCGAGTCTGTGTGACACAAATTTTGTAAGCAATCTTATCTCAAGAACTAATGCACAGAATTTAATAAAACTTTAAATTCAGTTAGATCTTGGTAAAAATTGTGCTGATTAGTTTTTGGTGTAAATAGTCCAACAGCTGGCACTGCTATGCTGCATTTTTCACAATTTCCGCAACAGCTCTATCTCAAGAACTAATGCATGAATTTTCATCAAATTTCAGATTCAGTTTGACGTTGACATAACTTGTTGCTTATTAGGTTTTGGCATAAATTGTCCAACAGGTGGTACTACTATGTTGCACTTTTCAGGATTTACACGATTTTAGCAATAGTCATACCTCAAGAACTAATGCATGGAATTTCATCAAACTTCATATTCTGTTAGATCTTTAACATAAGTCGTGTTGATTAGGTTTTTGTGTAAATCATATAACAGGTGGTGCTGCTATGTTGCATTTTTAGTCCAGGCATTTGGTAGAAAATAAAGGAAAGTTTTGGTGTAGTTTTTTTTTGGGGTCCCTTTATGTTTTTTGGGTCGCTGAACACGAATCCGAGGTTTTCCAACAAAATTGTTTTCGGGAAATATGTCTTCTTTACAAAAAACGTGTAAAAAAACGGACTTTTTTCCGTTTTTTCAAAATAATTGCATTTTACGTGAAAGTCGGCAGTATATGAATTAAAGAAAATAAAATTTCTTACATTTTATGTACTGAAAGTTTTTTTCTCTGATCAATAATTTAGCCGTGAGAGTGCCTCAAAAATGGGTGGAAAAAACTAAAAACTGTAAAAAAACGGGAATTACGGTACTGTATGTCAATGTAACATAGAAACTAATCCTTTTACGCAAATGTTAACTATTAATGTTACTAAAGATTATATGTTTGACTATATTTTATGCATTTGAGGTAGAGGAAAAGCGCGGATCCGACACCAGGGGAAGGTGGGAGCAGTGGGGTAGATCCAGCTTACTCTCATGAGTCGAAGGTGCTACTCCTCCGGAGAGCTCGTATTCTAAGATGCGGTAACATTGTAGTCCAGTAGAAATAGCATTTTACCTTAAAAAAATTCGGGTAGTTCTGATTTTTGGGTATGTTGTACAGGTTGACCCTCTAATAAAAAAACCAAGTTTTCGACCTTCTAGACCTTGTGCGTTTTTCACAATATTGAAAAAACCAATATTTTTCGGCACTTTTTTCGATTTTTCTTAAATAACTCAATTTTAGTGCATTTTACAGAAAAAGCACTTTTACCATTTTGTAGAGCATAAAATTCTCTGCAACATGCAGTATTCATGTTTGTAAATTGTCCAAATAGGGGGTAAGATACGGAGCCGGGAAATAGGGTTAAATTTGGAAAAAAATGTAAAAATCCACAAATGACGTTAGTTTTTGCTTAATAACCTACTTTTAGTGCGTTTTAGAGACAAAAGCACTTTCACCATTTTGTAGAGCATGAAATTCTCTACAACATGCAGTATTTATGGTTGTAAATTGTCCAAATAGGGGATAAGATACGGCAAAAACTAACGTCATTGTGGATTTTTACATTTTTTCCAAATTTAACCCCATTTTCCCGACTCCGTATCTTACCCCCTATTTGGACAATTTACAAACATGAATACTGCATGTTGTAGAGAATTTTATGCTCTACAAAATGGTGAAAGTGCTTTTGTTTCTGAAACGCACTAAAAGTAGGTTATTAAGCAAAAACTAAAGTCTTTAGTGGATTTTTACAAATTTTACCTTATTTTCCCGGCTCCGTATCTTACCCCCTATTTGGACAATTTACAAACCTGAATACTGCATGTTGTAGAGAATTTTATGCTCTACAAAATGGTGCTTTTTTCTGTAAAATGCACTAAAATTGAGTTATTTAAGAAAAATCGAAAAAAGTGCCGAAAAATATTGGTTTATTCAATATTGTGAAAAACGCACAAGGTCTAGAAGGTCGAAAACTTGGTTTTTTTATTAGAGGGTCAACCTTTACAGCATACCCAAAAATCAGACTACCCGAATTTTTGTAAGGCAAGGCCTTTTTTTGCGCTATTTCTACTGGACTATTGGAACTGCTCCACTGCTCCCACCTTCCCCTGGTGCAGGATCCGCACTTTTCCTCTACCTCAAATGCATAAAATACAGTCAAACATATAATCTTTAGTATCATTAATGGTTACCGTTTGCGTAAAATGGTTAGTTTTTATGTTACATCGACATACACTACCGTAATTCCCGTTTTTTTTACAGTTTTTTGTTTTTAACACCCTTTTTTGCGGCACTCTCACGGCTAAACCATTGATCAGAGAAAAAAACTTTCATTACACAAAATATAGGAAATTTTATTTTCTTTAATTCATATATTGCCGACTTTCACGTAAAAAGCACAATTTTGGAATTATTTTGAGAAAACGGAAAAAAGTCCGTTTTTTTACACGTTTTTTGTAAAAAAAACATATTTCCCGAAAAAATTTTTGTTGGAAAACCTCGGATTCGTGTTCAGCGACCCAAAAAACATAAAGGGACCCCCCCCCCCCCCAAAAAACTACACCAAAACTTTCCTTTATTTGCTCTTTTTTATCCCCTAATGCCTGGACTATTTTCGCAATAGCTATATCTCAAAAACTAATACATATGGAATTTAATCAAACTTCATATTCTGTTACACTTTCACATAAATAGATCATTATTAGGATTGCGTATATACTTCCCTACAAGTGTCACTTTTATGCTCTTTGGGTTGGGAACATTGATTGCAGACATCTAAGAGGATGCCGAAACTCAATGATTTGTTGGAAAAATGTGATCCTTATACCTTCTTTTTATATGCAGACAGTTCAATGAATCTATACTTTTAGAATCCTCATGATGGGCATAGATTGTTATTTAATTTTGGCACTGTGAATTTTGAAATATTAAGATATATGACATAGAAGAAAGATTTGGGAGTGGCACATCCGACTAGTTAAAACATGGAATGTGGAAGCTACCTTTTTCTCCCAGTACAAGCTGGAAGGACTTTTTAAGACCAACTATAATAACTATAGTATATTCAAAATTAAGAGAGATGAAGAATAAATAAAGCCACATACTTAATGCTTATTGGCTGCTTTTAATATGTGTTGGCTACAATCAGCACCAGTCAAGCATTGTTTGCTGCGAAAGTTGCAATTATTGCTTTGCTATAAGAGAAAATATAGTTTGTTTTCTTTTATTTTGATCCATGTTTGTTTATATTTTTTAAAATAAGTAAAACAGTAACAAAAAAAACCCCCCTTTAAATCATCTCATAACAGAAAAAAAAAAAAAATCAAATTTTAGCAAAGCAGAGAAAAACTAGTCAGATGTGCCAATCCCAAAACGTTCTTTTATCTCACACAGGTTTCGCCTACACTAAAAACAAATCAGCACCAATTTATATCAAGGTCTAACTGAATCTGAAGTTTTATTGAATTTTGTGCATTAGTTCTTGAGATATGACTGTTGCTTAAATCATGTAAATCCTGAAAAATGCAGCATATCAGCGTTACCTGTAGGGAAATTTACACCAAAACCTAATCAACAACAACTTATGTCAACGTCTAACTGAATCTGAATTCTGAAGTTTGATGAAAATCTGTGCATTAGTTCTTGAGATATAGTTATCGTGATATGACTGTTGCTTAAATCCTGTAAATCCTGCAAAATGCAGCATATCAGCGTTACCTGTAAGGAAATTTACACCAAAACATATTCAGCAACAACTTATGTCAACGTCTAACTGAATCTGAAGTTTGATGAAAATTTGTGCATTAGTTCTTGAGATATAGTTATTGTGATAATAATGAAAAAAGTAGCATATCAGCGCCACCTGTTGAGCTATTTACACCAAAACGTAAGCAGCATACTGTTTGTGTCAAGGTCTAACAGAATATGAGTTTTATGAAATTTCGTGCATTCGTTCTTGAGATATAGTTATTGTGATAATCATGAAAAAAGTATCATAACAATGCCACTTGTTGGGCTATTTACACCAAAGCATAATCAGCATCTATTTATGTCAAGGTCTAACAGAATCTGATGTTTGATGAAATTCTGTGCATTAGTTCTTGAGATATAGCTTTCGTGAAAATCATGAAAAAAGTAGCATAGCAGCACTATCTGTTGGGATATCTACACCTAAACGTAATCAGGGTCTATTTATGTCAAGGTCTAACTGAATCTGAAGTTTGATAAAAAACAGTGCATTAGTTCTTGAGATAGAGCTATTGCATATATCGTGAAAAATGCAGCATAGCAGCGCCACATGTTGTGCGATTTGCACCAAAATCTTATCAATGCCAATTTATATCCGGGAGTAACTGAATATAAAGTTTTATTCAATTCCGTGCATTAGTTCTTGAGATAGAGCGCCCAAAAAAGTTTTGTCACATGCAAACTCACAGACAGACATTTTCTAAAAACACTCAAATCGTGTTCAGGACCTTCTAAAACATATAAATCCATTGAAAACCAGAAGTCTAAAATTTTCATGAATCCAATACTTTCCTCTTGTAAAAATAGAAAAAAGTAAAAATATTCTAAATATTTATAAAGTAGTATTACAAATTAATCCTGAAACTGCAGTAACGGATGTTGATTAAGTTTTGTTAAAAAGTACATAAAACCATGAAATAACTATTTAATTTGTATAATTAATGTATCAATTAATTGTAATTTTTAATATTTGTTAACAAATTTTATTATAATTTGTTAACAAATCATAAAAATGCTAAATAAGCAAAAAAAGCATAAAACTGAAACACTGTGGTGTAAATTGGCAATATATGTTCTTATGTTTATTTAAATTCTTTCTTAATTTTGAATGAACTATAGGCTGTTACAATTTAAAAGAAAAAGTAATTAGTGTTACTGTGATTACAAATTATAGTGCATTTTTGACGTGGTTCAGATAATATGTATGTACCAAACTACAGTAGATCTTTATAACACAATTCTATATAATGAAATTCTCTATATAATGCATAACTTCTCAGGTGTAAACAATGAATTCTGCAGCTAAGAAGTGCCTGCAATCCACATAGTAGAAATATTGTTACTCCTTAGAGGACTAAGATTTAGACATTGTGTCATATTTATTTTCTTAATTCAAAGTTTTAAAATTTAAATATATGCTTTGGAAATGAGTAATATAATGGTTGTGTCCATGTATTTTTGAATCATGTTTATAAGGTAATTTAACAATGTGCAAAAAGATCTATATTATGCAAAAAATTATAAAGCTGCACAACTTCTAGTTCCAAGGAATACAATATAAAGATCTTCATATGTATATTGATGTGTTCCAGACATATTTTGCTATGATTACAAGGTAAATTTTAATGATGTGTAATGATCTAAATTCTATATAATGCACAACCTCTCATTTTTAGAATTTTTATTTGCATTATAAATATTTTCTACTGTATTTTTACATGTAATGAATAGTGATTTGGCCGAATATTCGGCCAAGTTTTAGGCCGAATACTGACTTTTTAAAAAGATTATTTTAATTGTTTATTTTTTTTTTTTTTCAATTTTAAAATCAAAAATTAAATTAAGGATTGAAATTATTTTTTTTTTGTTTGAGTGTTTAAAAATCATAACAGCTGAATGTATTTTTTATAATATTTTAAATACTTTGGTGCCAATAAGATAACATGACTTTCAAAAATGTAAATAAAAATTTAATTCATAATTTTTTATTTAATCCATAGATAGTTCTAGTAATTTATATACATTTTATCTAAAATAGACACTCATTACCAGGGCTTGACAAATGCGGTCGCCACTGGCGACCAACTTTTTTTATCTGGCGACTAACTTTTCTAATCTGACTTTTTTTGTTTCATTTATTTATTTATTTTTTACAAAAATTAAACTAAAAAATGAGCACAAACGACATTTTCTCTAAAGCGAAGTTAAAAAGGCATTTTCCATTTCATGCACATAAAACGCCATTCTTTTCCGCTCTAGTTGGCTAGTCATGTGATTAGAATGTGAGGAGAGGGGGGTGTTCAATAACAAATAGTCTTATGTGGCTTCTAAAAATTGGATGCAATGATAAAAAATGCTTACTTTTTTGTATGTTTCAAATCAGATTTTTGTGTTCAGAATTAAAACTTTTAATCTATTACATACATTTTAAAAGAATAATAACATATAAGTGATTATAAGTAATTCATTCGAAGTAAATCTATAAAACTTAATTAAAATTTCAAGAATAATTCATTTTAATAAAAATATGTATTATTTCTAATATTTTTTCCCGGCTTAAAATGCTTGGCGCCTCGCGTCTGTTTGCACCGCACACGTTGGACATTGCCGTCACTCTGTCTTGGCGACAAGTGTCTGGTTCAGAGTTGTTTCTCAATAGTATTTTATAATTACATTGTTTGGATTATTATCTGCAATAAATGGAAATAAAAAATCATTGATTGCACTTCAAAATTTTTTTTTTTTTTTTTTTTTAATTCTTATCGTAGATCGTTGGATCAAAATAAACCTCAGCCGGCTGCTGATTTTGATTTAATCCAGCGCGGGAAAATATATTTTTTTCTTTCCTTTTTAGCTACGAAAACAAACGTTTACGTAATAACTCGTAATATTACGCGTTAATAGCCCTCGAGTTTGCGAACATCACAACGTTTAATTAAATTTCTTGTAAGATATCTCATTATAGATGCTGCAAAGTTACAAAATATTAAGAAATAAATTTAAAATTATATTCACACACACACACACAAACAAACAAGCAACAGAAAAAATTAACTTATTTTTAATTTCGCAAAACTATTGCAAATGTCATTAAATGCAAATTTTGAAATAATTAAATCAGAATTATTTGACTTTTTATTTTGATAGGCTAAATAGGCATAAAATCGTTTTCCGGCTTCACTATTTTATAAGATGCCCTCTCATCCGATATAGATTTTGTAGCACTCAACTATTTGAACATTTGAAGCATACGGCAATCAGCATTTTCCGAACATGTCGGTTAATTCAGAGTTTACAATATTTCCTTTATTATTATTTTTTTCACAAATATATAACTTTGATAAGTTTCCTTAGAAAACTTAGTTATTATGCACTATTATAAACTATGTAACTAATAATTCTAAACTATGTTTGTTATTATTTTTTCTGACTTAATTCCTAAGCAAACGTTTGTACTTTATAAAAATCAATAACGGGGAGGGGGGGGGGGGTGTTCAATTTTTTTACTGGCGACTAGAATTTATACCTGGCTACCAGATTTTTTCAAATTTGTAAAGCCCTCTGCTCATTACCTCTGTAAAAATGAAACTTTTTTTATTTTAGTAAAATCATTTCACCCCCCCCCCCCCCCCCCCAAAAAAAAAGAACTTTGCATGTGTTTTCTGTCTTTTTATATCCTTTCTCATGCAACTCAAACTTTGTAAATTTACATTCTTTATGTCAATAAAAGGGTTATTTTCTTAAAATATAATTATTCATTTTCATTTTGGGATTGTTTTTCAGAAATAAAAAATAAAAAGTCATCAATGCCAAATTTGTCAAATGAAGCTAATAATAATACAGCAGATAAATTAAGAAAGGTGGATTGCTATTTTGATAAAATTTAATAGCTAGGACAGAGTGTCCATTTAACTGGTGAAAAACAAATGCAGAAAACTTTCTAAGGCTTGCAAATTTAGCAAGAAATCATCTTTCAGCTCCTACAAGCACAGTATATAGTGAGCGTTTGTTTTCTGAAACTGGTAATATATATGAAACCAAACGAAACAGACTTCTTCCTGAAAATGCTGAAAAGTTATTATTTTTGCATCACAATTTCAGGCTTTACAGTGATAAATAATTTTGTTGCCCCTGTATGTTATTTTGAAGTAACTCATTAAATGTTTTTTCAGTATAGGTAATAGTTTTTTTCTTTTCAATGTATCAAACTCATTAATTCGTTTAATCAACATCTAATGTTTAATTTTTAATTAGTAAAGTAATTATATAGTCATATATTTATTCTAATTTTTTTTATTTAAAAATAAAACTAAAAACTAGAAAAAAAATGATTTAATTTGTGAAAGATTAAACATTTTTACAAGACAGTAAAGTATTTGATTTTAATATTTATGAATTTTATTGTTTAAGAAACTGTTATCATCATTATAAATCAGATTAAAAAATAGATATAAAGTTAATATTTTAAAATTCACTGATGATTTAAACTTTAAATGCAGTATATATTTTGCATTTTAATGTAAAAGAAATTAATGTTGCAATACTTACTTAAATTCACATGATGCCTAAATATGCAGCAAAAAAAAAATATTTTTATTTATGTAATATAATTATATACAGTTATTTATAAGTTGTCGTGAAGCTTTAAAATTGAGTAAGCATTAGGATTTCTTTTTTGTATAATAATTGATGTATTTAGAGATAATTTTTTAATATTGTTTGTTGAAAATATTTAAAATCGCATTTTGTTTTGATTTTCTGGAACTTATTTAACCAAATATCCTAGAATATTCGGCCAAATATCTAATTATATTTGGCTACAGGTATTTGGCTGAATATCTGTTCAATATTCGGCAAAAGCGCCAAACAGGCCGAATACCGAATAGTGGCCGAATATTCGTTACATCCCTAATTTTTACTAGTTTGCAGATAAGTATGTAGTTTTAAATGAATACTTATTTATGTATTTTTAGCATGATTTCTTCTTATTTAACTTTTGTTTATTATTAGGTTGTTGGCAAATCATGTAAACCTATTCCTGTAATGATCTTAGGCGTTTTACTTAGCAAGAAAAGATATCCTTTGGCAAAGTATTTGTATGTTTTCATGATTGTTGTTGGAGTATGTCTCTTTATGTATAAAGATAAACCAGCTGCTGTTACAAGTGAAGATTCAAGTTTGCTTGGAATTGGAGAGATTTTGTTGGTATGTTCTGTATTCATTTCCAGCCATACAATACTGCATATTCCGGCATATAATGCATACCTAAACATTCAGATTTCATTTTTCTTTTTTTATGTATGTTCGCCATGTAACATGAACTTCCTTCTTTGCAAAGCATCCTTAACAGATAAATAGCAAAAAATAAAATAAAGATTATTGTAAAGTATAATAACTAATATCTCAAAGGATCAGGGTCCATAAGCCGTGTTTTTGGCCCATGAAATAAGCCTAAATTCGATTTTGTTATACTGACTTAATTATTTCACCTTTTAATATTAGAAGGTTCATCCTGTACGATTTCAACAATAGATTTTGCATTTTATTCGGATTTATATGACTTACACAAGCTCAAAGTTCGTATTATTCGTAGTTTTTGATGAAAAATATGCAATTTCTCCTAATTTTACCTCAATTATTTATATGAGCGCAATCGTGCAACACTTTCTTCTTTACATACATTATAAAATACATCAAAATGTACAATATATGTAAAAATAAAAGTGTTGCAAAGCTGCGCACATAGTAAAATATTAAAAAATATATTAAAAACTGAAGTAAAATTAGGTGAAATTGCATATTTTTCATCAAAAGCTATGAATAATATGAACTTTGAGCTTGTGTAAGTTACATAAATCTGAACAAAATGCAAAAAATATTGTTGAAATCGTACAGGATAAACCTTCTAATATTAAAAAGTGAAATAATTAAGTCAGTATAACAAAACTGAATTTTAGTCTTATTTCATGGACCAAAAACACGGCTTTTGGACACTGATCCTTTTAATTGCTTAAAAGGCATATAGCTAACATAGTGAAAAAGTATTCAAACCGGTACTTGAACCCGGATCATCAGTATCTGACTGATGCGCACTGGCGTTCTACCAACTGAACCACTTGGAACGATACCCAGCCTGGCACTTCTCACTATCACATGTTGCAAGGCTACAATCACAGCACAAGATAGAATACTTTACTCTGAGCCACCAACCCTGGGGCAGACACGAAACTAAAGAGAATCTAGCATTGATGATTGAATAAATCTATTTATAAATCTATAATAACTATTATGTTTAATATAATCTGATAACAAAAAATATTTTTTGTAAATAAATAGCATGTTTACTAAATTAGGAATCTTAATTCTTATGATCATCTTTTTTTTCTTAATTTTTAATCTTTCATTTTTATAACCTACGTATAATGCACGCCTGTAATTTTCGTTCAGTTTTCTTGTATCAAAAGTGAGCATTATATGCCAGAATATATGATATTTTCAGATTATATGAATGTCAGTCAAATGTTAAATGAAAACCATAAAAATGATTTAAATAATAATTTAGCGAATCTGAAACATATCTGCATCATTTTTCTATATAATCTTCCTCACACTCAATGTAAATTCTCCTACACTAAATGCCTGAATTTGTATTACAAATAAATAAAAAGATTTTTGTTGGCTGCACAACCAGTCTTCCACTGTTCAGTTTTCTCATCTCTCTATTTTTTTTCTTTTGCATTTTCATTCACAATCACTTGGCATTTTTTTTTACAACTCTTATTGTAATAGTGTCTGATGTTTTACATAGATGAGGAACATTTCTTACATTTCCCACTATTTGTGAATGTTGTATTTTGCAACTATACTTATTGCTAGATAAACTTGCACCAACTTATTTAGCTAAATTGCAATGGGTTTTTTACATCTTCATTTGCCACTAATTAGTATTTTTTTGTACATATCTCAAGTTTAGTATCTGTCTTTACTGTGTTATTATGCAAAGCTTATTCATCTGTACTCTTCTACCATCTACTGTATATTCGTTATACAGGATGTCCATAATTGATTGTCCTGGTTTCCTTACATCATAATTTTTGATTTAGAATATGAAGAAAAATATTATTACATATTCATAAATTATAATTAAAAAACTTTTTTTTAATAACACAAACAAAGTTACATATGGGTAAAGTTGCAACCCAAAATGCTATTAATTAAATAAGGATTATAATCAAATAATAATTAATATTAAAATTTTATCAAAAAGCTGTTAATGAATTGTGAGTATAAAGTTAGATGGATAGATATTACATAATTCATTAACAGCTTTTTGATAAAATTTTAATATTAATTATTATTTGATTATAATCGTTATTTAATTAATAACGTTTTCAGTTGCAACATTACACATATGTAACCTGAATTGTGTTATTAAAAAAACTTTTTGAGTTGTAATTTATGAATATGTAATAATATTTTACGTCATATTCTTAAATCAAAAGTTATGAGGTAAAGAAACCAGGGCAATCATTTATGGACACCCTATATTACTAACTATTACAGTGTCAACTAATAGAGCAGTGATATCATATTGTTATTTTTCATTACAAATTTACAGTTTTCATTTGATGGACATAGTTGTGTAACCCTATTTTACTTGCATCTGTTTTCTCCCAAAATGAAACTGTTACAGCATAAATCTTGACCTGACTAATATTTTACTCAAGTTTGGGTCAGATTTACTATTGATTTATTTTAAATGCTTGTCAGGTTCAAGTTATGCTAGATTTTCTTATTGCAGGTCAGGAAGATTGTTGTGATTTGTGTTCAGCTATATCCCAAAATTTTTTATGGAACAGAAAGCAGTTCTGTTTTGTGTGGAAATAGATGAATATTTGACATAAATGATTCACAAAATAAAGACACTGAGACACATATAATAATTGTGTATTTGTAATAATAAGACTTTGTTTTTTTATTTGTTATCAATATTATTTTGCAGATCATTCTTTTTTTTTTTTTTTTTTTTTAATTTCCTAAATACCTACATGTATAGTACCAATTAGTTTTAATTGCATTTGGTTATTGATATGTGTGGATTTAGATAAACAATAAGTACCTGAACCACAATGAAGATTACACTTGAATGTGAAGACAATAACAGACATTTAATGAGATATGAAATACACATGAATGACTAGAAAATACTTGTACAGTTGATTAGCATAATTAAAGATGTAGCCCTTTGCCTATTTTACATCACTAATATAATGGAGAAGCACTTTTGCTTTCTCTCATTAAATAAAGATAATCAGCTACTTAAGACTTATTTGAAAAACCAACAGACTTCTTTGGTGTCAAATTTTAATAATAATCAAACCCATCATCATGAACCATAAATCTATGATGGCTCGAGAAATCTTTATGCTCCATCGAGTTGGTATGCTTCATTTAGATGTTACTCATTATTTGGTCATCCTGACTTAACTGACAACCCCATCTGTCATCATTTCATCGCATAGAATTTGGATGTCTCACTGACCCTATTTAAAAAAAAAAAAAAACAGTTTTCTGTAGCATTTTAACTGTCGAATACCGAACTTCAATTTGGATACAGCCCCTAAATTAGACTCATTTTAAAATACAGTAGAACTTCCCTTTAACGAAGTCCCTATTTAACGAAGTTTTCTACTTAATGAAATTTTCTGCAGAACTTTGACTTTGAACACCATTAGCATGTAAATTAATCTCCATATTACGAAAAATATATTCTATATAACGAAGTTTATTCCACTTTTGTACTTGTATAGAATTCAAACTAAGAGGTTGTTGTTGCGATGGATAGGCGAATTTATGTCAGCGGATTGAACGAAAATAAGCATGTTTAAATAATTTCCATTCTGCTTGTTAATAAATAAAACAATTTTTTTTAACACTAAGAAAAACACTTGTTATCATTACTCTCTCAAATCGAGACTCAAGCGATAACAGTTGGGGAAAGTCGAAATCCCTTTTTTACATTCAATAATATAGAAGATGCAGTGTGGTAATGGCGCCAGATGCATTGAAGCAAAAAATATCAATTAGAGACAGACAGTTACCATTCAGACCTTCCATTGCTCATAGACAATTGCTTCAACAAGAATATGCTTCAAAATGCAAATCGAACATCAAAGTTATTTTTGTTCCTGTTAATAAGTACATTATCGAAAAAGACAGAAAAAAGAGAATATAGTGAAAACATTAGCTAGAGAACCTATGTATCAGAACTGATGAAAGCTTGAGCCAAAGCTTGGGAATGTGATGTGATTTCATTGACTGTACACAAATGTTTTGTAAAAGACGGCTTCATAATTGAAATTGAATCAAATGCTTCTGAATCCAATACCTGTTTCTCATATCTGAAAGAAAAAATTCCTTAATTTAAGCTGATTTCTATTTAACGAATTTTCTTCATAACGAAGTTTTTAAGTGTAACGATGAGACTTCGTTATATGGAAGTTTCACTGTAATTAATTTCTTTGAAGCTAATCATAGGAATTTCATGAAATTTGGTATTTAGGCATAGTTTGAATTGAAGATTTAAAATATCTTGACAAAATTGGGTCTCGTCATTGAAAAAAAATAAAGTTTGAGTTTGTTTTGATATGTAGATGACCCCCTAAGAAAATTTTATATACATCATTTAAACATAGACTTTGTTTCCAATTGTTTGGTACCAGTAACTTTCTTCTACAATAATTTGTTGCAGAGTTAGTAGGAGGTTGTTCACTTTATTTTTTCCATGACTATATAAAACAAACTAATTTTATCTCATTTTTCATATTCTCCTAGCTTTTAGTGTTTGTAATAAATAAATTAAAAAAATATATATATGCCTTGAGCCAATACATAACTTTGACTCTTTAAATTTGTGTAAACTTTTACTGGCTAAAATTGGCATGATAACGGAATTATTCGGTGGTAAAGCTTACCACCTACACAGTTCTTGTTCAGTTGCAAAGTCGGTGTCATTAGAAAATCCAATATTTATCTCCAAAACCTTAGTCTGTTGTCAAAATTAATTTTTTTACCCTTCTCCGATTCAATAGCTGATGAGTGCTCTGAAGGCTGCATTACATCACTTATTTTTTCATCTTTGTGATGCTGAATGACTGGTGATTCATTGGCACAAATCAATTATGCAGCTTTAAATCGCTAATCAACCAATCAAATGCAGCCACTATGCAAATATTTCACTGAATCTTAACTGAAATTTTCATTGTTTACTTTGTGAATGAATTGAGATTTTTAGAGTGGTTGACTTTTGAGAGTTGACTGTATTTTGAATAGTTCTCATTTGCTAATAAGCATTTATTCTGATAGTTTTTGTTTCATTTAGTGTACATTACCCAGAAATATCAAATATCAGATATTTTAAAAGTATACTTGATTAATTTACAGCTAGTGTCTTTAACTCTTGATGGTGTCACTGGGGCTGTTCAAGAAAGAATGAGGGCTGAATACCAATCTAAGCCTGCACACATGATGTACTATGTAAATTTATGGTCCTGCTTTATTTTAAGTACTGGTATGTATTATAAATCTTAAAATTAAAATTACTCATTTCTAAAATTTGTATACTTGAATTATCAACCATTAGATTTTCTGTAATTTTTTTCTGAATTATCCAGGGTTGTAGTGGGCAGGTGCCCGGGCTGGTTTTTTTTTTTAAAAACCCGGGCTTTTAAAAATATATATTTCTGGAAAGGAACAAATGATGTATTTGTTAACAGTTTATGGTTATTTTGTTTTATTTATTCTTTTCTTTGAATCTTAGAAAATATATTTGTACTAATTTACTTGTACTTTTAGATTGGGAACCCTGTCATTTTAAAACGTTTTAGATTTTAATTTAAAATGTAAATTTAAGCTTTTCAGTTAGCTTGAAGAGTATTATATTTACTATAGTATATGCAAAGAAAATATTTTATTCATAGTTATAAAAATAAAATTTAGTTACAGAAAATATTTTATTCATATTTATAATAAAAAAAAAATTAGTTATAGAATTACCATTAAAAAACGTTTTATAATATATTGCAATGCCATTAACACCAATCAAAGAGCTATTTTGGAATTTTAAATACAAGTAATAACAATGAGCAGTGATGATAATCCTTCTACATATTGCATCATTTTTTAGTTGTTTTTTATTGAATAGTGAAGGCAAAATGTAAATGTTTAAAACTAAACTTAACAAATGATCATTTGCAATATTTAGTCTTATTGCACCAACCTATTAAAAATTAAAGTAATCTACTTTGTGTTTGTGATATATATACATATATATATCTTATTTATAATTATTTATAATGGATATACTAATTTTTTTAAAATTAAAATAAGAATAGCCTATTAAGGATAGTTGTGCACAGCTACTGTTTTAATTAAAAAATAAATGCTTTTAGGCTAAGGCAAAATGGAGGTCACATGGTATCATTAGGTGAAGTTTTTGAATAGGAATAATTTCTTCTAAATTAATTGTATTAAAAACAAAAAAATTAACCATATATGAATAGATTATACATACATATAAGAAAATTTTTTGTTGTAAGATATTTTCTTTTATCAACATTTGCTAATCTTATGATAATTTCAAAAGAGTAATTTTTTTAAAGTTATATTTATATTATATTATTAAATAACATGCAATTGATAGCTTTGCAATTTAAAATTTGTTTGTTATTTAAATTAAAGGGATCATGTATGTATTTTAAGAAATATGTGTATTTTAAGAAATATTTTAAGGAAAATATTGAGATCATTATTAAGACTATGAAGTCATTCCCATCTATTAGACTATGAAGTGTTCACAAAGATTGTATTTGAGATCAGGATTGCTACTTATTTCGACAATCAAATTCCTTCCGCTTTCCTGAGCAAAAAATTTAATTTGTCCTGAATAATTCCTCTGAGAATTTTCAAAATTTCAATGGATAAATTTTGCATATCAAAATTTAGTAAAATTCTTTGTTTTTTAATACTCATTTTTAAATTCCGTCAGTTTTTCCAGTTTTCCCTATACAGTAGCAACCCTGAAGATTATTATTTGTGAGGAAGGTGGAATCATAGTCCACATTTTGGCATTTTAACCCAATTTACCTGGGGAAAATTGCCCATTTAACCTGGGTTTTTTAATAAAACCCGCCCGGGCTGGGTTTTTTACAACCCTGGAATTATCCCTTTTTATTTAAATATTACTAAACATGTTTTTTAAACCATTAATAAAAATGAATTCATGATAAATATAATAAAATGCTTTAATATTATTAAATAAAAAATACAACTAAATTTTATAAGATCAATCTTTTATTTATTTTTATTTTTTAAATTCCATTTAGATTTTCATTTTTCTCTACTTAAAAATGCTCCATGTAGATTTTTTGTTGTTTATATATAACTATTACAGATTACTCTTAATATTTAGGAATTTATGTCTTTTTTTCACTCACCTTAACTTTGAGTTTTAATTTTATTTTGTATGTTTTTAACACCCGTCAGAATTTAAACTCATGCAACCTATTTCTATACTCTGATTAATTATCCCAGTGGAGCCAACTCTTGAAAACCCCAATTCAAGAGGATATTGAGGCCTGAAACAAATAGAGTAGGGAAACAGGTTAATTTACTTTTATTTCTACAAAAATTTTAGAACATTTTATTGAAGGTACTAAGTATTCCCTGTTTTTTGAATGGAACAACACTTTTTACTCATATGCTGTTTGCTCTGCAACTCCTAACTTGCACAATATGATTATTATTTTTTAACTTATACTACTCATTGTTAAAATATGACCGAATAATGACAAATGTTTACCTACTTATACAAGACCGACAGACAGACAGACAATATAAACATATTCTGACAGTAAGTAGGGTCATATTTGCTCGTCTCCTTCCACTCTGACTTCTGCATCTGCATGTAGATTTTGTGATGTAAGCAAACCTTGGAGGATAGAAAAGAGAGGACTAGACATGTCAATCTTTCCCTGTCGAAAGTCTTGTAACCAGCAAACAAGTTCTTTCTCCCTCTCTTGTCTCTGCCATAACTTTGACTGATAACAATCCAATCAGTAGTCTCCAGTACAAGATGTGGCCAAATATAGCAGACAGAGGAGGGGGGGGGGTAGGAATGGCTTCAAGTAACATCACTTATGATTACTCCATCTATTGGATCCTCCTTGAAGCAAGCACTTCTCAAAGCTCTGGTGCTGTCATCTATGGAGAGGATCCGGAAGCTCTCTGGGAGATTTCCACATACATGAAGTAAATATATAAGGTTTATTGGTTCTATGAATTTTACATCGATTCCCTTAAGAGATTTTCCTAAAGCATTTGGATTGGTGGAATTGGTGAAATAATATTTTTCTCATTTGTTTAATACTTTTAAAAATCAAACTTATGCAAGAAGATATCCTGAAAAATACTATTATGAATTTGATACTATAATCTTTGAAAAAAAAAGAGAGAGAGAATTGTTTGATAAATGATATAATTCAGTGAAAAATTAAACCTTTGTTTTTCAAAAAGGAATTTATGTAATTCTGTAGGTCTGATGTAGACATTTTAAGAAAATGATGTTGTGAATTAAGAAGATTATTTATAGATATTGCTGGGATTGATCCTTATAAATATGTCACTTTAACAAGTGTCTGTATAGCTATATATAGATTATAGATATTGATTTTAAAAAAAGAATACAATTGCTATAGATCATCATGTTATTTAGAATAAACAATATAATAAGAAGTAATAGTTTGATTAGATTATCTATCTAAAAAATATATATCAATATACATCATGCTTTAATTGGGGTTGAAAAGAAACTCTGAACAGATCATAAAACTTATAAAGTAGATGATTTTCATAATAATACAGCATATCAGTTTGAAGGGTATCATTGGCATAGATGCCCTAGACGTTTTAGAGAATCCACTGTCAATCTTCAAAATCAGATATGTATAAATGATGTGTATAAAATAATTCAAAAGTTAAATAAAAAGATGAATGATGAGAACTGATTGGTATGTGGGAATATGATTTTGAAAATAAAAAGAAATTAAAAATATAAAAAGGGATTGAAAAGAATTTTTTGTAAAACCTTTAAATCTTAAAGACACCTTTTAAAGAGGTAGATGCAGGGTTGGCAAGTTTTTGACAGTGTGACGGTATTATCCGGCTTTAACCATGGTTTTAACCGTCATGTCAAAAACCCCTTTTTGACAGTTTTTGACAACAACTGTCAAAAACCTAAATTTGAGTCCAAAAACTGCTTAAAATTATTTTTACAACAACATTAAATTTACCATTTTTCATAATTTTTAGTGTTAGATACATCGGTAAACTTTTTGATAGTTTTAGACATTATAAACCACATATCCTGAATAAAATCAGGGGTTGATCCAGGAAAAAGTTAAGGCCTATCTAGAAACCCTTCACAAAATTAGATTTAATAAATCACATCCCTTGATAAAATTCCTCTTAATAAAATTGGTCCCTTCAGAAAATTCCATTCCATAAAAACATACTCTCCATTATTTTTATTTTGTTAGGTTTTAAAATGTATCTCTCTATATTAAAAAAAAGTAACCACCGCTGCCGCCGCTGTCAATTAAGATTTTGTGCCTTGAAGTCTTTCTGGACTAATATCTAGAAAACTATTGCATGTAAAATTTTAAAAATTGGTAGTTTTATAAAGAAATGTTCGATAAACACGCTGAAGCAAACAGTGTTTAAATCGAAGAATTATTTTAAGAGATATTTAAAATCAAAGTTCGTCAAAACAGTTTTTTGAAAAAAGTTTTATAGGAACGAAAACTATCCGCAGGAATTTAACCATAATTTGTAAGGATATAGTTGACAAGTTTGCGGAGTGCAGACTGCAATCACTTTTTTAATTTGAGTAATTTTTTCAGGTTATATTTCAATTTTTTATTCAAAATTTTCATTATTTTAACGAAGATTTATTTCATATTTCATAAATTCCATTATTTGAACCGTTGCCAATTTTTTATTCAAAATTTTCATTATTTTGACGAAGATTTATTTCATATTTCATAAATTCCATTATTTGAACCGTTGCCAATTTGTAAAATAGCGCACGTAATAAGATTCCCTTTCAATTAAGAAATGTATTTACACGAGACTATTAAAAACAGAAATAAAACTTTAAAATAATATTTAAATGATCACGTGTTAAAAGCAATAAATGTAGAAAATGACGTAATAAAAATATACTTGCACGTGAATATTACAAAGAGAAATACGAGTAATTAGGGAAATTCACGTCACATTTAAAATGATAAAAAAAAACAATATTTCCAAACAATTTCAATTAATTATTATATTTTCATGAGAGATCAATTTATTTTGACATATCTTTTACCCATTATTGCAAATTTTAAAACAGCGTAAATAATAATATTTCCTTTCCAATGTCAAAATTCTTCTATTTGTTTATTTGGTGTTACAGTTTAACAATAGTTTTTTTTTTTTTTTTTTTAATGAAAATTGATTGACGGGGTAATGGAGAAGTATCAAAAGACAAATAAGCGTTGAATTAAAAATTCCCCGATGAAAAAACTAACTCGTGTAACGCATCTGATGTCAACTGAAAGTGACGCGACGCCACGATTATGCACGTTTGGCGCTAAATCATATATTTTGGTGACAGTTACAGTTGTAATCTGCCCCACCAGTGGCTGAGAGGTTGTGCTCTCGAAGCTGGTAGACGGGAGGTGCTGGGTTCGATCCCAATCGCGCCCGTCGGCCTAATCGCTCGGAGTTTTCGTGGTTTTCTTTCGAGCCGTGGATTTTCTCCATGCGTAAATACGGATTAGGTTCCCTTAGAAAGACCCCCACGAAGGGCACTCCCCCTGGGCCTATATCCCTAGTGTCGATAATTGGCCGTCAATAATCAACCCAACCCAGTTGTAATCTGTTTCAACAGCAGTTGATTCGACCTTAAAATCCCTCAGTCAAAGGAAAATGAATGGAAACCCTGTTACAGCAGATCGCCACTGGTTGTTTAATTATAATACAATCTTCCGTAATCGTTTTAGAGATGATCAAATCAGAGTGTTTTTAAATCATGCGGTGTCAGAACGGGGGTTGGCGAGCGCAGCTCGTAGGGGGCAGAGCCCCCTAGTAATTTACAAAGAAAACAAGTTCACAAGAAAAGAAAACTTTAACAGAAGGACTTAAAGATGTTAACATTAAATGCTTGGTTTGAATTTGAGCAGCTGGATTTCATCTTTCATAACAAAATGGTCACAAAATAAATTTCAGAAAAATAATTTTTAGTTTTCACAAAATTGGCCTCAAGAAAAAAAAAATCTGCTTCGACCCTTGAAAACTCAAAACTTCATTTTGGTTTAACAAATTACTTAGAAAATAATTGTAAGCTATAAATATATAATAAAAAATAATTAACAGTATCATTACATTAAAAATATAAACTAATTAAACTATTAAATAGTACTTGCAGAGTTTCATTCAGGCAGTTTCAGAAGGGTGCTGCACACTGCCTGCCCTGTGATTTACAAAATAGCACCCTTCTTGCCCCCCAGTAATAAAAGTGTCTTTTTTCCTTTTTGTATTAAAAAATTTGCTTTCATAGTAAAAAATTACTCAATGTTGTCTTAAAAAAAGTGTTCTGACTTTTAAATATTAAAAGTAACTTTAAAAACCAAAAGTATGCCTTTAGCAATAAGTGCCCTTATCTCACCATCAGCGCCCTGCCCTTTTTTAAACCTGGTGGAAATTCTGGTACTTGTATAATTTAATGTATAACATTAAATATAAATAATATACTTATTTTTATATTGTTTTAATGTTTGTCCTCCAAAAAAGGTACTAATGAACAAAGGAATGTTTTTTCAACTAGATAAATCATATTCAAAGGTTGGAGTATCATAGTTGAGATTTATTCCAACAGAGCGAAAAGTGCCGGCACCAGGACTCGAACCTGGGTTTGTTCATTATGACCTAATTACATGGTATATAGGAGTTTCTGTGTTGTATCACATTCATCGTGTAAAAATGCTATAGTTATAGCTTGGATGAATAAAATTAGCGTTGCAGTTCACAGCCATGTCCAAGAAATAAGAGTGAATTATGCCAACCAAGATTATTGTTGGAATAGCTTAGTAGGAAGAGCGTTGGTACAGCAAGCCAAAGTACCCAGGTTCGAGTCCTGGTCCCAGCATTTTTCGCTCTGTTGGAATAAATCTCAGCTATGATACTCCAACCTTCGAATAAAAAAAGGTATTATTTTATAATGTATAAAAATTAAATTTAACATAAAGAAATAGTTCTAAATAATTAAACTGAACCTAACATAATAAAATGACGATATATTATATCTGTGTAAATATTGAGAATAACAAACCTTCTTCTTTCAAGTTATTGATTTAAAGAATGTTTAATTAGATAGATTTCATATTATAATTCATTTAATTACTCAAAGAACATTTGTGTTGCATTTGTGGTTTATATTTAATGTTTATGAATAAAAACAAACATTTAGAATAATTAAAAGTTTAGGTAACTTATGATCAGTCATTGAATAGTGGCCACTTTAGCTTTACACAAGCCTTTATTTATTTATTTTTTTTAAAGCATAAATTATATTGCTATATATATTTTTTAATAATAAACTGAATATTTAATATAGTAATAAAGATATAAAAAGTACTTTGAAAAATACATTTAATAGTAATTTTAATATTTTTAGCTTTTTTTCCTAGCATGGCAATTGACAAATAATTTGAATTATGATATATAATTTTATTACAACTTAATTATAGTATGACTCAATAAAAAATATTTATATAATATATAAATTATTATTTAATCAGTTTTTAGCTTGATTTAATATAAAATATCACTAATGATAGCTAAAAAAAATGTGTATAAGGTTTTTGACACTTTTCGACAGTTCTTGACACTTTTCGACAGGTTTTGACACTTTTCGACAGGTTTTTGACACGTCATGTCAAAAACCCAACCCTGGGTAGATGTAAACCTACCAAATTAATATATGAGATGAAAGAAAAAGGTAGATATGTTGATGTCTGTTCAATTTATCCTACAATAAATTATTTTGATTATTAATAGGTAATCCTAAAAAAAAAAAAAAAATACAAACTTCAGAAATATGATAAAAATGGTTTGATTTGATGCAATGTACTTACCTCTAGAAAACTATATCATCCTGTATTACTTCATAAAGAAGAAAAATGAATATTTAGTTTGTGTAACTCGTGTTCAAAAACTATAAAATGTGTTCAAAAATTATAAAGTGTAAAATTTTAAATCCAACATAGAGAAAAGGAGTGTAGAGTACTGTGAAATGAGAAATAAAGAATGTAATAATACAAATGATGGAAGAAGTTTTATTGGTACATTGAAAATTACTGAAGTTGAATTGGCCATTGAGAAAGAGTCAATTCAAGTTAAGTTTTACATCTTAAAAATAAATCAGATGAAACTATTTAAAGATTGTTAAAATGTTTTTGAAAATAAAGCTTGATACAAATGATAAATAGTCTGAATTTTTTTAAACCAAAAAAAGGATACAAGCATTGTGTGAAAGAAAAATTAGATCTTGAAATAAAGTAAACCCTGGAATGATATTTATATAAAAAATCTATTTAAACTGCTTGTGGGGTATGTTTGGACAGAGAAAAAATATGAAGCAAACTGAGAATGTAAAGGAATTGAAAGACTTTTATAGAATTATACTGAATTACAACTTTAGAGATTTGAATAAGATTTTTGAATGATGATTGTGTACCAATAGATTATAAAATAAAGATTAATATGTTGAAAACAACTTTAATATGAATATTTATACAGCAGCATTTACAACTAGCTCAGCTGAAATAAGATTACATTGTTTGATAAGCTAGGTTTAAATGCTAGTTTAAATGTTTGATAAGCTAGGAGATAAAGTAATGCATTATGATACAGATAGTGTTGTTTATATTGATAAGGCTCTAATGAAGCAAAAATATGATGTATGTTGGTTGAGTGAACAGATGAGTTAGGAGAAGATAAATATGGGAAATCGTGGATGGTAACCAAGTAAAGCCAATGGTTACATTCTAAATTAAAAGCAAAAGGATTTAAGATGAGTTATAAGAGGGAAACTAAACTCAATTTTGATCAAAGAATAGAAGTAATAACAGGTGAAACTGAACATATTGATGTAGAAATAAATCAGTTTCAAATAAAAAAAAAAAGATAGAAGTATTAAAATAAATAAAATGAATAAGAGTATGTTTGAAATTGATGTTTAAGTATAATAAAAGAAGAATTTTAGATAATTTTGATATTGTATTTTTTAGATTCTAAAGTGCTTGTAAAAAAAAAAAAAAAAACTTTATCTGCAACTGGATGATACTACTCTTATCATAAACATTTAAGGTTTTGTAAAAATAGCAAATTAAAGCCTTTGTGCAAGAATATTAAAAGGCAAAAAACCAATGTTAAAAATGCACAAATAATACACAAAAAGCAGCAAACAGCTGTTTCGAATCCACAAGTGAGATTCTTCTTCAGTGCGACAAAGGGCAAAGCACAGCATGCTAGAAACAAAGTGCTTTTTTTGCAGTTGTGCATTTTTAACATTGTTTTTCTGCCTTTTAATATTCTAGGTTTTATTCTCCCTACTCAAAAGATAGAAAGGGAGATTAGCCGAGTATGCTTGGAACAACCTTTTCGGTTAATGTTTATATCCAATTATAAGTTGAGTGAACAAGAGTGGATAATTCTAACTAAAAAATATTAAAGAAATACATGGTTTGAGATTTAAAAGATATTTAGATAATAAAAGACTATAGATTAATAATGACCTTGTGAAGGATTATTTCAAACAATTGTATACGTTATATTGTGGTACATTTGTGAATAAAGGAGGAGTTATAGAAAAGTGATATTTGAAGAATTAAATATTCCATTTTTTGGTTTAACTTTCCAAAATATGTTAAAACCAGTGGACTGATGCAAGGATTTCACTCTGCAGTCTAATATTATTTAACCTTCAGGTTTTTTAGATGCAGGTTTAAACTTCTAAAGAAAAATTAAGGATACAAATCTCTGCAAACAACATTAACCTGAATATCATCTCATTTATTCCATCAAAGTTACAGTAAAAACTGATCAAAGCAAAAAGCACGCACAAGAAGAAAAATTAACAATCGTATTTTAACTGCATTAGATGCATTAGAGGAATCGGGGGGGGGGGGGGGGGGGGGAGAGATAAAGAAAAATAAATTGAATACATATAAAATGTACTTTCTTTTTTTCTACTAATTATTTTTTTATAATAATCATTGCTTCGCATGATATAATGCAGCATTTTATTTTTGTGGCAACATTGATTTGATAAAAACCTTTCATTTCATTTATGAAATCAATGCTAATTTAATTTTAAATTAACTGCAATTTTTAATCAAAAACATGTTTTAACAAAATGTGAGTGTACTATGTCAGAAGACTGCTCAAAAACCTTTCAAATGATATCTCATTTGTTGTTATACGTTTTGTAAATGCATAGAAAAAGGGATATTAGCAACAGAAATAATATATATGATATTAGGAAATGGGTGTTCTATGTATAGGTGCATGTTTTATAGAAATTATATTTTAAGATAAGTCTTTTGACTTAAAAAAAATAATAATTCTAAATAAATGAATGAACTATTGGGAGATATTAGAGCTTTATACTGTAGAGAAGAAGGAGGTAAAATCTGTGAATTAGCTCATAAATGTGAAGGTTTATTTGAACTTTATGAAAAATACAATGATATTTATACCAGAAATTTAGTTTCAAAATATTTAAATGAGATGATTTAGTTGCTAAAGAAAAAATGGAACTGTTAGGTCTTGGGATTTTATTCAAGATAGATAGAAACTTTGTCATGGGCCAACCTAGACTATCTGGAGCCCCAGGGCAAGCATCTTCCAGGAGGGGGGGGGAAGGCGAGGGTTCTATCTACCCACAGAAAACTTTTAGGGGAGTATGCTAAAGTGTACTAGACTATTGTATATATACATAAATTTCCAACCAGGCACTATTCACATCTGCATACAGGGTATCACAAGAAATGTGGTCATAACTTTAACAGGGGATAGAAAACACTACTTTTTCTGTGTGTAGGAATATAGTGGCTCATGTAAGCCTCTGAAGTGTAAATACAGGTCTTTCAGTCACTCTTGGCTATTTGTCATAGTATAAAATTTTCTACCAGGTATTGCATCAACATGCATTTGGGTGATTCCATAATTATGGAAAGGCAAGTGCAGGCATATATGTTTATACTATTGCAACAAATTTCAACACTTTACTGCATTCTTCATGCACTAAAATACTTTTGTATAAAATTTTATAATATTAGTTTTCTGATGTTGTAATTCATTCCTTTTTAGTGTGGAGTATGGGAAGCAGAGAGGGAAAGTCTACACTTGCTTCCTAAATCATTGAAAATATAAGAATTTTGGTCATTTTTGGCCAATTTTAATCATTTGGCATCCTCTTAACAAAAATCCTGTTGAGTTCATGGAGGGGGGTGGGAGTCCAAGGCAGCTGTCCCGCATTAGTCAGGCCCTGAACTTTGCTGTTTATAAGAAAGGTTTTATAATAAATGGAAGAATTCAGCCGCATCAGATCACGTAACACTGAAACTTATAAATTAACAGATTTAGAACCAGGAAAATGTCGACTGATTTTGTTGGGAAAAATGCAAATTAAATTTTGGAAGTACAGTTATTGCAAAATTAGAAATGAATGATGGAGAAAAGTGATGAATGGGAAACTCTGTGAAAATTAAATTAAAAAACTAAATAAAGGTAGTATATATTCAATTATAAATTAAAAATTAATGATGAATATTATAATTGTAAAAAAGGAGCAAATTTTTATATTTTTTTCACAGCGTTTTTATGTTTTACTTTTCATTGATTTTTAATATTTTAATTATTATTATTATTATTTTGTACAATGTTTTATTATTTAGAATATCTTAAAGTCATGCAGTATAAATCTATGTTTTTGATCTCTTTAAAATGTAAGGCAAACTTTGCCATGTGTTAAATAATTTATAAATCCCAGCAGATAATTTACTTTATAATGTTAATCCCTGTTTTTATTATAATTGTTGAACATTTCCAGAAGGTAAATTGTTTATATCTTTAAGACTCAAAGATTTTTTTATATTTTAAATCCTATTTTAATTTCATACCTTTTTTATGTTCATTCCCTCATTTCATATATTTTTTTTTTTTTACTTTTTTTGCACTGTTTTATTTTTAGAATATCTTTAAGTCATGCAATGTGATTTGATAAAAATTGGGTCTATTTTTCATGCTATTTTGAGAGTTCCTAATGAAAAAAAAAAAAAAAAAAATGCATGAAATTAATCAGTTTTATATCAAATCAGTCTAAAAAATCTTCAAAACTTATTGTTTTTACTCTTAAAGGGTAAAATATAGGGTGTTCCAGAGCCTCCCTTCCCCCCCATATACTACTACTGTTTTTTTTTGTTTTTTTTTTGTAAATAGATAATCAAAAGCCCAGTTTCTAAATAGTTTCTAACATTCAGTGTCATTTATTAGAGTTTAATTCAAATTTATTGTGAATGGGTACATAAATGATGACTATTAATTGAAGTACATAAACATTTATTTAAAATCATCAAAAAAATATATAAAACTATTTTACTCTTTATCCTGCATGGTTTATTTTGAGTTCATATGTATATATATGTTATCATTGTTAGAAATGTTCATGTTAAACTAGATTCTTGAATTATTCCACTTTTAGTTTTATACTTCACTTTACATTAATTGTTCTTGAAGTAGCTATATTAAATTAAACTTTTATTTGCCAGTGAATGTTATAATCTTGTTTATTTGTTTTAGTTGTTTTAGTCACTGGTGAAATTTGGAGTTTCATGCAGTTTGTTGAAAAATATCCGTATGTTATAGTTAACATAATGGGTTTTTCAATTATGAGTGCTTTAGGTCAAGTAAGTTCTTAAATTTTCCTCTTTATCTCTAATTATTTTATTGATTAGCTTGCTTTTGCAGATTTAAAATAACTCTTTAATTTTCTTTTATTAATAAAAATGTGTAGTAAATATTACAGTAGACTCCCTCAAATCTGCAACCCTAAAATCCACACATTGTTGCAGATGTAAACAGTTAAAATGTAGGGGAAAATTCAAGATTTTTTTTATTTTTATACCATTTCATATACATTTTTAATATGTAATTCTGGTTAATATGATTAAACTCAAGCTTTCTCATGAAGAAAGTATAAATTTATTTCCAAAAAATGACAGTGCTGATATCAGCGACTGTGTTCTTTTTATCAAATATATTTATGTATTCATCAAGCTTTTTAACACTCTCCAACCTAGTTGAAAAGTGTTTATGACTTCGGTTTGTCTGCCGTCTGTCCATGCTCTAACTCCCGTAAATATGCTCGGATTGCCCTGCAATTTTTGTTAGTTAGTGTTGTTATCTATAGCATGTTCCCTATTTCAACTGAAGTGTGTAGCGCTTATAGTTTTTTTACTGGGATATTCAAAAGAATTCCGTTACATTATGGTCTATGGGGAAAAATCATTTGTGGTTTATTTTAATGATGTTACACAATTTCAAATGCATTGTAATTGATATATATTACTAAGGTGCATTACAAGAAGCTTAATATGGAATGTGGTGTGCTTAGCACTTATAGTTACTTTATAGGTACAGTCAAAAGAATTCCGTTACATTACGTCTATGGAGAAAAATCATTTGCGGTTTAATTAAGTAATGTTTCACTATTTTAAATGCATTGAAATTTATATATATCATTAAGGTGCATTACAAGAGGCTTACTACAGAATATTGTGTGTATAGCAGTCGTCGTTCATTTACAGGGACACACAAACGAATTCTCTACTGTCTGTTAAAAAGTAATTCCTGGAAGTGCGTTTTAAGTTGCTGAACGCGATTTTAAATTTAACTCACTTTTTGTCTATTACTTGGTGTGTATAAATTCTGTTGATCATATACAGAGCAGCACAAAAGTTCGCAAACACATTTCCGTTTATTGACAGAAACTCCAGAAGGAGAATTTTAAACTGTGCTATGCATTTCCTAACTAAACTAAAATTTAGCATCCTAGGTAGTATATATACAAATCTATAGATCAATATACAGGGCTGAATAAAAGTATTCGGATATTTTTCCAAATATTTTATATGTTGGAAATTCCTGAAATTACTTTTTTAAATATGTTATGTGTTTTCCAAATTGTTTACTTAGATGTTATCTTTCAGCTTATTAAACAGTAATGATTTGTAAAATTATTTTGGAAGCGTTGGAAAGTGTTACATAATCGATGCTTGACGCATGAATTTTCATTCTTGTTTGGCTATTAAGTCTGGCTAAACATGAAAATAAAGCTTTGTTTTTTACAATTTTAATGTAAATTATTAGTGTACCTTTATGAGGTGAGTTTCATTGAGTAATTCAAGAAAAATTTATCTCATCATTATTATGCATATTTAGTTATACACTATTAATTATTTACTTACTTTTACCTTTACTTTTAATATTTTAATCATTTTTTTTAATTATCTTAATTTTTTATTATTTTACTTTATTTTAAGCATTCATTAAAATTTCGAGTGCATTATTACATTCAAATTACTGTTTAAGAAATGTAAACAAAACAGTGTCCAGAAATCTGCACAACCTCTGTTCCCAAGCTATACAGATTGGAGGGAGTCTACTGTATAAAGTTCAGTGAACATAAGATGTAACATGAGCACATGCAAAACAAAATCCAGGGAAGGGTAAAATTTTTTTAATGAATGTGCCTGTAGTCTGTTGCATAGGCCATGTTTTTTTAAAATGGAGAGCATAAATATGAGATAAGCTAAACTGAGATTTTTTGTTGTTGTTGTTAAAACACCCCGTACAAGGAAATTTTTAAACATATTAACATTAAAAAAATACATAAATATAACAAATAAGAAATATTAAAAATCCAATAGCAAGCTTTTACTAACGTTTTTCCAAATGAAAAATTGAAACTGTTTATTATCCATTTTGCCAGAGGCACAGAAGGTTTTTACAAGAATGTTTTGTTTTTACATGAATGTAAAAAGAAAAACAAAACTAAATATTGTTTTCCACAGGGGTTTAGGAGGCAGGGTCCCCCATGATGAAAATACACTTTCTTATTCTGTTAGTGTGCAAGTTACTTGAAAAGAATAAAAATATATTTTGTGTTTCCAAATCATCAGATAAACAGAAAATTAAAAAATATTCAAATGCAATTTGTTTGAAACATTTCCTCATGAGGGCTCTGCCCTCTCTGAATCTCTTATTGACATTTTAATTTTATGTTTGCAATTTCTAGTAATTGTGCTATTTCAGACTTTGAGTATATGTACGGCTGCATTTTACACTGTAATTTCATTAGCATAAATACTTGTACAGTAGATTTTTATCCTATCGTTAAAAGAATATCTACCTATTTTACAACCTTAAAACATTCGCATCTGTTGCATAAAATGGATAAAATCTCATGTAACAAAGATACTTACACAAATGTAAATTCCTCTTATGAGGCACATTTGTTGATCATTTGATAGTATTTAAAAGAGAGCTCTTATCAAATAAATCCTCATCAATTTCAATAGAAAAAACATACTAAAATCACCCAAAAATAAGCTATTTTGCTAATAAAATCGTGTGTCAAAATAGTGGGCTTTTCTTGTTGTTTTTTTACTTTGATACCTTATGAAATACAGTTTCTAGGCAACGGTTAAATAAAAGAGAAAAGAAACAGATTGAAAAAAATTTTTAAAGTCAGAAAGTAAAATATGTCATTTTTTTAACAGAGGCACAAAATTTCCCATTAATGTAGAATTATTTTTGAATTTCTGACAAAATTTTAAACTGATTAAATTAAATTAAGACCTATATAAAAAATTTAGCATCCATAGATTAATGTTTAAATAAATTATTTAAATGTGCCATTTTCTTTTCAGTGAAGGGTGAAATTTTAAAATCGTCAGAATTCCCATAGAAGACCATTATGACATGAAAGGAAATCTTCTATATTTTTCAAACGAAAGAATAAAATTAAACAAAAAACTATTCAGCTAATTCCAAATATCTCACCAGTATATCTACCAAATATGAAGCTAATTAGGTGCTTTTGTGACAATTATCATGCTAAAAAAATAATAATTTTAATTATTTAAAATTAAGAGTTTGATTTTAAATATTGATATAGTTATGTTTGATTATATAAAACTAATGCAAAAATTTATTAATATAACATTTATTTTCTTGTAGGTATTTATTTATTTAGTTGTTAGTGAATATGGCCCACTTTTATGTTCCGTTATTACAACTACTAGAAAATTTTTTACAGTACTTGGTTCTGTATTCCTATTTGGAAATAACCTATCTTCTCGGCAGTGGCTTGGAACTGCTTTAGTTTTTGCAGGTATATATTGTGAAATTTATTTTTAAATTTTTTATGTTTTGTGTGTATTGATTGCCATTGACAAAGTGGTGTAGTAGTTTACATTCATATAGGAATCATTTTAGAGTGCCTAAATATAGAGGATGATTAAGAATAACTGTTCAATAATTTACAGGGAGGCAGAGTGCACTACAGCAAACAATTTTTGTATAGGAAACTACACTCACAATCCATTTATTCAGTCAGAAATACAAAGTATTTCATCCAGATTGGAATCCTAATTTTTGTTCACAAATTAAACAATATTGAAGATATTTTAATGGAATTTTCAACAGACTTTCTTTCATGTAAAATGTAATGATATCATGGCAAGTATTGGAAGTGACCACCATTCATGTCCAAACAGTGTTGAACTAGTACTGCCAATTTTTGGAATATAGTTTACATTTTAGTTCACGCTTATTGAATTATTGTGCTCTTCCAGCTCTTTTTGTAATGCCATCTCATTTCTCATAAAGCATGGTAAGTTTGTCATTTTTATTAAAAAATACCTTCATTATTGTTAATGTTATGAACAAAACTCCAGGTTCAAATTGATGGATTTTGACTCTAGTTTCCTATACAAAAACTGTTTGTTGCAGTGTGCTTTATCTCATTGGAAAATCATATGAGATGTAATTAATCTTCCTAACTGGGTGAAAAAGTCTGGACCAGGATTCAAACCCTGGATCCCTTGGCTGAAGCTGCCAATGCTCTATCAACTGAGCAATCTCAGACAAATATGGCTAACAGGGATCTGTTTAGGAAAAAATTTGGTCCTTTAAAGGACTCTTCACAAAATTTTTCATTTCAAAACAGGACCCTTCACAAAATTATTTTCCCTAAAACAGGACCCTTCACAAAATTATTTTCCCCAAAACAGGACCCTTCACAAAATTCTTTGTCTTAAAAATAGGTTTTTCACAAAATTTTTCCATCTTTAAACCGAACATTTTACAAATTAATCATCTAAAAGTAAAATCTGACCTGTCACTTTTACATATATAAGGAAAATGTATGTATTTTACATTCATATATCTTTCTTCTTAAAAATGTATAAACAAGAACCTGAATATAACGATCATTTCAAATTTACAAAATTATGATTAGATTTTTCACAAATATAAAAAGCTATTCACAATTTCACAAAAACAGGAGCCTGAGGAAAAAGTCTGGACAGACCCCTGGCTAAACTAATTCACCCAGTTAACCCTAATGATCGTAGCATCTGGTCTGATATCTGAATCCCGGATTCGAATCCTGACCCGGACTTTTTCACCCTGTTGGGAAGATTATATCTTACATGATTTCTTTGCCAATTTGAATAATTGTGCTTATTTAAATGCACACATAAAAAAAAGTAACATATTAAAATGTCTGTGTAATGTGCAACAAAGGAAGACTAATGAAGAATTAAAATAATAAGTAAAAATAATACTATAAATGTTATCAGAAGAACATTTATTGAGAGAATTTATCATTCTATCTTCAATAATAATACATTTCGGGAACTTTAATGTCCACTGTTAATTCGTATGGTTAAAAATTGATGAAAAAGGTATTATAATATTGATTTAAAAAAAAAACATAAACTCAAACAGATATATATATATATATTTAAAAAACAACCTCAGAGAGAAGTAATTAAATAAAAAGAAGCATGATTGATCCCTTCATAAAATTTATGTTAATAAATTAGATCCCTTCACAAAATTCCATTTCATAAATTTTAAAAAAAAAAAAAAAAAAAAAAATCTTTAATTATTTTTATTTTGCTAGGATGGAAATGTGTAATTTGCAAATAAAATAAGCTCTCCAAAAAGAAACACATTAGCAGGAATACTTAAAAATAGATATTAAATGCTAGGTTTGGATTGGATTGGATTGGATTTGGCTAGGTTTTATTTTTCACGAAAATATGATACATTTCATTGAAATAACTTTTTATTCATAAAATGAAAACCTGAGATTAAAAAAAAGAAAAAAAAAAACTGCACCAACTTCTGATGATTTAGATTCACTTAAGAAGTAAAATGTATCTTCCGTTTTTCAATATTATTTTCAAAAAAAGAAAAACTTTTTTGTGCTATATGAAGGCGTTTTAACTTTATGCTGAAAATAAATAAATAATGCTAAAAGTAAGTATTTTTAAGTAACAATTGACAAATGTGTTAAAAATAGCTGTAGCTCCTGTTTGTTCTTAAATGCCCAAAATATACAAGTGTTCTTATTGAAAAACAAAGAAATCAAATACAGTTTTTCTTTTTGATAAAAGCAAATAATCTTTAACATTTTGAGCTAATTTTCAGTACGCAAAAGTAAAAAAAAAAACGTAGTTATAACACAGCATTTGATTAACTTAAGGTTTATTATATTTATCGATAAATGAAAAATGCTATTTGGTTCTTAATCATTTTTATTGTCAATTTCGCATTAAAGCTGCTCACAAATCCAAATTGACAACTTTTTGAAACAGTCACAAAGTTCTTTTTATTCTTAAATGCCTGAAATCTATAAGTGTTCTAAAGAAACATAGAAATATAATAGTTTGGTTAATAAATTTGAAAATATTGGTTCTTAAATTTTCGTGTCTATTACTGCTTTAGTGACAGTTCTCCATTCTCAAACTTACTCAGATGTCAAATTTGGCTAACAAATTATCATTATTTTATTAAAAAATGTTTCAATAGACATTATTTTAGAAAATATGAAAATTGAAACAATCAATCGTTTATAGATACGGGTTGCAATTGTATATTTTAAAGACCTTTTTTTCTCTTCTAATTCAGCAACTATTGCTGATTTAAAAAAAAAAAAAAAAAAAAAAAGAGAGAGAGAGAGAGAAGAATAACAGTAATACAGTAAAATCCCGTTACAACGAATTCCATTACAACGAAAAATCCCGTTATAACGAAATGCAAGCGAGTCCCGTTTTGAAATGTATTCAAATAATGTTAACATAATCTCAGTATAACGAAATATTCAATTTTTTATAATCTCGTTAGAACGAAATAATATGACACGGCAAATACTTTCAGTTGTACATTTTTATCGCTTGACAATTTTTGTTTTCGATGCCTAGTCTTAGGGACAATCAAGCTTATCTCTAAAGCAATCGCTTTTCTCCGAGCTTTGTTGTAAAATCGGTGTGCATAGGCATTTCACTGCAGAAGGAATGTTTCCTTTGTTCGCTCTCCCCTTTTCTCCACCCCTTTTTCTTGGAAGTCCAAGTAAGCTGTAACCAATGTAGGCAAACTTAACAAAACGTGAAATGAGTATTGCACATTCCCCCTTCCCTCTCCTCCCTACCTGAATAACTTTCGCAAAGGAATTTCCAAAGCTCGAAATCAGTTTGAAAATTTTCATCTTACCAGTAGGTCATAAAATGGCGGCTGTTAAGCGAAAACAGTTTAGTTTGGAAGAAAAAAAAGCCATAATTTCTGAAGTTGAGAAAGAAATGAAAAAATCTGATGTTGCTAGCAAATATGGAATTTCGCCGTCTACTTTATCCACTTTTCTAAAAGATAAAGAAAGCATTTTGAAAAAAATTCAAGTTAAAGTCTTTGATCCAAGCAGAAAACGAATTCGAAATGCCCAGTTTCAAGATGTGGATAGTGCTGTTTACAAATGGTTTATGGATGTTCGTTCTAGAAACATCCCTCTAAGTGGCCCTTTAATTAGAGAAAAAGGTTTGGAATTTGCAAGAATGCTAAACATTGAAAATTTTCAAGCCAGTGTCGGATGGTTGAATCGATTCCGAGAAAGATACGGTATAGTGGCAAAATGCATTTCAGGAGAAGCAAAAGACGTCCCAGTTGAATTTGTAAACGAATGGCGTAAAGGTGAAATACAAAAAATAATCAAGACGTATAGTCCTAACGATGTTTTTAATGCCGATGAAGCCGGAATATTTTTTCAGTTAGAACCAAGGAAGACTTTAGCGTTAAAAGGAGACAAGTGTATTGGAGGAAAGCTTTCCAAACAAAGGATTACAGCCCTATTTTGCTGCAACAAATCAGGAACAGAAAAACGAAAAGTACTCATAATCGGCAAATCTGAAAAACCCCGTTGTTTCAAACATTTTAAGTCCTTACCATGCATCTACAAAGCCAACAAAAAATCATGGATGACGCAAGGATTCTTTAATGAATGGCTGATAAATTTTGATAAAGATATGCAAAAACAAAAACGTAAAATTCTTCTACTCATAGACAACTGCACAGCACACAATGATCCTCCTATATTGAATCACATTCGTGTAGAGTATTTCCCGCCTAACTGTACTGCAATACTTCAGCCTCTTGACCAAGGCATTATCAGAGCCGTAAAATCACGATACAAAACTATGTTATTAAAACGCATTCTCTATGATCTGCAAAATAACGTAAACAGAAAGTGCAACATGAAAGAGGCAATTGATATGATCTGTGGATCGTGGGATGATATAAGCCAGAAAACAATAGCCCACTGTTGGAAACACGCGCAGATTGACCAGGATTTAAATAAAGAATCGACGGCTCAAGGATCTAGCGATGTAGTACATGATGAGGAGCAGACAGTCGAATATGAGATCGAATCCACTTGGAACTTAGTAAAAGAAAAATCTGGTGTGTCTCAAAGCATAAGCTTTAAAGATTTTTTAACTGCAGATGACAATGCTGCAACTTGTTATTCATTAACAGAGACAGATATTGTGCAGTCTATTGTTGATGATCGCATTTTAGAAAATGATGAAGAAAGTTCTGAAGATGAAGAAAATGAGGTTTCAAAAGTTACATCTGCTGAAGCCTTAGAAAGCTTAGAAAGAGTGCGCAATTTTATTTCTTTACAGAGCAGTGTACCAGATAACATTTTTTCTAATATTAATCATGTACATAATTTTGTATTGTCCGCAGCTTCAAACTCCCTTGTACAAAAAAAAATCACTGATTTTCTGCATTAAATTTTTTCTTGTACAATTTGAAGATCATTGAAATGGTGGTAAGTCAATTTTTCAGTTCTATAAAAAATATTATACATTGTATTATACTAACTTTACGTTATTAGAAGGTACTACTAATTTTTATTACTATTTTTAATAATTAATTATCTACTAATTTGTATTATACTACTATATTTTTATAATTAACTATGATATGAGGATCTGAATTGAAATGTTTAATTTTCTATTGAATTCCGTTACAACGAAATTCCCGTTACAACGAATAAAATTTGCGGTCCCGTGAAGTTCGTTGTAACGGGATTTTACTGTAGTATTTGAAGGTGAGACCATAATTGAGGGGGGATTCTGCAAGTCAGTAGTTGAGTCACTACTGTAAAATGTGTGAGCCATGTTTCATGATTTTTCTAGGATTTACACGTAAAATGCAAGTAAGCACGAACCCCGTGAGAACATGTTTTGAACTATCAGAAACATATCTTTTAACACTACTGTACATAATTATACAAATGTGATTAACAAGTGGAGTAACAGTATCTCTTTACTCTACTCCTCGATGTGAAGCTGCTTCTTTATGAATATATATATGAAAAAATCCTTTATTAGAATCCAGGAGAACATTAACTAACTTGGAAATGACAGTAGTTTGTAGTTATTTAATTTTGCATGTGTATTTTAAAATTGTCTTTAGGAAAATATAAATCATTTGATTTAAAAACTAAATGAAATTTTCTGAAAAAACAAAAACAGGTAAATTATAAAAAATGCATGTCCAGTAATTTATGAGCTAATTTATAAATAAATAAATATAATTCGAAATTGGAACGGTAAGGTGGTAAGTATGATGCTCTTATTGATATTTTGATATGGCTTTAATGTATATATGTGGCAAAAATCTTTTGAAAAACTTGACAAAGTAATTTTTACTTAATTCTAATACATTTTCATATTCTACGGATTTCAAATTAATGCGATTCTACTTTATTAAAGAGCTGTAAATTTTAAAAGAAGTCAGGGCATAGGCTCAAGCTCACCTCATCCAGATGAAAAAAAAAGTTTTTAAAGTGATATGAGCTATTCCAAAGACTATTATTTTCTTCAATGTTTGAAAATGCATCTCTAAAAAAAAAAAAAAAAAAAAAAAAAAACAATTCTGCACGTAAGAAACACTATAAATGTTTATTGCATTTCTAACTATAGTCTGTTCAGGGAAAGGAGATAACGAAAGTAAACAAACGGGTTGCAGAAAAATCGCCAAGGAGCCACACATTTGGCACAAATCCCTAGGTTGGCATTTTTTATTTTTTATTTTGATTTGTTAATTTTTTAAACATTTATTTTGATAACTATATGAAAACAACACAAGTTGCTAACTGACTTAAATCGAGATTTTAAACAAAAATATGTAAAAGTTTGACGTCAAAATATAAATTATTCTCTATTTATTTTAAACAGCGTTGAATTCAGACATATTTTTTCCTGGTGGGATTTCTGTGCCTCCAGGTGAGACATTATATAGTTTCGGGGGAGGGGAGGGGGGGATTATACTTTTTGACCATTAAAAGTATAAAATCTGAAATATTCCGGGAGGGGACATTTTAATGCCCCGAATGGAATTTCCTCCCGATGCAAACCTTCTGAATTCAACATTGTTATAAACCATCATCAGGAGTTAATTTTGTTAAATACAAAATAGTACAAAACTATTTATATCTTACTTTATTGAAGCCCACTTACCTCATAAATCATTCAAAAGATGAAGTTGAAGTATCGGAACTATTAGAATCTAGATTGATTACCATGGAATCTACTATATTATCTATAGCATTATCTAAATCCCACATTTGTTTTTCCACTATATTTGTTACATGTTGAATGCATCTTTTCCATTCTTCAGTGCCAATTTTGCTGATACTTTGAGAGAATATATCTTTTACATGAGGCATTTTGAATGTTTTGTTTTCTTTCGCAACGAAGTTCTTTATTTGTGCCCAAATCAGTTCAATAGGATTAAGCTCGCAATGATAGGGGGGTAATCATAAGACAGTTTTATTTCGTGCTTTTGCCATTTCATCGACAGCGTACTTGTCATATTTATTTTTATTTTGCTTCACTAACTGCAACAGTTCTGCTTTTAACATTTCGTCCTCAAAAGGGATATTTTTTGTTAAAAGCCAATCAGCAATTTTTTGTTTTCTCCACGAAGTATTCGGTATTTTTTCTGATTTTCGAGAATGATAAGGAGCATTGTCCATTACTATCACACAGTTATCTTCCAGTCGAAATAAGATATCACCAAACCACTTTTCAAAACGTTCTGAATTCATGTCTTCGTGATAATCTTTATTTTTATTTGATTCGAATAAGTCAAGCCCTCCATCCACGAAACCAGAATCGCTACCAATCTGGGTAATTATCATCCGTTTTCCTTTTCCGGAAGAAAGACCAGACAAAAATGCTTGTTTTGATGATTTTACTGAGGTATCTTTCCAAACTTTACTAACTGTATGGCCTGCATTCAACCAAGTTTCATCCATATAATATATTTTGCGCCCTTCTCTGAAAGATTTGATTTGCCTTGCCTTAAATATTTTCTTCGCCACACAATTATTTAGTTTTTATCAATGAGAGTACTGTCTCGTCCTCTCCGTGAATATTTAAAGTTTAATTCTTTCAGGAGATGATAAAATGTTGTCCTTTTAAAGGTTGGCAAATCATCATTTACAACTTCCAAAACTTTATTTATAGTGGGCAATTCATTCCTCAAAAAGAACTCGTGGATTTTTCTCCTAATAGCATTCCTATCAAAATCATCTATATTTTCTAAAACACGTTTACGTAATTTTATTTTCTTTGGCGAGTTTAACACACCACATTTTTTATACTCTCTTAACATTCGAAAAACAGAAGCTTTACCTACGCCTGTTATACGAGCAGCATTATCTCCTATATGAGAAATCGGAAGTTCAGGATTCGATTCAAGTTCCGTTTTATATACATTTAAAATCATATCTTTCTCCACCTTACTCAAAGCTTTTCTTTTTACTCTCTTCTTAGGCGGGCCCAAAGAAGAATTTTCACACTCCATTTGTGTATATAAAATACCAAATCAATCGAAAAAAATCGTCAATTTTAAAAGTGAAAGACAAGAAACAAACAGCCGTTTGGGGAAAAAAGCAGAAGCTCAAACAATTGGCGCTTCTGGCACAGCGCCAGGTTTAAGCATCGCCAATCTGCATGCGCATTTGTTTACTTTCGTTATCTCGTTTCAGCGAACGGAGTATAGTAAGGGTCAGTAGCTAGGTAATGAACAGCAGATCAGGTCCTCAACATCAGTTCTGCAAGTTGCATTTTTATTTTGAATTCATTTTATTTAATATTTTATAACTTGAAACCCACAGTTTAATTTCTTTCATATTAGTATTGTTGCAAGTAAGATTTCAAGTAACTTAACTCTTGTGAATTGTAATGGAAAATATTATTAGTGGGATCTGCTCATCTCAACCCCATCGTCTTATACTTTGACAATCACAATTCTGTACAATTTTCATTGCATTAAATCCTCCATACTCATATATAATGTACACTTTGCTATTTTAAAGGCAGAAAATCTAGGGGAAAAAAATTTAGAAATCTTCAGTCACAATATTTTTTTCCTCTTTTCTCTCATTAGAAACATTGTTTTAAAAAATTTATTGACATCAGAAATTATTACCATATATTTCATCATAATACACAAACTACAGTACAAAAAAGTGCAATCATTTCACTTACTATTTCTATATTTGTAGGCTGATATTACAATATCTATATGTTGTGTTTAATATTTTAATGAAAACATTTGGTTTCATATAGCTCTCAGAAATATTCCATGTACACACCTCACTTTTTAGGCCTAAAATTTTGGGAAAAAGTTTGCATTATACACAAGTAAATATAGTAGTTTGTTTGATTGATTTATTCTCCTAAATATTTTATTAGTTACTGATAATTCTAATTGTTCAATTCATTTGAAACTGACTACTTGAGCCCCTCCTATAATTTTTAAATTGCTATGCTACTGAAGAATGTGTTTGAAAATTTGAAAAATGATTTTTTGGTAATTATTCTTAAAAGAGGGAAGGGGGGGGGGGGGTGAAGCTTTGAGGAGAAAAAGGAAATGTTTTCTCTTTATCTTTCCATATTAATAGTTATCCTTCTGACATGCTTTAATTATACTTTACTTAATTATATTAACTGACATACTTTAATGTAATTTTAAAATTTATTTTCAGGTTTAACACTTGATGGTGTTTACGGGAAAAAAAGCAGTGGAGATAAGAAGACATGATTTCAAATATTTTAATTTTGTTGAAATTTTAAACTCATAAAAACCCTGTCTTAAATGAGTTTTCATAAACTGGGGATGGTTTGTTTTGGATATATGTAGAATTTAAGAATTTTTATTTATTGTTTTAGTTCAGTTAAATTATATTTTTAAAAATGTAACTATAATTTAATAATCATTATTTTAACTTTTTTGGTTTGTACTTAAAATTATCATAACAAATTACAGGTAAACCTCGTTATACTGTCACCTTTTAGGACCTGGCAATTGTGATATTAAGTGGAGTCATTGTATAAAGAAATTACTTTATTTCTAGTAGTTAAATTGGTTATGGTAAATTTTTTAATGAACCTAATATTAAAACTTATTCATTAGCAACATTAGTGTATTTTATAATAATTTTCTTTTTTAATACACTCATTGAAAAAAGAAAATTCATCTAGAAATCAGCCCTACAAAATATTTATTTTAAAACTTATTAAATGAAAAATTATACAAAATTTCATTAACATTTCAAAATCCTCTTCAGTTTTTTCATAAAATAATTAAAAACTATGCAAGGTACATAATGCAGCTACAGCGTTTTAGAATTTGGGTATTGTTGATCTTTCTTCAATGAGTTCATAGTTACTCTTATTTAATTTTTTATTCTTTAATTATATGTTTCTTCTATCATTCAAAACTACCTTTTGTAAAAGAAATAAAAAATGATATTATAAGCCAAAAGTGACAGTTTATCAGGTTTCCATATTTTTTAAGTGATGATTTATTAATATTTTTTAGCACTATATCTCTTGCTGTTTGGCCGGACTTTAAGAAATTGACATTATATACAGAGTGACGTTTTAAGCGAATGACAGTTTAACAAGGTTTTACTGTATTTTCAATTTTTTTTATTATATGTTTTAAAATATAATGATAATTATAATCATTAAGTACATCTGTGTTTTTAATTAAAATACTCACAATGAAAAATTTCAAATTTCTTAGTATTTTTTATTTATTTGTAATATTTTAAAATTGTTACAATTACAGTGTTACTGTAAAACTTGTATCTGCTATATTATCTCAGGGTTTTTATGTGAAATGGATTGTTAAATCCTTTTATTTTAAAAGACCAAAATAATATATTTATTATTTATCTCATATGTTAAAAAAATGTGCACTGAGCATATTTTATGTTGCAATACATTTATACTTTGTTATCAGATGATCATTCTGTAGATATTTTTCTCTGAAAGTTATTGGTGCATTTTTATTAAAAACGTCCTTCTTGTATTTTTATTTATTTTTGTTTAATAAATTTAATTATTATTGAAATGAATCATATAGTTAAATTCAAAAATACAGGATATTAGTTGTGTTCAGTAAGTAACTAGCCAAGGGAACTGTAGAAGTAAATATTTAACTCAAATGTTTATCATAAATGCTGAGGCATTTTTCCCACCAGGATACCAAGCAGACAGTTGTGTTCCTATCAAAGCACTAGAGTTTGTAGTATCATTCATCATCTAATTGAAAAAATGCAAAATCGTAAGCTGAAAGGTCTATAGTATAATGTTGAGGGGGGGGGGGGGGTGCATCCCACTTGAATTTTCAAAGAAGATTTTGAGTTGCATTGGCTGTGTATCATCTGGAAAGAGAACAATGCTATCAGAAAGTTTTCCAGATCATTTTGTCTTGATTATAATAATGTTTTTCCATAACATGCATCAACCATTATAGGTGAAAATTAGCGGTCGCCACTCGCCACGTGGCGATTAAAGTTTAAAAAGTGGCGATTAAAAAATCAGCCATCGATCGCCACCCTAGTCGCCACTCGCCAAGTGGCGATAAAAAAATCTTATCGATCGTTAAGTGAAATACACCATTTTTCATGGAAATATGCATCTCTACACTGATTACATCTAATTAGAGAACTGGTTAATTCTTTTTCCTACCAGATGCAAACAGATTTCAATGACTTGGCTGTATTTTCAATATTTCGGCTTTTTCTCATGTGCTTACTCTTTAGTTGGATTATTTTTTCAAGAAAAACAGTTTTATTCTGCAAAATATATTCATCAGCTTTGGTTAATTCCACATGCATTTCAAGTAATTTATTCCATTTTTTTCTCACTGGATACAAGTGGATTTTAAAGACATTTCAGTATCTTCAATATTTCGATTCCTGCCACATGCTCACCAGTTGGATTGTTTCTGCAAGAGATACTGTTTAATTCATGCGAAAATCCTACTCATACTACATGCGATAATCATACTCATACAATAGGTATAAAACTCTTATAGAAAAATATGTTTATATACAACGATTATAATTTATCTAGATGTCAAGAAAGTTTGAAACATAATAGTGGCCACTCACTTTAAAAAGTGGCCACTAATGAAACTGAGTCTACCGGCCACTGGCTACTAACTAAATTTCCCAGTTTTCACCTATATCAACCATGATTCAGTGAAGTCAACAAAAAGGGATCCTTTCAAGACCTCTGAAAACATAATGACTGTTGAACTGATAATTGGCTGTGCTCCTGTTTATGCCAGCCGATTACATGCAACCATTTGACATTTCATTGCTATATGAATTTTTCAGTGAGGTCATTCACTATCCTTTCATATGGTACTTCACTAGCATTGTTTGATATATAGGTATCTTGTTCGAGCTTTTGACTCATTATATATTGAACATTCTTAAAACATACCAATTTTTATTACATATTCAATATAGCTTTGGGCTGCATTTGTGATATAGTCAATTCACCAATTGCAGCATATCAGCAGATGGGTGGTGCCAGTTTTAAGTCCTAATCATACCTATTGATCTAACACAAGGCATGAAATTTAAAATCTAAAGGCAGTCGTCATATTAAAAATAGTGGTTGCTTCAATTTTATACCTAGTTGAAAATCCTTTACTGAACCTTTTTTATTTATTTATTGCAGTTTACTTGTCAGTAATGCTTATTAAGATTTATATAAAATATAAACACCATTATCCAATAACACAAAAGGATTTATCTATTAAAAAAATAACTCTTATATCCATGTTATGATTAAAAATTGTAAAACTTTTTAACAAAAACAGATTGACTTGCTGACAAACAGCAGCAAACAAATTAAATGTATTAGTAAACTATTATGAAAAGTCAATGGAACATAACATTAAATTTAAACGTTTCATTCAATGGAAAGAAATATTTTTATTATAATATATTTAGTTTCTCACATGTTTAGGTTAAAGTAAAAACTAAATCCCATATTTAAAATACACATATGTATGTGCTTAAGTATTCCACATAACTTTGTCTTTCAGCACAAAGATCTGAAAATGATTTATATATTACTTTAAATTTTTGATCACCAATGATGATCAGAAATTTCATATCCTGATCTAACCATTTAGGATTTTGTGCAATTTTCAATGAACCTTATATAAATATGAGTTATATTTTCTGAGAAAGGTCATCTGCATGTGGCATCCTTTACTCTCTTGTGCGAGCTTGTTGTAAACAAATGAACTGTCTATTTTTATTTCTCTTTTGAAATTTTTTGTAAGTTACAACTTTTGAAAACTTCCCAATGCAATTTTGATGGGTGCCTCTCATAAATAAAGATAAAATACCTAAATAGAATATTAAAAATACAATAGTTTCTCGTTATATTGCCCATACAGATTTGTCATTCTTTTCTCATGTCATACAGGGAGAGAAAAAAAAACAATTCTTAAAAACAATTTTAAATACACTTTTTAAGTAATTTTAACACCTTGGGGAAAATATAAAATATTTAATTAAAGGTTAAATTTCACACTACAAATAAATACTCATGTAATAAATTAAGGCGTTGTGAATAACTCAACAAATGAAGAAAAACTATTTTAAAATTTTGCACTGTCGCTCTTAAAAGATGGGAGTGCTACATTTAGTCTTATTTTTATGTGATTAGAAAGGGAACAAAGAAGTTATCTACTTGTTCGCTAATCTGACAAAAAAAAAAAAGTTTATTCTTTGTATTTTTAATTTAACACATACCATTTATATAATGCAGCTTTATCAAATTTGGAAAGCTCATTTTCAATTTTGCTGTTTATGTTGTAGAATGCTTTTTAAATAAAAATTCTTCCATATGTCAAAATTTAACCCAAGTCATATAAACATTTTAAAACAAAATGTTTATTTAATATTATTTAATTTATTTCTGTGTGGTATATATTTGATTTCTTTTATTAAGAAATTTCTGGTTCAAAGTATGTTTAGTTGTCTCTGGTCAAACTGACTGCTATGGTTGTTCTAGTGTTAATTGAACAAGTATACATAGCCTAATTCATAAAAGAAAATTAATTAAAAAATGGTTTCATTCAATTTCATCTCCACTTCTTAAAAACATGAATATATAATATATTTTTATTTATTTGTAGCATTTGTTACTGTGGGGTTAATTTGGTCAAGTTAGAGTATTTTTTTTTTCAGTTTCCTTTTATATGGCAAAATAGTTTTAATAAAATAATTGAAAACTGTCTCAAATCATCACTTGGCTCCTAATAAATTTCCTATACATAACTTATGATACAGAGCCAAACACTTGCACAATTTCTAACATAATTTTTAACTTTCTCCCTCATTTGTTTTCAAATGTGTTTACCTCTTTTAAGTTTTTTTAAATTGTTAAATCACCTTTTTTGTGATTAATCTTTTAATACCAATTCGGTAGATGTAACGTTTAAAAAGAATTAAGTAAATTTTCCATATGTCTGACCATGCTAAATTGAAATGCATTGTAAATGGAAGTTCTCCAGCACTTTTTTAATTTTGTTAACTCAAAATTACCCTTTTGTACACTTAGCCATGTAAATGATGGCTAAGTGTACAGTGTTTTATCTTCTATTATTTTATAAGAAAAGAAAACAAAAATTAATCCCTTTATGTTTATGTATTTTATTTTCTAAGTAGACTTTAAAAACAGCATGTCTTTTTATCCTTTGAACTTAAAAAAAAAAGTACATGTAATGTACTTTAAGAAGTATTCAATCTTAAGATCAGTCTAGAACAGGGGTTCCCAAACTATAGTATGTGTACCAATACTGGTACACAAAGCTCAGTCGACTGGTATACAAAATTCTGATACTGGTACGTGAAATGAAATACAGCATATTATTATGAAATCAAAAATGGCACAAATTTATCATCCAAACGAAATTTTCGAATGCGATTTAAGAACTGTAAACGATATTTTCTTTTTTTGTTACTAGATTTTAGCACAACATATCCATGTGAATGTACTTTTTCTTCAATTCTTTACAGGAAATACAAATACAGGAATAAACTAAACATCAAATCTGACTTGCAACTAAAACTAACTAATACTGAACGAGACATGAGGAAGCTGTGCTTGATAGAGCAAGCCTACCCAATCACACCATCACATTAACAACACCAGGAAATTACTTTAATAAAGCTACTATGTATGAATCAGTTGGCCAATAAGTCATTAAATATTGTAGCTGTTTTTCAACCAAAACACTGTATTTTGATATTGTATGTATTATTAAATTGTAATGATGATAGTACTTTTTATTTGAATGTTAATATAAAGCAGTCAATCTAAGTAACAATTTAGTAACGTAATCTTGCATTTTGAGGTACAGTAAAACCTGCTAAGAAGACGGAAGCATAAAATACCGGAGAAATAATCTGTTTTAGAGTGTTCTCAAAATTAACTTTACAGGGGTGGTTCGAAAAGTTCTTGGCCTGACAAAGAAAACATAAGATTTTTGACAAAATTTTATTTTATTTTCAATGTAGTTCCTCAGCAAATCAATACATATGAGACACACACTCTTGTGTGTGAATTCTTTAGTGCAGTGCTGTAATGTTTGTTATGTGGAATGCAGAAGTATGAACTGCAATTTAGTGGTACATCAATCTAAAAATTTGGGAACCCCTGGTCTAGAAAGTTCAGTTATGTAAGTTTTATAGGATCAAAAAACATAGCAATTGAACTATCTTTTCCAGGTATATATTAGACTAAATTATGGTATACAATATCCAACCCTTTTTTAAATTTGACTATTATTTCAATTTTTATTTTTATTATCTGAACAACTTTTATATTCAAATTTTCATACCTCAAAAAGTAACTTTTAAAATGAAACTGTCTTAGAACATGAAAAATTCTTTGTTAAATTCAAGACAAATTTTATAAAGATAATTTTAGGTGTTTTTAAAAGAAAAATTAATAGAAAAACATCAATTTACATAAAAAAGCTGTTTTTATAATATCAGAATGTACAGAAAAAGTTCATTGTCAAAAATGCTATATGATTAACAGGAAATGTTTATATTGATCTTATATACTGGTTTTTTCAATTATTTGAAACATTTATTTTTAAAGTAATTAACATCTTTTATATATAGTGGTTTTATTTTATTTCCTGTTAAGACACTAAAGAAAGATTTAAAAAAAAAAAAATTGAACATTTAATGCTTATTTCATTTACTGAGTCAATTTCTTCAAGAAATATTTATTTTTAAGTGGCTATTGAGTTTCTGTATTTGCATCCCTTTTCTTTTTCATCTTTTTAAAATAGTGCAAATTAGCGTGTTTTGAAAGCCTGTGTGGCCTAAAATGGATTGGCAAGCTTACTTATTTACAATTTTAATTATTCAGTTTTAACTTACAGAAGATTATTTTTAAATGTAAAAAGAAATTTAAAAATGCGAAGGATAATTTTTGTAAAAATCACAGTTTGTATGAATTTGAATCATAATAAACATTGACATTAAAATATCCATAAAAGGTTATCAAAATTAATTAGTAAATAATAAATTATTTCTGGTAAATAATTTATTTTTTTCGCTTTACAACAGACTTTTTGCAAGGAACAAATTTATAATGAATTAAATCTACTTTATAGATGAAAGTAATATTTATATGGCATGACTAAATAAAGTTTAACCACTGACTGGCCATCAAACAAATTAAAATATCCTAAAATCTAAAACATTTTTAAATGTCATAGTGTGTTATTGCATTAACGAAATTTCAGGTTAATAAGCAAAATTTTCAGTTTCAATTTTTCAACATATATATTAAAATTTTTTTTAAATGTATAACGTTTTTAGGAACTTAGTTTGAAGTGAACCTCCTAGATTTAAAATTTAACAAATGAAGAAACATAAATAATGTTAAACAAAAATCTGATTATAGTTTGTTTACCAGAATTTTTATTTGTTAATATTTCCATCCGTAACTTTTGAGTTGAAGTATTCCAGCATCTATATTATTAGAAATCATTCCCCGCAATATCTATATCATCTTGAAATATTATTTTAAAATACCATAAAGATAACAGGGGTGATTGTGAGTTCTTAAAAAAATGCCTGAAATTTTAGCGAGAAAACATTTTTATAGGAAAGAGGGGGGGGGGGGGGGGGGCATATAATTTAGTGCAGTTAGATCAAATTATGAAAAATATGAACTTTAATTTATATTTTAGTCTTATTTTATGAATTTAACTATCAGAAAAACTGGAATTTTGGTACTGAAAATGAAAAAAAAATACCTGAATTCAGGTATATAACCTGAAAACAATCACCCTTGAGATAAGCAAGAAAGCCCCATCACCTATCCTAATTTAAAAGTTGCATTAAAATAACCCATTGGTCTAGCATCCTTTTAATAGGACATGTCTTTTCATTGATTATTATTATGTTTTAAGAATTATTTTGTTGTTATCTGCATGTAGTAATGATAGTACATGTCTATACATTTATTATTATGACTTCATTTATGTTTTAGCATTTAGTAATAATAATATAAGTTTGCACCTCTTTACACCACTATTAGTTCTCTTATTTCAAACATATGTTCTACTCTGTAAATTTAAAATAGGGGCTACATTTCTGGATGATTAATTTATGCTAAAGCATGAAAAATATTAGAAAGTTGTTATGTCTGTGTAATCCTGTTGTAATATGATATTTCCAAGCATCTTAAAAAGTTATTCTTAGCCTATTGTCATATGAATAGTATGCGAATAACTATATTCATTACATTTTAGTAAGTGACATATACATTAAATTTTATTAATAAACCTTAACTTTTGTGATTACAATAGCTATATTTTATTAACATAAAAATAATTTTTTCCTCAAAATTAAAAAAAAAAAAGGGGGGGGGGGGGGTAAATGAAAATAATTTTTATCTGTAAAAAAAACGACATTTTTATGAGGTTTTTGACGTAGTGATAAAAATCATGGTTAAACAGGTAAAAACTGTCATGCGTAAAAAGTTGCTTACCTTGGCTTACAGGGCGTGGAGCTCCCTAGCCTTATAAAAAGCATAAATATGACATTTAGATTATGAGAAGAAGAAATTTACTCGCTCATTTTTTCATTGACTTAACACTCTTTCTTATATCAGATTATATATTTTACAATATTCTCATTGTTTTGTTTATTTCCAATTTTTTAGGAATAAAAATCCCAATAATTACAAACATATTGAATATATTAATTTTGTATTTATCTATATATCCATACATGGATACATATACACCCAAACCCTCTTTTTTGTGCATCTCTAAGCATGAAGAGCTACTGGAAATAGTATGAATTATCTTTAAAATATTTTGCTGTTCAGTTTAACCACCCTAAGTGTTTGAAGAATTTTTTAATTAATTTTCTTTCTACTGCTTTCCTCTATTCCTAACATCCTTCTGTCAACATTAATTCTCATCCAGAGAATAAATGATCTTGTGATATTTATAAACATAAGCGCTCACAGAACAAAATCCAGAGAGTGGCAAGATTTTGGAATAATCTGCTGTAAAGACCTTTTTTTTTTTTTTTTTTTTTAAAGGGAGAATACAAACATGAAAAAAAATCTAAACTAAAAATTTTTGTCAGCTAACTTTGTTTAAGACAGCTTGTAAATACATCAACATAAAAAGTAATACAGAAATGTAAAATAAAAAAAAAACCTAAAAGTAAACTGTTTCTATTTTTTTTTTTTTTTTTGATGAAATTACAAAATGAAGCCATTAATTATCAGTCAGGGGACAGAGTCCTTTGATAAATAATAAATGAAAAATTTTGGTTTATATACAAGAACTTTATTACTATAGAACTAACAATAACTATCACTTTATTCTTTTGATTCATCATTAGATTTCTGATAAGGTCGCTGACGATCAAATAATTCACAAGTTCTTTCAATATCATCAATAAATTCAGTGCCAGCAGTTCTTCTACCAGAAACAGGATCAACCCATGCTGCTTGTCTATAAATCAATTTCTCCACATCATACTCAATTTTCTTTCCTTCACAAGGAACTCCACCATCAGGAAGTTTTCTAATAACCACATGATCTCCTTCAGCACATTCTTTTTTCTTATCAAAGGCATATACTTCTGTTTTTTCATGAAAGTACTGGAACAGAAAAAAATATTCACTTTCAAAGCAATACTGATATTTTAAATTTTAAGAAAATGGAAATAGTCATTATTTGAATAAAAAAGAAAGAATAAACAAGTTTACGGAAATTGATCATCTAATAACATAACTAATAAAAAAAAGCAAAATATTTTTTGTAGAAGATCTGATGCAAATAAAATAAGTTAAGCTTCTTTGTCAGTTCCTAAGTGGTCCCTATATTTTAACTGTACCAAATCCAAGAAGAAAAACATTCACCCTATATCAAAGGCTGAAACTACGGCAATAAATAACACATTAATTGTTGATTCTATACTTTGTTTCATATAGTCATTTTCAATATTTGATAAATGCATGTCTTCCACCAGTCAAATGGACTAATTTCTGTCATAATATTTGTTTTGCATTAAAACTCATTCAACTCTTCAGATTTTGCTTAAAACTTCAATTTGCTGGGCATTATTAAGGAGGAATATTTTTCTTTCATAAATGCTGATGTTGTAAAAAATTTAAATTTTTTCCTGCATAGTGTAGAACCAAAAAAGGGAGTACTAGATCTAGTACTTGTACTTTTCATTAAATCTTTTGCATACCACTCATTTAAATTTGTCATTATAGCTTATTTTTCTAATCTTTCCATAAATAAACTGTATTGGAAATCAAATGATTTATTATTCGTATGTGAACAAGAACTAAACAAATTGTAATAAGAACTCTGCATAAATATCAATACAAATACTCTTGAAAGGCCTAAAGCTTTCCATATCCTTGCAGAAAGCCAACCTTTTTTGTATTAATTTAAAAATTTACAAAAGATTCAGATATTTTCTAATAGGTAAATACATGCATTAATCTTTCAAAAAATTTCAGCTGAGATTCTCTATTTTTAATTTAGGATTTTGATATTTAATTTAAATCAAATTCAAAAAGCATGGATTTAGGTTCTCAATCTCTCCTTCTCCTAAAATTGGCAATGTATTTTTGGCAAAACATAAGACGTATTACAAAATATCTTAACCTAAATTTGAAATAAAAATTTTCAAAAAGTTGACTTAAATCAATGATTTTTTTATCAGTTTATTTTAATCAAAATTAAAATCAGCTGATTTAAATGAACAAATTCTAATGTAGCAATAGCAATATTAATGAATTTCATAATTTTTCTCTTTTATTTGAAACTATTGAATAATTGGATAAGATAAATGGGAGATATGGTAAAATGAAGCTATTTGAGGCATTGGGTCGAGTCAGCACTAATTATTTTTGTTGTGGATCAGGTTGGCTCTTATTTATTTATTTTTTTTTTTTATGGTTTTTAAAATAGTTTTCAAGTATGTATATTTTTAAATCAGCATTCAACCTAATTAAGCCATTTGCATGTTTCCATGTAATATTCCATAACTGAATTGCCAAACGAAATTAAAACTTCCCAAATAAATAAAACACGAATTTAACAGATTTATGTAACTGAACTATTTACTTAAGAGGCCACTTCACTAAAACTCCCTAATTGCAAAAATCCCATGTTAACTTATGGAAAAATTGATAAGCGCAATTACTCATTACCTAATATAATTATTAAATTTGAAGTAAACAAAAATATTACGTCTGAACATATTTATATTTATATTAAAATCATTAAAATTACAGACAATTACATTACAATTACATAAAACATTAAAAACATATTAAAATTGGATGTTTCGGATTTACATGAAAATCCCTCATCAACAAACATTTTTCTTAACGTAAGTCACAGTTCTAAAATATCAACACATAGAAAATGCAACGCATCAAAATGTCGAGGCCAAAGTTACAGTTATAATAACACTGAGTATTCATTCAGTAATTGCACCTGCTTCGTTAAGAGGTAAATCTGTAATTTTCGTATACCATGTTAATAATGGGTGCAGCGACTATAGAGCTCATACTTTCTTAGAAGCATGGTATACGAAAATAACAGATTTACCTCTTAACGAAGCAGGTGCAATCCCGAATGAATACTCTGTGTTATTGTAACTGTAACTTTGGCCCCGACATTTTGATGCGTTGCATTTTCTATGTGTTGATATTTTAGAACTGTGACTTACGTTAAGAAAAATGTTTGTTGATGAGGGATTTTCATGTAAATCCGAAATGTCCAATTTTAATATGTTTTTAATGTTTTATGTAATTGTAATGTAAATATAATTATTAAAATAGAGTTTTCATCATCAGAAAGAAGATGTCAGATGCCGACGATGTGTATTTTTGAAAACTGTCTCCTTAAATTTTAAGTATTTCTAAGAAGATGATAAAATTTTCATCAATTGGAAATTTTAAAGTTTATAGGGAATTTTTGAATAGTTTAAATTTAAGGAGACAATTTTTAAAAATGCCCAACATCAGCTTCTGGTGTCTATTTTCTGATGGTGAAAATCCTATTTTAATAATCAGATTAGGTAATGAGTAATCACGCTTCTAAGTTTTCCCATAGGTTAACATGGGATTTTATGATCAGGGAGTTTCAGTGAAGAGGCCCTTTGTTAAGCACTGAAATAATCGGAATCAATAAGGTTGCTATAAATAGTGAAATATTTTACAACTGACCACTGGCAAGTGGCTAAGACAAAAATGCTTTTTGCTGTAGTTGGTGGGCAATTTAAGAAAATATACTAAATGAAAAATATCTATTAGGGTTTCAATTTAAAATTATATTCATCTACGTCAAACACTAGGCAGCTTTAACACTGTAAATTTAAAATAAAGTATTGTATGAGTAGTAATTTATTCAACTGAGTGAAAATGTGCCCAGGCCAGGACTCGAACCCAAAACCTGTAGCTTTAATTGCCAATGCTCTTCCAGTTGAGCTATCTGAATGACATCCCAGCCAACACAATTCACACATACAACTATTTGGTAGAGACATCTGGTCTGTTATTTTAAACAGCTTGACAAAATAAATTACAGGTAAAAGAATTCTAATAAATTATGGACACATAATTACACTTATTTTATTTTAACACAAACTGATTGGTAAATAAACCAAATGAGTTGTATTTTTCCAACTATTTCGAATCACCCTTTCTGTTATAAGAAAAACAAATAATTTATGCATGTTTCAAAATTTTTTAAGAGAACATGTAAAATTTTGGAATTTTAAGGGAAATGCAAACTCTACATTGTATTATGAAGCTTGGTGGTAAATATTTATTGAAATAAGTGAACTGCTAACTAGGATTAGTCATCTGAATGAAAATAATCAGCCATGCCAAAACATACATAATTTTTATTAAAGAGTCCTCACTGACATATGTAAATAAATTATAATTTCACTGAATCTCTGTATTCATATTTCAGGAATTGAAACATACTAAGATTTATGTTGTTTTAAATATTCACAGAAATTTTTAATAATAAATAAAAATAATTTTGTCATTTATAAATAAACTAGGGGGCTCAGCCCCCTACTCGCTAACGCTCGCCAACCGCCGGTGAATTGCAAGGCAATTCACATTAAGACCGCTACGCGGTCACAGCTCGCTTTGCTCGCTCGCCTCATTTTATTTTTCTAGTAATTCTATTCTAGCCGGAATAAGTACTACAATAAATCATTTGAACATATGAAATTGACAATTTTTTTAATGTACAAAAGTAATTGAAAACTCCGTTGAAAACACAACTAAAAATGCATTTAGTTGATGCTACTAATGGACATATAAATAATTTAAATACTATGAAAAGAGGATCTTGGAAACATAATTAGCACCTATAATATTGTACAGCACGGCTTAAATTCATTTTTAAAAAAAAACTACGTGGTAGGAAGATAGTTTATCATCAATGATTGTTTAAATTTCGTTCAACATTTTATTATTTGATTATAGATTTCTGCAAAATAAATTATTTTTACTTCAATAAAACGGCAACAGATGGCAGCAGGGCATTCTAGAAAGTTTATATTTTATTATCTCCGATTTTTTGTGTGAGTGAATTTCGTAAATAAATTCTAAATGAATTCATTTGAAAAAAATGAATTTATTTGAAATTAACAGTATTTCTCATAATTAAAATGAGGAATCATCTCAGACGCTTTGGATTACGTTCATATTATTTTATTTTTAATAATTGCTAGCTTCAGTTTCAATGCTCTGACACTTTCCGCCATATTGGAGGTGGGGCTAACACAATCTTGTCTGGTCATTGGTCTGAGCTCTGGAAACTACCATTGTTGCCAACGATAAGGTAAAAATTCAGCCCTATTTCCGCGCCACGTAAGACAAATATATATATAGATTGCTACAAAAAACAGCAATAATCCAAAAAAAAAGATAGTATTTCATTACAAAAGTACAACCTTAAAATGAAATAGTGTTCCCTCTTTGCCATTTTTTAAGGGCAAAGTGTCCTGCCCTTATTAAAATTGGCAAAATGCACCCTTCCCTTTTAAAAGATGTAAAATGCACCACTAGTTGTAGTCAGAGATTTCTAGTAAAAAATTTTTCCATACCACTATTTCTAAATTCGTGTGCCTGAGAACTTACAAAAATTATAGAATTCTCTCATTCTTTGGGGAAAATACAGGAAATTTATTCAATCGAGTAATTTAATTGTACTTCTTAAAATCATTCGAAATATAATGTTCCTTTATTTATTATTTCTAAAAATTAAATACTTTCCCCTTTTTAAAAAAAAATTGTAACTAAAGACAATAATATATTTTCTCTTGCAATAATGCCGTTTTCTACTGAATTAGTGCCCTTTTTAGTGAATAACATGCTGCCTTTTCTCTTTCTGAGAGTGAATACTAAATATGCTTCTAAACTTTGACATATTTAAAATACATTTTCAGAATATCTGTACAATAGTTGAGCTATGCTCTAAAAAAAAATATTCAACGCAGTGTTTTTTTTTTCTTTTCTTTTCTAGGAGGATGCATGGTTACATGTACTCCTAAAAATTTTGTAAGTCTAATGAGAGCAAATACATATAGATATATATTTAATTTTTTGGAATATCCACTGAAAAATGTTAATAATATCAGCATAATGTCTGGTCGAAAGAAGAAACAAAAATAATATTCTGGCGAAGTGTGGTGATCATAGTTGCATAATAAAAGTCTTGCTGTCTTTTCTTGGTTTTATTTAACAACATACTTAACAGAACAGTAAATTTATAAAGATAATTAGACTGAAAAAATCATAAATTTCAGGAGAGCTGCCAAGATGCTCCATATTCGAGATACAAAATTATTCCAACAACAAAAAAAACACAGTTTTCTAATCAGTTCGGGGTAAGTATTACGTCCTCAGAGGAATAATCTACTAGAGGCCACATCTCTTTGTTATATTGTTGAAAATCCGGTTTCAGGATCAGCTCGGATTGGCGCTTTAAAAAATGTCTGTTTTGGCGGTGATCGCTTTCTTGGCAACTTCGATTTCATTCTCGCAATAAAAATAAACGTAAACAAACCAAAACGAAACTGTTGCTCCTTCTAGGATTTAATGTCAAAGAGGAAGGATAGAAATGAGTTATGAGAGTCCCACCCATGGTGAAAAAAGGATTGTTTAATCTTCTGGATGGATTTTCTTTTTCTGTTTTTGCTGCTGTATTTTATTTTAATGTTATAAAATGGCTTTGTCCTTGTAATAAATGTTACTTAAATTATATTTTTTTTTATTAGTGATATAAGATATTAAGTAAGATAACACAAATTATTTCGAGATTTCTGCTTGGAAAGCTTCAATCTGACACAATCATTTCACGAAATGTAACAAATTAATGTCAGATTTTTTTTAATTCTAAAAATGCATTAAATTTAGCAGGCATTATTAAAATAACAGAAAATCTAACAGTATTTACAGTACCTTTTTTTTTTTTCTTACAAAAGTGAAGAATTTGTGGAAAGTTAACAGTGGCATGTTATAAAATATTATTTGATTTGATAATGTATTTTATAGGTTTTGAAAACTTGAAATCACATACTGTCTTTATGTAACAATACATTCTATAGAACATATTTTTGCTGCAATCCAGAATTTTTGTTTTGCTTTTGATGTTCCAATTTAAAGGCATATTTTTGGCAATCTTTCATATATACATATACATATACAGTGTCTCACATAAGTGATGGGACACTTGTGCTTTACAAAAGGAAACTAATCAAATAAATTAAAAAAACATGTACACATTTTTTTTGTGGGTGTGTTTCATACTTAAATTTAGTAAAGATTATTACATAACATACATTTTGTCAAAATATTAAAATATTAATTTAATAAAAATACAAATGTTTAGAACGGAGCAAAAAATAGCTCACATAAGTGATGGGACACCATTATATATGCAACAAAAATCGCCTGAAATAAGCAATAAAAATATTTTTTGGGGTTTTATTTTTACTTAAAAGCAATTGGCAATAATTTATAAAATCGTCTGCAGTATTTCTCTCCAGTTTGTTTTGGAATTTTTGTGTTTTTTAGCTCTGTGTAGTCATGAATGCTAAACGAAAAGAAACTTCGCCTGAAATTCGAAAATTAGTTATTAATTTGCATATTGAACGTGGAAAATCTATTAGAAAAACTGCTGAAACAGTTAACTTGAGTCGTTCAACAGTTTTCAATATCATTAAACGATATAAAAAGAATCATATGATTCAGGATAAAAGAAGACCTGGCTGACCATCAAAGCTATCCAATGGAATAAAGCGAATTATCGTTCGAAATATTAAAAAAAATCCAAGAATTAGTGCTTCAAAAGTTGCTGCTGATTTACAAGCATTATATGGAATAATTGTTAATCCTGAAACTATTAGAAGGGTAATTCGATCTGCTGGATATCACGGTAGAGTAGCCAGGAAAAAATTCTTCGTAAGTGAAAAGAATAGAAAACTCAGACTAGCTTTCGCAAAATCCAACATAAATAAGAATTCTGATTACTGGAATAAAGTTATATTTGCTGATGAGAGTAAATTTAATATATTTGGTTCTGACGGTAGAATCTTGGTGTGGAGAAAACCCAGGGAAGAACTTCGCAAACAGAACTTGGTACCAACAGTAAAACATGGTGGAGGAGGAGTTATGGTATGGGGGTGTATGTCGTCCGCTGGAGTTGGTAATTTTGTTTTTATTGACAGTATAATGGATCAGTACAAGTATATTGATATTTTAAAGCAAAATTTGAAATCTTCAGCACGAAAATTGAACCTTCATAACGATTTTAAATTCTACCAGGACAATGACCCCAAGCACACTGCTCTGAACGTTAGACTCTGGCTGCTATATAACTGTCCTGAAATAATAAAAACACCACCACAATCTCCAGACTTAAATCCCATAGAGAATATTTGGCAAGAATTGGAATCAAGAATTCGCAAACACACCATTTCTTCAAAACAACAACTAAAATCGGTGCTTCAAGAAGAATGGGGTAAAATCACTCCAGAAATCACAAAAAAAATAGTCGAATCCATCCCAAAAAGATTAAATCATGTTTTAAAAGTAAAAGGAAATCCAACAAAATATTAAAACCTTTTAAAAAGTAAAATTTGTGGATAAATATTTGATGGAAAAGTAAGTGTCCCATCACTTATGTGAGCCATTTTTTGCTCCGTTCTGAACAATTGTATTTTTACTAAATTAATATTTTAATATTTTGACAAAATGTATGTTATGTAATAATTGTTACTAACTTTAAATATGAAACACACCCAAAAAATTTTTGCACATGTTTGTTTATTTATTTTATTGCAGTTTCTTTTTATAAAGCACAAGTGTCCCATCACTTTTGTGAGACACTGTATATTTTTAATTGAAAGTATAAATGTATTACAATATTTTTAATCAAAAGGAAAACCTCGATAGATAACATTATACGCATGTATATAAAAAAAAAATTACAAATGCACAGTATTTTTTTTTTGTATGAAAAATAAAAATTCCAGGATATTTCATATCTACTAAGTTAGAACTTGTGTAATTTTTTCTCTGTTAAAATAACTATTATTTTGCATAAATTTCTGAGAAGAAATAATTTGCAACTTTATTAAAAAATTAAGTTTAACTCTCAAGTGTTTTTTTTTTCTTTACAATTATTGAAAATAATAACCACCGGCAACTATTGAAGATGTTGACTTCTAAACAATACTTGCTGTCATAATTAGATGCTATAAAACCTTCTCAAATACAAAATGGCTACTTTATGATTTTAGGTAGATTTCGTAAGAAATACTACCTATTACATTCTCCCCTATGTTGGACTTTCTGAAAAGTTTTTGCAGATCTATGCCGATCATCACTTCCAGAACCCAAAACCACCCCCAATTCAAAACTTTTATCTATCTATCTATCTAGATCACTTTTTTATGGACACGATAACTTCAATAATTCTGCACAAATCTCTTCCAAACTGATACACAAAATTAAAGTGCATAATATCTTGGTCAAGTTCGATAATGGGCAAAATCGAACCAAAGGGAGGGGGGGGGGGGTGAAAACAGAAAAATCCCCATAGCTTCTTAATTATGATACGTATCGAATCCGTTTAAAGTTATTAATACTTCTAGAAAAAGGGTCGAAAATTTATATATGACAGATTTTTGATATCATTAAAAATGACCTCAAGGGGGGGGGGGGGGATAGGGTTTAAGAAGAAAATAATTCAAAACTTCGTCAATTCACAAGATATCAAATCTGCTTAAATTTATTATAAATCCTCTTAATAGTATCTACAACTTTTACTTTGACAAGTTTTTTTATAAGACCAACTCTTATAGCCCGAAAGAAAAAAAAAATCCTGTCTACAGACACAGGTAGATTTTGAAGTGGGTGGTCTAAACTGCCGAATCATGACAAAAAGGTCATTTCTTATGCAATTCCCAATAAACAGGTGCCCCACTATCTGTATTTTCAAAATCTACTTGTGCCTGTAGGCCGAGCCGTCAGGAAATTGTTTCATTAATTTGTGATCGGAAATGTATGAAATTGGCAGGTGTTCTTATTTAGTTTGCTATCAAAAGAGGCTTTCAATAAAAGCAGAAGATATTTCCGAAAAGTCCGTCAGCATTTTGAACCGAATTTCCGATGCCGCAGCACTTGAAAGAAGAAAAATGTTGTCACATGACAGGAATCACTTATTGTACTGTCCTCTTAAAAAAATTAATTTTGAAATTTTCTTTATATAAAGTATAATAAAGAATTTTAAAAATTAAACATAGCTAAATTTTTACAGCTTGTTCGATGATTTTAATATATTGAGTATTTTACATTTTATCACTTTATTACAAAATGGCAGACAATTAAGCTCTTGCTTAATCACAAATTCTTATTTGAAAAAAAAAAAAAAAAAAAAAAACACTTTTCTAAAAAGTAACCCATGTTATCATAAAAAAAAAACACCTGATGTAATCAGCTGAAAATGATGCATTTTATTACCTATTAATGGTCTAACCTAAAAACAATTAAAAAATTATGTAGATATTCTAAAATTTTATTATAATAAAAAAATCTGTAAAAATGAAGCTCATGCTTTTGCCAGGTACAATATTAATGGGTTTAAAAAAATGTATAAATAATCAATATTTAGGTAATAAACTCAATTTCACATGAGAAATCTTACAAAAAGAATAATCCCCCCCCCCCCTTCTCCCAAGAAAACATTCCAAATTATTTCGAAAATTAACAAACTATAAACAAAGCTGTAGACTCTCAACCTTAATTATAGTTATTCTGTTCTTTTATAGCTTGGAACACTGTTGCAAGATATTTTAAAATGAACTGTTTTGAATTTAAAATATTAGTCAATCTCTAGAAAAACAACAATAGCACAGACAGGCATAGACACAATATAAAGTTTCGGCGGGAAATTCCACGTAGATTTTGGTGGGAGAAAAACCAGTTTGGCGGAATAAATCTACCACCACCACCACTGATGTCTGTCAACGAAAAGGTTACCAATGTGGGGTCTAGTATATTGTAAGGTCTATGATTACGTCACATTACGTAACGCTGTGAGCCGAACCCCGCCCACAGACACATGATCAAATAAATTCTCAACATCCACTAAACCAACATCAATTGTACTGTGGATAGTTATGCAGTTTTTAAAGCTTTATATACAGTTTGTTGATAACAAAGATGCTTATATCTAAACTGACTATGAATGTTCTGTTTTTATGCATTGAACATACAGAATCTGGGATTGTTTGAGTTCAAATAACTCTACAGCTACCCTGAGCTGAAATGCCTCAAAGCAAATTGCTAGAATAGTGATTCTTTTGAGCCAAACTAAGAGTACCCCTAAAAAATTTTTAAAGAAAAAACATACTAAATATTATTATATTTATAGAAAGCTGCGAAGCATCAGGATATATAAAAGAAAAACTGTCTTTTTCTTGTACTAAATCTAACCTCCTAAATTTTAATAGTAATAAAAGGATTCAATTAGTATGATTTAGTCTCTAGAATAACCGATTTATAAAACACAAACTAAATTGGGAGTTAAATGGATCATTTGAATTTTACAAAGTAATTTTTTTCATTACATTTTGTAGCCATATAAGACTTTAAGTACAGAAAATAATTAAAAAACCATGCTTAATGTTATTTATTTAAGCTAGCAAACCTGTTGAAAGATCCCTAGGTGTACAAATTTATAACCTCTGTTACCGGACATAAAGATGCAATTATCATATTTATAAAAACAAGCAGTCAAATACAGTTGAACTCCAGATATATGTTACCTGAGTTGTACGTTTCCCTCAGTTATACGTTTCAACTCAGCGGTCCCGGCCGCTTGCCATTAAAAATTAGCTGGGTTACACATTTTGAGTTATACATTTCCCTCAGTTATACGTTATGTTTTTGCGTCCCCGGACAAAATTTTGTCTCATTTATACGTTTTGTAACCGGAAACACTGACGACGTGTCGGATGAGTCTGATTTGAAAGATCCCACTCAAACTTTGGAGCTGCTCGGAGAACTTTTGACGTAGTAAAGCGTTTCATCAGTAGTGAAATCAGTAACGATAAGACGTCTGCATTGTGCATTATTAACAGAAATGCAAAGTTTGGTGTTCAATGTTGACTCTGCCGAAAAGAAACAATCAATGATTAGTGATTATTTCAACAAGATTCAGCAAATTACTGAAATGACTTTTTATAAATAATTTATATGCCAAGGCGATTCCAATGATTTCTTTTAAGTTACTCAATGTGTATTAAAAATATTTTTAATAAAGCTTTTATGATAAATTAACTTCATGTGTACTTTTCTTATGTACCTTTTTTCTACTCTGCTCCTTCCCAAAAATTTATGTCATGGGTGCAGTAATACTTAGGAAACTTCCGTTTTCGATATTAACGGTAACAAATTACTTAGCGGAACAAAGTTTTTACGATATATTTAAAAAATGGTTCCGGTAGACCATTAATTGACCTGTACGTTTTACTGAATTATACGTTTTGTTGTCCGGTCCCGCGCAAAACGTATAACTGGAGTTCCACTGTAATCCTCTTTACCACTGTGTTTAATAGATGTTCGTAGCCAAATTAATGTTGCATATTGGCTAAAATCTGGTTAAGGAGAATGAATAAAAGAGTGACCATGTATGTAACCTCTGTTACCAAATTACAAACTTTACAGTTAAAACTTTTTCAAAACTCTTTAAAAAATAATGCAATATCAAAATTTGCATTTAGTGATCGTGTGGCCATTTATTGGGTAAATAAATCTATTGATAAATTACAGAATAATCAAAGTAGAAATTTTTTTAGAAATTAATTACTACTCATAACAGAGGTTACATGAGGTAACAGAAATTAGATAAAGTAAGAGAAAAGTTACCAACACCAACTTCATTTGGTGATTTTGTTCTCCTCATATGTTAGAAATGATGTTTATAATTTACTACACCAACAATTTTCTTAATTAAATGAGTTAATAGCAAATAAGATTTGTAACTTATGTTATCTGGTAACAGAGGTTACATAGGGTAACCTCTGTTACCAAAGCCAACTTAAAATTACCAAAACTGTCTTAATTTAGTAATTTTGTTATCCTGATAGCTTAGGAATGATGTTTTAAGTTTACTACATCAAAAGTTTTCTTAATTAAATGAATTGATAGCTAATTTTGAAGAATAACATCTGTTAACATATACATACATTTTAACTTTAACATCTTAATTAAATCTATATATAAAATTAACTAGGATACATTAGACAGACTTTACTACATTTAAAACACTTAAATTAAAATAAGTAGGCGTTTCGCATAGCCTCATCAGTCTTATTATTTTTATTTATTTATTTCTATTTTAAATGAAATGAGTTAAAGGCCTGTTTTTAAAATGTATTTAATATATGTATTTTAAATGAAAAGAATGCAATACGAAAGATGGCGATAGGAACAATATTTGGCAATTTATCACATGCGCCAGGCTAACATAAAAAGGCCTTATTAACATGTTTCTGATACTCCTGTCAGTACTTTACTCTTACTTGGCACTTTGTTAAAAAGCTTGATGCAATGCAGGTTGCTTAAGAAAGTGATATTTATTGCCAAATAATATAAATAGCTATGAAAATAAAACTGATCAAATATGCTGGTTTATGCATGATGTATTTTAAAAAAATGCATCTGATTACACATATTAAATAAAAAAATATTTCTGTTTGTATATAATAACAGATAAATGGCTTCTGTATCTATACTAATATTATAAAGAAGAAACATTTGTGTGTTTGTGAGGGATAAATCTCTGGAACTACCAAGCCGATTAAAAAAAATCCCTGACGGGGGGCCATTTTTAATGATATAAAAAATCTGTCATACATAAATTTTTGGCCCTTTTCTTAGAAGTAATAATAAATTTAAACGGATTCAATACGTATCATAATTAAGAAGTTATGTGTTTATTTTCTGTTTTCACAAAAAGCCCGTCCCACCCCCCTGATTCGATTTTGCCCATTAACGAACTTGACTGAGATTTTATGCCCCTTGATTTTAATGTATCAGCTTGGAAGAGATTTGTGCAGAATTATTGAAGTTATCGTGTCCATAAAAAAGTGATCTAGATAGATAGATAGATAAAAGTTTTGGGTTCTGGAAGTCATGATCGTCATAGATTTGCAAAAAATTTTCAGAAATTTCAACTTAGGGAAGAATGTAATAGGTAGTATTTCTTACGAAATCTACCTAAAAAATAATAGGGTCAAAATGATGATGATTATCTCTGCTCCAACATAGGTTATATTTTATGTTGGTACAACAATAACCTCTAAGGGGGTGCACAAGCAAAAAACATTCTAAAATTGTGATTTTCCCCCCAAAAAAAATAGAAAGATCTCATGTAATTTAAATGCAACACAATGGGCTGCTATGCAGCTAGTATTAAATAAATTGTGGAAATGCTTTTGTGTATGAAACCGTGAATAGATTGCCTGAAAGTACTTGAGAAAGTGTTACTTGGAAAATGCCAGCTTAATATTGATATTCATTATCAAACCAGTTTTCTTTTCAGCTTCACTATTCTAGAGATTTTATGGAAAAGTCATTTTCTCAATTGCAATTAGCAAATTGTTTATATAGTAAGTTATTTGGGAAAGTTCCGTAATCAGGTTCATATTGGCACATTTTAGCTAGCATGACTTGCAGAAAAAAAAAAAATGCACGGATTTGTAAATTACTTGGAATGGTACTTTCGCAGCACAATGCAGACGAGATATTCATATCTCATGTCTAGATCTCAGTACTAAAGTGGAACAGAATTCCCCAAATTTTATCAACAACTTCATCGCATCCATGGAAAACAGATGTGCAACAGTCTTAATTGTCCGAGGCAACCACACACCATATAAAACATTTCTTTGTCAAAAGACACATTTTTTTAACATTTATTTTATAATTACTCTAATTGGTTCTAAAATCTCTTCATTTCGAAGAGTTAAAATTCTGATATGCGATGTTTAAGTGTCTTATTTTCTGTTTATCTTTAATGTATACGTGCTTCCAATTTTATACCTATGCATGGTTTTCTCTATCTGTTTGTTTGCTTCCCTATATTTTTTAACATTGTATATGAATTTATGTATGGTATTTTGTAATTCTACTATTTAATTTGCCCATTTTCATCATTTCAATTTGTACCAATATATAATTAATTAAAGAAGTCTCATTTTCATTACTTATCAAAAGTTATTAACTCTATGTTCTCAGTAATATCACTCAAACTAATCCCTTTGAGGGAAGTTCTTGTTTAGGCAAGCCATAAAATTTGGAACCAAACCAGTATTAGATATAAAAGGTACACTGTGTGGTTATTAATACGAAAAAGCTAAAAACAACGCTAGAGCACACAAATTACAAAACTTAAAACACATACGGCCTATAGTCAAGCATGGTTCTTTTGAACCCTTCTAACATTTTTTGTTTTTTTTCCCACCTTACACTGATGAAGGGGATCTTTGTATCCTTGAAACGGCCGTATGTGTTTTAAAGTTTTGTAATTTGTGTGCTTCAATGTTGTTTTTAGCTTTTTCATATCAAACCAGTATAACTTTTTAACTTCGAAGCCACATTAGTTAGAATTTTTTTAAGCTTTTCATAATATTTTGAATAATATTCATTTAATCATTAATATTTTGAAGAATTTAAGTTCGAATAATTCTATAGTTATTACTAAAGCAGATAAAGGAAGAACTACAGTACAGAATAATTACAACTCTAAGGCTCATGAACTTTTGGATGACCCACTTACTTATATGCTGCTTTGAAGGAGGACAGTACAGAATCTATTCAACATAATATGAACTTAATTATATCTAAATATGAGAAGACTTTTCAAAATCACCTCTTTATCTTCTTTCCAGTTACTTAGCAAAGATATTAAAACCACTCACTATCCATTCTAACTGCAGTTTAGATTCAACTTTTAGGTTTTTGAAGGATATAAAGGATTTTAAATTCCCAAGCGGTTATGTTATGGCGTCGTTAGATGTTGTATCATTGTTTACTTCAATACCCCTCGAATTAATTTGTGACACCATAATTAAAATTTGGCCAAAATAATACTGAAATTTTTTATAGTGAAAAGAGTAAAATTTATCAGGATTTAAGGATAAAGGTGAAAATAAGGAATTTTGCTTAGTAGCCACTGGCTGGTATGTTGATTTTTTTTTAGTAGCCAGTTAGTGGCGAGTGAGAATAATTTATTTAGTAGCCAGTAAGTACATTTATGTCACAATATTTAATTTTAAAAATATATAATTAGTTTACAGTAAAGTAATTTATGTACTAAATAAAAATATTTTAATTTATATTACTTTGAATAAAATTGAGATACTAAATTCCAATCTATTTTAAATTTTAAAATAACTTAACAGCAAAGTTAAACACAACAAGCTTATGTAGCTAACTACATAAGTGCCTTTTAAACAAAAATTTTTGTTTAGAATTAAGATCTGACAATAATAAAATAGGTATGTTTATTAGGGATGCGCCGAATATTCGGTATCTATTCAGTATTCGACCATACTACTGAATATTCGGTTAGGACGAATATTAAACTATTCGGTCTGCTGAATATTTGGCTTGGCCGAATATCAAACTATTTGGTCTGCTGAATATTCGGCCAAACCGAATATTGCATTAAACTTAAAAAAAAAAGATATTTTTAAAAACCCACAATTTCTACTTTTAACTGCCAATTAATAAAGACATTCAAAATAATTAGAAATAGAATCATATTTAAATGAAAGAGAATCCTTTTACATTATTTATTCGCTGTTTGAAAAGTGTCAGTTAAGAAAATTAACCATTAATGATGACCTACATAGGAATTAATGATGTACAAATAAATGCAAGTTTCTGAATATTGTCTAATAAATAATCTTTGTCTTGCTTTTTCGTAAACATCATGCTTCTAAATAAAACAAAAAAAAACTTTCACAGGTAATAATAGACATCAGGACAGACAATTTTTGTCCAGGAAATCAATATTGCAACATACTTATTCAATCATAAGTGCATCTCACTCCAGGTCAGATTTAAATTTTTGTTTGTTACTTTAACATTGAAAATATTGTAACTATATCTTCAATATGGCTACTTTTGATTTCTGTGAATCGTGAGAAGTAGGGGAGACTGGTACACAGTGGACCACTTTTTCAGTTAACATTTTTTTTCTCTTTAACAGACTGGCCGATCTGTATGAAAATATTTTTAAATATTCCTTAAACCTTCTTACATCCATCATAATTTTCTCACAACATAGTTTTCAATACATTTTTCAAAAAAAAAAAAATTATATACACTTGTAAAGTGGGCTACTGTACCCCGGAAGCGGGGTACACTGGTCCACCCACCGGGATACAGTGGACCACTATTTGGTATTATCTAAAATACAATATAAATCTATTTTTCATTAATCTAATTCTTTTTTGCTGCCCCTTCACCCGCAAAATAACATAGTAATATAATATAAATTTTGAAAAAAAAAAAAAAAATTATATTTTGAAACAGATTAATACAGGAACAATTGCAATTTAGTTGAAGTTATTACTTAAGTACAAAAAAATCAGCGCACATTAAAATTTGCAAATGAAATTCCAAAGTACTTATGAGTAAGATTGAGCCTGGAATTTTCAAGAAATAATTTTAGGTCTGAGAGCAACATTATGAAATCATTGACATCAACAGCAGATTCATCTACAGTTTCGGGAGAATTAAACTGATTTCCATTCAATTTGCGTCTCATGAATCTTACTTGAATAGAATCATCAACAATTAGACTACAGTTATATTTATCAAAGGCAGTAAATACAAAACAAAATATTTCTTACTATGTTAAATAAATTGTTATTTTTATTTGTTTACTTTATTTTACAATTAAATCTACTTTAAAACAATCTTTCTTTATAGAAAATAAGCAATTATTAAATATTTTGAACATTCTGCATTACAGGAGCAGAGTGGATTGTGGTCCACTGTACCCCATGTTGAAGTTCAATAAATAATCGGATAATTATTAATGTCCGTGAACATCTGTGTGTGCGTCTGTGCATTCCCGGTCTGTACACGCAAAGGCTCCGGGACGAATCGACGCACTGAAGGTGGACGCGGACCGAAAAATTCGGAAAAAAGGCGCGGATGTCAAGTTTGGGCTGGGTCGGGAGTCCGACCCGGACCCAGGGAGTTATTAATCGACGAAACTGTTTTAATTACGGACCGAAACCGAACTTGAAAAAGAATCGAAAAAAATTTCCGTTTTGATAATCGCAGACATCCAAATTGTTGCTTTTTAACGCATCATCGAATAAAAAAAAATCTACCGGAGGTATCGATCCGAAAATCGGGGTACACACGCGGCCGATTTTTGTCGTTCCAAAATGTCAAATTTTTTGAAATTCGGACAGTAACTTTTCTTTATTTCAGCCAAAAACTGACCAGACATCCAACATCGACCCCAGACGGGAAAAAGGTTGCCGTAAAGAATGCCGGTTCGACACATCCGAGATCAAATCGCCCCATTCCTTTTTGAAACAAGTGAAAATAATGACTCTACATTCACGAAAATTTGCTAACACGTGTATAAAAAAATCGCGAATTCAACAAAAAAAAATTCGTAAAAATCGACCAGTAATTTTTAAAGATATCAATTAAAACTCATTAATGACACGGCAAATGAATTTATTTCTATTCCAAAGAGACAGCTGCTTTTTTATTTCAACATTCAACCCAGACAAAAAGTCATTTCTGAAAGAGATAAAATAGTCACGTGACTTTCAACTGCGTTTTTTCAGAGGGGGGGGGGCCCCATCTCCGAATCTAAGGGGCGCAGTAATTCCAAACTTTCACAGGGCGACGCAAAATTGTTTCTGCTTTCAGAATATCTAAAAATTATTCTCATATCTTCATTAGGAGCCGATATATTATTTTATTGTATAATTAATCATCATTATTTGTATAATTAAAGCAAAAGAAAGATTTCTATGACAGTGCCGGCTAGATATTAGGATTTTAAGAAGTAGGCCGCAGCTAAAAACTGCATTATTATTTTAAGTTTTTGTTTTAGAGTGGCAACCAGATATTATGATAGGGAAAAGCGGGCTTCGCCCGTTATCGATTTTTTTTTTTTTACTTTTAAGTTTTTCTACAGCTCCAACCAGATATTATGATAGGGAAAAGCGGGCTTCGCCCGTTATCGATTTTTTTTTTTTTTTTTTTTTAGTTTTAAGTTTTTCTACAGCTCACTGTCTTTGAACTAGAACTCAGGTAGTCTACATAAGTTGTTTGAGGAAAAGCAGTGTCATCGCCAACCATTCTCATATCTCCATTACGAGCCGATATATTATTTAATTGTATAATTAATCAACATTCGTATAATTAACGCAAAAGAAAGATTTCCATCACAGCGCCCGCTATATATTACGATTTTAAGAAGTAGGCCGCGTCCAAAAACTGCATGACGAGTATTTTGCATTTTTCTTTTAGAGTCGCAACCAGATATTATGATAAGGAAAAGCGGGCTTAGCCCGTTATCGAATCGGGACGGTTGCTGTAATTAAGACATATTTGTACATTTGTATTATTTTTGAGGAAACCAATTCCATTTCAACAAATTTAACATTTTTAAACGTTTGATTGTTTATATGTATAGAAAAATAACCACTATTTTCGATTAGTAAAAAGCGGGCTTCGCCCGTTATCGAATCCGGACGGTTTATGTAATTAAGACATCAGATTTTTTTTTTTCCGGCAGTCTAATTTAGTTGTTTAAGGAAAAGCAGTGTCCTCGCCCCCCCCCCTCAAGTTTTTTTTATCTTAACTGTGGTCCGTTTCTATAACTCAGAAACTATGTTACGAATTTCCCCCAAACTGATTCCAAACATCAGAATTAAAGTAATAAGGACCCTCTATAACATTCGTATAGAACACATTGCGCCCCCTGGTGGTGGAAGGTGTAATCAAATGATTTTTCAGCCAACTCGGGTTGTATGGGTCACATTTTGACGCGGTTTGGCTCAATTGACTCGACATCGATAGAGGATACTAGAGCTTATCGGTTTTAGTTCGTTTTTCACCACCAGGGGGCGTTTTATTATCTCTGTTTCTATGGCCCGGATTACGACGGGGTATGGCTCATTTGACTCGACATCGAAAGCCTCAACGATTTCAGTTATGATCGTATAAACAGTTTGTGCCACCTGGTGGTGGAAGGTGAAACTAACGTATACTGCAGCGCGTGCGCAGCACGAATGCTATACGGTGCCGCAGGCAGCGGGGACCCGAGCCGGAGGTTCGTTCAGTTAGAAGTTTATACTATTCGACTAGAGCTTATCGGTTTTAGTTCATTTTTCACCACCAGGGGGCGTTTACTTATCTCTGTTTCTATGGCCCGGATCGCGATGGGGTATGGCTCATTCGACTCAACGTCGATAGAGGATACTACAGCTTATTGATTTTTGCTTCGACTCTCACCACCAGGGGGCGCTTTCCTATCTCTGTTTCTATGGGAAGGATCACGACGGGGTATGGCTCATGCGACTCGACATCGATGGAGCTTACCAATTTTATTTCGTTTTTTCACCACCAGGGGGCGCTTTCCTATCTTCGGTTCTACAGGCATGAAAACGACGGGGTATGGCTCATTCGACTCGACATCGAAAGTCTTAACGATTTCAGTTATGATCATATAAACGGATTGCGCCACCTGGTGGCAGAAGGTGGAGCTAACGTATACTGCAGCGCGTGCGCAGCACGACTGCTATACGGTGCCGCAGGCAGCGGGGACCCGAGCCGGAGGTTCGTTCAGTTAGAAGTTTATACTTTTCTATGTGCAATTTAAGGGATTATCCGGTGCCGAAGACAGCGGGGACCAGGATCGGAGATTCGTTCAGTTAGAGGTTTATACTATTCGATGTGCAAATCCTTTAAGGGATTATCCGGTGTGTGCGTAGCACGACCGGTATACGGTGCCGAAGGCAGCGGGGACCCGGGTCGGAGGTTCGTTCGGATCGAGGGGGATGCGAGCCGGAGAATACAAAAGTTTCGAGGCACCGATGTAAATTAGGGGCCCGCTGGCGGGCAAAGCCAGCTAGTCATATTAATATTGTTTATAGCTTTCTTTTACACATATTAACTTTAATGTTAAATAAAAACAAGCATCTTACCTTTGCAAAATAGCTGTTTTATCTTATTTATCTACCACCTTTAATTACTAAAAAAAGAAAAATATGAGGATGAAAAAATTTACTTTTAGAAGCTCAAAACAACCAATCAGGATAAAATGGTTCATTCTGATCTAAACATGTTATCTGAAGGCTACAAATAATCAATCCAGTGCTGTTGTCCATTGGATAGAAAAGAAGCTTAATTTTTTTAAAAATAAATAAAATATTAGGGGGTGGTCCACTGTGTACCGGTCTCCCCTACTGGAAATTGCCATTATTCATACCTAAACAACACTGAGCTAGATATTCCTTAATGCGGAGTGCAGCTGACACAGCGCTGTGTCAATGGCCAAAATTCAGCTACTTCCAATAATATCATATTTGCTACAAGAAAAATTAATACGATGCAAATCTCGTTAAAATATCTTCATTGTCGTTAAAGTTCAGTTTCAGCTTGCGGTGGCACCCTGTGTTTTTGATTGAATGTATTGTATTTTTGATGGAATAAGTGGATCGAGATAATGTTTGTTGCTCAAAAAATGTTTGCCTTAACTACATTATCTACACCTACACAGAAAGTTTGTTCCAAGATGTATGAACACCCTGTATGTTTATAACCTCTGAATATGATCGCCCATTCTAGACACTCTGGTTCATTTAAAAACTTCCTTACCAAATCAAAAGGAGCAGGAAAGTTATTCTTCCTGATTTTCCACCATTTAAATACATTGTATTGTTTTACTTTAGTCAAATCCTGACCGTAGAATGTTTCTTCTAATTCATTAAACATTTTCTTTGATTTTAAAGTATTTGTTTTAGAATATAAGAGCATTTTATAAATTTATTTTTAATTCACAGAAGAAGCCACAAAGTTTAAAGCTTCATTAATTAAAAAAAATTTAAGACTATCCTCTTTTTAAGTTATAACTCAAAGCACAGATTTTGTGTGTGTGTGTGTACAGGTTTCTTGTAAAAAGGTCTAGTTCATAAAATGGTAGTATCTGTGTTAAATATTATGTAAAATTGTTTCATAATTTAACTTTTAATACTTTTAAATTCTGAAATATAAAAATATTCCGCTAGCCGAATATTCAGTATTTGGCTAGCCGAATATTCGGTATACCTGTGAGCCGAATATTTGGTATTCGGCCAAAATCACTATTCAGTGCATCCCTAATGTTTATACACTAAATAATATACCACAACATGATACCCCATTACACATGCACAACCTGTGGCCCGCGGACCAAAAATGGCCAACATCTTCAGTAATTCAGAAAATGTGTATTTCATCAATTAGGCCAGAAAAAATTGCAAATTTCGTCATTCGGGAGCATAAAAATTACGAATTTCCATCATTCGAAAGTGTAAAAATCATGAATTTCATGATTCGGAAGCATAATAATCATGAATTTCCATCATTCAGAAGAGTAAAAATCATGAATTTTTGCAATCAAGTATGGAAAAATCATGAATTTCCGCGATTGGATGCAGGAAAATCATAAATTTCAGCTATCGGGTGCGAAAAAAATCTTGAATTTCATCGAGTGGATGCAGAAAAATCATGAATTTTGGCGATCGGACGCAAAAAAAAATCCAGAATTTCGGCTATCAGGCGTGGAAAAATCAAGAATTTTTGGCGATCGGGTATTGAAAAATCATGAATTTCGTCGAACGGGCAAGGAAAAATCATGAATTTTAGGAAAAAAGGAAATTGGAAGATTCTGCATTTGGCTGGTTCTTTCCGTATTTTTAATCACCAGTTCTTTAAATTTAATCGCCGAGTAAAAATTGGTAGATTCAACTCTCCCTCCCCCTTTTCAACAGTTTAAACCTGACTATTTTATTTGTTTACAAGAGGTGTTACTGAGGAAGTTTCATCTGTTTTGAAATCATTTAAGATTGGAAAGCCGTTAAACAAATTGAGTTATTTTTTAAATAGCGAGAAGTTTAAGCATGACAAGACAAAACTAACCAGTGTAGTGTATAAAATTCCATGCAGTGATTGCATGAATGTATATGTAGGTGTGACTGGAAAATCCCTGGAGATTATACTTAAAGAGCATTTTAGCACATTTAAGGATGGCAGGTTAAACTCAAGATTAGTCCAGCATGCTTTTGACACGGACCCCATTTTTCAGGAATTCATCAATTTTGAAGAGTAATTGTAAGCAGAGCCGTCCTTAGGGGTGTGCGACAGGTGCGGCCGCACAGGGCCTCGCGCCTAGGAAGGCCTCGCGCCTGAGGGAAAAAAATGCAAAATAGCTAAATATTTGTTATTTATTTTGTTAAGTTTTTTTTTTTCATAATAAAATTTATATATGTAAACTTGCTTATTTAAAAAAAGTAAAAATTTTTATCAATAAAATATTTGGTGCAAGTTGTGGACGCTCGAGAAGAGAATAGATTTCTTGTAGCTTTTATTCAATCTGTAGACATTGTTATACTGTAGCCTAGGCTGCACCAGGCGATAAAAAAATCTGGTCAGGCCCATATAAACTGAATGTTAATTGTTAAGACTAATGATGATGATGCTGATAAACTGCTCACTATTACACTGCTCAAAACAATTAAAGAATATTTGAAGTTTTATATAAAATAAAGATATAAACGAAATTTTTTTTGCCGAAAATAGAAGAAGAGAATCACAAATGCAAATTTTTCTGGTTTTCAAACTGTGGAGTATGCAAATTTTGAGTTCGACGTCAAAAACGTCGCTTCAGCGGCAGCGAATGAAATTTGACTTTCAACTGGATAAAAGAGAATGAAGACAAGGATGATCGGCATTCAGTGATTGCTTTGTTTCGATGAGTACGATGTCTCAGCGAAGTCATTTGACAGATTCAGGAGCTTGGAGAATTGTTGGTAGGTTAGAAGGGGGCCAAACTCAAGCCGAAGTAGCGCAAGACATTGGAGTGTCACAAAGTGTCATTTCCAGGATCTGGAACCGTTTTTTGGAGAGTGGATGTGCAGGCCGAAGACCAGGGCAAGGTCGTAGACTGGCAACAACGCCCAATGAAGATCGGTATTTAGCGTTAACAGCTCGGAGACACCGAAACATGAATGCTACTCTTCGCCAACAACACCTTCGCTCGGCTACAGGCACCACGATTTCAACTCAGACTGTCCGAAACCGGCTCCATGCTGTAGGTCTGTATGCTCGCCGACCGATGGTATGTGTTAGATTAACATCAAGGCATCGTCGCGACCGCAGGGAGTGGGCAACCGAGCATGTCAACTGGAGGAGAAATGAATGGAGCAATATTCTGTTTTCTGACGAGTCCCGTTTTTCTGTGCATCCGGATAATAGGCGTATTTTCATCTGGAGGGACCGTGGCAGTAGGAATAATCCTGCGTTCGTGCACGAAAGTGTCAGATTTGGCGGTGGAGGAGTGTTGGTGTATGGTGGCATCTCCATTGACGGTCGCACTGACCTCTACATCATTCGAGATGGAGCTCTGACTGGTCGCCGATATAGGGATGAGATCCTCAGACCTATTGTAGTCCCTTACGCTGCAGCAATCGGAGATAACTTCATTTTAATGGACGATAACTGCAGGCCACATCATGCAAACCTGGTGGAGGATTTCCTTTTCGAGGAAGGAATCGTTCGAATGGAATGGCCAGCGTGTTCTCCAGACATGAATCCAATCGAGCATGTTTGGGACGCTCTAGGAAGACGAGTTTCTGGCCGCCAACAACCCCTACAAACTCTCCAAGAACTGGAAAGAGCTCTTCTGGAAGAGTGGGGCAGAATACCCCAACTCGTCATTAATAGCCTCATTGAGTCCATGCCTCAAAGATGTTCAACGTTGCTGGCCGCCCGTGGAAACCATACCCCCTACTGAAAATGATTTTCTTTGAAGAAAACACCTTTTCTTATTCTTTTTTTCTCATATGCACAAATTGTGTTTTTTTCCTTTTGTACACAAATGCGCAATAAAATGCATTTTTTTCTGCCAAACATGTGTAATTTATTCTCATATAACCTACTATGTCTGTCGACCATGTATCAATCAGCTAAAAAGTTTCCCAGATACAAAATCCACCTAAAACTGCAATATCCTTTAATTGGTTTGAGCCGTGTATTTTAATGACTGTTTGAAATGGACAACATAGATTTGCTTTCTTTCTTGTGTAATCAAGTTTCTCTTTTTATTATACGAATATGGATATTCCTGCCCACATGCATACGCATGTTCTATCTCATAAACACGACGGGGAGGCCAGGGAGCTGAAACCCTGTCCCCCAGACCCCGAGGCTAAACTAAAAATTTAAAGTCTCCAAAAATTATGAAAGGTTAAGTTTTTAAAAGTTCTTAAGGAAAAAGAAAATTTTGGGAAATATAGATTTTAATTCAAATATTTTTCCTATATTTAAATTCTCTAATTAAATTAAAAATATTAACATGTTTAATATTTGCTAATTAAATCAAAAGTTTAAATTGGTTACAATTAAAGAAAGAGTAGAGTTTACAGGTCAAAAGTTGCATTCGTTACTGCCATAATATAAAGTGTTCTGGTCAAGTAATTTAATTGATTAATTCTTTGACTATGAATTTATTTTTTTTTATTAGAAACTGCTGCAAGTGGCGACTATTTTTTTTTTCATTCATAGTGATTTTTCAAAAGTCTTTGCCGTACTATGACAATGTTAAAAAAAATCTACCACAAAGATTTTTTTTTTTTTTTTTTTTTGTAAATAGTAGTACAAAACAAATATAAAAATATTTGATAGTGGCAGCTCTGCTGTCAGTCCGTGGGACGTACATTTAAAAAAAAAAAAAAAAAAAAAAAAAAAAAAAGGATCGATCTACGAAAAAAAATTTTAGTTTTTCTCATTGATCCTTGCAATTACTAAAAAAAATTTTGTATTCTTACTCAGTTACAAGAAAATCTGTAAGAATTACTAGAAAACAGCTAGCAACGATTCCGGTTTATAATACCGGTTACTAAAAAATTCTGTGGAATACAAATTTACTAAAATAATTTTAGTAACCTCAGGAATTTTTTTTACAGTGTATATGAATATTTTAGCCTTTATCTTTGATTTATTTTTCTGTTTAAAACATCAGAAAGGAATTAATTTCTTCACCAAATTGTTTTAAAAATTGTTTGATTTTGCATCATTTTGGCTGATCATTGATCGCCTGCTCACGAATGTCAGGTTAAGAGGTCTGAATGGGTCATAATTTTTAGACCTATATCCAGCCCCAGCCCGCTTCAGAAAAAGCTATCCTGAACCGGCTGTAGAAGCCAAAATCTCCTTTCCGGCCTTAGCCGACAAAAAATCATTAAAATCAGACCCGACTCCACTCAATTCCTACAAAAATTTCCGATCTTTGTTTGCCAATATTACCCGGCAATTAAAATTTTTTTTAATAATATTGCACACATATTTAACCCCTTGAAGGGCACCCGTATATTATATATACCACTTAATTTTAATCCCAAAATGCCACAATGACACCAGAATTTATTAATCAAATTTTGAATTTATAAGGTACATGAGGAAAAGCTTTTACTTATTTTAAAATAAATTCGTTCGTGAATCCTGGTGTCAATCAATCATTTCAATATTTTAGATACAAGAGTACTTTGCCCCTGAAGGGGTTAAGCAAATATTTTTTAAAGTACAACATTTTCAGATTCAGCCGCACGCCATGGTATACGGAATTACATTTAGTTATACAATTGTAAAAGAAAATATGTTAGGAATATAAAAGAAAATATGTCTCCATAAATTTAGAAAAATAAACATATTTTACAACGAGATGTATCGAGAACATCCAATTAGTTACCAGAAAAACTATATAGAATCTTTTAGTGTAAAATAAATTCCCTTTGTATGTAAGAAAACACCATAATTTTTTTTTCGGTTAATGTCTAACATTCTACTTTCTGTGCAAACAGGACACGGACCCTTTAATTTAGGCCATCACAAAGTAAAATTTATCTATATCTCAAAAACTAATCATTGGAATGAGATGTGACTTACATGCCCACGTTTTTTACAACTGTGTTTCGTTTTAAGTGAAATTAATGTCGATCATAATTCATAATTTTTTTAATATGATTTTATTGATAATTTTCATAATTAAAAAAATTTTCTTGAATTGAAAAAAAAAAAATGCATGAAATATCTTTGCGTCTATGCATTGTATCCCATAAAAAAAAAAAAAAAAAAAAATCAGTCAGACGATTTTTGTGAAGATAATAAATAAAAGATTGTCACGTGAATTAACATTAGCATTCTCAAACTTTTAACACATCTAATCCCCGAAGATTTAAGAAAGAGTTTGCAATCGGTGCCTTTTTACGGGTTGCGTTGACCAAGTGAACTTAAATATGGTGTCAAAAGTGAGTGCTACCATTGGAAAATTCAAAATCGATACAATGTTTAATATGTAGATGACCCCTTATTTCAAAGTTTGTATTCAAATTCGAAAAGTAAACACAATCCCAACTCGAACAGTTTATCTTTCGCATCTTTCTGCGGCAACTTCACGATTAAAAAGTATGGGATGCTCTGTCTCTCCTTTTTAGCTACTGTAACAATATCATTTATTTACAAAAGAAAAAAAAAGAAAAAGAAATGCTGCTTCCCCTAGCCTGACCCAAATCTGCATAAAAAAGAATAGTGCGAGTATTAGGAAAGGAAATTGGCCCGAATCTATATAAACCTCCACTAAAACATACTAACATCCCCTCCCCCCGACCAAAAAAAGAAAGCTTAATTCATGGTGCGCCACTATGTATATCACATAAGATTTTTCAACAGGCGATTGCGTTGTGGGAAGTAGTGTTGCCAATTTAGCGGATTTTTTTCATTCCAAATATCTACCAGAATTTCCGAATATTTACCTTCACTTAATTTAATCATTTATTGTCTGTCATTAAATAAAGCAAAAATTCCTTTTCGAAATTTCTGGTAGATGAATAAATGGCATCACTTTGTTTAATCACGAAATGTCTGTCATTAAATAAAGCCAAAATTATTATTGGAAATTTCTGGTAGATGAATAAAAATTCGCTAAACTGGCAACATTGGTACGAATGGTTAAAGTATTAAGTTTGTAAGTGAAGGGCCTCGCAAAAGTTCTTGCACTCGGCCTCGCTTTCGCTAAGGACGGCTCTGATTGTAAGGATTACAAACTATTTATGGAAAGTTGGTTTACTGTGTTAAACCTGAACAGTGAACACCTTGAATGAACAGGGTTGGCAAGGTTTTTACCTCCCCCGGTAAATACCATGGTAAATACAGGTATTTACCGTCCTGGGAAATACTATGTTTTTCCCACATGGGAAAAACTGATTATTAAAATAAATATAAATTCAAAAAAACCTTTAAAAATGTCAAAATTGAGTCCTAAGTAAATTGCTTGGAAGGTAAAAAAAAAAAAAAAGAAGGTCCAGAAAAACGGACAATGGAGTGCATTTATTTAAATATTTACACACCACACAGATTACCAAACATTTACCAATCGTAATCGTATATTCATATTCTTCGTCTTCAACTTCCACATTAGATTTTAGAATCATATAACAAAATACTAATTTACAGACATTTTGTAAACCCAGTCTATTTCTAATCTTGTTTTGGATGAAATAAAAATTAGAAAAAATATGCTCTAGAGATGCTGACGATGCACGACATCCTTGAAGATGTTCCATTAATTGAAGAAATTCTGCATCTATTCCAGTTTTACTTAAATTATTCCACCATAGCAGGGCTCGAAAATTCTAAAAATTTTAAGTTTCCCAGCTGGGAACCAACATGAAAAGTGTAGGTTCCCAGAAAAAATTATGTTCCCAGTTTTTTAATAAATTCAGAGCTTAATGAATGAAGATATTGGTCACATAGACGCAGTTTCAAATAATAAACAAAAATTTTAGTTTTAGGGTTTATCAATTAATGTTTGGACTGTTCTCTATCCAAAAGAACCTCCTCCCTCCCTTCATATTCTTATAGATGTATAACTTAAAAGGGAAATGTTGCATTACATTTGCCCACTAAAATTAAGCATTACATATTGCATTTACTAATTTATTCAAAGGTATACAGAACAAATGATTAATATATATATGTGTACAACAGAAATGCAACTCTCGTGTGTGCTCGGCACTCCACATGTTCTTGGTGTCAGCTTTATGGGAGGGAATGGAAATAACAGGGCAAAAGAAAGGGGAGTCTATACTGTCAAAGGTACTCGTTGACACACCCTTTCGCATTAATGATTGAAATACCCATAGCCGTGACGCATTCATTCTGAAAATCTCCGTGGTCCATAGGAGAACACAAATTTATGGCTGATGGTGGCGACTTGCGAGCGCTTCTGTTTAGGTTCCCGGCCAGGAACCTGAGTTGAAAAAATATGTTCCCAGAAATGAATTTTGGGTTCCCCGGGATGCCGGGAACGCTATTTTTCGAGCCCTGCACCATAGTGCAGGTAAAATAGTGATTATTGCTGTATATCTTTTTTGTTAATTGTTTTTGTATGAAGCTTGATGGGTTTTTTTTTTTGTTTCTTTTTTAAAGAAAATCTGAATCAGTCTTCAAAGACTGATTCTTCAAGCATTCTATTATAGACTAGACAAGAATCAGGCAACAACAAAAAATGTAAACAAATAAATATGGTGGACTTCTGGTCAGGGGCGTAGGAAAGGGGGGGGGCTCAGGGGGCTCAAGCCCCCCCCCACCCATTGCAAATCAAGTTTTTTCTTTTCGTCGGATTATAGTGTTTCCTTTAAAGTGAACTTTAAATTATATTAATTAAAAATATATTTAAAATATTTAAAAACGATGAAAAAATCATTTAGAGCTTTTTTTCTTTTGTAAAGAAAATCCGATTAATTTCAGAAAGCGAACAACAAGAAAAACATTTTTTACTTCCGTTCTGGAAGCCACGATAAAACACGTTTTTTCAAGAGAAATAGCAAATCACTTCTAGATTAAAATAATAATAAAATAAAACAATTTCAATATGTTTCTCCGCTGCACAGAAATCACGTGATAAAACGTACACAAAGCGAGAGAGGCCCAAATTGGGTTGCATTAAAAAGAAAAGAAGTTAGTTAAATTTTCACAGAGTGAGTGGAAAGACCAATCCCCGTTTGGGAATGCGGAAATTAAAATAACCCATCTACGATCTCCCCGATTTTGTGAATGGAACAGGCTTCTTCCGAGAAGATTGCTTTCAAAGCCATTTTTACTTTGTGTTCCTGCCTTTCGTGTTTGGTTTCGTTAAAGATTAAATGAAGTTTATCATTCTAGGCAGTAAATGATATGACCGTTATATACAATATAATATATAATAAGAAAATTTTGCAATATGAATTCTTGTAAAAGACCGAAAAATACATTGTTGAGTTTTTTCTCTTCTAAAGTTCCGAAAAGAACAGAAGGTGAAGGTTCTGGAGTCAAAGATGGAAAACATGAAAAAACAGGTTCTACAGTTAAAGATGAAAAATCTGAAGAAGCGGTTAAAGTTATTAGCATTGGACAAAATGCTGTAAATACACTTGCTGTAAATACACTGTCTAAGTCGTTCTCTGAAAGTGATATGGATATAGGACTATTTGTTGGCGATGTCGTTTATCTTGATGAATACCAAAAATTAAAAGTTTTAGAAAATTCGTGGAAACCAGATCCATCCTTTTCTTTCCCTGCAAACCATAAAAAAAGAAAATTTCAGTATCACTGGTTTGAAAAATTTCCATGGTTAAGTTACTCTGCAAAATTTGATGGAGCATTTTGCAAAATTTGTGTAGTATTTTCAAATGGACAGGGTGGTCAAGGAAATCAGCGATTGGGTAAATTAGTCTTATCTCCTTTTACACAATGGAAGGATGCTTTAGAATCTTTTACATCTCATCAAATGTGCCAATATCACAAGAATAACATTATTATGGCAGAAGAATTCAAGAAAATTATGAAAGGGCAAAATATAAGCATAGGAATACAACTTCATAGTAACAGGAATGCGGAAATCTGTAAAAATAGGCAAAAGCTCAAGTCCGCAATTAAAACAGTCATCCTTTGTGGAAGACAAGGACTCCCATTACGTGGACACAGAGATTCAGGGAATATTTCTGTTCAAGAAACGGAGAAAAATGACGGTAATTTTAGAGCTTTACTTCGATTTAGTTTGGAAGCTAGCGATAAAACTGAAGACATAAAGGAAGTTCAATCAGGTATGATTTCAAAAAAATATACAAGCCCAGACATACAAAATGAAACACAGTAGAACTCCAATTATCCGAACTCCGACTATCCGAATCGCTGATTATCCGAATCGCTTTCAGAATTTCAGAAAAAAAAATTATGACGGAAACGTACTGCGATTCGCAAAATAATGATTCTGTCTACGTGCGCTATATTGTCCTTCCCTCCGCAAATCTAGTGTAGACGCAGCATCTAGTGTAGGGCAACATTATTGGAATGATGAGTCACCGTCTCAAAGTGCAGTTCGATTATTGACTGTCGTCCGTCGCCAGGTGTCCGGTCCGGCCTACCTGGGTTTCAAATTCTAAATGACGACGAACTTATTGAAAGTGTAAGAGAAGAAAGTGTCGAGGAAGAAGATGATCTTAATGTCGAAGTTGAAGCAGACACGGGACCACCAGCTAGTAAAGCATTTGCCGGCCTTGAAACTGCGTTGAAGTGGATGGAGCGTCAGCCTGAGTGTGACCACATGCAACTTATCACTGTCAAGCGGATGCGCGACTTGGCTGCCCGAAAACAGATGAAAACTGTCAAACAGCTTACTTTGATCGAGATGTTCAGCAAGCAATATGATTTTCATTTACAGTACGATACGTACATACTGTACAGCACTTGTAAGTACGCTTAACATGTAAAAGTGTTGCCTTTCATTTAATTAATTAAATGATCTTTTTCTTTAAAAATAGTTTTTTCTCCCATTTTAAACATATATACAGTAATTCATTCAAATAGACTCTTCTTTTCGGAAAAAATCCAATTATCCGAATTTTTGATTATCCGAATGGGGTCCGGTCCCAATTGATTCGGATAATTGGAGTTCTACTGTAATCAAAATTTGTGGTGAGACTATACAAGATCACATTGTCCAAAAAGTCAATAAGGCGAAGTGTTTCGCAGTTCTCGCTGACGAGACTACTGATATCTCCGGAAAAGAAGTTCTTACACTTTGTGTCCGTTATGTTGAGGAATCTGATTCTTCTTGTATAATAAGAGAAGACTTTTTAGACTTTATAGAAATTGAAAATTTATCTGGGACTACAATTGCCGATGTAATATTGTCAAATCTCAGAAGACTCGGGGTTGACATTTCTTACTTGCGGGGTCAAGGTTATGATGGGGCCGCTTCTATGTCTGGAAAACTAAATGGAGTTCAAGCAAAAATACTGCAGGCACACCCAACAGCATTGTATGTCCACTGTTGCAACCATGTTTTAAATTTAGTTTTGTCAAAATCATGTCTTGTCCCATCCATTAGAAATTCTCTTGCAACTGTTCAAGAAATAGTCACATATTTTAGAGCCTCGCCAAAAAGAAGAAAAATTTTAAAGAGCAAGCTCCTAGAAGAAGAATTTTTAAGCAGTAAAAGCACATCCAAAAAAATGACTTGCCTTAAAAAAATTTGTGAAACTCGCTGGGTAGAACGGCATGAAGCCATTTTTACATTTTGTGAGTGTTTGGAACCAATAATTTCAGCCTTACTGGAAATCACTGAAGACACGAATTCAGAAACCGAGGCATCGAGGAAAGCGATGCTATTTTACAATGCATTGTGCCAAAGTTGTGTTTTAGTATCTCTTTTCGTGGCAGAAAAATGTTTCGCAATCACCCACAACTTGTCAATAGCCCTACAGAAACCGGGCATTGATTTAATATCCTCTTATGAAACCATTAGTGAAGTAACGGAAATTTTTAGAAAAATGCGTGAAAATTCAGAACCCAAATTTTCAGTCATATTTAAACGAGCTTCCGATGCAGCAACAGAACTTAATTTAGAAATAAGAAAACCTAGACTAGGAAAGAAACAAATGTATAGAGATAATACACCTAGCGAATCAGTGGAAGATTATTACAGAAAAACAATTTTCATACCCTTTTTGGATTTTCTTATTCAAAACATGATTGACCGTTTTGAAAATCATAAGCATGTAATTAGTAGCTTGCATGCAATTCTGCCAAAAAACATAGAAAAATCTTCAGTAGAAAATATCATGCAATGTGCTGAATTTTACTCTTCTGATATAAACATTCTTCCGAACATCTTACAAGCAGAAATCGAAATGTGGGTCGAAAAATGGCTGTCATCAGACAAAGAAGAAAGACCAAATACTGCAATAGAGTCCTTATCAAGTTGTAATACGGCTGTTTACCCCAACATCAACAAATTGTTGAAAGTTCTATCAACGCTTCCAGTATCAACAGCCACTCCGGAAAGAACATTTTCTACACTGAGAAGATTAAAAACCTACCTTAGGAACACGATGTCAAATTCTCGGCTTTCTGGACTTGCACTAATGAATATCCATCGAGAAATTCTAGTAGATGTCGAATCTATTTTGAATGCAATGGCAGCGAAGCGCAGTTACCTTGTGTTATGATGCCAAAATTTGTAAGTGCATTTTTTTTCTTTTTTTAAGTACTAATTAAATATTTCTTTCGTACTCTGCAGTCATATTTCATAAAATTGTAAAACTTAATTTATTCCTTAATGTTTACATTGAAATAATGCGCATACCCTTTTTTAATTATGCATAAAATTAATTATTAATTAATTTACTTAATTACTTATTAATGAGATGCTTTATTATTAATTCATTTTCTCAGTTTCCCAGTTGTTTTGAGCATACTGAGTTAGAAACTATTTGAGCCCCCCCCCCCATAATTTTTAAATTGCTACGCTACTGCTTCTGGTACTGATGATGTAAAAGAACATTTTGCGTAAATATTACACCAAACCAAAATTGTTAAATTAAAAAAAAAAAAAAAATTGTGTTTAATAGGTCTACTTAAAAACTAATAAAAATTTTATTTAAATTTAACACAAATTATTTATTGCTTCTCTTGATGACACTGATATTTTTAAGTTTAATAGTTTTATTTTCTTGTGTTCTAAAATATTTATTTAGGAAATTCATTATTATTAAAAAATTTTATGAGCAAATTTTATGTTTTATGCAATAATTCTTATTTATTTATATTCCCTTCCTACAGAATAATTTTAAACCTAAGGGAAATTTGTAATAACTATGTATTTCTAACTTTAATTTTACACATCAGATTTAGAAAGCCAGAATATTTCTTATATATTGTCATTTGGAAGTTTTTCCTGGTATTTACCACTTTTTCCCGGTGGGATGGGAAAAACAAGTTTTGGACGGGAAAAAGCCAACCCTGTGAATGAATCAAGTTGGAATATTCACTCCAATGGAATATTCACTGTTTCGAAAGTAATAATCTTAACTGCAACTGAATCCATTTTGTTCGATGTTTTGTTTTGCGAGCTGATGTTAGTACTGATGAGGCTAAGCAATGTCATGGCGATACATCTACTTTATTTTTAATTTTTTAAATGTTTTTATTTTATTTTAAATATAGTAAAGTCGGTCTAATGTATCATAGTTAATTTTAAATAACACCTGTATCTGGTAACAGAGGTTACATTTAGAAAGAAAAAATATAATGAGAGAACACATTAAATTTGGTTTGCCCACCAGTCTAATTATTTGATAGTGGTACAAATGTAAATTGATGTAATTATTCTAAAATCACAATATAAAGGTGATAAATAATTGGTAACAGAGGTTACAGAGAGAAAAAACGCCTTCCCATGAAAAACACAAATTAGTCCACTGCATCTGATATTATAACAAATATTCCAAAATGACTATTGCAACTACTTGCTTACTTAGAAACTTCATTTGTGTCCTGTGGTACATTCCTTTGACAAGAAAAAAAATTATATGTAGTAACAGAGATTTCAAAAACCAGGAACACCCACTTTTTACTGAAAAAAATATAACAAAACATGGACTTGAAAAATTTATTTATGTAATATTTTAATTATTATAGTATGTTCTATTATAAAAAAAAATGCTTGCACAAAAGGAAGTTATAGTACTAAATAAACAATATTTTTCAAAGAAACTTTATCTTGCGACAGCCCAAATAGTGGGTGATGAATGTTTTAATATATATTATATATATATAATTCTTTTTTTGTTGTTCAGTAAATAAAGTCTTAAACATACTTAATGTGTTTTTTTAATGAGCAAATAAAATATATTAAAAGTGTTAATAACAGTGTGTAAACACACTAAACATTTTTCGAGCAATTTTTCATTTTCAGGCTATGAAATCTGCTTGAAAGGTTGAAACGACCGAAATTCGTTATATGATATAAATAAGTAATTACAATCTTCAGAACATCACTTACCATTGTTAATCGTGTGTCTATGATATAAATAGGTAGTTACAATCTTTAAAAAATCTCTTACCATTGTTAATCCTGTGTCTATGATATAAATAGGTAGTGCAATCTTACAAAAATCACTTACCATTGTTAATCGAGTGTCCATAACATATTTAGGTACAGAGACTTTAATAGCTTGAGGTAAATCCGATGTAACAACTTTTCCAAAAAATATTGCAGATCTCACTACAGAATTGGCCATTATTGCTTAATTTGAAAATTTTGGTCTATTATTTTTTATTTATTATTAAAATAATCAATATGAAAGCTGTAAAATTTGAATACTACATAGGATAATTTGTTTACTTCGTGAAAATATCGCGGTTGGTTAGCTGGTTGTTAGTTACATATAAATATAAAGTAGAAAGTAGGGGGCTGTTCAGAACAGAAGATCAGGCGGCGCGCGGGTGATGGAGATTAAAATATCGAGTGAGTCTATACTGTGAATGAAATTGAAAGGCCTGCGTTCGTTATCATTGATTTGGACATCCAAATCAATGATAATGAACACTGTCCTTCATTTGACTAATTAGCGTATTTTAATGATATTTTGTTAAATTAAGAAGTGAACTTGGTGGCCGAATGGTTAGAGCACTGCTCTTGATTCTGGAGGTTGCGGGTTCGATCCCCCAAAATTTCTGTTTGATTTTTCTGTTTTTTTTTTTTTTTTCATTTAAAAATGTTTAATCGGTTGCTTTGTATTTTTCATGATTAATGGAATATATTTTATAAAAGCAAAATTTGATATTATTAATAATTACTTATTTAATTAAATACGACAAATTCAGCTATTTTACGATTAAAATTTTACATTACAGTGTCTTTTAATATTTAAACATTATTATTATTTTTTTTTTCTTTTTAGCAAATGTAAAATAAGAAATGAAAATATAGTCAATTTGCACGAATTTCTCCATGTTTTTATAATGAGTACTTCAACAGTGAATTTTTAGTACGAATAGAATGCAAAGCATATTTTACAATGTAAAAAAATATTATAAAAACAAGAGGGGAAAATTCTGCTATAAGGCCGAATATAGATTGCCACACACGGCTTTTATTTAAAAAATAAATAAACTAGCTGTAACTCAGAATAAAAAACGCAATGACAACAAACAATTTTGTTGTTGTTGTTGAAATGACCCAAAGGGCCCAGTTTTGCAGCTTTCTATATAGCTGTCATAATCCTTTACGCTTAATTCCATAAACCTGGTACCTAAATCTCCTAATTTTGAACCAATTCCGGATGAGAGATTTGCATCTGGATTGGCACCCCCAGAGGTAGCGCTTATATAGAACTTGGAGGACTTTGGAGCCACTGCTGCGTTTACACTATATGGTCTTTCAGGTCTGTTGGGTCTTTCTGCTCCAAGAGTAGAAAAAATTGCGTTTACACTATGGCATAAGAATTTGGCGTAAGGAGAAGAAACTTATTTTTGCGCATGCGTGAGTTTTGCAGCTTGGATGGAGGGGGAGGGGTAGTGTTTGTTTGTTTACATTCGCAATGAAATGAACATGCAAATATTTTGTGGGTTAATGCCTGTGCTAATTTCTTTTTTACTTAAAAAACGGAAGGCAGATAATATAAAAGTGATTTTTTTTTTTTAACGTGCTTCTTTCGTTATTATTATTAAAGGTTTGGGAAATACACAGGGGATATAGATACAAGAGATATTGTTGTATTGGGCTAAGAAAGGCTCAGTGAGCAGCCAATTTCATATTAAATATAGCCATATACAGTGCATGCAGAAGCCCTATTCCGTATCTGTACTGGGTCCCACAATTTCTGTGCACATTTTATTTTCCCTGGTAAAAATAAAAATATATGGAGATCAGTTTGTTGCAAAATAATACTGACAAAAGTAATTAAATAAGGTTTAATTTATTATACAAAATAAGAAAATTCCCATCAAGATTTAAATAAAAAATATGAACTAAAAGAAAAAATCATTCTAATCAGTATTAGCACTACCTTAGCATAGACATACATTTACAGAAATGTATGTCTACATGTAAATAAAATGTCTATTACATTACATGTAAATTTATAGAAATAAGGCATTTTATATGCACATGTGTCCACAATGGGAGCAAGGCAATTGCTGTTATCTGAATTTTCAAATTTTATAAACTAAAGTTTGTTTTTCTCTGATAATTTTCAAAAAAAGAAATAATAATAATGTCAAATAATTAATCACTAAGACAAAAAGAAACTTTTTTTTTTTTTTTTTGGCTGAAGGGCTCTGATCACCCTTTTCCTCAAAACAAAATTTAGTTTTGTTTTTCTTTCTAAATTTAAGTGTTCAAAAAGGATCTTAAATGGTGGGTTCAGCTCCCCCCCCCCCCCCCCCCCCCCCCCCCCCGATAAAAAATTAATTGAACATAAAGACAGTTCTTCATTTATAAAATGTCAATAGCAGCTTATTTTTGGTTTCTTAATTATAATATGTTTGAACTGCTTTTTAGTTTTATAAGTGATAATGCAGATTTTCTTTGATGCTAACAGAAAAATATACCATTTTCCTAACAATATTGAAAAAAAGAAAATGAAACCAAATGACATGACATTTAGTGGAATTCCATTTCTCATGGCTTGAAAATGAAGTTTCTACTTTATAGATAATGCACGTTAATTTCAGAAGGGGAAGTTTCCTCTTCTGATGATAAAACATTATTTTTAAATGGAAACTTGCATTTTCATTCAGGAAAATTAAATCCTCAATGATTACATAAAAATGCCATTTTCTAGATGCTTTTAGTCATGACATCAATCCAGTGCCTGATGTACAGCAGGTCATTCGAGGCACAGGTCCAGGGCCCCCCAAATGCTACTGAAGATTTTTCAATGATTGGTCAAAATCTGGAAGTTTTCACGATAAAAACACAAAATTAATATGGAAAAACCTGTTTATTTTTTTCATTTAAAAATAACTACTTCACTTGCGCAACAACACTCGCTCGCTAATATTAATTCTATGGCAAATTTTTTTTATATATATCTTGCTTGCATTTCATTATTTAAAAAAAAAAAATTCCATTGGATAGTTGAGATCAATCAATGCAAAGGCCATTTTTTACTTTTTCGGTTTTGTTAACAGGTTTTTTTATTAAGATACTTTCACTTTCAGAACCGATTTTGAAAAATCGTTAGCGAGATAGAACACTAAAGATTGATTATGAAGCTGTTATAAAAACTTTTATTGCTAAAAAATCAAGAAGAAAATGTATAAAAAAAGGTACTTCTCTATTATCCTGTCGACCACTTTTCATAACAAAAAACTATCGCCAACTCTAAGATTAAACGCCAAAAATGCAGTCCCATTTACTTGATGTCAGAAGCATTGTACGTGTTTGTTGTCATCAAGTGGTTTTTAATTTGACATTTGCATGTATTATTCATTATGTTTTACTGACTTATTAGTTATTTCATCAATTAAAATAACAATTGTGTCCGTAAATTCTTATATTTTATTTATTTTGATATTCCAATGACAACGTTCTTCCGTTTCTTTGGCGATAGTTTTTTATTATGAAAAGTGGTCGACGGTATAATAGAGAAGTACCCAAAAAAATTATTAAATATCACTAAATCATTTAAGTCAGTAGTGGTTATCTTAATAATTACCGTTATTAGTGATACATATTTTTTTTACTCAAAACCACTGTAAGCACTGGTGCAAGCCCTCCCCCCCCCCTCCCTTTCCCAAAGCATCTGTGCCCAGGTACTCCCAAACTTGTAAATCGGTCCCTGTATCAGTCAGAAAGTTTTGTGTGAAAAGAGGGGGATTTCAGTGTTAAAATCAACTTCCAGAGCATTTGAAAAACTGACAAAATGCATAGAAAACCCCTTGTGTTAAAAAAAATTAATGTGATGTGTAAAAGCCAAAGTAAAGGAAAGCATGAGCAGCATAAAATGTTTACCATTCAAGACTTTATAATAGGATTCTACACAAAATTAATTAAATAAAAAGTTAAGAGCAATAGCAGTAAAGTAGTACATATTTCATTGCTATTGCTTTTTTTTTTTTTCCCTCTGAAAATGCTGTGTTTTAAAACACATACATGCTAAATATATTATGATTGATTGTGATTTTCGTTACGGCAGTTTTTACGTGTCATGTATTGTTATCAACAAAATTGTTTATTTTATCAGTAACAATGGTTCAGAACCCCTCCCAGATGAGAATCCTGGTTGCGCCATTGGTATAAGGATCATACAAATAAACACTTTCCAACACTAACAGAATATTATTAATAAATTTTGTTTTTATGAAATACGATATCTAAATGAACAATTTAAAAGCACATAACTCAGTAAAAATCTATTTTCAACAATTGTTGTCTGTCCATATAGTCTGTAATGTATGCAAATTCTTTCATGCAGCACTGTATATAGAATTTATACACACCCAGGGCCAGTGCAACCCTGTGTGGGGCCCTGAAAAAGCAGTTAATGGGGCCCAACGTATACTGCAATACTGTATTAATGAAATTTATTTTTAAATTGTATATTTCATAGTATAATATAGGAAATGTATGAAAAATAGTATAATTATTTATTAAATGTTAATTTGATTTAAGAATGAAATTAATTTAAAAAATACTAATCAAAATTAGTTAATTAAAATCATTGAACACATAAATTAAATAACAATTAATTTAAAAATAATATATTTAATAATTATGTTCTAAAATTTTCCTCTTTCATCCGAATACATATGTAGGGGCACTAGGAAACTTTATTCCTGGGCAGTAGCGTAGCTAAGGGGGGGCAAGGGGGGCAGCCGCCCCGGGCGCCGCTGTCAAGGGGCGCCAGATTGAGAAAAAAATTTAACAGAAATTATCTCAAATATTTCGACAATAAATAAAAATTGCTTTTGTGTGTATGCGTGTGAATATTTTCTTTAGTAAAATATTTTATTATGTACAAATAATGAAAGAAAAAGCTTCTGCGAATAAGGTTTCTAGGAATAGCTCAACAAACTTTGTACCTTACATGATTACGTACCTGAAAGGAGGCACAAAATGATTAAACGTTGGGGGCGCACAATTGAGAGACGCTTTTAACGGAAATTATCCCACATATTTCGACAATAAATATTTGTGTGTGTGTGAATGTTTTCTTTAGTAAAATATTTTATTATATACGTAAAATAATGAAAGAAAAAGCTTCTGTGAATGTTTCTAAGGATTTTTCAACTGAATTTGTACCTTACTTGATTACGTGCCTGAAAGGAGGCACAAAATGATTACATGTTGAGGGTCACAGAATTTTTCTCTGAACTCTGTGGTTGGGGGCGTCCAATTGAGAGGCGTTTTAAACAGATATTATCTCACATATTTTGACAATAAATAAGAATTGGTGACCTTTTTTCTGTGTGTGTGAATGCTTTCAATAAATTCGGTGAAGGAGGGGGGTGCTCCTAGAAAAGCGGGCAGTACCAAACTTTTGGAGGTTTACTATACTGGAAATCAAATTCGTCGCTCATTGTATCCGGGATTTATTATAAGTATGATATGCTATTGCAGAGATCCTCTGCATACATTTTATGACTAAGCCACAATATTACAATTTTCGGAGACACAGCGGAAGCTATGCCGCTACTTTTAAACAACAAGCTCATAAAGTTTGTAAATAGTTTTTAGATCAAACCAGGATTAACCATCATGATTAAAAGAAAGCAAAATAGGCAGAAAATAACAAAATTTTATCTGAATGGGCAAAGATATGTATCTTTGTAAAGAGTGTTCAAATCAATGTAAAGAGTTTACGGTATTTAAAATTTGCAAACAAGGTGCACAGTTGTAAATTTTTAAGAAGCAGTTTTTATTGATATTATTAAATTGTTTTATGAAAACTTTATGATTTGAAAGAAAGCAAAATCGTAATTCTTCAGATAAAATTTGTAAAGTATTTAATTAAATTTTAAAAAAAAAACATTTTAAGACCACACTTTTTCTACAATTTTTAACTTTACGCAACATTTTTTTTTTCATACTTTCTTTACAAATCTGCTCTATAACTGCAAGAAAACACATTTTCAAAAAGTTAATTAGTTAAAATGTCATGACAAATTTTAAAATACAATAAAAAAGACCTTTTACTTAACATTTTTGCTTTTAGAAAATAAACTATTTATATTGCTGAGAATCCTATTTTAAATTTTATGAAATGCACCTTATGTATTGTTCAAAATATATAAAAAAAAGAGGAAATAAAGAACATAAAACAATGAGTCAATTGAAAAACATTTTCTATTTTTTAACGTAGGACATATAGAACTCCTTGGAAATCCCAAAGAGTGTACGCACCTTGTAAATGAAACAAGGCAGCAGATTTTTTTTTCCTTAATCGGGTTTAATTCATAAGTTTAGCAAACGTAGTTTCTTGTAAATTGATTTTCATTGTTGTGATCATTTGTGTTGCAACTCTCATATGCTTAAAACTACATAGTCATACCTGCTAACGTCAAATTCTCGCAAAGCTTGACGGTATTTGGCTAAACATCTTGGCGATAAATGTAGGTCACCATAAATGAAGTCAACTTGGCGACAGCTAAATAATTTTTTGAAATTCCTATGCAAATTTAATATTGACGAAAACTATGAATCTTCTATAATCAGGTTGCATGCATTTTAGTTTCGTGTGTTTGAGTAAAATTAGCCGAAATCTTAAAAACAAGTAAGAAGGAAGCTACCTTTTCCTCATGGTACAAGCCGGAAGGGCATTTTTTCGTCTTAAAAAAAATAATGTCATTATTTTTTTATTTAGAGGAGGTTGGGGGGGGGGGCGCAAATTTTTTTTTTTCCCCGGGCGGCAGAAAACGTAGCTACGCCACTGTTCCTGGGCCCCAAGTTTATTCTCTGCACCTTAGCATATGTGTTTCAAAATATTGTCCCCCCCCCCTTTTTTTTTTTTCCTTCAGAGAACGTCCGTGTTTACAAGCTCAAAATATTCATCTTATGAATTAATTGTCATTACATTTTGTTATTACTGTTAAAGGAAATTATTATTTTTTACGATAAAATAAAACAATGTAAATCTAACAAATCACTAATTTATTAGTTTAATTCCTGAGGCTTTTAAGCATTTTAATTATTTAAGTAATTCTGCTTCCAGTGAAAAATACCGCTGACAAACATCCTTATTTCTTTTTGTTTAATTCATGGAACAAAAATATTAAATCTGGCTATTAATCTCATGAAGGTGTTTATTTAAGCAAATAGTAATCCGCTGAATTTTAAATTAATGTAGTCATTATTCTAGATATGGTTAACATATCACTTCATCATACATTTTTTAGGTGTGCTGTGCTGTTACAATCTTCTTTTTCATCCAGTTTTCTTGATAACGATTTTAAGCATATTGGTATTAGTTTTAATGCTAATAATGGCAGAAAAGTTTTAGGAAAACATGGCAATTCTTTATTGATTTAACAAACTAGCAATTGTACCCAAACATGCTTCAGCATATTATGGTGAAACTCCAATTGTATGCTGAAAATAATATCACTTTCACTACAAATAATAAAATACAGTGCTTGCATTAAAAGAGGTATTTATTGAATAATCTAATAAATAGACCGAAAAGGCCAATTTAGAATTATTCAAACATAATCTCTTACGTATCGCATTTCAACATTATGCACTCTTTTGTTTCCTGAACACTCCCAACCCTAATTAAGACACATACATTTGCAGTCATTCTGCCCATGATCAACTATTTGTTTCTAATTTGTGGCTCATTGTCAACTATTTGTTTTCAAGCTATCTTTCTTTTTAAGTATTTGATTTATATATATATATATATATATATAAATGAGATAATAAACCGACTCTGGAATGAAGAAAACCCTTCATGTTTGAAGAATTAAAAAAAATCTTTATTTTTTTTTTAAAGACTAATTTAAAAATAATGGCTTTATAAAACAAACTTCTACTGATAATTCAAATTTATTTTTGACTTGAATGGATTCATAATGATATTAAATAAGTAACATATCATGAAACATTAAAAAGTGAAAATTTTTGATTTTTTAAAATTATGATATAGACTTTCTTTTAAAGAAATACTTTTAAAAATTGCATTTATTTTAATTCCAAATGTTTATTTAATTTTTTAAGAGAATTTTTAAAATATTGTTTTAATATTTTCCTTGTTTATTAAAAAGGTATTGTTATGAAGCATTATATACATATTAAAATAAAATAAAGACTTCAATAGTAAAATTTAAATAAACTCTCTTTGTAACTCTTTTTTTTAATTAAAAAATGGTTTGAGGATTTTCTTATTTAATATACATTCTGTTATTTAAACAACACAAGTAGATACATGAAAAGATCATTTATAATAAAATTATAGTCAAATGATAACAGAAATTTTTTATTAAATTTCCTTTATTTGAAAATACAAGTTACAGAAATAAAACAAAATGTTGCTCTATATAATGAATATTATCACATAACAAATTTATTACTGAATATAATGATATACTACATATCAGAAGTAAAATACATAGATAACAGTCTGGACGTTAATGATGATGGCACGATACTTTACAGAAACAGGTATGTATTTTAATCTAATGGGAGAAACAAGTTATTAATAATTTTCAGTTATTATAATTTAAAAATGATAAATAATAACATCAAAGCCAAGCACTGGCATGCTTTTTTTTTTTCTAAAAAGAAAGAAAAAAAATGGAAATTTCAATTTATTATTAAAATAAATACATAAATTAATCAGCGAGATGAAAATAAATGTTTCATTCAAACTGCTAAGAATATCCTTGGATTTGAAGATATCAGAAATACAAGTGGTTTTAACTCCAGTTCCAATAAAAAGAAAAAAAATATTACTATATTTTATTTATAGTGCAGTATAGCCCTGTATGTTATATGAAGATTTTTGTACACACCACATATTAAGCTAAAAGGCAACTTAAAACTCACTCGCAGCAATTACCAACCGTAAACGACAATGAATATTTTTCTTTGCGTAGCCCTGTATATGAACTTATTTATATTCCACAAACTTCTATTAGTCTACTAAATATAGTTCAACAGGAAAATGCGTAACAAAATTAAAAACTACCCTTAAGCAATTCACTCCCATAGTCTGTAATACTGACGGATTCCCTTGTGTAGCTCTGTATATGAACAACCGAGTTTATAAACACACAAGTACTATGAAAAAATTTAGTTAAACTTAAAAACGCACACCAAAGTTGAAAATGCACCTATCACACAGACTGTAAATATCACATATGTACTGTAACCGATATCTTTTGTGTGTCCCTATAAGTAAACGTAATGCACACCACAATTTCAAGAGAGCAACTTATAGTGCACCTCAGTAATGAATATAATTTTTATTATGTCTGAAATAGTAACTTAAAAAAAAAAAAAAAACACATTTCTTGTTATCAAATAAAGTTATTAAGAAGTGGGGTTACTGCACAATCTTTATTTTTTCCCCAGACTGGGGGCATAAAACATAGGGCTGTATCTGAACAAGCAATTTTATAGGAAGCTACTACAGTATTATCTTTATTTTTTACAGAAAAAATGTGAAAATGCTACTTTCAAGGTTCCATATGTCTATAAAATGACATGTTTAAAGGAAATCCAATGTTAAATATCTTCTTTAAAAAAGAAAACTATTATTATTATTCTAGTATACATGAAAGATAACAAAACATTTAAAGCAATCTTTTGAGGAATAGGTATGGCTAATATGACACACAATGCAATAAATAAATAAAAAATCAGAATATTTATCCTCAGTGTTGAATTTAGACATTTTTCTCCGGGAGGGATTTCTGTGGCTCCGAGGGGACATTATAGAGTTCTGGAGGTGAAATTGTACTTTTTGACCATTAAAAGCATAAAATCTCAAATCTTTCAGGGGGGGGGGGGGGGAGAGAAAGATTTGAGGGGCCATCCCTTGATTTCAACACTGCTTGCTCTCCCCTTCCCTGAATATTCAATTTAAAAAAATGTTAAACTTATATCGGAAAACATACAAAAACACATTTGCATTTATTATCTCAAAACATTCACTGCTGTAGTTTTGGGATGGTCAATAGCAACGCACACCTGACAATGTTTAAATTTCAGTTTTCAAAAATTGCATTTTTGTTAATCACTTGGAGTAAATAAAGTAATTTGAGTAAAATAAATTATGAAGAAGAATAATCAAATTTCAGTTTTAAGAATTACTCTTGAGCTGCCTGTATTAAAGCAAAACAAATTAAATGTTTAATTGCTTTACATAATTTGTAAACTTATTTTTTCATGGATTTAGGGAGAAAGTAAATTAACAATTTAATTAATAAAGAGAATTATGAAAACAAACTAGTACATAACAATATAGTTAGTTGTTTTTTGAATTCTAGAATAAGAAAAAATAATTATTAATGCAAAGTGCATAAAATTTCCAATTATTAAATTCTTCATCTACAAAACACATGTACTTCGCTAGATTTTCTATCATTGGTAACAAAATTTGATTTAAAAACTAGATACTAATGAATATTTCATAATATTTATTTTTTTAAATATAACCTAATGATGTTCCATCAAATCTGTCAAAATATATTATCTTCAATATTTAGTTAAACTAACATAAATAATTACTCTCACTTCAAAGAACTGTAAGTAAACAAACCAAATTATAACCTTGATAATATTGTTAAAATACATTTTGGATCATTTCAACATTAATAAATTATTATATATGCAGCTTAATAATTATTAAGCATAGCAAATTATAACCTTCATAATATTGTTAAAATATATTTTGGATCATTTCAACATTAATAAATTATTATATATGCAGCTTAATAATTATTAAGCATAGCAGATTATAACCTTCATAATATTGTTAAAATATATTTTAGATCATTTCAACATTAATAAACATTAAATAAATTTTTATATATGCAGCTTAATAATTATTAAGCACAGCAAATTATAACATTGATAGCATCATAGATAATACATTTTAGATTATTTCAATATTAATAATATTAATTCAAATAAATTATATAAACAACTTATCTGATAAGTTACTTTAGTTTTTGTTGAATTTGATTTTTTTTTTTTAGTCTGAATGATACTTTCTGAAATATCAGATTCCTTGAAGGGAGGGGTGAGGGGTAACTGCTATCCTCTAGCATAACACTTATACATTTAGTGTTTACATAAAACACAAGTGCTTACGCAAGTTTATATAAAACATAACTTACACACTTGCATAAAACTACACAAATTAATTAACTACAAGTTGTGTTTTTAGATTGATCATTTAACAGCATTTTATAAATTAAAAAGCTAATAGCAAGTAAACCTTCAGTTAAAAAATTAAAGGAATTAAATTATGAAAATCAATTTTTGTATTGAGAATGGACATAGCTTTAACTGATTCTCTCTGATACAGATTGATTTTGTTGGAAAAATAACTTTATATGAAACAACATTAATAAATACACAACAATGTAATTTTGAGAAAATGACTTACTTACAAGCATCATACTTACAAATATTACTGAAGATTCATGCCTTCAAAAATAATCATGCAAAATGCCTGTTGAAAAGATCACCATTTATAAATGCGTAAGTGAGATCAACATGTAGTAATTGACAGGTATTCGCATAGATATTGAGAAAAGTAGTGTTCGATTAAAAGCAATCTGTAATTTAAAGAAAAGATTATAATAATCATAATAAACTGATAAAAACAACAAGTATTTTTACTTTTATGTTAGCCAGATACTAGTGATATATATATATATATATATTAAAAGGGCACCAGTGATATATATACATGCATATCTATCACTGGTGCCCAGCTAACATAAAAGTACCAAACAACATAAACAATGTAAAATATATTTAAAAATCCTTCTTTATTATGTAACAAATTCAATATACATTGAAAAACTACATATAAGTCAATTACAGTCAATCATACAAGTTAATATACTTTATTGATGGACATTATATTTACCGCAGTTCCTGCTTGACAAATTTGGAAGCAAAAATAGCACAAGTCGAAGGCCCGAATTCAAATTTCTTGCAGAAGATCACAAATGATAGCGACTTACTAAACTGTAAAACTACACATAAGTGATCTCCTGAGAGCAATAAAATATACATTTCCTGGCACCAGTAGATTCACCAGACAATCTCCCTTGCACCGTTCATAGATTTTGAAAGTTTTAAAACTTTTTCTGAAAAAAAATTATGAAGTTTTCCAACTCAAACCATTCTTTGTTGTGAAAGGGGGGGGGGGGTTACAAAAATTCATGTAGTGTACTACAGATTAATTATTAAAGAAAATTTCAAAAAATAAACATGTAATAAAACTTTTAAAATAATAAGGAATGGTTTAATAATTAGCAATAATAAGTAAATGTAAAAACTGTTTACTTAAAAACATGTTTGTTACTTTTAACAAAAGTTAAATTTTATATTTGTGTATTTGTGTAGTTACCACATTAGATTGAGTTGTGTTTTTCTTTTTTTTTTTTTTTTTTTTTTGTGGGCGAGAGGGCTAAGAAACTAAATACAATCTAAAATCTCTGCAATATTTTAGATATATATTAGGATGGATTCATTGAAAAAATTAACACATTTAAAACTGATGAATAACAATGCAAATCAATGATCAGTCAATTATATGACAGTAACAGAGAAAACTGAGAAGTTAATTAAAAATGAATTATATGGCTAAAAATTTATTGGTACCAGTTTTAAGATAAAGTTAAAAATTGCCAGTAACAATATTAAATAAATACCTGAAATAAATCAAAGTATTTCCTCACAAAAAAATACATTACTGTACATTATGCATTACGATCGTACTATTCTAATTTTTATTCATATACTGTCAATTTTTTTTTTTTAATTCATGCCTATGAAACAAGGTGAGTTTTGAAATAAGTAACGTAACTAACAATTAACAAATGGACTGGTAGCATAGTATATAAATACCGGAAGATAGTACTTAAAGAATTTATGAATACATAGCTTTATAAAGAGTTTGGTAATATAAAAAGTAACATAGCGAACAAATGAATTTTAGTAGCGTAGTACGTAAATACATGAAGATAGTAATTTACGAATACATAAAAGAAACTTCTACAGTTATGAAGCAATGTAGAGAAACATTAAAAATATCTGAAAAATATTACATACCTTTGGTTTGTAAATCCCTTTTTTATTTTAAATCTTCATCAAAATATTCATCTGTCGTCTGCTTCATCAAACTTCGTCCATTTTTTAAAATGGCGGAATAAACAATTATGAAGCACGCTGATTGGTTAGGTCTTATATTTTCACGCCTGAAACGCCAACGCTAAGACCACGCCACGCAGACCACAGAGACCTTCTTAAACCCTCTTATACCTGGACCTGACAGACCACGCAGACCTGATAAGCCATAGTGTAAACGCAGCAGAACAGATTTAACGTGCACCAGCTCCCATTAACGTACACGGTCCCACAGCAGTAACAGACGAGAGAGGATAGACGATGCACCCTCCCAAGCACTGACCTTGGTCGATGCTGCTTGGCTTTCGGCGATCTTACGAGAGCCGAGCTTTTACCGTCCGCGCCACTGCGGGACACAAACAATTTTAAAATATCTAAATAACAAATAAAAATTCCCCTGTTAAAGTGTTGAGTTGTTCAATAACCATTCGATTTAGAAAAATATTTTTCTACCACTGAGCAATTTTTTTTAATGAAATTTAATTCATGTTGCTATGGTAGCAGACGATAAAACGATATCTTTGGAATAAGGGAATAAATAGAAGAAAAAATTTTGTTGATGTTTGTTATAAAATATGTTTTTCTTTATTTTTTAAAAATGTATATACATAATTCACTTTTATATTTTAACAGATTAATAACTTTACTATAATTCGTTACTCATGCTATGGCCAGTATACACGATACACGTCGATCCAAAATGCCTTTATCATTATCGTTTTAAGCGTAAAAGTTTCGCTACGGAACTCCATTGTGAAGTTTTGTAATTTTTGAAATCTAATATTTAAAAAACGACATAATCATTAGATTTGAAATTTATATCAAGAAAAATACAATTTTTTACCATTCTAACGCAGTTTGTAAAACAATTTTGTGACAAATACTTTTCGAGTTATTAATTTTTTAAGTAACTTCAAATGTTTCATTTTCCGAGATTAATCTGTGGCAACGATGGATTGCTGTGACTTTTCATAAACATGAAAAATGATAGGGATTGAAAGAATAAGCCACCCTGTGTGTGGCTAATAAAATGTAAAATATATACATTATTTAAACTAGAAATATCAGTACCTATTTTTGTAAAGAGGTAAAATACATGTGGTTTACCGTCTAGTTTCGTAATGAATATAAATAAAATATAGTTAGAACTAGATGGAACCCGTCAAAATTTGACGGCAAACAACTTGATAGTACCATAAAAATAAAATTTATAGTTGCTTTAACTTGACAAATTTCATAGTGGGGAGGATAATATGATTAAGTGGTCACAGACCTTTCCAATGATATATAACATGAGGGTTGTGTGCAAAATTTATAAAGTACCCCTTGGGGGGGTGGGGGGGCAAAGTGGGGAGATGGACATCAGAGATGCATAATACGATTAAGCAGTCACAGACCTTTCCAATGATATATAACATGAGGGTTGTGTGCAAAATTTATAAAGTACCCTTTGGGGGGGGGGGGGCAAAGTGGGGAGATGAACATCGGAGATGCATAATATGATTAAGCAGTCACAGACCTTTCCAACAATATATGACATGAGGGGTGTCAACAAAATTTAGAAAAGTATCCCTTGGGGGGGTGGGGGGGGGGCAAAGTGGGGAGTTGGACATTTGAGATGCATAATATGATTAAGTGGTCACAGACCTTTAAAATGATATATAACATGAGGGTTGTGTGCAAAATTTATAAAGTACCCTTTGGGGGGGTGGGGGGGCAAAGTGGGGAGATGGACATCAGAGATGCATAATACGATTAAGCAGTCACAGACCTTTCCAATGATATATAACATGAGGGTTGTGTGCAAAATTTATAAAGTACCCTTTGGGGGGGGGGGGCAAAGTGGGGAGATGAACATCGGAGATGCATAATATGATTAAGCAGTCACAGACCTTTCCAACAATATATGACATATGAGGGGTGTCAACAAAATTTAGAAAAGTATCCCTTGGGGTGGTGGGGGGCAAAGTCGGGAGTTGGACATTTGAGATGCATAATATGATTAAGTGGTCACAGACCTTTCCAATGATATATAACATGAGGGTTGTGTGCAAAATTTATAAAGTACCCTTTGGGGGGGCAAAGTGGGGAGATGGACATCAGAGATGCATAATACGATTAAGCAGTCACAGACCTTTCCAATGATATATAATATGAGGGTTGTGTGCAAAATTTATAAAGTACCCTTTGGGGGGGGGGCAAAGTGGGGAGATGGACATTGGAGATGCATAATATGATTAAGCAGTCACAGACCTTTCCAACAATATATAACATGAGGGGTGTCAACAAAATTTATAAAAGTTCCTTCCTTAGGGGGGGGGGGGTGGCGGGATGGACCCCGGAGATGCATAACATGAATAAGTGGTCAAAGACTTTTCCAGCGATATATCACATGAGATGTGTCAACAAAATTTATAAAAGTGCCTTCCTTAGGGGGGGGGGGGGTGGCTGGATGGACCCTGGAGATGCATAACATGAATAAGTGGTCAAAGACTTTTCCAGCGATATACCACATGAGAGGTGTCTGCAAAATTTAGAAAAGTGTCCCACTTGAGGGGGGGGGGGGGGATAGACCCGAGATGCATAATATGATTAAGCAGTCACAGACCTTTCCAATGATATATAACATGAGGGTTGTGTGCAAAATTTATAAAGTACCCTTTGGGGGGGGGAGGGGGGGTGGCGGGATGGACCCCGGAGATGCATAACATGAATAAGCAGTCAAAGAATTTTCCAGCGATATATCACATGAGAGGTGTCTGCAAAATTTAGAAAAGTGTCCCACTTGGGGGGATAGACCCGAGATGCATAACATGAAAAAGAGGTCACAGGCGTTCCACCTTGCAACTTTTTCTCGAAGGCATTTGACAATATTAAATTTTTTTTTACCCAAGACAATTTAACGATATTCTTAATTTTTTTGCGTAATTCGTCAAACGTTCATGGAAAAAATCATGAAATTCGCTAATCAATAGTTGATAAATTATAAAATTCAACAATCGATAGCAGTAAAATCGGTCAATCGATAATGGAAAAATCACAAAATTCATCAAATGGTTCACGTAAAAAAAATTGTCCTGCACACTGATGATATGATCAAAAGGGTTTTGAAGTATAGGACAAAATTAGCACTTGCCAAACAGCGAGTAATCCTGAAAATTTGGCAATGGACTTTATTGCCACCACTGGTCAAACATAATAGTCACACTCACCAATTGCGATGATTGAATGGAAAAAGATTTTTTTCTCCGCTGTCGCTCGACAAATTTTGAAACCATTTGGCGAATTTCACGATTTTTTCTCCGAAATTGACGGATTGTGATTTTTTTTCTCGAAGCCATTTGACGATATTCGAAAACTTTTTCCCCCGAAACCAGTTGATGAATTTTGCGATTTTTCCACTGTCGATTAATGAATTTTGCGATTTTTCCGCTATCGATTGACGAATTTATCAACTATTGATTAATGAATTTCATGATTTTATCCATGAACAAACAAATTGCGCACTTTCTTTCCGCTAATGTTTGACACATTTCGCCCTTTACAATTCAGCCAATGAGTTGAACGTTGTTTCTTTCCAGAAATGTCAAGAATGAAACAATGATTCTTTAGGATGAATTTTCTTCGTTCGATGCACCATGGAAGAAAGAATGTGTGCAATGCAGCAACGGGCGTCACAGACTTTTTAGGGCACCTGCAGACTAAAAACATCTAACCAATCTTCGCGGGGGGGGGGGGGGGGAATCACAGATTTCGTCAAATGATTGAGGAAAAAACACTAAATTCATCAAAGGATCATGGGGAAACATGACTTTCGTTAAAAGACATCAGAAAAAACATTAATTATGCAAAAGGATCGTGAAAGATAAGCAAATTTTGTCAAAGAATCGCAAAAAAGGAAAGTTCACCAAAAGGTCATGCTTTTTTACTAAATTTCGTCTAAAAATTGCGGAATAAAATGTATTTTATCAAAGAATCGCTGGAAAATGCGAATTTCGTTAAGGATCATGAGAAAAATGCGAAATTCTTCAAAGGATCGCTGAAAAAACATGAATTTCGTCAAAGAATTGCTGAAAAAACATGAATCTCGCCCAATAATAGAAAAATCATGGTTCATAATCATTATATCTAGTAGTATATGTAAATACAGTTTGTGATATAAGACAAAATTAACACTCACCAATTGGCGAGTAATACTGAAAATTGGTAATTGATGTTATTGCCAGTACTGGCTAAACTTAAGTCACACTCGCCAATTGCGATGATTGAATGTAAAACGAAATTTTTTTCCCGCTGTCACTCAAAGAATTTTTAAACCATTTGGTGAAGTTTTTACCGAAACCATTTTGTGAATTTCCCGATTTTTTCTTCAAAATCATTTTTCAACAATATTCGACCCAATACGCATGCGTCAAAAAAATCGCCGGCCAATGAGGTGAGAGTCTATTACTGTCTCTATTAACGTGTTTGGGATCATCTCCTGTTTTTTTTTTTCTTGCACATTGCATTAAACCTAGGAAGGTATTTATATAGAACTCACTGTGGAGTGTTTAGAAGGTATTTATTTTATTTATTATAATTTGTATGAATACTTAGGTGTCCATTTCGGATTTACTGTTTAAAAATGAATTTAGGCTCATTTAACATTCGCAAAATCAATCCCGATGGAAATTGTGTTTTTAGATCTCTATCATTTTGTGTATATAGTACAGAAAATAATTATTCAAACGTACGTAAAATATCGTAGAACACGTAATACAAAATTGGACCACTTATAGTCCGTTTATTATCGGGGATGAATCTTATGGTGTTCCGATTGCTAATGAAAACGATTATGTAAATATATGGTTCTTCATAGAAGTATGTGCTTCTTCACACTTCAATAGAAGCATTGTTTAAATTAATATAATTCTACAAATATGATGCAGTTTTAAAATATTGAGTAATGATTAATATAGTCAAGGAATCTACTCATATACGTAATTAAGTTTTGGTACTTCTCTATTATCTCATCGACCACTTTTCATAACAAAAAACTATCGCCAAACTGTAACGCCAAATAAACGGGAGAACGTTGTCATTAATACGCGCAAATGTTGAATTAAAAACCACTTGACGACATAACAAACACGTATAATGCTTCAGACATCAAGTAAATGGGATTGCATTTTTGGCATTTAATCATACATTTTGGCAATAGTATTTTGTTATGAAAAGTGGACGATGGGATAATAGAGAAGTACCTAAGTTTTTTATACCAATTTTGAAAATTTATCTTTTTTTGACATTTAAAAAAAATAACAGAAAAAACATTACAAATTTGCCCATTTGCTCAGCGGTCAAAGGATTAAGAAAATATTAATGATTAGCGGAACTGGTTCTAGCTATGAAGTAATATTATTTTGCTCAAAAACCCCCAGCAAAAAAATAATTACAAAGAATAAGTAATCGTCTTTAAATATACAAAAAACAATGTGATTAATGGCCAGGATTTTTTTACATATAACATTTTTTATATACAAAATAAAAACCGAAATAACCTCATTCATTTCACCCGATGTCAAAAATAGTTTTGTTTTCCACATTCTTGGGCAAAGCACTAAATCAATAAAATCACCAATTTGTGACAAATTATGAGTTTCATATGAATCGCCCATGAACGGACATGCAAACTGGTAAAAAATGAATGTAATAAATTAAAACATTCAAGATTTGTATACATACAAACAATACAATGTAAATATTAATATTGTTTGTATATATACTTCTTTGTATACATATATTGTTTGTATACATACAAACAAATATAATGTAAACATTATTCAAATATTAAGAGTTTACAAATCAAAACATTATTCAAATATTAAGAGTTTACAAATCAAAACATTCTAAACATTTGTATACATACAAACAATATAATGCATACATACTCTTTACAAATTAAATAGCACACTTATGTAATGACAAAACTTTTAAATCGAATAGAGATAATATATTTCTGTTAAAAAATAATGCTAAAGTTCAGACTTACATATATTATACATTCACATTTTATTAAATATTTAGTTGCTAAATATAGAAATAATATTTTATAATTTATATTCAGGCGCTCAGATTCGCTTTTTTCGAACACATAATAATAAAAATATTACTACCGTGCGTACTGTCTTTTGACATTATATTTACATAATCGAATTCATTATCAATCGGAACACCATAAGATTCATTCCCGATAATAAACAGACCATAAGTGGTCCAATTTTGTATTACGTGTTCTACACGTTTGAATAATTATTTTCTGTACTATATAAACAAAATGATAGAGATCTAAAAAAAAAATTTCCATCGGGATTTCGCCAACTTATGAGCCTAAATTCATTTTTAAACAGTAAATCCGAAATGGACATCTAAGTATTCATACAAATTACAATAAATAAAATAAATAAATAAAATAAATACCTTCTAAACACTCCACAGTGAGTTCTAGATAAATATCTTCCTAGGTTTAACGCAACGTGACAACAGAAAAAAACAACAGATGATACGATCCCAAACACGTTTGTAGAGACAGTCATAGACCCTCACCTCATTGGCCGGTGATTTTTTGACGCATGCGTATTCGATCGAATTTCGATGGAATAGATTTGACAGAATTACCAAACAGCTTTAAATATATGGATGTTTATAAATTTTCTACTGAATGTACAAGTATTTTAGCATTTGTTTCTCGTGTTTTATCATGTTTATTGCAATATAATAAATAATGCAATTTACATCGAAAAATGAATTTCAAGAAAAATAAATTTTTAGAAATTAATAATTATGTTTCAACAAGGTTGTTATCGAAAAATATATTTTAATAAAATGTTTAAAAGCTTTTTTATCGAATTTTAACAAAGATTTTATTTTACTATTATAAATAAAGAAATAAATCTTTTAACATATGTTAAAAGATTTATCGTAAATCAAGGTCGTGATACCAACAAATGTTGGTATCACGACCTTGATTTATTAACATTCTATTTATCCCAAAAAATATAAAGCAACTGATAAATAATTTTTAAATTAATAAAAATAGGGGAAGAAAATCGGAAATAAACGGCGAGCATTCACTTTGTATCCATACTTTTCAGGTTCATCTGTGTAGGACAACCCAAACGTCAGTAAAGTACATAACAATTTTTGGTACTTTTCGGTTAGCCGGGCGCCAGTGAAAAAAAAATATAAATATATATCTACATATATGTTTGTGTATATATGTATATATATATATATATGTGTGTGTGTCTGTGTATACATTTATATTTGTTTCACTGGTGCCCGGTTAACCAAAAAGTACCCTTTTTTTTTTAGAGTTTACATTAATTTTATTGAAACCACCAATACCGTGTTTCAGGAATTCGGTGATCCGAACGTCCTCTCCCTTGTTAGTTAAAGGTGCACTGGTTATAGAAAATTAAACTTTATAATATTATATGCATTGTTTTGTACAATATATATATTTATGTAACTGCTATCAACTAAACTAATATATCAGTTTTAGTAGGTGCTGTAGCTTTAGAGCAAAGCCATTAAATAATAAGCCCAGGCAGATAGTGTTAAATTTGTTAGCGGGGACACTAGCGCCATTCCTCTGCTGCGGAAGGAGGACAAAACAGAAGTGCGTCGCAGAGAAACGATACGATTTATTTATATCGATATTTTATACGATTTTTATCATTTGTATCGATTTTTTGTTTTTGCACTTCCTTTAAAAGCTTGCTAATTATTGGGATATTTTACATTAAAGCTAAAATTATAATGAAAATAAAAATAAAATTGGAATTTTAATTATTTTTTTTTGTACACATTTTAACAAAAAACTGATAGTTTAACAAGAATATTTTATAACAATATTTCATGATGTTAAATGTTTTTGAGATTTTTTATCAATTTAATAATAATTTAAAATCTAGTAATTGAAATATTTACTCAATAAGAATGAAGATTATTTAAAGATTTTATGCATACAGGATAACTAGAATAGAAAAAAAAAACATTTTTATATTTTATTGGATTTTTAAGAACTATGCAATTAAAAATTTTACAATTTATCAGACATTTTTTCATAAAATAAATAAAATATAAAACGAAAAGAATAAATAAAATTTAACATCATGAAATATTTTTGATAAATTATTAGTTTTTTGTTAAAAATATATACAAAGAAATATTTAAAATTCCAATTTTATTTTTATTTTCATAATAGTTTTAGCTTTAATGTAAAAGGCCCCAGTAATTAGCAAGCATTTAAAGGAAGTGCAGGTTAAATTGCCCATGACATCTCACAATGTTGTATTCAGCATATCATTTTTTAACACTGTCCAACCTAGTTGAAAAGGGTTTATGACTTCGGATTGTCTGTGCATGCTCTAACTCTCATAAATATACTCGAATTGCCCTGAAATTTTTGTCGTTTACTATAGCATGTTCCCTATTTCAACTTATAGTTTTTTTACAGGGACAGTCAAAAATATTACGTTACATTACAGTCAATGGGAAATAATCATTTCAAGTGCATTTTGATGATGCTACGTCATTTAAAACATGATGAAATTGATATATAATTATGAAGCACATCAAAACAGGCGTTTTGTAGAATATGGTTATGCAAAACATTAATTATTCATTTACAGGGTCAAACAAAAGAATTCTGTTACACATTGTTCTATGGGGGAAATTCGTTTGTAGGTTAATATAGTGATATTTCACTATTTCAAACATAATGAAAATTATATGCATTACTGAGGTGCACTTATTAATTTCTCTCATCAAAGTGGTGTGAATTGCGTTTATTTACATGGAGACACAAAGATATCAGTTACAGTACAGGTGCGTTATTTAGAGTCAATGTGTGATATGTGGATTTCAACTTTGGTTTGTGTTTTAAGTTTAACTAAATTTTTTCATAGTACGTGTGTTTATAAACTCGGTTGTTCATATACACGGCTACACAAGGAAATCCGTAAGTATTACAGATTATGGGAGTGAAATACTTAAGGGTAGTTTTTAATTGTGTTAACCATTTTCCTGCTGAACTATGTTTAGTAGACTAATAAAAGTTTGTAGTATATAAATAAATTCATATACAGAGCTACACAAAGAAAAATATACATTGTCGTTTAAGGTTGGTAATTGCTGCGAGTGAATTTTAAGTTGCCTTTTAGCTTAATTTTTGGTGTGTACAAAAGCTTCAGATAATATGCAGGGCTGTGCAAAAGATTTTGAGTCATTTTCATTGGTTAGTGAAAATTGCTATATGTGAATATTCTAACTGAACTAAATTTTATCATGCTATATATCCCCATCTATTGATCATATACAGGGCTGCACAAAATAATTCGACTACTTTTTTGACACTGGAATGTAATTTTGACAACTGTATTTTTCAATATGTTATATGTTTTCTATAATGTTTACTTACATATCTCCCTTCACCTTATTTAACGGTGAAGTTTCATTACAATTTTCTGGCTGTGTTGGAAAGTGTTTCATAATCACACATAATTTTTTGTTCTTGTTTTTAATACATTGATCTAGTTCTAGTTGCTAAAAATTATATTTACAAAGGAACCAATTTTGGTGCAGCTCGCACCTAGCATCCATACATGGTACATTTCGTAGCCCTATACATAAAAGTTAGAGAACTGACAAAATTTCTCTGTTAAAGTCATATTTTTAATTTTTTTATGCTATATTATTTTTTCATTATTGGATTTTTAATTGATAATTTCATGCCAAAAGCGAGTCAAGTCGCCAAATAGGGTGCTATGAATCCAAACCACTACTGACAAAGCAGAAAAGTATGACATTCGTCCATGGTTGTCTGAAAAAAGTCTACAGTCAATGTCACGACACCAAAAATGCAATTATAATGTTGAAATTTTTCAAAATGAAATTCGTAGGTTTTTAAAGAGTTTTTTAAACTTCTTTCAATATTTTATTCTTACTATTAACTAATTTGTATTTTAAAGTATTTAAAAAACTTCTCTGTTAATAGTCCAATAAATGGTCTCGAAAATTGCATTTTCTGAAAGTTATGCTGCTGTAAAATAAAAAAATGATTTTAACACAAAATTTTCAACAATTCTCAAACTTCGTAATATAGGGCTTTAAAATGCCACCCTGTCTCAATGCTAGGTGCGAGCTGCACCAAAAGATGTTCCTTTGTTAGTAAAAAGCTTATTTAAAGAAATAAATATAATTGACCCTTCTCTCTTAAAAAACTACGACTTTTCATTAAATAAATATTTTATGTAAAAACAGATCATCATGAAATTTTGTAAAAAACATTTCTTGCACTTTTTGGTTCAAATATCCACAGATACTTTAGAAAAGAAAAATAAAACTTATGATTTTAATAATTTAGTAAACTGCAGCTAAAATGCTACTTTAAAAACTAATAAGACTTCAAACTTTTAATGTAACTATTGGGTTGCTCGGAAAGTTGGTTCGTACCGGAAAATTCTATTATTAGACATTAAATCAGATAGCTAATGTCTAATAATTGACTGGCAGAATTTTCTGGTACAAATTCTTAAGCAGAAGGAACTTTCTGAATAACCCAATATATGTATTTAATGACTAATTAGCAGATAGTTAACTATCAACATTTGTATAGATTTCTCTGTGGCATATGTTAAATTTAATCGAATCATTGCCTCTAGTATGTGAATTATATACTATATCAGAGATGAATTCAGCGGTTGGGGCAGGGTACACATACACCAGATGATTTGCAATTTTATGCTTTTATTTTTAATTTTATTATGTTAAAATTGTTATTATAAGACATTATAAGTAAGCTGTATTTCAAAACACAGGTACAATGACAAAGATTGTGCACTTAAAAAAAATGAAAAAGTTTCCTGTTGGAAATGGAATTATAGTTACCCTTATCGATAAGAAAACTTTTCCGAACCTACAAGGAATAAAATCTGGAAAAATAGAAAGTTGTTTCTTTCTGTCAAGAAACTTTTCCTTTTTGATTCAGAAACTTATCTTTAAATACAGAATAAATTCCTGTAGATTAATGAAATCTCTCCTTATGTATAAACAAAAGCTTCCCAAATCAATAAGTAAACTCATCTTTAATAATAGAATCAATTCCTATAAATCTGTATAACTTTCAATTCACACAAAAAAGTTTTGAAAGAATAGACAGAAAACATTTCTTTTTAAAAAAGAAACATTTCTGAATTATTCATTCGGGAATCTTGAAAAAGGTAAAAATACATCTGTAAAATAGTAACTTTCTTTTCTTTATGGAAATATATATATTTTTTTTAATCAGAAAAAAATCCCGTATCATAAAGACTTTTTCCTTATAAGGAGTAAGAACAATGACAGATGAAAATACTCACCTCTTGGACACTATTTTTGTTCCTTTTATCTAACTTAAATATTATTAAGAATCTTTTTTGCATGCCTATTCACACAATCAGAATTACAGATAAATGGGTAATAAGAATAATTCAAGTATGTTAAGATCATAAAATAGATTACTTTAGTATGTTTTGTATTACAATGGTCCAATTTAACGTATTGTCATCTTTAAATTTTATTTATTTGTTACAAGTACACTTTTTTATGTTCATAATATACATAGAATACTTCTTGTTTATTTGTAATCTGCGTGTATACGTATCCTTAATATATTTAGTCAAGATAAAAACAAAAGCAAAATTGTCCAAAACAAACCATTTCGCCTGCTAAAATGTTCCCGCACCCTTAAAAGCACATTTTTTTTCATATAAATGTAAAACAAATCTGGTGAAAACAATTTAGCTTTATCTTTAAATGGTTTTCTTAATTGAAATGAATTGGAAAAATTATCAACATGGAACTGAATAGACATAATTCAAAAACATTGTCTAATACTAACTATTCTCTCGTTTTAGCAGTGATGAATTCAGCAGAAGGCTTGGGATACACACAGTGGAGGATTTATGGTTTTATATGCTTATAAATATAATTTTTTATGTTTAAAGTTATATCATAAGTAAGTTGTCTCTAAAAACACAGATAAAACGACAAAGTTCATGGTTCATACACTTGAGAACGATTTTATGTTTATATTTGTTGCAGAAGTGCAATGTTCACCCCCCCTCCCCTTTTGGAGGAGAATTTTTGTTTTAACACTGACCTTCACAGTACCCATAACCAAAAATAATAATAATATTAAATTTAATGCATTTCATTTTGTATGGAGTGTTTTTAAAAAGGTAAAATTCTACATATTTTTTATGTTATATAAGTTAGTTGTTTCTCAAAATACAAATATATCAAATAAATTTCAAGCACTTTTCAAGGATGTTCAAGGGTTGTTTTAGATCAAAGTGTGAAAAAAAAGGGAGAAAAAAAATACTTTTCAAAAATTAAAATCAGATTTTTTAACTAAGGATTTTTTTTCTTCCTAAGTTAAGATATTGATATGCAACTTAGATTTGTAGGAGGTTTTAAAAATAATCTGTCTTCATACTTCAAGTATTCTTGTAAAACTCTTGCTAAAATAATGTGTACTAATATATATATATAAATATATTATTATAATAAATCAAGCTGTCTTAATGAAGACAAATTCTGGAACAATGTTATTTTTTGAGTTGGCAGAAGTAATTTAGTAACATACAGATCATTTAAAAGTAAACTAAGTCAATATTTAGAAAAAAAAAATACTGTATACAATTGTTTAGAAATCAGATAATCTTTAACTTCAAAAACAATTTCCCCAATTTTACTTTACAAGCATACATTAAAAAGTACTTTTTATTTCAGATTGTTTTGTATCTTTTCTATTGTTATAACTCAAATAATACAAATAATTTTTTTTTTTTTTTTTTGTCAGCTCATATCTAGATGTAAAGTATTTTGTACACCTGAAAAAATGTTCAATCATTTGGTACTTTTTAGTATTATTATTCATTTGGAGGAAAGAATCTTTCTAAATATATTTGGTATTTTTTATATTAGCCAGATGTCAATTATATAGAGATGTAATCATTGGCACCCAGCTAACATAAAAATAGCAGTTATTTGTATTCTTTAATTTTATTTAGTACTTTACTTAATTATTACTATTAAGTAGAAGCATTAATATGTGTCTTTGTGTAGAATATTATAGTGAACATGGTATTTTCAGGTACTTTAATAAGATGTTTTAATAAATTTACAATCAGCAGAAAAAGAAAAAAAAATCTTATCTATTTATATTATTAAAAGAATTTTCAAGTTTCTGTTCAAGAGAAAACATATGATTTTTTTTTTGATTGATCATTTATAAACATATGTAGACTTCCAGCCTTTATCATCTGTATTTTGTGCTTTCAAACGCTGTGAAACAAACATAGATAAAAGTTAAAAGATATTATAGAATAAACAACAGTAGTATTAATTTATCAAGCATAGTAGAGCAAAAATTTTGGCTTATTTAATCTAAATAACGTGAAGGTCATTTCAATTTTTCAAGAATAAAATTTCAACATTGATTTACATCAATGATACATCTTATTTTTAATCAGCTTACCATAGTTTAGGTATACACAACATTACATAAATTAAAATGGTTCTAGAATAAATATAATATATAAGAAAAAAATCACCACATTGCTTGACTATTTCAAAGAATTCTTATCAGATCTTTAGATATTACGATATATATTTTTTTCAAGACAATATATTAAAAAAAACTTTTAAATAATAAAGTATAGTTATTTAGTAAGGTACATTTATACCATCGGTAAAAATATCATACATTAAAAAGTAAAGTAATATCATTACAAGAGCAGAAGTGAATTCTCAAATGAAGTTGCTTTTCATGATATTGAATTTTTTACTTAAAGATTTGCAATTAAAGAACATTACTTCAAAATGAGAAGTAAGATAGGGATTTCCCCTTATTTCTTATTACTGACTTCTCCTATTACTTAACATTTAATCAAAGTAATTAACTTAACTGTAAAAGGATAACAATGTTATGTGGTGTATAGATAATAAAGATGATCATTTAAAAGAACAAAAACATTTATTAAACATTTAAAAACAAACAATAAATAAAAATGAATGTTTCAAAATTATATTATTTTGTGATACTTTATATTTAATTGAAATAATAAAATACAGCTCACAGATGCAACATATTTACATCTTGAGATATTAGATTAAGATAGCTGTTTGCAGAGTGTGTGCTTCTGGTGTCATTAAAGTTCATTACCATGATGATATAGAGCGATCACCACAAAGTCTGTAATTATTATACAAACCGACTTCCGACTTACTCTTTTCCTGAATTCCAATAAGCTTTATCCATCGCTGACATCTAAGGAAGACATAAGAATTCAAATTTGAATTAATATAAATTATGAGCATACAATTTATGGATATTTACAGGTTGAATAGGGGAGATTTACTTGATGAAATTTTATCATCTTCTTAGGAATACTAACGATTTAAAAGAGATAATTTTTAAAACGTAAACTGTTGGCATCTGATGCCTACTTTCTGATGGTGAAAATCTTGTTTTAATAATTATATTAGGTAATGAGTAATCACGCTTCTAAATTTCCCCCGTAGACTAACATTAGATTTCATGATCGGGAGTTTCAGTGAAGCAGCCCCTTAATAATGCATGTGTTGTTACTTTATATGCCATATGTATACATCGTATACACATATCATATACGACCTGTACTTAACAAATTTAATAAAATCTAGTAACGAAGAAAACATTTCGCAGGTAAAAAAAAATATATATGTAATTTGACAAAACACAAATTTTTATTTTATGAATTGAGAAAAATTTAGAATAATATATAATTAAATTCAGAAAGATAACATAAACTTCCTTTTGTAATATAATCTCTAAAAAAAAATGCTATAAAGGCCGAATTAACTGGCATGTCCGAGAAATGCTGATGCCTCAGCAGTTGAGTGCTATAAAATGGTTATCTGATGATTGGGGGGGGGGGGGGGGGGGGGGGGGGAGAGAATTCAACATTGACAACATGTCAAAAAAAATTAATTTAATAAATTACAATAACCATTAGGAAAATGTTCCGAAAGCTTTAAAAAAATGCCTGCCAAGGTTGCAGTTATGATTTCGCCAACATCATCGCAAAGCTTATATATGCATCCTAGATACGCATATATATAATATATATATATATATTCCAAACACTCCTATATGTGCCATATACGTCATTACACACATATTATTAGCGTCTTATGTGTCATATATACATCATATACACATGTCATATATATACATCATATATGCATTATATATAACTATAACTTCGGCATATAGTCAAGAAATGTTATATATATATCATATATTATTATAATGCCATACATGCTTTATAATTTGGCGATAAATCTTGGTTGCTTGGCGATTCATCTTTGGAACCCGTGATAACATGAAAGTACCCAAATTTTAATCATATCAGCATAAAAATAATACAGAAATAGGGATCTGTTTCATACTTTAATGTTTAAAAAACGAGAGAAAAGTATGAGCATGTCAGGAATTGGCACAGACGCACCATGTTGAATTTTTTTTTCTCGCCAATTTGGCGAAAACTTTGTTTTGGGATATTAGTTACAAATAGTATGCAATAATAGCACATGATTTTTTATTTCAATATAAAAATAAAATAATATAATAAAAATAAATAAATGGTAGTTTGATGTAAATAAATATGTTACTTTGATACTTTTCTATTGATAAATATAGTAAAAATAATTTATAGAATAAAAATAAAAAAACAAAATAATCGGTTTATCATGTGAGGCTAAAAATTGCCATTTTGTTGTAATTGCGCCAACATGGTTTGTATATAACATCTGTGCCCAGGAATTTTAACATAGTTGAGCAGAGAAAAGTCTTTTTTATGTAAATCGCCTTAACTGTTAATATTGATAAAATAAATATTTGCATATTAATAATTAGTATATAATAGCTGGTCACAATATATAGACAGAGAACTTCAAAAACAAATTGATTTACATAATATGGGTTATTTATATGGGTTATTTTTTACACTCATGCAAACATATAAACATAAGTTTGGCAACTTTTTGGTTGGCGCGATTTTCAAGACCGCGTCAAACGAATAACTTAATTTTAATACAATGGCTAGGTTGCCATTAAAGGAAAAAATCCCCTAAATTTGGCGACTTTTTTCCTTTTTTTAACCAATTAAATTTTTTTTCTGCGTGAGTGTAAAGCATCTTAGCCACCAAGGTTAAATAAATAAACAGTAAAATAAAAAAATTGAATATACAAAATCGTACCTTAATCTCACTTCTCTAGGACCAGATTTTGGATCTTAGCGAGTATCGCCAAAGTTGGAAAGATTTTTTCGTGCGTATATTTTGCAGACCACTGCAGCATCTATACCAAATATATATATATAGGGTAGATGTGCCAGTAATGGACACCCTTAAGGAATTTCAGTACTTTTTGGTTAGCCGGGCGCCAGTGATATATATACATATATAAATACATATGTATATACACACACATATATATATATATATACATACATATATGTATATATATGTGTATGTATATATATATATGTGTTTGTGTGTATATATATACATGTATATATATCACTGGCGCCCGGCTAACCGAAAAGTACCGAAATTTCTTTAAAAATTATTTTTTAATTAATAGTTATAATTGTTATACTCCACATTTTTTAATATTATATTAATCTACCAACAATATTTAACCATGCTCATAGTCACATTTCCCAATGTGAATTGAAATTTAATTATAAATACCAGAAATAAATCAAAACACCCTAAATTCCAGTAATGGACACCCCACAAAATGATATTATGATTGTATTTAAAAATAGAATTTAAAGAAAGCATATTAATGAAATAAAAAAGGCTGAATTTTTATTGGTTATTTTTTTACAAACCAAAAATGTTGAAGGTGGCCCATTACTGGAAGGCGGTCCATTACTGGCACATCTACCATATATATATATAAACACAAAAATATCCGATATTTTCAAAATAAACAATGTATTGACGATTATAAATATTTTCAGATATTGCAGTTTAAACTAAAATAAATCAAACCAGAAAAGATTATTTCAAATGAAAATTTAAATAATGTATATCTAAATTTAACAGTTTATCTTTCAGTGGCTATTTCATGTAAATAATATCTCGCATAATTATTGGTTTTACATTTAAATTATCAACTTCAAACTAGGAAAATATATTTCTAGCTCTAAAAAAGGGCACAATTAATAACAGTTGAAAAATTCATTTACACTTATATGACTGAAAATATCATACACAGTATTTAGAAAATAAATATCAAGTATATGAAAATAGCGAACATCATGATATTTTACACATAAATATTGGCTATACCTTATATATCACCGAACTCTGTTGGTTTAAACTATTTACTGGAAACAGCATAATTTTTAAGTACCGAATCGTTAGAAAACTATTACTTTATTTTCAGCCTTCAATGGTCGAGCTCTGATATAACAACTGTGTGAATAATATATTTATACATATTAATTACATTTATAAATCTGCATATCAGAGACAGATTACATCAGCTCCGCAGTTTTATTTTGAAATCATTTTATGAAATATTTATAACATTTAACCAGTTTAATTTATTTCATATTTGTTTTATTAATTAGTAATTATAAAAGTTGTTTAAAGAAGTTTTGAATTCTAAGGGAAAAACCAATTCCATATCGCCATTTCTTCCGTATACAAACTATTTACAAACCGAAAATAAAAACATTTAATTAATTTAATTTAATCTTACTTGAGAAAAAATTTATTTATATATGATTTATTTAACCAATGTTAAATAAAGAAACAGTAAAATAAAAATAAAAAAACTGAATATGCAAAATCGAAAATCAAAACATAGAACTTAACTTACCCCGTCATTGTGTTGCCATTCCTTCACGACAAATCCACCATCCGCGAATCGTTGCAGCACTCCCAACCGCTAGATGGCGCTATTTTCAACTTGCGAAAAGTTTCCCATTTATCTGACTGGGCTTATTATTTAATGGCTTTGCTTTAGAGACATATAAGTTGACAGCAGTTATGTAACTATATATATATATATACACACATCATACTTTCGTATTCTATTATTTTTATGTTGGATCAAAGGCTTAAAAAATCAGTTTAGAATGTTAAAAATTTTAAATTTTTCAGATATCCGATCATGTTGCTACAGCTGTATCAATCAACCTACCAAACCAAGTAAGACACAAAAAAGCCCAATCACGTGATCAAATCGCCCACGGAATTTTTGTGAGTCACCCGCGCGCAGCCCGCGCTAAAAATTTGCAGGTTATGAACGCGGATCGGGCTATCTGATCACGTGATGCTTTTCATGAATGTTTCGGGGGTTTATTATGATAAAATAAAAATAGATATTCCTATTATAAGATCCATTTTTTTTGGAGGATAAAGATGTGTAGTCGCTAGTTTCACCTAATCCGAGCCACAGAAGCTTAAAATAATTGAAATAATTAAATTATTTCAATATATTAAATTATTTAAATTTCCGATAAGACCTACTCCATAACCCTTCTCTCCATCGCGCGCGCGCCGCGCGATCTTCTTTCCTGAACACAACCTAGTAGTGTCATTGCCAACTATAATACATAAGGCCTGGTCATTTCGCCAAAATCCTTCGAAAAACCGTACACCGGCTCTGAACACAGACCCTGAACCAAAATATAACAACGTGATCTTTGTTTACATTTATACCCTGCCCAGATAGCGACACGTATTTGCTTTTTTCTAGCGTCGAAGTTTCAAAAACTTTAATCATATTTTCAAATTAACAAATTAAATACTTATGTCCTTGAATTTCATACGATTTATAAGAATATTTTTCTGTACTTTAAAATATATATTTCTTAATATAACTATAAAGATTTGCGAAAGTACTTATTTGTTTACTTTTTCATGCGATACATTAATGAAGATTATCAGTTCTGTTATTCTTTCAAAATATCCACTACTTAATTAAAAATTACATGTGTTCTCTGTAGTATTTCGCATACACATTGTAAAATTAAGATTATTAGATTTTATCCAACTTCAACAGTCATATTGCAGATGAAGCAGACATTTTTGGCGATTTTACTGTAACCTGTAAAATGTTCGTTGTTGGTACAGCTTAAACTAAGAAAAAAAATTCTGATCGATGAAATAATTGTATTTCGTTAAGCATTAAATATTCTTATTTTTAATCGGAGAAAGAAACAATAATAATGGATTTAATTAATTTTGCAATATCCGGTGAAACCCAAACAATTTTGATTAAATCATGTAAAATACTTTTTTATTTAGAAATAAAATTCATTAATGTTTAAAAACAATTTTATGAGTAATTTAATATATTTTAATCTTTTTGTATTAGTTTTATTGTTTTAACAAATGTTAAAAGTATAAATAAATTGGTGACATTGACATTTTCAGACTGAGTGTTTATTATTATTATTTATTTATTTATATTATATTATTTCTATGTTTGTTGGTTTAATAGTTTTAAAGAAAAATACACTATATTATCCCCTTAATAGAACTTTACATTAACATTGTTTTTGACAGTTTATAGTAACCCTTAACTGCTGTTAAGTCTTACAGACCACTGCTTTTTTTAATTTTCACAGTTTAGCCATGTGACAATTTATGTCACAGCAGTTAGTGTTAAAGAGACTTAATTGATCTGTGCATGTAAAAAAATGTTGGGTTGTTAGAACACACATTTTGCTGAAGTATGTAAAAAAAAAAAAATTTTTTCATATGTTTAGAAAGAAATATATGGGTATTTTTCCATTATTAAACATCATGCCAAAATGCATGCTAGCACACCATTTATTTCAACCCTGACCGTGAAAAGGTTTTTATTGCAAACTGTGCCAAACATTGTGACTCGCTGTTTATTGAATATGAATCATTTTATTATTATTATTCTTTAATCATAACCATACAAAACATCATAATTTGTTAATTTTGAAATTGAAAATATTTTTTATTAAGTTACATTTTTCCCCCGAGATGGATTTTACTATTTGGCAGTTACCTGATGATGAGAAAGCTGCAAGAAAATTCTTCCATCAGTGCAATGGATTTATACATAAAGTTTTTTTTGCGAGAGGCTAGCTGTAAACATTCCACAGTAAATCCTACACAAATATAACTGTGTTAACCCTAACACTGGATGCCATACCCAGTTTGCTGAGAGATTATGGGATATCACAAAATGTTGTAATAAAAGACAGCGTAGCACTGTCCGTCATTATTTACAATTGTATCTCATACAGTTCATGTGGCAACATCTTTTATCAAAAAATTGAGACATGCTGAGATTTTGAATTGCATACGGGTATACAAATAAAAGTGACAAAGGTGATTGTCAGCAGAAAAATATTAGTTTTCACTGATTTCCTTTGATAGATTGAAATGGACTAAGGCAATGGCTAATAAAGCTAAAAAGAGATAATTTTGAACCAAACAAACACTTAGTGTTATGTTTGAATCATTTCAATGATGAAGATTTTGAATATTTTGCTCCATTTAATGAAAGGAGAAATTTAAAACCAGACATGGTGCCGAGCAAGTTTTTGTTGTCGAAACTTGCTGTTAAAACGAAAATGAATATCGTACCAATTTAGGTAAGGGTGTAATTTCCCATTTCTGTTATTTTAGTTTGTTTTGAACAACATGTTATTCTTGTAAGAATATTGAATATTATAATAAGTTTATTTCAGAATGTAAAGCATTAATTTACAATATATTTTCTTGGAAATAACAGTATGTAATCATATACTAAGATTGTTATGTTTAATTCACGAATTCACAAAAACAGCTGCAATCTTAAATTTAGTCTTTAAATTAAATTATTTTGAATAGTAATTATCAATTTCATTTATGCTGTATTTGGTATTGTGATTACCTATTATTTACTGACAGTAATTTATTAAACAACTTTTGTTTATTTGGATACACCCTTGTGCTTATTTTCCTTTTTCCCCAGTATGTGTTTGTTTTCTACTTTCTACTTTTTATGCACCTGTCAAAAAGCAAAATTTGCACTTAAAAAATTGTTTTAATTTCTAAATTAATTTATTATATTCTTTATTATTATTATTTTATTAATTTTTAACTCGACATTAATTAGAACAAGATTATATTTATTTATAGTACATTCACATTAATTCTAAATTCAGAATACAATGATATTCAAAAATATACTATAAGATTATAAATTTCAATGGTTATCAAATTGGAGTAAACCTTGTAAGGGTGGGATCTGATGGCCTGGTGAATGCTTTGGATGTCTAAGGCAGGCCGCAATCGCAAGACAGAGCGAAGTGTAGTGCAAGACACGAGAGAAATTCTGATATTCAAACCGGTTTTTCTTTGTTAAAAGTGTGAAAATGTCTCATTACTTGCGCTACATGTCACTCTGTCTCGTCAGTGTGCGGCCTGCCTTAGAGCAGCCGTACTCAACCTTTTTTTCTCGCGGGCCGCAAACATGTATTTGCGACGTTAGGCGGGCCGCAGGTTGAGTATGGCTGTCTTAGAGCCTTCATAAATGATTGCCTTTGCATTCAAAGTAACTCAACAGAAAAATCTGTGAAAATGGAACCTGCCGATAATGGGATGATACCAAATGGAGAATTTCATTGTCTACTGAAAGAAAGACCTGCTGATGTAGAAACCAGTCTTTTTTTTTTTTTTTCTGTTCCCACACAGGAAATTCTGTAATTTGGCAATTATCTATAATTTATAAACTTATACTATATTTTTGAAATTTGATGTATTTTGAATTTACAAATTGAAAGTAGTAAACATATAGAAAACTTTAAAAACATGAAAAACATGTTAATTTTTCAAAAATAAATTTTATGATTGTGAAAATCTAAAATAGGTTCAAATTGGATGGAAATTTTGTCTTTCTTCACAGCTTCGTTTCCTTGGCTATTTATAATATTTGACAAGAATCGAATTCTACATCTGAAAAGTAAAAACTTTTTATGCAGAATTTATTTCTGTAAAGAATGTTTCGAGTTCTACATAAAAAATAAATCTTTTCTGAATGCAATCAGAACTAGTATGTTTGAGTATTTTATGTTAGCCAAGCACAAATCTCACCAATAAAAGCTTGTACTTTTTCACATGTCTAAATTAGAAACAATACTTTGATGTTGATTTAAAATGTTTTGTTAATGATGGTATTATATTTTTGGATTTTTTTTTTGTGGGGGGGGGGGGAGGGAAGGAGAGTATTTTAAATAAAATGAGTGAGATGCATGTATTTTAAATGTAGTGCATATATTATATGTATTTTAAATAAAAGTTATGCATCTTAAATGAAATTAGTGAAAGGTTTATATTTTAAATGAAATGAATTGCAACATGAATAATGGTGATGGGAACAATATTTGTCAATTTATCATCTGTGCCCAGCTAACATAAAAGCACCTATTGTTTGTTTGTATATAAACAAATGTTTCAATTTGCATTTTTATTTTCAAAAAGTACTTGAATAAGAAGGCTAAATGCTGTTTTAATTTAAAAAACTTTTCCCAAAAGACCTTGAGTTTGTTAGAGTCAAGACCCCTTTATCATACTTCAGACCTCACAATCTGGTGAATGTCTATGGGTGTAAATGTCCGAGGTAATTCCCAACTTATTTACTGACTTTCTCCTTAAAGTATCGCTGCCCGGTGCATTCTACCAATACTAGTTCGTAAACAGTTGCATAAGAAAACAATGTAGCTATGAAAAAATATTGTGTTAATAACAATAAAAAAATAAAAATAAATAAATTCTATTAAAAACAAATACGTAAAAAACATATTTCGCAGAATTTCTAGCCGTCAAAAACATTTTTGAAATCGAAGATTTACATACAAAATTGATTATTATATAATGTAGCATTTTAGCTAATCGTCTGTAATCAGGCCCACAGTCAAGGTTAGTGCCAAATATGAGCGATGCTAGGGCAATGTGATTCCAAGTATGCAGTAGTTACAGCATTGGTTAAAAAATTAAATTAATTTTGCATTAAATTGCATTTACTATAACAAGCCAATAGGTCCTTACATAAACAATAATATTTATAATTTATACATGTTTAAATGAAACTATATTTATTATATAGGGCCATTTTTGCTACTGTTTATAACACATGGCTCAAGTCGCTCTTCGTAAATCCAAATTTTACCGGTCTCTGTAAAGAGAAAAAAAACAAACACTCAAATTTATTTACCTTTGGCATTTGAAACTATTAAAATAAAAGTTTTAATTATGTTTATTTTCACACATTCAGCTGATATTTCCAGAATATCTAGATTGATAAAATCCTCTGCACCAGCAGACTCAAAGGCGAGATTTTATTTCTAGAAAATTAGTGGTATGATACTGTGATACAATTTCTGATCTGATGATATGTGAAAATTTGTGATATTAATTTGATGATGATGATTTGTGATAAGATTGCTGATACTTTATAATAAATGAAAACATGGATAATCTCTCGTAATCAAATCCAGAGCCAAAGTTCACATTTAACAGGAACGATGTTGACAACAATGTGTTTTGGAATGCATGGTAGTTGTAACAAGAAAATTTATTATACATCAAAACATGCTCACCCAGATATGCGAATTGGCTGTGGTCCAGATTATGGAACGTTTCATAGAATACATACAAACTGTCTATCAAAAAACAGTGAAGCTTGCGCCTAAGCTATTTTAAACTGAAATGATTCCCCATCATTTCAAAAATAAATAAAATGACACACCAATCTATATTAATAAAATAATGTTTCGCTCCGGGCTGGCGGATTGAGGGTGAATTTTCTAACGGGCTGGGCCGGCAGAATTAGAAAAAAAGTTTCAACGGGCCGGGCTGGCAAAAAAATTGAACGAGCCATCCAGGCCAGGCCGATAAAAAAAATTTAGCGTACCTGCTGGTTCGATATAAAGATTTAAGCAGAACCAATAAATATATGAGCTATTTTCAAAGAATATGGTTTTCGCAAGAATAAGTATAAATGAGCGTCACGAGCCCATGCTAGTTTGACAACATAATACAGAAATGCAAGTTGATCGACATCGGACAGTTACATTGCCTTAATATTTTTTTAGCAGACTCGTGCCGGCCCGAGATCAGGCTTGCATTTTTTTTGCTACGTAGTCGAGCGGGGTCGTAACTGGACTTAATTGTTCTCAGGATGTGTAGGGCAGGCAATATGTTTTGTAAAAGTATTAATAGCAATAATGAACTTCTGTTAACGTAATCTTTAAAAATATACCTTAAAGGTGGTTCTTAAATTCCTACTCAACAATGCGAAACCTTGACTCATTTCCTGACTAATTTTTAATTGTTAAGTCATAAAATTGACAAGCCTGACTACTGAAGGGATTTGGAATCAAATACAGTTTACCATTTTTGATAAATAAATTACTTGTCGAAATATAAGATATTCTTATCATGTGACTTCAGATTTTTCCCCTTTCCCATGCTGTTGCTTACGGAAATTCGATTCAAAATGCTAACTTTGACAGTATTTTCTCAAAGATATATTTCTTTTATCAAAAAATGGATAACGCCATTCGATTATATAGTTTCTGAATAAGAACACCTGCCAATCTTATGCGTTTCTGAAAAGGAGTGAATTTAGAAATCTATCAGAAAGTAGCTCCTTTGGATTTGAGAAAAGCTTTAATAAATGACAGAGAAATATTTTTATAAATCTACTTTTTATTATACAGCTTCAAAAGTTATGATGTTTTAACCCTCTTTTTTTCCATTTATTTTAAACTAATTTTTTAATAAATCCTTATTTGAATGTTGAAAGTCTTAGAATCTAAGTAATCATTAATGTTGCTATTGTGTATTTTCTGTCTTGCAAACTCATCGCAATTTTAAAATATACTGTAAAATTTTCCCATAAATATTATGTATACAGTATTCTTTAAAGAAATCTGAATTATATGCTAAAAATCTCAATTTTTTCGAAATAGTAGAAATTGTGTCATGGCATATCGGGCCTGTTTTCACTGATTTCTGTACGGGCCAGGCCAGGCCATGAACTGTGAAAATATAAACGGGCCGGGCCAGGCCATGAACTGTGAAAATATAAACGGGCTGGGTCGGGCCTGGAAATTCCGGCCCGTGCAGATCTCGGCCGGATCGGATGCACATGGGATTCAGAATTTTAATATTTTGATAATTACCCAAGATATTAATTCAAATCTCATTAAACATTGCATCGAAAATGCCATCTTTTTTATCAAAATGGCTTAAGAAAAGAACATTTGTTCTCGATTTGCAAGTGGAAATGAATGAATTTGAAATTTATTTACTAATTAGCAAATTTCAAGAAAACTAATTAAGATATCAATTTGAAAATTTATGAGCATATATAAAAACAATTTCTACATCTGACAATGTAATTTTTGAAAAATGCAGCTGGTAATTTTTCATAACTTTTGCAAAAATCTGACGGTGCCAGTAAAAAAAAAAATCCAAGAAAGCTTCAGACAGGGATCAGCTATCATTAAAAACTAAATTACAAAAAGATCTGTTTCTCTGGCTGATCCCTTCATTTAGTTTGCGAAAATGAAACGAAATAATTGTCATTTTTTACTAATGAATAAAGATATAGATTTGAATTTGAGGATGGGAAGGGTAGCCATCTGGCGGCTGTTTTAGGGTAACGTCTTTGTTATGTTCTAATTATCAGAAAAATATAATTATTTTTTTAATGATCACGTTAATGTAGAGGAAGGTGGTTTTCTTGAACAAATTATTTGTTATATTTGCGGGTATGAAGAGGGAAAGGGTTAACATCTTGCTCTGATTTACACAAATTCCATTTAAGAAATTTGACATTTTTAGCTTCTTCCGTAGCGTTTTATAAATGTTATATATAGAGAATAACAGAAAATTCAAATGACTATTTTCGTAAATTTGAATTTTCGTTCCTAATGAAAGTACACAACCCGTATTTACTTGATGTATACCAACAATCAAAGTAAATGATTTGTTGTTCAGCACTTGACCAAGCTAAGCATCCCCTGGGTGACAATCCTACAAGTTTTTTTAATCTAACTGTGCATTCTTATTTCGGGTTCTATGGGCCAATCACAATCTGGTTTGGATTATTCGACTTAGTTTTCAATTGTGTTACAGATTTTAGTTCCACCTTCCACTGCCAGGGTGTGCATCATTTTGTCGAGCTCTATGGACCCCGATTTCGATGGGAATTAGTTCATTCAACTCCCTACAACGGGTACCCATGTCAGATGTTACCTTATCTTGTAATTCTTTTACTGTATTACTTCATCAAATTAAACTAAACTAATTTGTTTATTTTTTCACATTTTATTTCATATAAATATATATCTACTCCAACATCTAATTACAATTTTCACTATCCTAGTGAAAAGTACAAAATACAATTCTAACAGATGATATTGACTTGCGAATTATAATAATTTACATGATATCCGTTTTCTCTGCAGCAATGGAATCAACAGATTGCTGTCATTTTGAAAATATTTCATTAAAAAGTCTTAAAATAGTGAAAGTAAAATATAAAAATTGAAATAACTTGAACTGCTAGTGCTAGACTGCAATTAGTCAAAATGATGCAATTTCCAGAAATATTTTGTTATGATTTTGGCTTGTCAGTTTCTAGCGCTGAAAGTTTCAGAAGTCGATTTAAAAATATTTCTGCTTAAATTTTACAGTTTAAAAAAAATGTTCTGAGTGAACATTTACAAGTTAATATTTACAAGTACAAGTGCTATATTTATTTTCAAATTTATTGGGGTAAAAGAAAGGGAGCTTCATTAAAATTGTGATGACAAGAGGATTTAAAAAAGATTTATATCCCAATTCACCTTTTTAAAATTTGATTTTTTGTGAGCATGTATATTCCGAGTAATGTGTATGCTATATTTTATTCCTTTTCTTTACAAATTTCAATTTAAACTGTGTTTAATTTTACAATTACTTTCATCTGCAATTTAAAATGAAAGTTAAAATCAAGTTTGATTCCTTTTTCCAAGAGTACACTTCTGGGTATTTGTACCATGAAATTAGATTTGGAAAAGCAGAGGAGTGGTAGATTTGTGCTTTGTTTTCAAATAATTAATTGACAATTCTCTTTAAAATTGCTAATCTGATTAATAAATTATGAATATAATCAACCGTTATGCTCTGCCTAACTGTAAGCAGAACCAAGGATGGATCTAGAGTCACATTAACCATAGACTTCTATTATTTCAGGTTTGGGTTGACCATATTTTTTCAAAAAAGTAAAAATTCTATAACATACATTCTCAAATAGCAGAAACCTTTTTTCAAGTTATATAGCAGCATCGAGGTGTCTGCTATTTAGAGGCTTTACAGTATTCGAATATCAACGAGTACGACATATTTGTTGTCTATATAAAACAAACAGACTTTAGATGATCAATTATTACATTTAAGAAATTAAAAATTCGTCTTTTCTGCTATTACAGCAATGCAGATTTGTGTCATAATAACAATCGTTTTCATTCCTACATGAATAAAATTTTAAGATAAGTTTATTGAAGCGCTATTTTTATTTTTTGTATACATAAGTTTTATGCATATACAGATAAAAATTATTTCAAAAAAGAATATCAAGTAGATGAGAAGTTCATACAGTCACAAATTTAAAAAAAAATCTATTTTAAAATTATCTAGAGAAAAAAAAATATATTAAATGTTAACAAAATTATACAAGGAAATGCAGATTTTAAAGTTTTTTAAGGTACACTTTATTTTATAGTTTGAAAACATATTAGAAACTATTGCCTAAATGCTGTAAATTTGCTTTATTAATGGTTTGCGACGTCTGTAACACTCTCTCTCTTCTCAACCATCTTCAAGTGTAAGTTTTATATAAAAAAAAAAAAATACTATAAGTACCATTGCTAGTCAAACATAATTTGAACCAGAAAATGTATTTAATAAATAAAATCAAATAAGTAGTGCATATATACAAAACATTTTATTAAATAAGTTTTCCGATTCAAAATAAATTTATTATTATTTTTTTTTTTTACTTGAAGAAAACACAGAAGATTGACAGCTATGTCTTAGCTAGAATGTAGAGGAGTCTGGTACACAGTGGGCCACTTTTTCAGTTTTTATTTCTCTTTGACGAACAGACGAATCCGCTTGAAAATATTTTTGAATATCCTTAAACCTTTTTACATTTATCATAGTTTTCTCAGAACATTGTTTTCAATACATTTTTAAATATATATATATATATATACACCCATAAAATGGATCAGTATGCCCCTGAAGTGGGGCACATTGGTCCACCCACCGAGACACAGTGGACCGCTATTAGGTATTATCTGAAATACAATATAAATCTATTTTTCATTAATCTAATTCTTCTTTATTTCCCTTTTACCTCCAAATTAACATAATAATATAAATTTGCGAGTAACATTTTGAAAAAAAAAACTTATCAAAAACTTATTACATTTTGAAAATAACAGATTAATACAGGAACAAATGCAATTTAGATTAAGTTATTACTTAAGTACAAAAAAATCAGCACACATTAAAATTTGCAAATGAAATTCCAAAATACTTAAGTAAGATTGAGCCTGGAATTTTCCGGAAATACTTTTGGGTCTGGGAGCAACATTACAAAATCATTGACATCAACAACAGATTCACTTACAGTTTCTGGAAAAAAAAAAACTAATTTCCATTCAATTTGCATCTTATGAATGAACTTGAATAGAATCATCACCAATTAGGCTACAGTTATATTTTTCAAATGCAGTAAATACAAAACAAAATATTTCTTACTATGTTAAATAAATTATTTTTCTTTGTTTACTTTCTTTTACAGTTAAATAACTACTTTAAAACAATATTTCTTTATAGAAAATAACCAATTATTAAATATTTTGAATATTCTGCATTACAGGAACAGAGTGGATTGTGGACCACTGTGCTCAGGGCTTGAAATTCAAATTTTCCAAGGATTATCAAAATTGACAGGGTGCAGCGACCGGTGGCTCTTACTGCGCTTTTTTGTTCTTGTCTCTCTTTTCAGTCGCAGGACCTCCTTCCCAACATTTTTAAATGGATAGGAGTTGTAATGTTTGGTAGGGAGAAAAAAAAAATCTTTAAACCCCATTATTATTTTATGTGCTATTTAAAGAGTTACATTAATGCAGACATGACAAAATACCACTGAAAAAATTAAGTCAACTCAGAATGATTACGTAAAATGTTTATTTTTATTATAAAAAAAAAAAAAGGAAGATAGTTAAATTTTATATATGCAGTGTATTTTGAACTTGCACCAAATATTAGGAGGCCTTAACAATTAGATTGTTAAAAAAATCTCTGAATTTAGATTTTATTTAATTTAGGGTGCTGAAGCCTCTTTCACAAGGTACACTTTTACTCCTTCATAAGGATTAAAAAGGTTTATTTCTTTACCTCAAGGAGTAAAAGTAATAAGATCTTTGCAGTCTTCTAATCTCATTTTTGTTTAGTGCTGACTCTAGGCCAATTTGACAGGGTGCAGCGACCGGTGGCTCTCACTGCGCTTTTTTGTTCTTGTCTCTCTTTTCGGTCGCAGGAAAACAAAAATCTTTAAATACGTTTATTGGTCGTTGGAAAAAATTGTGAATTTAGTCAATTGGTTGAGGGAATAAAATAATGAAATTCATCTTACGCATGAACATAGAAATAGATAAGGACTTCTAACGAAATAGTGTTAATATCGATAATTATCGATTTGCGACTTTGGAAATACATGACTGCCAGTGAAAACTGTGCTATGGTAATGCCACCTACAAACAACAATACGGATACATACCATAGAATAAATCTATTATACCTACCAGACGATGGCTGTCAAGCAGACGATTTGAAGAAGTAGGCGAACTAATACAATTGTCCTATACAGATATTGTATTTGAAACATTTTTCGAGAAACGATTTTCTTCTTTGAAAGGCTATTTTATTAGAAGTCCTTATCTATGTCTATGTTTATAGAAAAAAAAATCTCTAAATTTGTCAATCAGTCTCGGGAAAAAACGGCGAAGTTTGCCAATCAGTCGCAAGAAAATAACACTAAATTCATCAGTCAGCTGTGGAAAAAATCGTGACATTTTTCAGTGAGGCGCGAGAAAAAAATTAGTGAATTTCATCAATCTGTCACCAGAAGAAACCGAATAATTCGCTCATCGGTTACAGAAAAATTCGCAAAGTTCGTCAGCCAGTCAAGGGGGGGAAAACCGCAAAGTTCGTCGATTGCTCACCAGAAAATATTGCGAAATTCGTCAATCAGTCACGGGAAAATACTGTGAAATTTATCAGTCAGTCGCAGGGAAAAATCATGAAATTCATCAGTTGAACGCAGGAAAAAAATAATCGCATCTTTGTCAATCTGTCGAAAGAAGAAAATATGCGAATTTCGTCGATTAATCACGAAAAAATGCAAAGTTTGTCGATCGGTCGCAGAAATAACGTAAAGTTTGTTGATCTGTCGCAGAAAAAAAGCAAAGTTTGTCGATCAGTCATGAAAAAACGCAATGCTTGTCGATTGGTTGCACCAAAAAAGAAAAAAAATCCCGAAATTTATCGTTTTGTTGCAGGTAAATTAAATAATGCAAATTTCTCCGGAAAATGGTGAAATTTTTTGGGCGGGAGGTTCCCGCCCACGATATTGTTTTGGGCGGATTTCAAAATTTTCGGTGCGAATCCCGACCTGAAATTCAAGCCCTGCCCAAGTTGAAGTTCAATAAATAATCATATTAATATTGTTTATAGCTTTATTTTAAACATATTAACTTTAAAGTTAAATAAAAACAATTATCTTACCTTTGCAAAAGAGCTGTTTTATCTTATTTATCTACAACCTTTAATTACAAAAAAAAAAAAAAAAAAAAAAAAGAAATATGATGAAAAATTTTACTTTTAGAAGCTCAAAACAACCAATCAGGATAAAATGGTTCAATTTGACCTAAACATGTTCTTTGAAGGCTATAAATAATCAATACAATGCTGTTGTGTATTAGGATAGAAGAGAAGCTTATTTTTTTTATATAAATAAAATATTAGGGGATGTTCTACTCTGCCCATAGGTCCAGAGTGTACCGGTCTCCCCTACAATCAATTTTTAAACTAAGTACAATTTTAAAAACTAGACTTTTATAGATTTGGTTAATAAAAAGTAATTTTGAGTACATTTTTAAAAAAATAAGATAAAATTAACTATGTATAATAATATTTTTGGAAATTTGCATGAATATTTCTTTGACATGGGTGTGTTTTATACATACAAATTTTTTTATGTGCAATGATATCTACTAATTTTTTCATGTGACCTGCGACTTTGTATATAATGCTTAATTTACCCCGCATCAGTAAGCAAGTTTTACATGCCTGATTTACATGTACCGTTTTGATACTCTGAGAATTAGTTCAATTATCTTAATAAGCAATTTAAAAAGATTTGTGAAAGCTTACTTGAAAGTGATTCATTAAATTTAAGAAATGAAATAAATAACTGCAATTTTTGGCATAGAAGCCATGGCTAAAATATGTCTGTTTCGAACCAGAAATTTTATTTAATAGTTTACATTTTATAAAATAAAATTTCTGGATAGAAACAGATTTACTTGAGCCACAGCTTATATACTGGAAATTACAGTACACACATGAAATTAAAAGAGAACACATGTATTATAAAATAAAATTTATTTGTAAACAATATCAAAATATTTTACAATAATCAAGGTTTGCAGCATATAAGAATTGTTCCCACCAGTATCACCAAACAATAATCTTCAGGGTAAATTTCTTTAACATATGTAATAGAAATAGATCATGAAGACTGTTGTTTTGAAATAATAGAAGAAACAATAAAAATTTTCCTATGTGCTTTGTACCTTGACAATAATAAACTAGTTTTGAACAACATAGAAAAAAAAAAAATCATGGCAAAATATTGCTAAATGTATTTTGAAGCTAAAGAAATTAAATGAAACTCATGTACAGAATGCAAATTTAAAGGCAAGGGTAATAAATAGGCTGTAAAATGTATTAAAATAAATTTATGAATGATACGAGATTTTCAGAAGATAAACTGAAAAGAATAGTGTAAACAGAGTTTCTCCCAGGCATAAAAAAAAGGCAGGGTGCTGCTGGTGAGGAAAGGACACTGTTTTTAATTTTTAAGGGCACCTTTAATACTTAAAGGATAACATTCTTTCAAAACACAGGTCAGTGAGTCAATTTTTACTATTCAAGCAATAAATATTTCTAAGGGCATTTCTTTTATATTATGCTCTTATTTCATAGAACAGTGCTCCTTAAAAAATAAAGAAATTGACAATAAATCTGTGTGCCAAATTTGAAGCAAATCGGATAATTCTGCATGAAATACCTATTTAGCTAAATTAAGGGGGGATTAGCCCCCCATTTCTCCCTTTATACTTAACCAATGAACCTCCAAATGTAATCAGGGAAGCACCTTATCAGAATAAACCTGTATACCAATTTTGAAGCAAATTGGATAATTCTGCATGAAAAATCCATTTATCTAAATTAAGGGGGGGGATTAGTCTCCCGTTCCCTCCCTTTATACTTAACCAATAAACCTCCAAAACTAATCAGGGAAGCGCCTTGTCAGAATAAACTTGTATATCAAATTTGAAGCAAATCATATATTTCTATCAAGAGTTAATCGCGTTACATACATACAGAACCTGCAGAGATTTTTTTTTTTTCAGTTCTAACCTGCTATGCCTTTATTGTTTATTCATTACTTATCAATGTTAATTATCAATGTCATGCACAATAATTTTACTTATTCTTATATATAATTTTTCTTTATCCCCAACCTGTCTGTTGTGTCTGTCACGCTGAAATTCTTTTAAAGAAATGACTGATTACATTTTTTTTTTCATAGTTTGACCAATATAATGCAAAGCATCAGTAAAATACTTATATATATACTTGTGACGATTTAAAATGGAACAATGCATTTAAAGATAATAAAGTTTATATTTTAATGCTTCACAGCTTCATCTTCTATAGTAATAAAGATATATGTTTGTGTGTGGAACCTGCTTTCCAAAGAGATTGCAGCACGCAAAGCTATCAGATTTAGCAGAAAGGTACTTGTATGTATAAAGTTATGCACCTCGAAGCCAATTTCTATAATTTTTTTTATAGAAACTGGCTAATAAAAATCTAATGAGTTTTTCTGCATTTGTTCGACGAAATTAGATTTTTTTCCCCCGTGATAGAGAGATGAGATTTTCGATTTTTTAACGCGACCAGTTGACGAAATTCGCAATTTTATTTCATGCTAGTTCGATGAAAATCGCTATATTTTTTTTTTGCAATTATTTGACAAAATTTGCAATTCTTTTTTTTCTGTTTTGATAGAGAGAGATTGGCAAAATTGAAGATTTTTTCAGTAACAATTGACAAAATTCGCGATTTTTTTCTCAAGAGGTTGACAAAATACAAGACTTTTACTAGATTTCTTGACAAAATTTGCGTTTCCCCCCCCCCCCCCCCAAGATCGTTTGACAAAATTTGCAATTTATTTCCACGATCGTTTGGCAAAATTCCCGAATTTTTTTCCTTGAGCAATTGAAAAAATCCGCAATTTTTTCTGCAATTGTCTGACAATTTTTTTTTTTTTTTTTTTTTTTGTGACCGACTGATGAAATTCATGGGGTTTTACTAGATATCTTGATGAAATTAATGTTTTTTTTGCAATCGTTTGACAAAATTAGTGTTTTTTCTGCAATCATTTGACGAAATAAGCAATTTTTTTTCGCGATCGTTCGGCAAAATTCCCAATTTTTTCCCATGACAGTTTGATGAAAGTCGTGATTTTTTCCTCGAGCAATTGAAAAAATGTGATTTTTTTCTGCAATTGTTTGACAAAAATTTCGATTTTTTTTTGCAACTGATTGATAAAATATACTAATTTTTTCCGTGACCAATTTATGAAATTCGCGATTTTTTTAATGGATCTCTTGACGAAATTTCATTTTTTTTGTGAATTGATCCTGCAGAATTCAGCCATGGATGAATTACATGCCCATATCTTGCGTCTCCCTCTAAAAACATCTCTCAATATTTCACGACCTACAAATTTAACCTGTTAACTGGGTAGGACGAAATATTTCGTCATACACAAACTACAACTGCAATATTTTGAACGTATTACTTACACTAGTAAAATTTTAATAAAATTTTTCGTCTTATTAAAACAGCCTATTCATGCAAAATTACTGCCATTAATAAAGAATTTTTTTTTTTTTTTGGTACTGGTGGAAGTGTGCCTTGTTGTTATTCAGAGGCATATCAGTTGAACAAAAGTTTTTTCCCCGGTTAACGGGTTAATGAGTGGGACCCAAAATTCTCTTCTCGACATGAATTTTTCTGTGCCACAGTAATTGACTTCATTCGCGGCGCACATCAGCATATTTTTTTTTTCTTTGTTTGTGAACGGTTTTGCAGAAATCACCGATTGATTAAAAAAAAGAAAAGAAATGCAGAAATCCACAGAAAAGAACAAAGTATTCAGATATAGAAAAAAAGGAAGAAATTTGTGAAAGATCAGAAAATTGAGAGATTTGGCATGTCTAATTTTACCATTCTATTTTGATTTAATAGAATAATAAACAAAAATCATATGCACACACAAAAAAAAATATTGGAAAATGATAAAAAAAAGCAGAAAATATTAAAAAGAAAAAAACGGGAAATGACAAGAAGTCGGAAATTCGTGGATCTGTGGAAGAATCTCATGCCTTCCTGAAATGTATAAACGAAACTTGTGATTTTTTTTTTTTTTTTTTTTGCGAGAGATTGACGAAATACATGATTTTTCCGCACCCGATTGGCGAAATTTGCCATGTTTTTACCGTGCTCAATTAAGTAAATTCGCATTTTTTTCTTTCTTTTTTTAATGATAAATAGATATCATGATCTATTTTTTGGCTAGTAAATTGTTTCCTTTGCACCTATTAATTCCAAAATACTGATTTTTTTAAATTCTGTTAAAAATATATCTGCAAAATTTTGCTAATTCTAAAAAAATTCATATTGATTATTGTGGAGTCTGGAACTTTGCGGGCCGCAGGATTTTTTTTTTTTTTTTTTTTTTTGCAGGTGTGTGTGTGGGGGTAGACCTTTGTATTTTCTACTTTATTACCGTACTACACATTTTATTCTACATTTACTGAGAAATTTAGTATTTTTTGAGTTGACATCTATGTAGTGAACCAAGCAATGCTAAGGTGCCATTTATTGAGATTGATAGTTTAACTGGATAGTTAGCAGTTCTGTATTACAAGAGCTAATACTCCAGTTCTGGTTAACAGAACAGATTATTATAGTACCTTCAACAGGTCTTTAATACATTCCTGCTATTGGTAGGAAATTTCTAAATCCACCGTAATCACGAGCTTTGAACAGATGGGAGGCGAACGTGCGATCCTATGTGTGTAAATGAGAAAGTAACTTGCAGGCGGGCACAACAAAAGGCAGTAAGGGTGGCATTTTTAAAAACGAGGGGCAGAAGGGCGCTATTTTTTGGATGAGGGGCAAGAAGGGCGCTATTTGTTTAACCAAAGGGCAGGCAGGACGCAGCGTCCTCCTGAAACTGTCTGGGGGAAACTCTGGTGTAAATAGTCATTTATGTGCAAGCAAAATATGGACTAGTTAAATTTAACATACATGTGTAAAACAAGATACAGAATCAATGCAGATGTCTTAAAATCTTTTAAATGAATACTGAAATAATAAAAAAAATTAACTTGTCTAATATTTTCTAGTTTTGTCTTTGTCAAACTTAATTGTCAGCAGAAATGTATCTTTTTTTAAATTGTAAAAAACACCAAACAACTGTTTATGTTGCATATTGTCGTCTGGCTTTGTACTTGGTAGCAGTATTTATAAGTCTGTTTTAGATCATATGTTCCATCCCAATTGTCTCTTAAACAAAAATCTAATCTATTGCATAACTCTGACAAATCCAGTTATTTTATGTTGTATATAAATTTTATCTCAACATAACTTCATCTCCATACAAACGGTCATTGAGTGACGCTTCTGAATGTGGAATGAAAGGGTTTATTACAAGTCCACCATTTCTAAAGTCAAAATCTTTATGCATGCATTTGCCATGTCAACTAAGAAGAAATAAAATGAACATTTAAAGAATGAATCACTAGCATTACCAACAAAAACTGCTGCAAGAATGCACATGGTTCTTTTGTTGACGTTTTTGTTACTCGCAATGACATCACTTGGGTAAACAGGGGTCGATCCAGAAAAAATTTAGGGCCTATTTAGGGCCCTTTCACAAAAACCTATTTCATGCAATGGGCCTCTTCACAAAAATCAATTTGATAAAATGGGTCCCTTCACAAAAATCAATTTGATAAAATGGGGCCCTTCGCAAAAATCAATTTGATAAAATGGGGCCCTTCACAAAAATCAATTTGATAAAATGGGTCCCTTCACAAACTTCTATTCCATAAAAACTTAACATTTATTATTTATTTATTATTTTGTGATGTTTTAAAATGTGTAATTTGTAAACCAACAAGTTCACCAGAGAGGAAAAACTTCAGCAAAAGGATTTTAAAAAGGTTTTGTTTATAAATGCTTGTGTGGTTCGAATTTGATTAACTGGATTTCAACTTTCGTTAAAAAATGTTATTTTTCACAAAAATATAATAATTTTCATAAAAATAACCTTTACTTTTCACAAAATGGGCCCCAAGAAAAAAAACCTGCATCAACCCCTGGTAAAGTCCATTAGAAAATTTACTCTTACACTCATTGGTTATGTAGTCATTAGTCAACAGCAATATATCATGTCTAGACTTGTATAAAACCAAAAACTTTCTGCACACATAAATATTGAGTCAAAAACTTTCTGCAAATTAATTTAATGTTTAATAAAATTACGTGTCATATTATTTTGACAATATAAATTAAAAACAGTAGTTTAAAATAATTTCCATTTAAAATTAATTAATATTAAAGAATAATTATTTTGGTTAAAAATAATAATAAAGCTAAAAATCCATGCTAGGAAAGCTGAATTCTTATCAATTATTTTGTCAATGCATTTAGAAAAACCCAATCCTTAATATTTTGACCTCTTTGCAAGTGTCTGTGATGTCACAACAATGTTTTGCATCTTTAAATTTTGAATTGTGTGCAAACAGTAAATAAATCGTACATAAAATTGAGAAATATTTTTAATTAAAAAAAAAAAAAAAAATCTAAAAGTTTTTTCTGCAAAGTTCCAAATTTTGCAGAAATTTTTCCGCGCACAACGTGCGTCTATATTATACAACCATGTCCACCAAAAATGTGACAGCAAATATGAGTCTTTCAAATAACATATTGCCTATTCAAAAAAAAAAAATAAAATATACAGATCTCTTACACAGAAATTCAGAAGAGTCGAAATAGTTACCAAGAAAAAAGATCATATGATAAAAAGTTTGATTGCAGAAAATAAAGAAGAAACTTAAAGCATTAAATGTTCAGAAATTATAAACAACTAAAAGTGTAAAGGGTAAACTATTAATGGAGAAATTCCAATATTTAGGCACCTCACTGGTCTGAAAGGACAATACAGTATTTAATTTTATTACGTAGCAGATCATCTGCTTACAACTTTATACAACTGAAAAATATGTTTTCCCTCCCATGCAAATCTATACTAAAAAGAAAAAACTGCCCCGACCTCAGGTGTTGCTGTGTTGTCACTTAATTAGAAAGAGGTTGGTGCATGAGGCTAAGATGTTAACAAAAAATGTAGAATCTTTTGGCTCACTGAATATCGATGAGATGAATATAAAACCTGTTCAATAAACATTCAGAAGAATTTACCAGATTTGTAACAACTAAATCAAATATTTCTGAATTTGGCATTGAAAAAAAGTTGCTAATCATTTTCTTTGTTTTATATTTACAAGACTTCCTACTCATTTTAGATTACCAGTAGCTTGTTGTTTTTTTAAGGGAACAAATGGTGATGAGTTAGCTGCATTTACAAAAGAAGTTTTTAAAAATGTCAAAGATGTTGGATTCAAAGTTACCAGAATCATAGCAGATAATCCTATATAAAGATGTTCAGTATTTTATCTGAAGATAATATCCGTAAGCCAGTCATTACACACCCAATAGATCCACCAAGAAAGTTATTTTTATCATTTAATCCTTGCCACATTGAAAAAAAATTTAGAAATCTTTTTAAGAAATATGTTTAATAAAGGGCAACTCATTAGTTCAGATTTCATAAAGATGTTATATGGCATGCAAAAGCAAAATGTTATAAAACCTGTAAGAATTCTTACTTTCAAACATGTTTATCCTTCATCTTAAAAAAAATGAATGTTTCAAGGGCCCTTAAAATTTTCAGTACTGAAATGGTCTTTGAACTGCAGTTCTTGATACAAAATTCTGTAATTATTTGGAAAGCAAATTTTTCTTGAAGCAATAGCAGGGGTAGTACTAGCCCTTAGTGATATTTCAAGACACATTTGCTTCGCATACTAACTGAAAAAACCCTTAACTCTCTCTTCAATACATTTTATTATCATAAATAGTACACTATATACACAATTATTTTTGTTTTAAAAGTATACATTTAAAAGATAAGTAATTTTACCAGAACCCTTTGACCAAGCTGCTAAAAAATTGAGATTTTTGCATTACTGAAGGATGAAAATCTCTATTTTTTATCATCACTGATCAACAAAAATTGCAAAAGTTCTTTTTTTTTTTTTTTTATAACTGATTGGTGAAAATTGCGATTTATTTTGTGACTGACAGACAAAAATAGGAAACTTTTTTTAATGACTAATCGATAAAAAGTGTGATTTTTGGTAACTGATCACCAAAAATTGTGACTTTTCTTGTGCAAATCGACGAAAATCACTATTTTTAACGATAGATTGAAAAAGATTGCAACTTTCGTGATCATTTTGCGTCAGTAAAAAGGTACATCTACCATTTACATCTATTCATCTTTGATCATTTCAAATGCCGATATAGTACAAAATTTCATAAATTTTAGGTCAGACTACCATATTTTAGGACATTTCTGGACGTTTTTTTTTTTTTTTCAGGAATTTCAGGACAAGTACGACCCCTGCAACAGCTACAATAGTATTTTAGAGACAATATCAGAAATGCTTCTGTATTTTAAATGTTACGAACACATACGATCATATAACATCAAACAATTCTGATGTCATGCATTTCGTATCGCTGAATGATGACAGGCTAGATTGGCTTAAACACACATTTTGAGGTATTTAGAAGAATGAAAAATTTCTTGTGAAAACGTATCTCTATAAGTAAAGAAAGATATTTAGCTACTAAAATTACAACAGAGTTAACTGTGGAATGTATTAAATTTATTTTTCAATTTGGTTTCCATTATGTACTAACTAGAAACTCATATGTTTCTGGAAATTGTGTTCAAAGAAACGTTGATGCTTGCTACCAACAAACAACTAAATTTTGTATTGTGCTATTCGCACCATTCACATTTTTCAAAAAGTAACGTGTTACACAAAACTAAAAAAATAATTAGCAGCTTAGAAAGTAATTTCACTACTTTTGATCACAAGTATTCTGACAAGAAAACTGAATTCAGATGAGTTCAAGTCATTTTTCTCGGCGCTACGACGAATGCAAGTTTATCTCCACAGTTGGCGAGATGTTTTCGCGCGTATATTTTGCAGACCACAGCAGTATCTCTACCGCGGCGTCTTCTACAAATTCCAATGTTACAACTTGTAATGATAATCAGTGGATGACCAACATGAAGAAGCTGAAAAGTTCTAAAGTTAAATACTTCGTGTTCTTACAGTAAATTATATTTGAAGTTATATAATACACATATTTTGCTTAAACATAATGTTCACATAGATTTTAGCTATTAACATAAAAATCTTTTAATTAGCTGTTTAATTTAGTTTTCAAGTGTTTTCAGCTAAATATTATTTAGTAGTCATACGTGAACGCACTAATCCATGAGAGCAGAAATATAAACAGCTTCTCAGGTATAGAAAAAAGAAAAAAACAACTCCACTAACGAATTTAAAGTCAGCAGACAAAATAAATTTCCACAAAACTAATTAAATTTCAAGATGATAATTATAAAGCACGTGGTTTACAAACCACGCCACAGACTTCCAGCAAAATATCATCTTTGTTTACATTCTACCCTGCCCAAATAGTTTGAAGTTACGGTCAGAGTCATAATTCAATTTTGGGCAGGGTTTCAGAGTCCTCTGGCGGAGAGCTTCATACATTAAAGCGAAATGATCAGGCCTTATGTATTATAGTTGGCAATGGTAGTGTAGATAAATAAAAATACTAAGCCATGGAGTCAGCGCCACTAATGCTGCTGCTGGGTTGTGTTCAGGAAAGAAGATCGCGCGGCGCGCGCGCGATGGAGAGAAGGGTTATGGAGTAGGTCTTATCGGAAATTTAAATAATTTAATATATTGAAATAATTTAATTATTTCAATTATTTTAAGCTTCTGTGGCTCGGATTAGGTGAAACTAGCGACTACACATCTTTATCCTCCAAAAAAATGGATCTTATAATAGGAATATCTATTTTTATTTCATCATAATAAACCCCTGAAACATTCATGAAAAGCATCACGTGATCAGATAGCCCGATCTGCGTTCATAACCTGCAAATTTTTAGCGCGCGCTGCGCGCGGGTGACTCACAAAAATTCTGTGGGCGATTTGATCACGTGATTGGGCTTTTTTGTGTCTTACTTGGTTTGGTAGGTTGATTGATACAGCTGTAGCAACATGATCGGATATCTGAAAAATTTAAAATTTTTAACATTCTAAACTGATTTTTTAAGCCTTTGATCCATCATAAAAATAATAGAATACGAAAGTATGAGGTGTATATATATATATATATATATATATATATATACATCATATAGTTACATAACTGCTGTCAACTTATATGTCTCTACAGCACCTACTAAAACTGATATATTAGTTTAGTTGATAGCAGTTACATAAATATATATATTGTACAAAACAATGCATATAATATTATAAAGTTAAATTTTCTATAACCAGTGCACCTTTAACTAACAAGGGAGAGGACGTTCGGATCACCGAATTCCTGAAACACGGTATTGGTGGTTTCAATAAAATTAATGTAAACTCTAAAAAAAAAAAGGGTACTTTTTGGTTAACCGGGCACCAGTGAAACAAATATAAATATATACACAGACACACATATATATATATATATATATACATACATATATACACAAACATATATGTAGATATATATTTATATTTTTTTTTCACTGGCGCCCGGCTAACCGAAAAGTACCAAAAATTGTTATGTACTTTACTGACGTTTGGGTTGTCCTACACAGATGAACCTGAAAAGTATGGATACAAAGTGAATGCTCGCCGTTTATTTCCGATTTTCTGCCCCTATTTTTATTAATTTAAAAATTATTTATCAGTTGCTTTATATTTTTTGGGATAAATAGAATGTTAATAAATCAAGGTCGTGATACCAACATATGTTGGTATCACGACCTTGATTTACGATAAATCTTTTAACATATGTTAAAAGATTTATTTCTTTATTTATAATAGTAAAATAAAATCTTTGTTAAAATTTGATAAAAAAGCTTTTAAACATTTTATTAAAATATATTTTTCGATAACAACCTTGTTGAAACATAATTATTAATTTCTAAAAATTTATTTTTCTTGAAATTCATTTTTCGATGTAAATTGCATTATTTATTATATTGCAATGAACATCATAAAACACGAGAAACAAATGCTAAAATACTTGTACATTCAGTAGAAAATTTATAAACATTCTAACTATATTTTATTTATATTCATTACGAAACTAGACGGTAAACCACATGTATTTTACCTCTTTACAAAAATAGGTACTGATATTTCTAGTTTAAATAATGTAATATTTTACATTTTATTTTTATAATATTTTTTACATTGTAAAATATGCTTTGCATTCTATTCGTACTAAAAATTCACTGTTGAAGTACTCATTATAAAAACATGGAGAAATTCGTGCAAATTGACTATATTTTCATTTCTTATTTTACATTTGCTAAAAAGAAAATAATAATAATAATAATGTTTAAATATTAAAAGACACTGTAATGTAAAATTTTAATCGTAAAATAGCTGAATTTGTCGTATTTAATTAAATAAGTAATTGTTAATAATATCAAATTTTGCTTTTATAAAATATATTCCATTAATCATGAAAAATACAAAGCAACCGATTAAACATTTTTAAATGAAAAAAAAAAAAACAGAAAAATCAAACAGAAATTTTGGGGGATCGAACCCGCAACCTCCAGAATCAAGAGCAGTGCTCTAACCATTCGGCCACCAAGTTCACTTCTTAATTTAACAAAATATCATTAAAATACTCTAATTAGTCAAATGAAGGACCGTGATCATTATCATTGATTTGGATGTCCAAATCAATGATAACGAACGCAGGCCTTTCAATTTCATTCACAGTATAGACTCACTCGATATTTTAATCTCCATCGCCCGCGCGCCGCCTGATCTTCTGTTCTGAACAGCCCCCTGGTTTGAAAAAGATTTAACAATTTATTTTTACGCAACCATCCAACCAGTTTTGTTTACACTCCTTCATATTCCAAAAAAATGGCCGGCGACAATGTTGTTACAATTGATGTCACTGAGTTACCTTTACCCCGATTAACTCAGTTAAAACAAGAACTGGATAGTGTAAGACAGCTCCTAGTTTTAATTATATTTATTATGTATTGATTTGATGTTTAAAACTTTTGTAATGTATGTTCCGAGTACATCAACTATAGTAGTATATTTGAAATACCGCATGGTTTGCAAATTCTTCGTACGCATAGCAATTTTATAATTTACTGTTCCTGTAAAGGGAATTTTACAAAAAGAGTGTGAAAAAATTGTTTCAGTTCATATGTATGTGTACATATTTATGTATATGTTCATTTTCTTCAAAAAAACCCCTACTTCCTGCAATTATTCATTGCTTATTAATAACTTATTAAATTAGTTCAGGAATAACATATACTCACCAAACTTTATTCTAGGTTTAGAAATACTACATTAGTTTTTCATTTCTTTTTCATTTTTGTGGATATTAAAAACATATTAAGAAATTATTTTAAGAGTTATTCCATGTCAATTCAACAACACCAGTACATCCATGGTAACCGATTTTGATGAAACTTAGTATATTCAATAAACATATAATAACAAATAATCCCCACCCCCTTTTTTTTTTATCTCTGGCTTCAATATTTTTTTATTTACAGCCATTCAAAATTTCTTCAAATTCACCTTTTCGCATATAGGGTAGATGTGCCAGTAATGGACCCCCTTCCAGTAATGGGCCACTTTCAAAGTTTTTGATTTATAAAAAAATAACCAATAAAAATTTAGCCTTTTATATATTTTTTCATAATTCCTTCTTGCTTGTTTTATAATCTGGGTTATTCTTGACACTCTTAATCAAACCAATCAGGAAGCAGAAAATAATGTTTCACAGTTCCACTGATTTTCTGTGAAAATCTTAATGAACATGCTAAGAGCTGGCTTGACTTAAACAATTGATATCTTTTTTTTATTTTCTTGAAAAAATTGCATGTTTTTGTTTAGACAATAATAGAAAACTTTGAATTTTACATACTAATGGCAATTTACAAAATTTCATTTATTTTTCAGGTTTTAAGGACCATGGTCCATTACTGGAATGCTTAATTAGTCAATTTCCAGTAATGGACACCCCATGTGGACATTACTGAAAAAGCAATTTCAGTAATGTTCATAGTGCATATATATTTTTTATTTAACTGGAAAGCTAAGTAGTCAAATTTAATTTTTAAATTTTACTTACCAGAATGTAATAATATATTATTTTTATATAAATAGCTGTTTTTGTTAATTTCATGTAATTAATAATTTTTTCTAAGATTGCTATCAAATTATTTTTCTGTAAACCGTACCTTGCATATTTTATAATGTGGCAATTAACACCCATCAGGAAGCAGAGAATAATCGGGTGAATCCAAGCGTTTACCCCTGCTTGGTGTCCGTTTGTATTGGCGTGCTAGCGCGCGCGCGATAGCGGACTAACTCTTGCAACCCTCATCATTTCTCAATCGTGCCAAATCGTCGATAGTTAGCCAGATGTAGCTCTTTTATTGTTGGAAAGGCTGAGCAATGATATTTTTTGTGATGACGTGTTTGTTACGAGGCTAACGAAAAAGACAGGCTACCGCGGTTCATTCCACTTATCTTTTTTTACAGACCGCTAGAGTGACGTGGTGCTCTTATCATATACCTGCATTGGTGGATTCGAGCATCACGTGACTCCCGCGGTCTGTAAAAAAAGATACGCGTAAAGGACCGCGGTAGCCTTTCTTTTTCGTTAGCCTCGGTTTGTTACGTATGACGTATTTGTTACGTCATCAAATGATTATTCGACTTTTATTTGTATTTTAATGATATTTAATGATTTATTAGTTATTTAAAACATGTTTTTTTTTATACAGTTAAATAACACTTATGTCATTAAATGGTTATGTCATGATATTCATCATCTGCTTCTTTATTTAAATCTTGATTTTTTTTCTTTTTAAATTTATGTATGTGAGTGGCTACTCTTGTTACTTTAGAACAGTGTGAATTAATTGATTGCAGTTTTCATGGAAGTCTCATGTTCGCGAAGCGATCATACATGCGGTATAGTGATCGCCACATTTACAAATTTCGTGTATTTTTGTGATCTCTCTATAACGAGGTTGCTGCATCCAGAGATGTTTATTTTTCGGTTTCATGTTCTCGAAGCGATCATACGTGCGGTACAGTGATCGCGACATTAACGAATTTCATGTATTTTTTGGGATTCCGATACGACGAGGTTGCTGCATCCAGTGATGTTTTTTTTTCGGTTTCATGTTCGCGAAGCGATCATACGTGCGGTACAGTGATCGCGGCATTAACGAATTTAGTGTTTTTCTTGGGATTCCGATACGACGAGGTTGCTGTATCCAGTGATGTTTTTTTTTTTCGGTTTCATGTTCGCGAAGCGATCATACGTGCGATACAGTGATCGCGGCATTAACGAATTTCGTGTTTTTCTTCGGATTCCGATACGACGAGGTTGCTGTATCCAGTGATGTTTTTTTTTTGGTTTCATGTTCGCGAAGCGATCATACATGCGGCACAGTAATCGCGGCATTAACGAATTTCGTGTTTTTCTTGGGATTTCGATACGACGAGGTTGCTGTATCCAGTGATGTTTTTTTTTCGGTTTCATGTTCACGAAGCGATCATACGTGCGGTACAGTGATCGCGGCATTAACGAATTTCGTGTTTTTCTTGGGATTCCGATACGACGAGGTTGCTGTATCCAGTGATGTTTTTTTTCGGTTTCATGTTCGCGAAGCAATCATACGTGCGGTACAGTGATTGCGGCATTAAGGAATTTCGTGTATTTTCGTTTTTTCAACTTCACATTAATCGGTAACTTTTATGTAATATCGATGAAAACGTTGTTTTTTACTGCTCGTATTATCTTTTTTATATGTATCTTATTAAATTTGTCAAATAAAATATTTTATTTCACTCATAAATGCAGTATCTAAAAAAATCAACTCTGTAGGGTTTAATTTAATAATTCTGTATTTAAATTATGTCTCTTTTGTCCAAATTGTTTTGAACAAATAAAATTTTATTCTCGTATAAATGCAATCTATTTTTCAGGGACCTTTTTATTGCTAAATCCATTACTTTTCCTATGTGTAACTATTTAAAAATTAAGAATGGCAACATTTTACCACTTGCTTATTGTGGGTTACAATACGATAAATGTAAGTAAACAATTTAGAAATCGCCAATATGGCATCATTTTTTAAAAGCGCTAAATGGTGGCTTGAGTAAGGATTAGGTCGAGATCATTGGTTCTCTTTTATTTTTCATAAATGTATTTTGATGTTATTTTGCTGTTTAAAGGTTTAGATTAATTATTTTTGCTTTTATTTTGATTCTCGCGATTTCAATTTGCGTGGTTTTCGGAACACTCTGCACAAAAGCAGGTGAGTTTAATTCTTACCTAGCCATTCCAAAAAGTGGATTTTTTTTTTTTAAACAAAAAATCTGTGTTTTTAAAAACGTTATTTTGACATTATTTTGCTTTTAAATGTTTTAAAATATGTATTTTTGCTTTATTTTGATTATTGCCATTTCAATTTGCACGCTTTTGCCTGTTGTCTTCTGGAGGTTGCCACTCCGGGAGACAACAGGCAGAAACGCACAAATTTGGCAATTTTTTGAAAACGCGCCAAGCAGTGGTAAACCCTTGGATCGCACCGAATAATCTTTAAGGGCATGGGGAAATGAGGGGCTCATGGGGTTCACACTCTCCCTATTTAAAAAAAGACAATTTTTGAAGTCACACGTTCTTAAAAATCTATTATTTTCTGTCTTAAATGTTTCATTATTAAACTCTGACAAAAGAACTACATACATAAAAAATCCTTATAATATTAAATTTATAGTAGCAATGAAAGTAATAAATCTGCAGATCAGGGGGCTCAAATGTCAGTTCTGATATTTTATTTTGAAATAATTTTATTTAGTATTTAAAAAACATTCAACCTACACTTTCATTTATTCGATATATTTTTTACAAATTGCTAAAAGTAATATATAAAGCAGTTTTAGGAAGTTCAACTGTTAAGAATAAAAATAATATATGATTCCATGCACTGGTACTCCCAGACACTTAAAAAAAAAATCTTTTTCTTTTGTTAAACCAACCCTTCTAAATCCCCTCCCCTCAATGACTTAATAATTTGATAAATATAATTCTTTGAAAGTTAGTATTTTAAACCTTCTATCTAAAATAATTAAAATATTGATCTTGTGATAATGACAATAATTTAAACAGTGAATTATTCTCATAAATATTTCATTAATTATTGATATCCTTATTGTTAAATTTATTTGAGAATGACTATTTTATTTCATTAATATGTTTTCATTAAATTCTGGTTTTAAATACAATCATAAAATCAATTACCTATTATTTTTTGTGGGGTGTCTATTACTGGAACAGAGGTGGCCCATTACTGGAAGAGAGGGTGTCCATTACTGGAATTTAGGGTGTTTTGATTTATTTCTGTTATTTACAATTAAATTTTGATCCACATTGGGAAATGTGACTATGAGCATGATTAAATATTGTTGATAGATTAATATAATATTTAAAAAAGTGGACAATAATAATTATAACTATTAATTAAAAAATATTTTTTAAAGAAATTCCTTAAAGGTGTCCATTACTGGCACATCTACCCTATATATCCGAGAATTGATAAACAAGCTGCACTTGGTTATAAAAAAAAATTATATTTGGTTCCCAAACCTTTTAATTGTTTTCAAAATTTATTTATTCGCCAATAAAAATATAATACACGGAAGAAAAAAAAAATTTAGGGCTGTAAATATTTATTTTGATCCCCTAAAAAATAATAAATTATTAAAAATTTTTATTTTTGTTAGAAAAAACGGAACTGATGTGTTACACTCACGTACGGGTATTTGGCAACTTTTTGATAGGCACAGTTTACAAGCCCGTGTCAAACCAAAAAACCTAATACAATAGCCAAATTACGATTAAAGGAAAAAATCCTCAAAATTTGGTGACTTTTTTCTTTTTTATGACCGAAAAAACATGATTTTCTAAAAATGCAATTAGCCTAAATATATGTTCTATCTTATTTGGGAATAAAATTGGTGGTTTTTTAATTTCTTCTGAAGAAAAAAAGAAAATGGAACTCATGTTGCATAAAAGGAGCTGATTTATGTAAGTAATGAACATATCTGTGTGATATCATGACCTGTGTTTATATTCAGATGCAAGTAAAATGCGTAAATTTCTCATTGTTGAATTATTCTATAGCAACATTTAAACTGTATTGAATGCAAGGACAAATAATATTAATCGTTAGCAAAGTCTTTCTAACACAATAAATGACAATTTAATTTAATTTCAATAGGTGTTTCATTATTAAACTACATTCGAAAAGTATATTACAGTTATGTGAAATTAAAATTAAATTTCTGCTGTTGCCATTTTTTTTTCAGAAGAAAAAAAATTATTTTCTAGGATGAGAACATATATTTTAACTCATTAAAAAAAAAAAAAAAAAAAAAAAGGCATCAAGATTATTCTTGTTCCTCTTCTCTGATATTGCATTTTTAGAAAATCATGTTTTTTCTAACAAAAATAAAAATGAATAATAATTTATTATTTTTGGAAGGACCAAAATAAATATTTCTAGCCTTCTAGTATTTTTATCTGAATTTATCATATGTTTGTTGGTGTAAGTAAATAAATTTTGAAAACAATTGAAAGGTTTGGGAACCAAATAGATTTTTTTTATAACCAAGTGTAGCTTGTTTAGCGCTTCTCGGATATATGCAAAAATGTGAATTTGAAGAAATTTTAAATAGCTGTAAGTAAAAAAGTATTGAAGCCAGTGATGAAAAAAATTAGATACCACATGTTTATTGAATATATCAAGTTTCAGCAAAATCGAAGATCATGGGTGTACAAATCAGAGCATATTTTAAGGAATTCTCACTGGGCGACAATAGGTTTGATCTGTTGTCCCAAGCAAATAACTATAAATTCAGCTCCCCAATAACTGCAAACCAAATAATTAGAATATCGATTTCTATAATTCTGTCTATTTTACTTCTTCTGTACCTGGTAAGTAAATAATGATGTCTTCATTGAATCATGTAAAGCCGTTCATTTATAGCTAGGTAGCATTAAAGAAACTCTACATTCACAGTTCAGACTAATTGTTAACAATTGTTATGTTAGTCATATATATAGATCAAACATAACATTCAACCTACCAAATTTCTGTACCTAATTAAAAATTTATGTATGAAATTTATCACTAAAATTATGTTAAAATGCTGCTTACCTTTTACTGTTTCTACACTTGACTTTTGTACATAACAGTATTACATCTACCAATTTGGTATTTGGAGCCTGGAATAAATTCTCAAATTGAAAAGCAAATTTGACCTGAATCATTAAATATTTGTTTTTAATTTTCCGTAACTATAGTTTTAGACCCAAAGTGGAACTAATCAAAAAGATTTTCCTCTTGCTGTTTAAAAACATTAAATTAAAAAATATATATCATGTTAAATTTTATAACATGTTTCCAAAATGCCAAAGGAACAATAATTAAAGTGATTAAACATCTTTAGCCTTTCAGAAATTATTGTATTTTGAAAAGGGTAGAACTAAACAAAGAAATCTATTTTACTTTTCATGTTTTAAAAAAAAAATCAAATTCTAACTGTAAAATATTTTCAAAACACTACAGAAATATTTAGAATAGTTTAAAATTTTTATACAAAGGACTTTCTTATGCAAATAATGGAATTAAACAAGGAAATAGGAAATCGATCCGTTCTTTATATTTTAATGAGTTAAAATTTATTAAATTTTTATAATGGTTTTAAAATGTTACAATAATAATTAAAATTGTTAATTTTTTTCTTACAAGTTATTATCAATTGCAAAGAATTTTTTGACAAACTCTTGTGTTTGATAGACTTCTTTGTCTGGAAGCTTTCTCCTTTCTTTGCTCTCTAGGAACCTTGTAACAGCAGGTCTTGGATCATAAAAAGCTGTTCCAATTCCATTAAGAGCAATAAACATTCTTGAGTTTAATGCTTCTCTTGATAGTCCCAACCAGGGCTTGACAAATACGGTCGCCACTGGCAACCAGTTTTCTTAAATTGGCGACCAATTTATATAAACTGGCAAAAAATGTCTACTTAAATAAAATAAATTAAAAAAAAGACCGAAGAAATTATCACAAACACAAACGGCATTTTTTTAAAATTATTATTATTATTATTATTATTTTTTTTTTTTTTGTCTTTCCAGTATTAAGAAACAACTTAGAAACTGTATTCAAACAAAACAAAAAATATTTTAAAGTTTTATTTTTAATTTAGCAAAAACAATTTCAACTATACTTTTTAAAGTAATAAAACCAGAATAATTTGACTATCTTCAGTAGGAAAATAGGCAAAAAAATGTTTTCCTGCTTCACTATTTTATCACCAGATGTAGATTTTGTAGTACTCAACTAACTATCCGGACATTTGAAGCATTTGGAAATCAGCATTTTCTGAACTTGCTGATTAATTCAGCCTTCACAGAATTTCTTTCTTTCTTTTTCTTTTTTTTTCTTTTTTTTTTCCAGTGATATGTAATTTTGAGAAGTTTCATTAGAAAACTTCTATATTATCTTTCTAAAAAGTACTATTTTAAAGTGTATAACTAGTAATTCTAAATTATGCTCTTGTTATAATTTTTTCTCTATTAATTCATAAACTTTTTTTTTTCTTTTTGAAAATTAATGATGGTGGAGGGGGGGGGGGAGGTAAATATTTTTTACTGCCGAGTAGAACTTTTTGCTGGCTACCAGATTTTACCAAATTTGTAAAGCCCTGGTCCCGATTGTTTGTTAGATTTAAGCGTTGTATGTATGGACACAACTCTTTCTGGGCCAGTGCTGTAAGGTGTTACAGAAACATGTGATTGTACCAATTTGTTAAAAACTGAGTGTGGTTGAGACTCTTTAAAGTAGTGATAGAGTCTTGCTGTTGATGAGATCATATCTAATGGAGGAGGCAGTTTTTCAGCCGCGTATAAAGCAACCACATCATCGGTAAAATCGACAACTTTGTCTTTACCAAAAAAGTTCTCAACATCAAGGCGGTCTGCACTAACAAACTCTGTTGGTCTTCTTGCTTTTAAGAAAGCATCTATCCTTTTGGAGATGCTCATTTGATCCTCTTCCAATCTTTGAGAAACAAATTCTTTCCAACTCAATACAGTTTCTTTTCTCACTGCCAGGGTTTGTGATTTTTTTTATTTTTTTTCAAAAAATCTGATTTATTTGATTTAAATCAGATTTTTTTATTTAAATCGGATTTTTTTGATTTTTTTAAAAATTCAAAATATAATTTTAAAGCTACACATTTTAAAGTAAATAACCCTTCACAAAATCACTAAAATTAATAATAATAATTAAAAAAAAACTTTATTTGTAAAAAAAACATTCACTTGGTTAATTTGAAACAAAAACACTTGTGTTTTATCAGCACTTACACTAACTGTAATTTAAAAAGTATTCTACATTATATAAAATATCTTCTATATTACCTTAACTTACCCATTTAATAAAACAAAAAATCACATATGTATACTTCATTACTAAAAGCTAAAACTTTTTTTTAAAAATCAAATTTCTTTATTAAAATCTGGAAATATAAAAGATAATGTAAGCATGTTATTCAGAAGAAAAAATATGAATTTTGAAACATTTGATTGTGGAACTAGATACTTATTTGTATACATTCTTTTAAACAAAATATTTATTCTGGATTACATATAATACTCTGGAATGTATAAAAAACATATTTAATGAATTTGCAAAATATACTCAATACATAAAATCATCAGGATTATGTTATAAATTTCAATAAGTTTGAAAAAATTATTGTTTGTTATTAAACTGTTTGAACAGGAACACCAATTTTCCTGCTTTATCAGTTCCTAAACGATTACGGAGTTTAGAGTGAACTAAACCAAAAGTTGAGAAGATTCTCTCAACAGATGCTGAAGAAGCTTGTGCAGTAAATAACTGCGAAATCATTCCTATAACATTTTTTCCAGAACCATCATTCTCAGTAATTTGTGACTTCCACCAAGCTATAGGATTTACTTTATTTACAATATCAGAATCAAAAAGAAATTGATGAAAAGGTTCTGATTTTGCTTGTAATTTCATTAAAGTAGGCACGGCACTACTGATTGAGAATATTTTTCTTTTGCAAAAATTAAACATTCTGATTTTTCAGCAGCACTCAATTTAATTCCTGCATAGCGTGGATCTAACAGATATGCTAGAAAATGTGGTGGTCCTAGTGCTTGATTGTAACGGGTTGAAAAACTCTTCAAGCATGTTTTATCAAGATTTACTTCTGTAAGTTCTTCTTGCAAGTTTTTCCAGATATCAACAGCTGTTGATATAGTGCAATCCTTCTGTTGCATTTTATCAAGAGCTATAGAAATTGGTTTTAAACGTTTTAGAAGGTCCTCGGCATTCCGTTTAATTCCAAAATTTGTTACCTTGTTATAAACAATGCTATCAATATTACAGCGATTTTCTTCACAAACTGAAACAAGAATTGGCCAGTTTTTTAAATATGCAGATATACAGTCAGCCATAGTATTCCAATGGACTTCTTGGGGTATTATTAATTTGGATCCACCAGCTTCTCTATATTTTGCATTTGCAAAATGATTGTTTCTGAAAAACTTAACAATATGTAATATTTGTTCCTTAATATTTGGAATATTTAAATCTTCTGCAAGCAAATTTAACAAATGTGCAGAACATCTATATGTGATCAAATCAAAATCTGGGTTACTTTGAATTTCAGTGCGCATACCCTTTACATTGTTAGCATTGTCTGTTACAACACTTCGCACAATGCATTTAAATTCATTTTCACATTTTATCATACAAAATTTTACAACTTCTATAAGGTATTCGATTGTATGTGGGCAGCCAGATGTATCAATAGTTTCTAATAAATAATTTTCACCTTTCTTATTGGTTACAACAGCACATAATATTGGTTCATTATGAACGTTTGACCATCCATCTATACTTAAGTTTACTATTTGTCCACTTAAATACTCAGAACATTTTTCTTTCTCTTGACTATAGATATTGTCAAGTAATGATCCACCTATTTCAACTTCATTTGGAGCTGTATATCCTGGTCTTAAAGCTGAAGTCATCTTTTTAAATTGAGGGTGTTGCACATGATGAAAAGCAGAATTGGTTGCATAAATATACCTAGCAACTTCTTCATCTAACATCTGTTTTTGAGTTTTAGAAGTCTTTATCACATAAGAATTCATATTCTTCTTAGAATCATTTTCTATTTCAAACATCTTCCTCTTTGTGGGTTTTCTTCCAATGTCTAACACTTCAGTTTTCACATTAGTTGATGTTGATGCACCAGTTTCACTTGTGATGATTTTTTCATATAATTGATTGTCATCATCATCCTTTTTATCATAGGATAAACATTGTTCCACATGCTTTTTTAATCTTGCCACTATTCCCATTATAACTTTTCCACAATTCTTGCATTTTGCCTTAACACCTTTTCCTGAAAATGTAGACTCTTCATTAAAATATATCCAAATGTCATCCTTTTTCCTACCTGCCATTTTCTAGCTAACTTGTGCCAAGTAACTAACCCAACTACTAAACACTGAATCTTTCACAAACTAAAAACTTCCTTATCTGTGGAATCTTTTCTCAGACTATGAAATCATGCCTTTTGACCAACAATACAGTGCAGTCCAGGTATTCATTCCAGGATTATAAGAAACCTGTTTGACATGTTATCACAATAGCAATGGTATGCTATTTTCCCTATTCTATGTGAACAAAAACAGGGGGAAAAGGTGTAGAAAGAATTAGGCCAGTTAAAACACTATAAGAAAAAGCACTCTGAAATAACATATCCATGCAGTTTTTTCTGTATACTAGGATAATCTCTTTGATTACTACAAAAATTTTAAGATTAAAAGTGTATTGTAATGTAATTTTAAATGTTATTTTATTTTAAAGCATCATTTGTGATTTACTTTTCAGTTAAAAAAAATAAAATAAAAATAAGTTTGAAATACAATAATTTTTACATTAATTTATATTTAAATTATTTTTTAAACAAATTTTTTGTTATTAAAGACTAAAAATTTTAGTTATTTTAAATTTATAAATAATTAAAATTGAAATTATATTAAATATATATGTATAAACATTCAGACTATTTCTACCATGAAATCATTTTTATTTTTGAAATATTTCCATAAATAAATTACATTGAAAATTGAACAATTTGTTATTTACATATGCTTGAGGACATAATGAGATACCTATATAAATATCAGTAAAAGTAATTTTGAATGACCTATATTTAAATTTCAATGACCTATATTGAATCTGAAGTTTTCATATCCTCAAACTACACAGTCACCTTAAATACAGAAAGTCTGTTTCTGTATTAAAGAAAAAAAATAAGATTTACTTTCTAATAGGTGAATATATGACTAATCTTTTAACATTTTTCAGGTAATATTCTCTACTTTTAATTTAAGATTTTTGATTTAAAATTTAAAGTGTAATATTTGATTTAAATAAATTAAAAAAGCATACATTTTGAGTTCTTAAGTCATTTCTTAAATTTACAATGTATTTTTGATTAAACAAATGTTTTACAAACATCTTGACCTACGTTTGAAGTATTTTTTAAAAAGTTGATTTAAATCAATGATTTTTTTTAAAAAATCAGTTTATTTAAATCATGATTAAAATCAAGCTGATTTAAATCAACGAACCCTGCCACTGCTGACTAACATCTCTTGGTAGAAACTAATGAGTTGCAAACTTTATGCCTGCGAGGATTTTCTTCAACATCCGAGTCACTTTCAGATTCCTTAGTACCTTCATTTATGTCCATCAACTGCTCTTCGTATCCACCACAATAACACCCATCTTCGATAAGAGTCAAAGCATTCGTAAAAATTTTCTTTGACAATTCTATGTCAGGCAGTGTAATGAAAGACATGATTGACTAATATTTATTAAACAAATTGTGTCCTTATAGGAAAACATGTTTCAGAATTTTTTTTCCCATTATACTTAAAGATTAAGTTTATGTTATTTTAATGTAAAGTGTTTCATAATCTATGTGTGATGCTTCATTTTCCCTTATTGTTAATGCATCAAAAATCTTTCGTGAAGCGAACCGATTGTTATATTATTTGAATACCATCACTGGATGGATTGTCGGAAAATAAATCTTTCAAGCAGAAACACAAAGGTCACAACAACGACATGTTTTCCATAGACCATAGGGCACTTCCCGCCATCCCAGCCTGCCTCATATTGTATCGTACTGTCCCTGCCTATACTCGGTATCTGCTATAACGACTGTCGCCAGTCATATTATCGAAAGCACAAAGACCGTTTTTGTTATTCAAATATTTTTTATTTCAAAAATTGCCGGCACCATTCCCTGTCACTGGGCGACACTAGTGTCGCCTACTTTATATGTTATTTTATGCCCTGGTACAAATCCCATTTTTGTAGTTGAATTGACATGGAATGACCCTTAATTTATCTTGAGCAGATCCAACCAGTTTTACATAATTATATCCAAAAGTTGCGCTAAAGTAAGATACTCATTAATTTCACGTATTACTTATAACTCTAAATTTAGCTAAGATCTTTAATTAATGCATATAGTTTAGAGTAAAGGGTTTTGGAACAGCTGTCACAGATGCACCGGGGTTGGCGAGATTTTTCTTTTGTGCCATTTTGGTAAAAAATTTGGGTACTTGCTATGCTCAGCTTTCTAAAACAAGGTAGTAAATCCTGTACAGTAATAGCTTGGCTTACGTCAGCAATTCGTTCCAAGACTAGCGATGTGATATTTAGAATTTAGATAAGCAAAAAAGGATAAGTAATAAAAATTCACCAAAATTTAATGAGCATATTCTATTGTATTTAGGGACTTCATATTAGTACTTCACACTGCATGAACAAAGTGTCATGTTGCAAAAACGACATATTTTAATCACAGTCGCGATCTTTTTGTGTTACACGTGGTTGCGTTCATTAAATTCTATAATTTTGACTATTTTAATAATTTTCAGTTAAAATTTAATTAATCTATTTTTTCTTTTATTCAGTATATATTTTTATCTTTCATTTGACACCTTTTTCGATCATTTTTAACAGTTCATGTTTTGACCTTGCGTCATGACGACCATTTTTTTTTTTTTTTTTTTTTTCGTTGCGTATCTTTCCCGTTTTCTGTAACCACGTTTCAGCCATCTCGGCTTTTCATTTCAATCTAGCGGTTGCCAGTCCTTCCCGGCACAGCAATGGATTGCGCGTGCAACTCGTACCAGCGAAACAACATATTGCTTGTTGGCGCGGAGCACACACACCGTTTTCATTCACCATTTGGCGATCTTCCAGTTTCGCCTGGCAAGTTTTCAAGCTGGAGTCATAAGTTACGTTTGTTCAGTGCTTCAGTGAGGTTGATCTTCAGATCGCTTCAGTTTTTCTTCATGGCCGTCACTAGGATTCCCCCCCCCCCCCCCTTAATATTTAAATGATATTTAATAAACTTATTTTGAATTTCAACTTAATATTATGGCCTTTGTTTTCCTCATGTATCCAGCCCCATTTTATCACAAGTTATTATGATTCCAAGTTGCATCGATGTCCAGGTAATGACATCAACTGTATATATAGCACGTTTTCATCATGCTCCACAATCACGGTAAGAACTATCTTTTTACTTTTACTAAGTGCAACTTCTTCATGACCATCAGAGATACCTTTTTAGCGAATTATTGAGCCTGGATTGGTTATTTTCATCTTCGGCATTACACTTCTTTAAATGATTAAACCAAACCATGTGCTTAGGCCTCATTCATCATGCACGTGGTTTTCAATGCCACTATACGTAATTCCTTCAATAAATGATAACACTCCTTAATACAAAGAGTCAGTGAATTTCGACTAACGTGTTTTCGTGCATACAAAATAATTTTTTCTGCGCTGCGGCTTTGTGCATTTTCTGTTCTCTTAATGATAGCATCATATATTTGTTAATACAAGGTATTTAAAATTAATTGCTGTCGTAAATTATATTATTTAAGATCTATTTTCTTTTAGGAAAAAATTCAATAGTTTTTATTTCTTTTTATCCAATCTATAAGGTTTTTATTGAATAATAAAAGTAACTTTACTTTTTCTCTCATGTCTGTCATTATAAATTTTTTCATGCTCCTGCAGAAAAAAATAAATAAAGCAAAACACATTCATTTTTACATTTTGCTATCTATCTGTTGCCCATTTCAACGTAATACAATAAACAAAGTAAGGAAAAATTTGCGTTTTTCAAAATGTTTAGTCTTAAAGGCATCTAAACACATTTAGTAGTTTTAGGTTTGCCATTTAATTTCCCCTTCATAGAACCAAAAGTCTTCAAAAAAGTTCAAAGTGCATTTTAATTAAGGAAGTTTTTTTTCCAGGCCAGATGACGTAAATGCAGGGTGACATAAGTCGGGGTACTACTGTATTAGTTTTTTATTTTATTATAAAACACATAATTTTTATTAAACACATACAAATTGTTCTATTATAAAACAGACACAATGATTAATTTATTATAAAACACACAATATTTAATTTAATATAAAACAACAGAATCTGCTCTACTGGGTTGCCATACAAAGTAAAATCTCGGCAAAATTGACAGGTTGCACTAGCATAAAATCGTCATTTTGGCATCAAAGTTCATTACCTTTCTATTCTTTCACTGTACTCAGTGATTATTAATGTATGAAATTGATACACGCTCCATTTGAAACATATTTAAAAAATCCCGTTTTATTATGACGTCACTTTGATCCCAGAGAAATCTCTTTTCAATGATATAATTCTTGTTAAACTTTTCCTTGTAAAACTTGTTACACTTTTCTTTTCCTGGCAATAATGACATGAATTTTAGCAGAAAACTCACCTCTGTTTGTAACTGATATTCAAGCTTATTATTAATCAGTATCAAAAAAAATATTTCAGTTATTCATCTTAAATATGGCGTCCATTATGTATATACTTTTATTATACACTGATAGTCATGCTCTTTGTAATATTACGAATATTTGAAAATACATGTTTTATTTATGACGTCATATTTGTTTAAGCCAAGAAGGATCCTTTTTATAGTTCCATGGTTCAAGCGAAATCTTTTTCTTAATAATATAATTATTGTTAATTCTTCTTTCTAATTATAACGCAGTTTTTGACAGAAAAAGATCTTTTTAATGTAACCGATATTCATACTTCATGTATAATAACAAATGTACTCCATATTGTTGTTTCAAATATCACAGAAATTCATCTTCTTTTGAATTATTTTCATTTTTCACGTGAAAATCGCTCAATTGAAGCTTAATTGTTGAGGAAAAATTATTTTTTCGCATTTTTATTTATTGGCAACGATCAAAGCCCTAGCAACGATAAAGTAAAATGGTTAAATTTTATCTAAAAATGTCCATTGGTTCTCTATGAAAATAAATTTTGAATTATTAAGAAAAGTATTTGAATAAAATAAACAAAAACCAGTCTATGTTCATTTCCGGGTTATAATCCACCTATATGCAAAGATACAGGGCCATTAATTTCTCCATTTTGACGCTGGCTTCAGCCTAACATTTGCACACAATCGGATTTATAATATTATTAGGATAGGATAACAAAAGAACAGCAGAAAAGAAGCATTAATAACTAGTCGGATGTGCCAATCCCAAAACTTTCTTCTATCTCACACAGGTTTTGCATACACTAAAAAGAATTAGCACAATTTGTATCAAGGTCTAACTGAAGCTAAAGTTTTATCAAAAGTTAAGTCCGTGCATTAGTTCTTGAGATATGACTATTGCTAAAATCGTGTAAATCCTGCAAAACGCAGCATAGCAGCACCTCCTGTTGGGAGATTTAGACCAAAACCTAACAACAACTTATGTCAACGTCTAACTGAATCTGAAGTTTGATGAAAATCCGTTCATTAGTTCTTGAGATATAGTTATCGTGTTAATAATGGAAAAAAGTAGCGTAGCAGCGCCATCTGCTGGGCTATTACCAAAACGTAAGCAGCATCTATTTATGTCAAGGTCTAACAGAATCTGAAGTTTGATGAAATTCTGTGAATACGTTCTTGAGGTATAGCTCTTGTGGAAATCACGAAAAATGCAGCATAGCAGCGCCACATTGGGGGCGATTTTCACCAAAAATTAATCCGGGACTAACTGAATATAAAGTTTTATCCAATTTTGTGCATAAGTTCTTGAGATAGAGCACCCACAAAATTTTTGTCACATACTCACAGACAGACATTTTCTAAAAACAGTCAAATCATGTTCAGGACTTTCTAAAACGTATAAATCCGTAGAAAATTTTCATGAATCTAATACTTTCTTCTTGTAAAGATAGAAGAAAGTAAAAATACAAATAAATCGTCGCATTAAAATTATAGGTGCAGATTCCCAAAATTTGGAAGGAGTCACTGGCTCCTAAACCCAAAAATTCCAGTGGCCACAATTGTAAAACAAACGCATAAAAACAATAGTATTTATATGGGGTAAAAAACTATAAAAAAAAAACTCAGGAATTCAAAGTGTAAAGTAATTTATTTAATATAAACACATGTACAACAGAATTTGAATATTAATTAAATCTTAAATCATGTACAGTCAGAAGATAAAGTTGGGCAAGATACGATTAAAAAAAAATATTTATAAGCTAAGCAATCATGATAGCGAGGAATATCAGAGAAACATTTCTTACTTTGATTTTGCCAGACAAAAGTACATATGAAAGAAAATCTGGATTTGTGAGATTATTTAGCACTATAAAAATCAAAACACACTTCAAACATTTGTTTACATATATATATTTAAATCACAGTCTATGTAAAATTATCAGATTCAAACTGTTAACGAATAACATTGCTAGTCGAATATATTTAATAATTTGCTATGTTAAACAAATCATTCTGAAATGTTATTAAAAGATAATAATAATGTTTGTTATGTGTTTTGGTCTTAATCTTTAAAAAAAAATATCAATATTTCACAATGGGGGATTGGGAATACCAAAAATTGATTACTTTTAAATCACATGGCGACTTAAACACCGAAAGTTAGTGGCCACAGCAAAAAATTTAGTGGGTACTGGTGACCGTGAATCTGCACCTGTAATTAAAATTGTTTATTGACATAATTTTTATTTCTAATAACGAAAGAATAAATAAATTTATAAAGCATTAATAAAAATACAATAAAAACATCGAATGGAAAATCACTTGATGACGTAACAAACACATGTAATGTTTTTAATGCCAAGTGAATGTCTCATCCATTATTGGCATTCAATCTTATACTTTGGTGCTGGGTTTTTTGTCGACGGGATAATCAAGTACAAGTAATATTGTTTTTTTTTTGTTTTTTTTTAACTAAACCTGGTTTTCGATTTAAAAGTTGAAATGATGGAATCCTTTTAACGGGGTTCGAAAAATAGCGTTCCCTGGATCCCAGGGAACACCAGAAATCATTTCTGGGAACGTATTTTTTTCCACTCAGGTTCCTGGCCGGAAACCTAAACGGCAGCGTTCGCAAGTTGCCGTGACATCTGCCATTAGCGATGAATTTTTATTCCCCTATGAACCGTGGCGATTTTCGGAAGGGGAAGGTGAGACAAATAATGGATGGATCGCCGAGCACACACGGGACATTTAAAAATTAAATATTGTATACATACATTATTTGTTTCTGTATACTTTTGAATAAATAAGTAAATGCAATATGTAATGCTTAATCTTAGAGGGCAAATGTAATGCAACATTTCCCTTTTAAATTACGCATCTATAACAACATGAAGGGAGGAGGTGCTTTTGGATTGAGAACAGTCAAAACATTAATTGATAAACCATAAACTAAAATTTTTGTTTATTATTCAAAACTGTGTCTATGTGACACAATATCTTCATTCATTAAGCTCTGCATTTATTTAAAATCTGTGAACACATAAATTTTTTTGGAAACCTTAAAATTTTTAGAATTTTTGAGCCCTGCTTTAAATAAATTACCATATAAGAGATATAAATAGAATTTCTTTTAATTTGTGGTGAATAAATTTAAATACATACCATATATGTATTATGTTTATATATTATATGCGTATATATGTGAGTGCGTTAATTGCTTATTTAGCTCATATTTCTTTATAAAATATTACAGCAAATTGACTTGTTTGGAACTTCACTGCAGCAATTGAAAATTGCTCAAAAGAAATATGGTGATAGTAAAGATTGTGTTGAAAAAATGTTGGAGATGAAGGAAGGAAAGTCGTTATTGGTACCTCTTACAGATTCTGTATCCTTTTTACCACATTATGTGTAATAAAGTTACATGGTGTCTTATTCAAATGTCCTTTAAAAGTGTGACAAGAACTGTGATATATGTATATATGATTGATCAGTGATTTCAGTGATGTGATTAATTCTATTCTAATGTTTTCTACTTCTCTTTTAGGTAGTTTAATTTAATAAAGAAACTCATTTTATTTAATATATTTCTAATACAAATTAGCAAATTGTGAACCATTTGAACTTGAACCCTTGCTTTCTCTCTCTTGAGCCAGAGATTAAATCTGGTGCCTTAGACTGTGGGGAGTGGCTCGTACAATGTTAGAAAGGAGCTTGAATAATATACTTACTGTCTAACCACGTCAGCCGTGGAAAATTGGCAAGCGGCCAATAAAGGCGAATCCAAATCAGCCGGTCCAGTAGGGAGAATCGAGAAAAAGCGGAGGCATTTTAATGCACGTGGCTCATTCATTCCATGTTATTGTGCTTTGGACTAAATGGCTGAAACTTCCAAGAATAAATAGTTTCGAAGAAATTCTAAGCATTTAATTTATAACGTGATTAAAGCTTGTGATGAAGAGGCGCGTATTGGAAGATTGACTATTCCAATTAATCAATCATCAAAAAGAGTTAGTATGTTAACAGGAATTTCTCTGTCAAGTGTCAACATTCGAAAACAAGCAACTGATAATGAAAACCCTGATTTCTGTTCACCGCAAAAGAAGCAAAAGCGAGAAACTGTAGCGTGTATAAAAATGGATTCTTTCGATATAGATGTTTTATGTGGAACAGTGCGAGATTTTTATGTAGTAGAAAAAAAAGTACCTACAATTAACAAACTGCTGCCTGTATTGAAAGAGAAAATTAATTTTGCTTGGCAAAGAGAGACTCTGAGAAAAGTACTCAGCAAAATAGGATTTACTTGGAAAAAAACTCAAAATAAAAGAAAAATTCTTATGGAAAGATCAGACATTATTTTGGCAAGAACAAAATTTTTAAGAAGCATCAAGCAATACAGAGAAGAAAACAGACCTCTTATTTACATCGATGAGACCTGGGTTGACAGTAACCTCACATTTGGAAAATGTTGGCAGTCATCAGAAATTTTGGGAGCAATTGAAACTGGAAATGCATCTCGTCGTATTATTGTTTTATGTGCCTGCGGTGAAATGGGTTTTTTACCCAATTCCAATTTATTTTACAAAGCTAATACAAGTACGGGAGGCTACCACGGGCAAATGAATTCGACGATTTTTGAGAAATGGGCCCAAGAAAAACTAATACCAAACCTTCCTTCTAATTCAGTCCTCATTATTGATAACGCTCCTTATCACTCAATACAGTTAAATAAACCACCTAATTCATCACAGAGAAAAGAGCAAATAATGGATTGGCTTTCAAAAAATAACATTTCTTTTTCTTCTTCAAGCAGCAAAATTGAATTGCTAGATATAGTGAAACGAAGTACGCCAAATGTTAAAACGTACAAGTTTGATTCTATGATTGAAGAACACGGTCATTCAGTATTAAGGCTCCCACCCTATCACTGTGATATAAATGCGATTGAGTATGTGTGGGCCGAATTAAACAATTACGTTCGTAGTCACTATAGATGCAGATTCCCAAAATCTGGAAGGAGCCAGTGGCTCCTAAACCCAAAAAATCCAGTGGCCACATTGTGAAACAAACACATAAAAACAATATTTTTTTCCTCAATTAAATTTGGACAATAGAATATTGAATCTTCCTACCATAATTGCATACAGTTTGTAGGAATAAATTTTGTAACATAAGGCTTCAATATTTAGTGAATAAACGATTCTCTAAAGATCTGTAGATAAACTATAAAGATCTGTTGATCTATAGATAAACTCCCCCCCTCCCCCTGCCCCCCCAAAAAAAGGGATTTTTCATGGCTGAAAATAAATACTCAACTTAAAAAACTTAAATAAGAAAATATGTCTATAAAATAAAAATTAAAAATAAATATATATGAAAAAAATATGGAGAAGATTTATTTTCTTTTAAGTTTTAGATTTTAATAAAATAAATTTAAATATTTCTGACATTTTCAAGGATGATGGAGAAAGATCGAATACTATAAGCCTCATTGCAACTTTTGTTGCAAGGGGATTTTTTTAAATCCCTATGGAGACAAAAAAATTACAATTTTTGTGACTGATCGCAGATTTTCCCAACTCCTTGACGAAATTCACAATTTTTTTTCTGCAATCGATTGATGAACTTCGCACTTTTTTCGCGACCAATTGATGAAATTTGCTTTTTATTTTCTTCTCGAAATTCGCGGTTTTATTTTGCGAGAGATTAACGAAATTTGCAAAAATTTTCAGTGAAGGATTTCACGAATTTCGCAACCGACTGACGAAATTTTAGATTTATTTTCATGACTGATTGGCGAATTGATTTGTGGAAATTTAAAATAAATAAATAAATAAATAATGATAATTCGAGGAGTTTTGCTATTTCAGGGAAGAATCACATGCCAATATCTATATGTACCTGTAAGAACATATCTGAAAAATGTCAGAGCTACAAATTTATCTTCTCGGCACAAATTTTACTGTTTCGCGGGTTTATTGTGGCATGCCATTGGCACAGAGTTCATTCGCAATTTGCAGTTTTTTTTTGTTTTTGTTTTTTAAACGGGAAATTTGGAAATGTGGCATTTATGTTCAATCATATTTTTTAATTATGGACAATAGAAAAAAGAAGGAAAAAGAACTAAATATTGATAAATTAGGGAGGAGAATGCTCGGATTTCATATTAAAAAATAAAGCAGAAATCTGCCTTTCGGCGAAAAAGGAACATCCATGTAGAACACATGGCGACTTAGACATAGAAAGTTATTCACCAAAGCAAAAACTTTAGTCTCCACGTGGCGACTAGCGACCGTGAATCTGCACCTATAGTAGTCACAATACTACAGGAGATATTGAAATGTCGAATTTGTTCAGCATATCAGAAAAAGCTATAAACAGCATATCGTTGGAAAATTGGAAAAAATATTGTAAACATGTCGCCAATTTAGAAAAAGAATACTGGGAATAAGGATTTAATAATAGAAGAGTTATGTGACCCAGTTTCTTTCTCTGTTAATTCCGACAGCGAAACTGAAAGTGATTCTGAATATTCTTCTGATTAAATCATTTATATCGAGGTAAGAAAACAATGCTTTTATTTTATTTTAATCAAAATGTTTCTTTATATGTTTGATTTTCTTTATTATTCAATTATATTAATTTTAGTTTTTTATTAAATGTTTTCTTTTAACTTACTGTATGTATGTGACAATCAAATCTCTTCTTACTCATTTTTCATTCTAGGGGGGTGGGCAACATCGGCCCTAAACTTGCGTTTTCCTGATAGATATAATTTACGATTGTTTAATATTAATTGAAAAAATAGCTCCATTGTTGCAACATTCATCCATTTTAAGCACATTGTTGCTCGCATCATTATGACGAGCAAAGTACACATTTGTGCTTTGTAATATAATTGACATTTTGTGAATCTTAATAAAAATAAGTTTAAAAAGAAAAATAATTAATTTACACTTGTTTATTATTATTATTATTATTAATACTAATTGTTAGATTGAACAAAGTACATATTTGTGCTATAGACATTTTGTGAATTTTAATGAAAGCAAGTATTTTCTTTTTTTAACATTTAATTTACATTTGACTTATTATTATTATTAATACAAATCAGCAATATGTTTTGCGTTATTTTACATGTATAAACTCATTCATTTTAAGTTACATATGATCATAATAATTTAAAAACAATGATAAAAAAATTCCCTAGCCATAAACGAATTCTTTATTTCTTCTAAACTGCGTTCGCCAAGCATACATCTACTATAAAGAAAACGGTATACTTCTGGCGCCCCTAATAACTAATGGACCGGTCGGTTTCTGCCTATAAACCGGATGTTTACCTTTCCATCTAATCGGTGGTAGAACAGTATTTTCGTAGATAATTGTCTTTATAAAACTTATTAATTATCACAAAAATACAGTATCCAAACAATAACATTTTATTCTTTTTTTTATTCTAATAACAACAAACCTGGACCGTTGCCAGATTTCAAATCAAAAATGTTCCGATAATTTTAACAGATAATAAATAAAAATTAAATTAAATAAATGGAACATAGAGTTAATAAAATGGATATTCAGTTGCTTTAAAAAGTAATCGAGCCACTATATTTACTCCCCTACCAGTAACGAACGTTACGTTAAAAAGAGGTAGGAAAGTATAAAACATACAGATAACAATATAAATATATACAAAATAAATACAATTTTACAATTATTCAAAATATTTACATAAAGAAAGAAGCAAATTTTTTAGTCTCTAAATCTTACTGGAAGTTTAACTGTTCTACCAGTTCGGATTGTTTCAAAACAGGCAAAGGCTTTTCCACTGTATTACCAGGTTGAATAAAGTTTCTATTGTTCATATTTTGTGTAGATGAAGGCTTCACTTGTAACTGGGTTGCTTGTTCAGGGTGTGAATCTATTTTGGGGTTATCTGAGAGAATATATGCTGGTTTCAGTCTATCTATAGATACATTCACATTATTACCTTTAATTTTTATAGTGAAATATTTTAAAGAGCGACTAATTACTTCATAAGGACCTTCATATGGTGGTTCTAGTTGTTTGCGTACTCTGTCTATCCTTAGGAAAACGTGTGTACTTTATTCCAAATCCTTATGAACAAATATATTTGGAATATATTTATGTTGAATTTTTCTTGGTCCAATTAGTTGAATCTGCTCTTGTAATTTATGAATAAAACTTCCTGGTGAGACTTGCATGGTACTAGGTTGTAAAAATTCACCGGGCAGCCGAAGTTTCTCTCCATAAACCATTTCTGCCATAGTATAGGGAGTATCTGTTCGAATTGCTATGAGAAGACCCAAGAGAACTGTAGGTAAGGTTTCAGTCCAATTTATTTGATTATGCGCTTTTAGAGAAGCTTTTATTGATCTGTGGAGACGTTCCACTTTGCCATTGCATTGCGGATGATAGGCTGTTGTATGTTGTAGCTTAATACCGCAGAATCTTGAAAGGGCTTGTACTATTTCTGAATAGAATTGACCTCCAGATCAGAAGGTTGCGTGTTCAGATCATGTCCGGGTCACCAGTTTGTGTGGGGAGTGGCTCGTACAATGTTAGAAAGGAGCTTGAATAATATACTTATTTTCGTAGATAAAATCGTCTTTATAAAACTTGTTAATTATCACAAAAATACAGTATCCAAACGATAACATTTTATTCTTTTTTTTTATTCTAATAACAACAAACCTGGACCGTTGCCAGATTTCAAATCAAAAATGTTCCGATAATTTTAACAGATAATAAATAAAAATAAAATAAAATAAATGGAACATGGAGTTAATAAAATGGATATTCAGTTGCTTTAAACTGAGTAATCGAGCCACTACAAGACCACTCAGCTATTGTGACTTTGTTCACATTTAGTCTAAAATAAAGAAGTTGCAGATTTAATTTTATGCATCTGCTACTTATTTTGATCTTAAAAAGTAGGTTTGTGTTTTAATATACATAAAAAGTAAGTTTGTTTTTATGTGAACAAAATACCTTCTTTCTAAAGCAATTTAGGATATTTACCAAATCAACATGTAAGTGGAATCAAGTATGATTCATATATGAATGAATCATAAGAATTCTCTGCTTTGTATTGCAACAAAAACCACACTAAAATAATCATTGTACATGCATTCACTGAACTTGTGAGGATTTTCCACTTTTTGTCTAGCAACAGAAAAGCACCATAAATGATCATTGTGCATGTTCAAAGATCATTCGAAATGGTCTGTCTTAATATTTGGCTTTAGATTTTAATTCAAATTATTACTATATTCAAAAAAATATTTTTTTCTTCTTAATAAATACAAATTAGTAAATTATTCACCAGTAATTTTCAAAATGTGTTTTACAATACTGATAAACAAAAATATCTTAAATTAAGCTTCTAACTTCTCCTTTTTTTTTTTGTATTTTTCTTAATTTTTCCAAGTGTTACATAGCAGCTGAAAAATAAATTTTCTTTAATGTTATGTTATAATACAAATCGTATACAATAATATTTGACTGAAATATTATGAATTAGATTTTGTATATGTATAACTCTTGATTAACTCTTTTCAAGGGTCTATCCAGGTTTTTTTTTTTTTTTTTAGAGGTCCTATTTTCACAAACTTCTTTCTTATTTATGTGAGGAAAGCTGTTTCGCAAAAAATAAAAAATGTCTTATACAATATTGTGCTTCATACCCTATTCTTAATAGGTAATATTATTTGATATCAGGTAATTGAAGCTATTTTATCATGCAATTTATAAAAGACAGATGTTTCCTGCCAAACAATAAAAAATTACAAAATGTTTTAAATTATTTAACAAGTAAAATTAATGTATATTTGTTTATGCATTCAATAGGTATGCAGGTTACACATATGGTTTTGCACATATCGTTAATAAATATAATATTTCTTCATTCTTTTAAATTCTAATTCATTCTCATTAAAATTTTATGGAATCTAACCTTTTTTTTTTTTTTTTTCGAAAGAAAGGTAATTTTAACATTGAGATGTTTTCATGGAATGTAATTTTCCTGATTGTAAAGGGATTCCAGAAAATAATTTTTTTGAAATAATAAATACTAATTTTTATTTATTTGGTGAGATTCCTAGTACCATAAAAGTATTATTTAAATGTGGTTATTTTTTATTATTATTGTTATCATTATTATTCCATCCAGGCTCCTGTGATTGTGATTTTAAAATGCACAAAAACATTTAGATAAGAAAAAAAACCTTCAGATTTTTTTTTTTTTAATAGTAAATATTCACATTATTTTTTAATCAAAAGTATCATTAGTATAAAAAATGTACTGGCTATTTGCAGATATCCTTATTTTCTTAAATTTCCTTTGGACACCGAGCAATTGTGATATTTAAAACTAAGAAAAAGGGAATATTTTCTTCCCGTCTGCAATATAGGTGCAGATTCGCGGTCGCCAGTCGCCACGTGGTGACTAAATTTTTTGCTGTGGCCACTAACTTTTGGTGTTTAAGTCGCCATGTGATTTAAAAGTAATCAATTTCTGGTATTCCCAGTCCCCATCGTGCAATGTTGATATTTTTTTTTAAAGATTAAGACCAAAACACATAACAAACATCATTATTATCTTTTAATAACATTTCAGAATGATCTGTTTAACACAGCAATTCGAATAGCAATGTTATTCGTAACAGTTTGAATCTGATAATTTTACATAGACTGTGATTTAAATATATATATATACATATATAGTGCAAAATAATCTCACAAATTCAGATTTTTTTTTATATGTATTTTTGTCTGGCAAAATCAAAATAAGAAATATTGTTTTTCTGATATTCCCCGCTATCATGATTGCTTAGCTTATACATATTTTTTTAAACCGTATCTTGCCCAACTTTATCTTCTGACTGTACATGATTTAAGATTTAATTAATATTAAAATTTTGTTCTACATGTGTTTATATTAAATAAATTACTTTACACTTTGAATTCCTAAGTTGTTGTTTTTTTTTGTTTTTTGTTTTTTACCCCATATAAACATTATTGTTTTTATGCATTGTTTTACAATTGTGGCCACTGGATTTTTTGGGTTTAGGAGCCAGTGACTCCTTCCAAATTTTGGGAATCTGCACCTATAGTCTGCAAGCTATGTGCTTGAAAAGCCAACCACTCCTCCCCCCACCCCCTCAGACATGCGTAGAAGTGATCATAATGCCTGCAAACTGGAGAAAATTTAAGTTCATTCATTAGCATTCAATGAGGGCTTTTAATTACCATCTCAGCTAATTATCCAAAAATGAAAAATCTGAATCTCTGGTTCATTGGGATCTGCCTTCATCTATTCTTATCTAAATTTGCAGACCTATGTGCGATAAATTTACCTAGCCATTATCAACATACACACATCTTTCTTTTATTAATATAGATAATGTTATATGTGCATGAAACAAACAAACAAACAAAAGATACTTCCTTATTATAGTGGCCCATGCAATTTTGATTACACCAAATTCAGAACGTGTAAGGGAAAAATATAAATACTTACACAATACATACATGTACAAAGCATAATAATAGCACATGCATAAATACTAATGTGTTATGTTGCTAAATTGGCAAATTTTCAGCTTCATAATTATTTAAGTAATTAATTATGTTTTCTAATTTATTAGTTTAAAAATTATTAACTTGGGATTTGCTTTGATTAAATTAAAGTGGCACAGAATTATAGTAAACAAATCCATTCACACAGTCCACAAGGTAAATAATGGATTATTTTAATATTTGTAATAATTGTGCAGAATAATTATTGTTTTGTTAACATAATATTTTGTGAATTGGACTTTGATAAGGGGATTTCTGTTTGCATCATTCTATCTAATGCTAATTTTTAAGAAGTGATACATGGAGCGATGTTATTATATACTTATTTTGCAAGTTTTTAAGTTATATTAATAAATTTATATGTAAGGAGTTACTGGTATTTTTAAAAGGTTTGTGGATGCTACTGGCTAATTTAAATATAAATTTTTATTCATTTTACTTCATATGTGTTTGAAATCTTTTTCTATGCTTTCTGGTCTTGACACCCCCCCCCCCCCCCTTTTTTTTTTTTGTTTATGAAAATCAAAGGATATCAGAAGCCAGGCTTTTCCTGGGAAACTAATCAAAATGTGAATTAACCTTGAGTGTCACCAGGTGATCTGACGTCACGCTTCCTCTCAGCGATTGCCGGCAAAGGAAGAAAATGTTCTACCATATGTGTGCAGGGTTACATCATCAGTTAATATTCAATGCTTTAAATGAATTAATATTACACAAAATATAAATAAAAGCAGTAATCTGTTCTCAAATGCATTGAGTAATTTAATTAAATACAATATCTCACCATTAAACAAGTTTTTCATCAAGATTGTAATGTAACTATTTACCCTGCACACAGGCCTAACTGAAAGGGGTATACATACAGTACAGGTTGCGGCGATTTTGAGAGCTGAGAGGAGAGAGAGACATTCTATTTCTGAACTTGAAGCCTGATGGTGACTCTTCAGTATCGTCCTGACTAAAATATTGCTGTCAATGACAGGAGCCCCTTACAAGATGACGCTAAGTCTCACTTTAACTTTTCTTATTTCTTATAACTTTCAGCATGCTTACTAATCCTTTTATCTAAAATTATGGGGAATTGATTTAAATTAAAACCAATTTACTTCTAAGTACAATGCTTAGAGTTAATATAATTAGTTTTTTTTTTTTTTTTTTTTTTTTTTTTTCCAACCAGTAGCTCTGACTTTAAATTGTATTATTTCAAATTTTCATAACATTATAAATAGCATTTATTAGTAATATCGATAGAGAATGTTTTAATTCGTCTAACAGTGATTGAAAGAAATGATACTCCATGAACTATCTGCAACAAATTGGAAATTGTATGTCAAACGTGACAAATGAGGTGCGTTCGTACTATAGCTAGTTATATAAATATTCAGATCTTGATGATTTTTAATTCTGTGAAATGAATTATATCGTCTGCAGATTAATTTCTGTAACAAAATAAGTATCTCGGTCGCTTGACGATTAAACCTCGGAAGCTCCTATAACAAGAAAGCAACAATTTTTTTTTTAAATTCAAATTTCTTAATAAATGTTTTTATTGATATCTTCTAAAGTTTTGATTTGATTTTAATAAAATTTGAAATGTCTCGACAAAATTCTGCAAAGATAATATATCTTAAATTTCAATCCATTCGATTGGATAGTTTTTGCGTTGTTATATGCGGACAGACAGACGGATGGACCAGACAATGACAATAGGTGCTATGTATTTATATAATTACGAACACACCTAAAAATGGAATCTTAATCGATCTTAGCTCATTGTACAATATGTTGAAGAAAATGTTACTTATAATAGTTTTCGAAGATCGATTTACAACTTTTCTCATAATTATATTTCATAATAAATAATATTAAATGATCATTATGAGTTTTTATTTAAAACCTGCAGTGCCTTTTCTTCTTTGTTTTTAAGTTTGATATATGCATTTTTCTCCTGAGTGAATATTGACAGTTATTGGAAGGGTCTTTATTGCAACAAATTTTCTATAATGAATTAATTTCGTTCATCAGTAGATTAAATTTATTAACTGAATATTTATGTGTATTTTTGTTTAAGTAATATTTTTAGAGGAATCTTCAATAATTCTGGCCTTCCTTATATTTTCTAATATTTAATGACTATAGAAAGGAAGATAGAATTTAGAAATGACAAAGCCAATTATATTTCAATTTAAACTAAATTATAATTAATAGAAATAAATTAATATGTTAGGTATTAATTTTGGTAATAAATTGTGAGAATATTATAAATTTTTATGAACTATTGTTCCTTAAAGATAATTGTTTCTGCCGTGTAATTTAAACATAATTTAAGATTGAACAAAGAAAATAATAAATTCACCTCAATTAATTTCCATATTAATTTACTAGGTCTAGCACTTGGGTTAATGTGAATAATAAAAGGATATTGTTATTATTAATATATACAGGGGTCACAGACCTGCTCCAATTGCACCAAACTGCTCCAAATGAAAATATCTGCTACAAATGCATTTTTTTTACTATTTTTGCTCCAAAACGAGCATTTTGTTTTTTCTACGGTGAAATCGGATTTCATTGCACAATTTTCTTCCCAGGAATGCCATTTTTCTGCCAATTTGTGCAATAACTATATCTCAAGAACTAATGCACAGAATTTCATGAAATTTCAGACTCTGTTACACGTTGACCTAAATTGATCCTTATTAATTTTGAGTGCATACTGCCCGACAAGTGTCGCTGCTATGTTTTGTTTTCATGATTTCTGCGATAGCTATATCTCAAGCTCGAATACACTGGCATTTAATTTTTGTTGCAGGCGATTTGATTTATATAGAAAAATATTTTGTGATGGCCACACCATACTAGTTAGTATTGCTAATGCATCCCTGATATAAATATTTCATGGAGTAAGGGAGGGGTTAAATTAGTTTTCATTTCTTTGTTTTTTATGGCAAATGATCCGAAATTTGGAATCGCTGAGGTCAGGAGTATAGATTTTGTTCTGTATGAGATTTCAACATATGTGTTGGGTACAATGGTGATACTAAATTTATTTTTAAAAGAAGAGCTTTTGTTGCTCCAAAAACTCGATTTCCTGCTCCACAAGTCGTTTTTTGTTGCTCCAGAAACTCCCTTTCCTGCTCCAAAAGCCGTTTTTGACTGCTCCAAAACCTGCTCCAATTATTCCTGAGTGAATGTGACCACTGTATATAGTAATTGAGATAAGGATAACACAACGCTTAAAGATTCATTTTCAGGGGTCGATGCAGGTTTTTTTTCTTGGGGCCCATTTTGTGAAAAGTAAAGGTTATTTTTGTGAAATTAATTATTTTGGGAAAAATAACATTTTGTAACGAAAGTTGAAATCCAGTTAATCAAATTCAAACCAAGCATTTATAAGCAAAAACTTTTTAAAATCCTTTTGCTGAAGTTTTCCTCTCTGGTGAACTTGTTTGTTTACAAATTAAACATTTCAAAACATCACAAAATAATAAATATTAAGTTTTTATGGAATAGAATTTTGTGAAGGTGTCCATTTTATCAAATTGAATTTTTTGAAGGGGCCCATTTTATCAAATTGATTTTTGTGAAGGGGCCCATTTTATTAAATAGATTTTTGTGAAGGGACCCTAAATAGGCCCCAAGTTTTTCCTGGATCGACTCCTGATATTTCATTAAGAAATTCATTCTTAATTTTTACAAATTATTAGATTTTTAAAGTAAAAAAAAATCCAAATTTAAACAGTCCAAATTTCTAACAATGAAATGGTAATTATTTATGATTGTGTATAATTTAAATTGAGACCAAGAATTGAATTAATTTATTTGTGAAATGTATATAACTAAGAATATTAATATAGTAATTTTTTATGAATTAAATTCTAAGTAAGAGTAATTAATGATTGTTAAGAAGTTAAAATAAATATTTTTATTGTGGAAGAAAGTTGATTAAAGAAGGATGAAATTTTAAGATGAATAAAAACAAATAAGAATCTGTATGAGGTGAAGGTTCAGTTAAATTTTAGGCAATGAAATTAATAAATTATTTCTGTTGTGATAAGACACAACAAATGCATAAATACAAAATAATAAACATAATACATAAATATAAAATAATACATACACAAAACAGTACATACATAATATGTATCATATATGCATGTAATGTATTATGTATGCATACATTAACATTCTATATATTCTTCACATTTTCAGTATTTTTGGCCAATTACCATCGAAGCAAATGCTATGGTAATATTATGATTGCACTTGTTACAGAGTTTCCCCCAGGTTAAAAAATGGGCAGGGCGCTACTGTTGAAAAAAAGGGCACTTTTTTAATTCTTAACGGCAGTTTTTTATTCTTAAGGGCACTTTTCGGATTATTGAGGGTACTTTTTGGATTCTTGAGGACACTTTTTTTAATTGTTAAAAGTATTCTTTTGTTTTTTAAAGCCACTTTTGATATTTAAAAGTCAGGGCGCCCTTTTTAAGACAACATTGAGTCAGTTTTTACTATGAAAGCAAATCTTTTAATGTAAAAAGGAAAAAGAGCACTTTTTTTACTGAGGGGCAAGAAGGGTGTTAATTATTTTACTGGAAGGGGCAAGAAGGGTGCTAATTATTTTTATGAGGGGCAAGAAGGGTGCTATTTTGTAAACCAAAGGGCAGGCAGGATGCAGCACCCTTCTGAAACTGTCTGGGGGAAACTCTGCTTGTTATTTTATTAACTTTGTGGTATTCTGTCTACACTATGTTACTAATTATCTCTTTGGAGATTTAGTTAGAATGTTACAAGAACTTGATTAATGTTTTTTTGAAATTCAAAGATATTATAACTATATATATATATATATATTATTATTATTATTATTATTATTATTATTATTATTATATGTGTATATTAACTAAATATTTGGCGAGATTTTAGAAATTAACTTGCCAATACATCTTCAGAGAGCGCTATAATAAGGAAGTACCCTCAAAAAGATTAGAAAACACTTACTTAGACAATAGACATCTCAAACTGCAAATTAGTCTAAATAATGCACACTGAAATTAACATGTATTACTCAATTGGTAATTGAATTTAATAAGCATCATGCGAAGTTTGATCTCAAACTATGTTTTCCAGCTTGTGCCTTTCCATAGTTAATATATTTTGTACAATTGATATTTTTTTGTCCTTTTTAAATTATTATTCCCTTGATTGAATTGAAAAGATGTATGCACCTGGTCAGCTAGCTGATACTAAGAAAGTTTTAATTGATATTGGAACTGGATATTATGTGGAAAAGGTAATACTTGTATATATTATTATTTTCAAATTTAAGTTTCAATTTTTGTTCCAAAAACAATTTTTACTATTTGTACTTTTTATAAATATTGTTTATATCATAATCTTTTATTTGTTGTCATTTTATTTGTTACATGTTCATACCTGCCAACTTGTAAGGTTTATCCTTACAGTGTAAGGATTTATGTCCAATTGTAAGGTTGTAAGGGCAACAGGTAAGTTTGTAAGGTTTTTTGATAAAACTTGAAATGATTCTTCAAATATGTTAATTATTGAGTGAAAAAATAAAACTGATGCACACATTGCGTTTATGTTACAAAGATGAGGAGTGTGATTATCAATATAGTATGTCACAGCAATCAAATAGTAATTCACAACACGTTATTATATGCCACAGAATGTTTAGTCATGCTGTGTATTTTAAAAATTTCTCGCAGCAATGCTGAATGCAAAGCTAAAATTGAAGTTTTGACACTTTTTTTATTAGAAATATATTAGAATTTTTTTTATTATTATTTATAAAATATTTGGTACTTTTATGTTACCTGTGCACCAGTGATAACCCGCCAAATCTTGTTTCAGTTGGCATCAGTTGGAATTGTTACTATTTCAATTCAAATGATTTGAATTCAATGATTTGAATTTTGATTTTAATTCAATCAATTCTTGAGATTTTGTTATTTGTATTGATGTCTTTGTGTTTACGCATTTTATCATGATTATATTTTAGCTATTTTTAAGTAATTTTTTTAAGACATTATACTGCAGCTTTAAAATATTTATTATTTTTTTTAATAGCTAATGTTAAAAGATTGTCGAAAAAAAATGCTTGGCGAGATTTTAAAAAAATTTGGCAATCACTGGTGCCCGGCTAACATAAAAGTACAAAAGATTTTAATAATTAAAAGCATGCAGCATGATCACTATGGAGAAATGTATGACAAAGAATTGTTGGGTAAAGCCAAATGAGCCTATTTAACGTATATCAAAGAAGAATTATCAGTGCTCATAATATTTGGGTTATTTTTATTATTTAATATTTTTGTAGTTATCAGTAAATTTTGTATCAAATCATATATTACCTTATTAGACGCCTTCATAAATACCTTTTACTACACATATATGTTTAAAGATGCACAATGAAGTACGTCGAAAATTTGTAAGGTTTTCTGAATAGACATGTTGGCAGGTATGCATGTTGATGAAATATTTTGGTTGTGCATTTAAAAAACTTTTTTTATATAATTTTATTTGTGCTTATCATGTGTATTAAATTTAAGCTGGTAATTAAAGAGTACATCATTTTTAAATTAACTTTTCCACATATTTTAAAAGTGCTTATAATTTCAGATTATATGTCTTCCTGTGTATTTGTGCCCTTATTGTACTGTCCTAAAAAAACTCCCCATTTTTTAAAATTTTCTCTACATAAAGTCTAATAAAGAATGTAAAAAAATTAAACATGGCTAAATTTTCCCAGCTTGTTCTGACTAAGATTTTAATGTTGAGCATTTTTCATTTTATCACTTTAATACAAAATGCCAGCCAATCAAGCGAGAATTTGAAAAAAAAATCCCACTTTTCCAAAAAATAACCCGTGTTATCTAAAAAAGAACCCACACTTGATGTAATCAGCTAATGCATTTTATTACATATTAATGGTTTAACATAAAAAAAATTAAAAATTATGTAGATATTCTAAAATTTTATTATAACAAGAAAATCTTAAAAAAAAAAAAAAAAAAAAAAAAAAAGGCTCATGTTTTGTCAGAATTCTGCAATTATTAGTTTAAATTATTTTTAAAACTAAATAAGCACTCCTTAAGTATTTTTAACTGTTTTTATTATTCCAAATGGTGCATAAAAATAGAACAAAACAATAAAATTGACTTTAGTGAAATATTTTCTGTAATATTAGGGTGTTTTTGAAACATTTCACTGTGGGTTTTTTTTTTAGAGGACAGCACAATATATTATAAATGTGCTTGGAAAGCCACAAAGTTTATATTTTAATGACATTATTATAATGTTATACTATTTAAAATGTAACCAAAATCATTGGACTGCAATATATACTACTTTTCTACAAGAACACACCTTTCCATCTCGAACCTCAATTTAGTTTTCTAAACTAGCATTAGTAATTTAAAGGAATGTGCTATTGAAATTAGATGATATGTTATTTATACAATATACATGGTTTATTTATAAAAATATTTTATGAATAATTAAAAATCAAAATGGTTCTGAATATGGATACTGATTGCATATTTGCATTGTTCTTCTTAATAAAACATATAAAAATGATTTTAAAATGAAAATATCTTGAAAGATGGAATAAATTAATATAATTGCACATTAATTCTACTCAATTTAAAACTTTTCAATATGAAATCTAATAGTAAATGATTAAAGCTTATAGAATTGTTTCCTCTCAACATACCCAAAACATTAATACAATTTAAAAAGATATGCTCAATGTTTTTTTAAAAAAGGTGGAGGAGGGAATATAAAATTTGCTAAGAACAATTTATAACGATTCTCTGGTTTCAAAAAAGCAATTCCATGTTAATTCAATAATTCAAGCTTGTTTATAAACCAATCTAAGTTAGTACCATAAATCTGATTGTGGAACCAGAAATTTATGAAAAAGAAAATCATAAAAATCTTATTGAAAGCTCAAAAAATTATAAATTTGTTTAATACTTTTATGTTATCAATACTCACCTATATATACATTTAGAACTTTTAAAGTAAAATGTTACAAAATGCAATCAGTGCTTTAAATCTTGTGCATTTTATAGTTAATTAATTTACTAACATTAACTCATTTTTTAAATATATGCCTAGCTTTTACCATAAAAATATAAAGTTTAAAACAATTAAAATTTAAGGGAAATAACGTGTTTCCTACCTTTCTATCTAAAGACAAGCAAAATAGTTCGAAGCCTCCAGGTAAGATTGGCACATAATGTTTCTCTCTTCTTCCCCCTCCCTCAGCGAATTTGTTTACTTATAATTGTAATTACAGGCAGCTCGAACATTTTCAGCCTCCGTGACTGAAAAAAATATATGAATAAACCATTTTTTGTTATGGGCTAATGGTAGAATAAAGATGATTTTAAATTTGACCATAAAAGCTGATTTTAAAAGATTCATTGAATTTTTAAAAACGATAAAAGTTAGTATGTTAAAAATAAGTTTATTTAAAAATGATACTTATGCATAAAAACACATTTTTACAGCACAACTCTTTCTGATATAAATAAGATGTTAAGATATAGTTAAAAGAAAGAAAAAACAATAAAATGACTTAAAAATTAGTGAAATATATTTATTTAACTACAAGCACTAATTTTATCTACACTGCATTCTATAACAATTTAATAACATATAATCACAAGAAACAGGCACTACTTAAACTTTTTCATTCATATTGATAAGAATAAAATCTCAAAAAAAAAAAAAAAAAGATTGTATTTACAGTGCTTTTACCCAAAATTCATCATTTAGTTCAAAATTGTAACCTGCAATAATGGAAGATCTTTTGGTTTCTACATTGGTTGGTGCTTTAAAAATATGTATCTAATATTACATAATAAACAAGTTTGGGCCTATAATTTTCCTACTTTTTGTATTTTTTCCTCGGTCAAATAATCGGCCGTAACAAAAGCACCAAACACATTTAGTATTTTATCAAAAGAAATATTTCTTTTACACTTCTTTTTTTTTTTTTAGTCATGTCCATCAGTATTTTTCAGTTTTTTTTCTCTTTGTATTTGCATCTTTAGATCTTTTTACACTAATAATTTTGTAAAATTTTTGGTCTTTTCCACTTTTAGAGATTGTATTTTTTTCAGTTTCTTGATTTGTGTATGTTTCGTCATTTTCTTGACATATTAAATTCTTTTTAGGTAATGGAAATATATAATACAAAGTTTCTCTCAGGTTTGAAAAACCTACATTGTACTGCTAGTGGAAAAGAGGCACTTTTAAAATTCTTTTTTTAATTTTTAAAGGCACATTTTTGATTTCTAAAACCATTTTTAATGTTTAAAAGTTGGAGTAAATGAGTAATTTTTTACAATGAGCAATTTTTTAAAAATACAAATTTAATGGTGGTATTTCGGACTGATGTCAAGAAAGGAGACATTTTTTAAACCAGAGGACAAGCAGGGCCACAGCACACTCATGAAACTGTCTAGTGTAAATTCTGTATAATCAAAACTTCAGAAATCTTTCTCCTATTTTTTGGATAATTTCAATAAATTTAATTAGCAGTTATATAAGTACCACAGAATTATTTCATTTCTACAAGAAGGAGGGTTCATACTCATGAGGGGATTATGGTATTCAGGGGATAAACTTTGGTCTTAAAAATCAGAGGATAATCCAAAAAATTCCCCAAACCTGGCAAAACGAGTGGCTGCTCTGGGAAATGAGGGAAGTCGCTGCAATTTGCATGCTTTGTGATGTCATAATGTAATCAAACTAAGACACACCTTCTAACATCATGAGATATAGAATTGGAAAGTAGGCACTCTTTCTCTCAGATTAATTATAACATATGTTATATTTAATCTGTGCTCCTTCTACATCTCATGAAGTTATTTTTGCCAAATTATACAGTTAAATTTTATATTGGAAATGCAGCATTCAGCTAATATTTAAATTTCAAGTTCAAGGTTTTTAATGCAGAAGCATTTAAATATTTTTTTATGTTTACTCAAAAAAAAAAAAAAAAAATTGAAGCTTTATTATGAAAATGTAAATTTTTTTAGTTAATTTTTTTTTAAATATTTTATTAACTGAGTTGAAAAGTTAAGGCAGTTCAAGATTGTATCTATGCTAATGATTTTTTTTTTCTCAATCTCATTAAAAAAAAATTGTGCTTTCTTAAAATCCATGTTTTTAAGAGAAATAACTGACAACTGTGTGTGGTGGAAGGGAGGGGATATTTTTTACTGGCTACTGGATATATTTGTTGGCTACCAAAATTTTTCTGATTTGTTGAGCTTTGGTTATAACTATACGAATTATATAAACAATGGAGTGGGGATTAAATTATGGGATTAATTACAAGTATAATATATATATTTTTAAATGTGCTTTAACTAATAGTTTAATATTAATTAAATTATGATTGTGTTGAAAACAGCTTAGAAATCCTAAATAAATAATTTAAATAATTTTTTTTTGTCTTTTTTGTTGTCTTATTTTTAAAAAGAAACAGTAAAAATTAAAAAAATTTCACTAAATTCACTCATTTATGCTTTCTACCAAGCCGAAATCAATATAGTGAATTTTCCATAATCTGAATTCACAAATTTTACTTCTCATTAAAAAGGTTAAAAACAATCTATAGTGAGTGGTATGATTGGAAATTTTTATTGCCAATCTATTTTTAAAATAAGAAATTTTCACGTGTTAAATACATTTTTCACCATTATCTTCAATTCGTGTTATTTCTTCTTTTTATTTTTATTATTTATACAGCACAAGTTTCTTGTTAATAATGGCTTGTTACATTTAATTATATTAACATTTATCTTTTGTGCAAAATAGAAAAGAAAAATCTATGTTTTATCTTGTTGAATTTACATAACACTAGATTCAAGATAGGGTGATTAAAATAAAAGGATTATTTTTACTATTTATTGTGGAAGCAATAATAGTAAAATTATTATGAAGAATGAAGAAACTATTGCAACTTTTAAGTGTTATTTATTTATTTTTACTTCTGCTTTTTTTATTTTTTAAAAGCTTAGACACTTTTAATAACTTTGTTTCTATAGCCTGCCGATCATAACTTGGCCAATGATTTTAACTGAGTTTGTGATGCTATGGGAAGAAAAAAGTTATTAACAGGTGTAAATGATGCAGTAAATGCATTATTTAATTTAAAACTACATTCTACCTGTTCCTAGTAGCAGTTGTCACATTAATTATATAAATATAAATTAACAATATTAAATAATAAATTCATCTAAATTTACATTGCTCATTGGCAAAGTTATTGTTTCTCTGCAGGCTATGATTTACACTTGGCAATTACCAATCTTCTTGTCAAATTACACTAAACTAGATTCATTATGCAAGTTTTTGTTACCCAAATAATTGCTTAGAAATTAAACTGAAAATAGTGCACTAAAATAGAGTTATCTAATAATGAATTTAATTTATTGTAGGAGCTTCCTGATGCTATAGATTACTTTAAAAGAAAAGTAATTTATGTTACAACCCAGATAGAAAAAGTGCAAAAGATCATGAAAGAAAAGTTGATAGCTCGAGATGGTAATATTAATTATGTTATTATGTTACATTCTCTATAGTTCAAACCTTCCAAAAATTTTTAAGTCAAATAAGCATATTTTAAAACAGAAAATTTATTTTATAAAATGCATCTTGTTTACATGTAATATTTATTTTTTTTTTTTCAATTTTTAATTAAAATTTCTGCTTCAGAATATGTTTGATTTGAAAAAAAAAAACTGGAATGTTGGCAGCTATGCATTTGGTCTTTCATTATTTCTTAATAGTTCAGATGCTGAATTATGCAAAGTTTGCAAATAATTCTAGTTAAGTGTTGGCAATTGCATGTATTTAATAGATCATCATAATAAATGCAAAGTACAAATTAAAAATGTAATCTGAAAGGAAGGTTGTAAAATTAAAAATATTTTTCCCTATTTGGAACATAATGTATGCATTTTTTTTTCTTTTTTGCTAAATATTTTGTACATACATTCTGGAGTTTAACAGTATATTTGCATATAGTTTCCTTCTCCCCCTATGGGAGTTTTTTGAATTATTTTACTTTCTTTAAAAATTTATAAATGTATGATTGGGTATTGGGAGCCCCCTTTTATCCCTCTAAAGTCCCCTTTTATCCGTTTTTGGTCCCCTTTGTCCACTTTTTATGACTGGAAAAAATTTTGCTAATGTTGAAAAATTGCCACAAACTACAAAAAACTTTAAAAATTGCAAAAAGTTAAAAAAGCATAGAGGGCAAAATTTATTATAATGAGCCACCAGAATTCTTTTCGAATGTCAAAAAATTGCCATGGAATGCAGAAAAACATTAAAAAACGCATTAAAAATTTCATTAAAAATCACTTAAAATTAAAAAATCTGCAAGACAAAATTTACTGTCGTAAAATCCCCGCAAAACACAAAAATAACTCAAATTGCATACAAAAATTAGCCAAAAATAAAAAAAAATTGCTGCACGAATTCCGAATAAATTTTATTGAAAGGAGAGGATATAATTTATTAAACTGGGCTAAAAGATTGAAATCGGATTCTTTTTCAGAATGTCAAGATACTGCCGCAAAACGCGAAAAACATTTAAAAATCACATAAATTGCACAAAATAAAAAAAATTGCTGCACGAATTTTGAATAAACTTTAATAAAAAGAGGACAACATTTGCTATATTGGGCTAAAAAAAATTTAAACTGGATTCCTCAAAATGTATAAAAATTGCAGAAGAAGAAATTAGTTAACAATGTAACCAGAATTCTTTTGCAAATGTCAAAAAACCACCGTGTAATGTAAAAAGAAAAAAAAAACGGCTAAAAATTGGTAAAAATTTTAAACCAAAAAACGCAATTGCAGAAGAACAAAATATAAAAGTTTGCAACGGAATTCTTTTGCAAATGTAAAAAACCACCGTGTAATGTAAAAAGAAAAAAAAAAGGGCTAAAAATTGGTACAAATTTTAAACCAAAAAACGCAATTGCAGAAGAACAAAATATAAAAGTTTGCAACGGAATTATTTTTACGATTGTCAGAAATTTACCACAAATCACAAAAACTGAAATTTGCATAAAAAATTCGTGAAAATTTTAAAAATCGCTATACAAATTCCAAATATAACTTTATTGAAAAAAGAAAAAAAAATTACTACAGGGCTAAAAAATTGAAACTGAATTCCTTTTTATTATTGTGAAAAAATCGCCATAAAACTTGGAAGAAAAAAAAAAGGTAAAAATTGCATGAAAAATTAAATTTAAAAAAATCTAATCAAAAAATTCAAAAACTAACTTTAGATATACAGGTACCTTCCTGCCAAATCTTGTAGCTTTATGCGTCACAGTCTCCTCAGTACACAGATAAACTTCTATATTATTATAGTTTTTTTTTTTTTTTTTTTATGGAGAAGTATATCTCAGCTATTAAAGGAAATCTTAATTAAAATTTCTTCTTTTTTTTAATACTTCCTTTAATATATATTTATCAGAAGAAAATATTGTAATCATGAAAATATGAGATGTAATTTTCCCAACTGAGTGAAAAAGTCCGGCCAGGAATCTCTTGGTTGAAGCTGCCAATGCTCTACCAACTGAGCAATCCCAGGCAAACATTTCAGAACTAATTCACCCAGTTAACCTTATTCATCATAGCATCTGGTCTGATATGTGAATCAGCTCAGCTGAATAAATCTCAGGTAAGGGGGCATACAGTAAACGCTGGAAACATCATTACACTAGATTAATTTTGACACAATTATTCAAATTGGTAAATAAATCATATGAGATGTAATTTTCCCGTGAAAAAGTCCGGGCCAGGATTCCAACCAGCGATCTCTTCAGCCAAGAGACATTGATAACATTGCAAAGCAAAATTTAAGTACAAAATTGTTTTTTTTTTTAAACCTTTTTTGGTCCCTAAAATTCCCAATTTACATTATCGTTTAAAAATATCTAAAGAACGCTTTTCATAAGAAAGTTTTAAAAACTTGCCTACATAGTCTTTTTTTTTTTAATAACTTTATTCAATGTTGGGTTGAAAAGCCTGTTTCACATGATGTAGTACAAAGAGTAAATGTCAGTCTGATGATGATAATATTAAATTTCTTATATTCTGGAAACATAATTTATGTATATATTAATATAATATACAATATATTCTCAATATATTTCTCTCTGATACATATTTGCAAAATCTATCATTGACAGATATTTATGTTTAGTAAACAATTCCTTAATTTTGTAAGCCCCACCAGCAGCTGAAAGGTTTTACTCTCAAAACTTATAAATGGGGAGGTGCTGGATTCAAACCCAGTCATATCCTTCAGCCTAATCGTTTGGAGTTTTCTATGTTTTTCTTTGAACCTTGGATAAAAGTCCTTCTACTAAAGTTTACCTTTCTGGTGAACATGTTTTGTTTTCAAATTGCGCATTTTAAAACCTAACAGAATAATTATTGAAGAGTATGATGGAATTTTGTAAAGAAGCCTGCTTTATTAAGATGAATTTTGTGAAGGGTTCCTAAATAGGCCCCAAATTTTGCCTGAATCGACCCAGACTATGCTCCTATCACAATTTGTCTTTTATCAAGGTCTGTTAAATCTGCTGCAATTGAAACACTCAACATTCAGAAAGTCAGTTTCTGTTTATATACAGTAATGTAAACTGAGTTTTTAACGTTATTTTATTTCGAAATAGGAAGTATTCATTATGTAGTGGCTCATCAGTATATGTATAGTATATGTATGATGCATTAAATGTTTATTTGTTATTTTTATAGTATTTTATTTGTTAAATAATATGTATGAAATTTCATTCACATTCATATCTTTTCTTTTTCAGTTGTAATAGAGACCATGGAACACAAAATTCAAGCTACATTAGCAGCTCAGCAAGCTGCAGCTGGTGCTGCAAGATCTTGAAGTTTCTTGGATGTTCAGTTTTAACTAAATAACTTTGTCTTATTTATTTGTTTGTTACATTTTTATCTGATATGTTTGTTAAGCGATAAATTTGTAAAAAGAAACTTACAAGCTTTTGTCAATAATAAATTTGTTAAAACAATTTATTTTTGCTTTTCTGATTTATATATATGTGCATATTTTATAGAATATATAATGACTGAATTTTTATGCTAGTTGAATCACATTAACAATGAAAGTAATCATTTTATTACATTATAGTTAAATATATATCTATTGTATGTAATAAATTTCCTAAAAATTGTTGCCATGACAATGAAGTACACTATTTTGTTAGCAAGTTGCAAACTTTTTGAAATATCGTATTATGTAATATCCAGATAGGTATAGAAATTTAATTAAAGTAAATAAAATCATACATAATTTTATTCAGTAACAAAATATGAAATATTGTGCATGTATTACTTCAGTATCTAAGTAGTCAACTGTCCTGTAATTTTTCATTATTTAAATACAACTTAGTTATAGACAAATATACTTAGGATGCAGATTTGTATTAACAAGCATCTAAGTTGTATCAGGATGAAACTGAATTTTAAATATCCAATTCCTTCTGATTAGATTTATAGAAATGTTGAAAAGCCCTCAAATATTTAAAGGATTAATAAGACAAACTGTAAAAAAATTGGGATAAGCTAGATATATACAGTGAAACCTGTGTATAACGATATTTCTCTTTGGTCCCAGCAAAATTCCTATTTATTCAATGTGTTTTGAACTTGTGTACAGCGATAATCGATTTTTCGCTGCACCTGTCTACAATGACAATTTTTCCTCTTTCGAAAGTTGATGGTTCCCGATATAACCCGATTTTTTTTCTTGGAAAATGACACCCCATCATTCGAAATGCGAGATAAAAAAGACTTTATCTCCGTGTCCAGGTGTTTACTCTTTCTTCATTTTAACCCTTTTGTAGAAGGGATCAGGGGAGGTTGGGAGGAAGGGGGGGGGGGGGTCACTTTGCTGTGTGTATTAGAGCTTAAGTCTTTACATGTGATCATTGTCTAACTTGTTTTAGATAGGGGATTGGGAAGGATGTTACCTCTTTCTAGGAGTTTGACTAGTCACTGTCGAATCTTTTCATTCCTAGGTTAGACACCACTCACTTCGAACTGACCGTTTTTTCGTTGCAATTTGTTTTTATGTGCTCGTATTTTTCATTATTTGTTTTAAGTGATGGCTCAGCATAAAGCATTGTCATTTGAAGAAAAGTAAAAAATCATTTTGGAAACCTTATTAACACTCTTCATGATTTTGTTGCAACATTTCAGACGTACATCTGAACTCGTTAGACGGGCTGAAACATATGTGCATGCAGTTGTCATTTGCATCAAAAAGTAAGCAAACAAAATTAACAGATTTATTTTCTAAATAATTTTTGTTTCTGCAATTTTTTTACCAAATAAACTTATGCTTGTATCCTTTTACTTATATTTTTAATTTGTTTCCTTATTTATGTTTTAAAAATATTTTATATGTTCGACTTGTGTATAATGATATTTTATCTAGATCCCTACAGTAGCGTTATACACAGGTTTCACTGTATAATGATTCCAGTATATCTACACTTTTGATAATTTTTACCTAGTGAAAATTAAGGATGATTTAATATTTTAGCATTTGTTGTTTGTCATAAATACCAATATTAGAAATAAAGATCAAAATTATATTCCAGAAATATATATTTCTATGTAGCCTCTTATTATATTGCTCATTTGGATGCATCACTCTTAATGGTATAAAAATAATGCATTCCTTAAAAAATATAAGCTTACCTTAGTTTTTAAATAATTATTATATATGTTTGTCAGTTACAATAAATATAATTCTCTTAATATTAATTTATCAATAAAATTGTAATGTAGGTCAACTAACTAAATTCAAAAACTCTTTTGGTATGTTTCCTAAATTAATAAATGACGTTTTAGATTTGCTAACCAGCAGTGCACTTTTTTGTTTCTAAGACTATTTTTTTTTTTTTTGCTTCATTAAGGTCTATATTTGTCTCCTACGTTACAAAGCTTTAAAGAAAATTATATTAACAATCATTTTGAAATGTTGCACTGCTAAAACATAGACTAATGGTCTAGTTATTTTTGTATATATATATAAAAAAATTAGATTTATTAAATTTTTTGCTCAGGGACACAAATAAGTGCAAAGGCTAGTTGATTGATCCATATAAATTAATTATTTGAAGAATAGTTACTTGTATGTAATAATATTTTATTTTATAACCTTACTTAGCTAATTCATGTCATTTTGACATGCATGCCTTATTGAAACTAGTCGTTGGGGGCCACCGTAATACTTACTCATCATGGATGTGCATAATATAAAATATGAAAATAAAACATGTGTAAACTATTTATAAAATGCATTGCAATTCGAATAAAATCACAGCTTGATGACATCAAACTTTAAATGCTCTATTACTAAATTGTATAAGAGAAAATCCTTATAACTCCGAAACTGATAATCATATTAACTAACGGTTTATTGCGTCAGATTAAGCGTCTCATTTCCAATTAAAATATATCTTTGAAGTGAAATTTGGATGAAATACAGGGTCATGAAAAATCAAAGAGTGTAGAAAATAGGATTACAAATATCTCAGCAACTCATTATCTGATCGATTTCATTCTTTATGCAAAATTTATGTCTTTTTATTGTCTTTTATATTCACTCCTTAAAATAAACAATTTCGAAAAATTTTATATACTTTTCATCAGAACGAATATTGTGAGAGTCCGAAAAAAATAGTTCCGAATAATCGACGTTACTGAAATTCAATAAGCTTCTTCCCATTATTACATAATACTAAATACATACCATATTTCAAGTCTCTATCTCAATTTGTTTGGGAGATAGAGCGTTTACAGACACACACAGACAGACGAATGACAAAATTTTATTTCTAAAAATATGTTTTCGGAATCTTCAATGTCTGAAACATGTAAATCCATCAAAAAAAATTTTTTGATTTTCAAAACAATTACAAGATTTACTCTATAATACGTATGATGGGTAAGTAATAGTGTCTAGTTACAGAGAAAGTTAGTTTTCCGTTAGGTTCTTGGTTATATTACACTTTACTTTTTCTTTTGGTCTCCTGGCCTGTGTGATATAATGAATGGTTACAGTATTATAATTTTATACATTTGGGAATGAAATGATCAGACATACTACTTTTCCGCTGAATTCCACTTGAATTTTATCATTTTTGGGATCAATGCAAATATGCATTAAAATGTTTTACTTTTTTTTTTGGGGGGGGGGGGCAAGCAGACAAAATACAACAAAAACGGGAGAACAAATAGTGGCTGCCAAATTGAGTTTGTTTTCACTTTCCTCCTACCTTCTCTTTCCCCTGCCCTCTCTTCCACCTGCCTGATTGCGCACAGCAAAGCAATTAGCGATGCCGCGGACATGTCATAGCACATAAATTACGCGAAAAAATGCAGTTGGGACTACGACGATGTCTGGAATTCAATATCATGATAAATCGGCATCTTTATATCATGATATTCCGATATATCGATATCGTGATACATGAACAAAGAAAAAGTAGTAAAATATCAAGTTATGTAAAAAACTAATGAAAATTATTGATATTACAGTATATTAAAAAAAAATTTCGTTATGAAAAATTATTTGAGATAAAAACTTTCCAATGTATAATTAACAACATACTTCAAGATTCATCATAGTTCTTTGCACTTTAAATGAGGGGGCGGGGGGAGATTCATCAGCAGTACTGGCTGTATTCATTGTCGGTGGATTGTCAGGATCATTTACTGCAGAAATAGGTGAAGACGAAGTTGAAGAAGCTGTCCTCTTCGAAGTAATTTCTGTGAATTTCAGAGGATGGTGCACTTTCAAATTAGAAAGTAAATTTGTCGTACTCCCTCCTTTACTGCATACAGATTTTTGGCAAAGTTTACAAACTGCCATATCATAATAAAGAATAGTGCTATGCTCATTGGCAGGCAAACCAAAAGTTGCCCAAACCGCACTCTTAGTTTTTTTCTTTGGCACTAAATGATGATAATTCATATCTGCTATGCCACATTTAAGAATATTTCATAATTTTGAAAATTAAACGCGCAACCAATATTTCTAGTCTATTTCCTGTTAGACAATCACTGCAGTTTTATACGTGATCAACTGAAAAACAATTTCGTTTCTCTCCGATAAAATCCATCTATCTCCAATAGCATCATTAACAAATCTGAACTATATCCCTCTTCGGATCTGAACACTTCGCCCCCGCTAACACCTGCAAAAAGTATCAGGTGACTTCAGATGTGTTTTCAGAGAGAAAGGAGAACGCAAAAAAAACGAAAATGCCGCATTCGTTCGTTAGCCTGTACTAGTAATAAAAGTAAAAGATGCGAATTCCATACTCTCTTTTTTTATTTGTTTATTGTACCCCGTCTAAATTCTAAATACGGTAGACCTTCGTTACATGGCACATTCTGAAAGACACGGTAAGAAAGTGCGATATAACTGAGAAAACATTAAGTAATATGATAACAAACAAGAAAATTTTTATATTTGTCTCCCAAATAATACTTTATAATCATTTTACAATATTTTAAAAAATAACGATAAACCAATGCACTTATTATAATAGAATTACATAACTATTTATAATTGCCGCTAAAGTAAAACACATTAGTTTTCGGGGTACACGTGAAAAGGGCAATATATCCAAATCAGCAATATAAATAGGCGAGATATAACGTGTAGCTGCTGTATTAATGTAATATATGTTACCATGGGGCACCGGAAAAGGGATGTAAAGGAGGGCTATTACTCAGCCTTGTATTCTGAAATTTAATAAATTAATTTTCTTTAATATATGGAAAAATACAGTTTATTCTTTCTGAGAGAAAATTAAACTCTAATAAAAAATGAAACTTTTCCGTTAACAGACAGAAAAAAAAATCCGGCTAAGGTCTATTTTCGAATTGTTTATATTTTATATTTGTTAAATTTCTATATTGCTTTAATGCTGGTATGCTTAAACATTGTCTTGTGCGGCGTCTTCGACAAAAAAAAAAAATTCTTAGTTTATTTTAATTGATTTTTATATTCTCCATTAAATAAATAAATAAATAAAAACTTGGCCGATGCTGTGAGCCACAGTCCCACGTGTTTCAAAATTTATCTCACTCTTGATTTCGTTCTGTCGACGCTCATGTATGCTGTATATATGAAGCGCAATAAATAATTTTATGCAATAGCAGATAAGGATTTTAATGAGTCCTCCTGTCCAAATACCGAATACGCATTTTTCCCCCGCCGGCGACAGACGCACGTGCGCACACACACACACACAGAGAGAGAGAGAGAGAAATACGAAACACATATTGAAAGGCTTGCATCCCGTTGTAACATAGCCGACCATCCAGTTTCGCTAAGTCCTATTCCTTTGCTTAAAAACAGTTCCACTGATGTTACCCATTCGCAAGGGAAAAAAATACTTTTTTTTTTCTTTTTTTTTTTTTTTTTTTCTAATTTTTATCATAAGAGACGGTAGTCTCTTGAGTGACGCAGCGAAAAACCGAAAACCGTAAGCCCAAAACCGAAGATTCCGTCACTCTCATATATACAGCTAGCAGGACATCAAAGGAAAATCGAAACGCCGACATTTAATATCTCAGTAAATATGAGGCATATCGTTTCGATTTTTTCACATTAGTCTTATATCTATGGCCTAACTCTATCCTGAAATTTATAGATTTCTACATGCAGTAGATTTTGAGATCTGGAAACCAATTTTTAAGCGAAAATGGAAAATGTAATGGTGTAATGGGCACAGAGGTGTTATCTCGAAAATGGATCGAACGATTTTTTTAAAATTAATATATTATATTAATCGCTTTTAGATGAAGAGAGTAAGATTTTGAGCTAACGTAGGAAAACTCTTGTTTTTTATATAATCCAGCTTCAAAATCGGACTCTTTTCTTATGCTTTTTCTGGTAGACTAACATTAAAGATTTTCGGCCTTTTCACCCTTTTTTATTCCTGCGCGGTCAGGATGTTCATGGGTATCACGGTTATAGTTAAAGGCGATTTCGCAATCATATGTGGCTGAAGAACTATTTAGATTTTTTTTTTTTTTTTTTAATATGAAAACAGTTTATTATACATTCCAAAATATCTATTAAATTAAATTATGGTTAAATTTTTTTCTTTCTTGTTCGGATGCAAATTATTCATATTTTTAATCTGCATTTGGTAGAAAAATGAATTATCTTTAATTTTAAAAACGAGAAATTCGTAATTACATGTATAAAATTAGATTGTATTTATTATTGGTATTTATGATTTCAAAATTTTTAATAAGAAATTGTTTTTTTTGCTAGTATACAGTGGGCAAAGTCTCTAGCCATGCCAACTAACCAATCGGTTGATTATCTGACTGATAGTTTAGCCACAGCCACAGTAGTTTAGCTTTGGCTTAGCTGTTATTACTTATTATTAGTTTGTCTTTGGCTTGGCTCTTATTTATTAGTTTGTCTCGACAGCTAAAATTTCACATTTTATAATTTTTATATTAATACTTCAGGTAAGAATGCTTTTTAACTTGATCATTTCCTGTATTTATAATAATTTTTTGTTACTAACATTCTTATGTTTTAATGCGTGCAAAATTTAAGATTGGCAAAAAAGCTGTGTGAAACTGCTAATCTATTTTATTAATATAGTATTATTGATCAATAATACCGCACAGATGTCATATATATACGCACCACGTAAGTGTGATTTTTTTTCTCCGCCGGCGAAAACTTTTTTTTTAATATTAGTTACAAATAGCATGCAATAATAGCACGTGGATTTTTTTTATTTCAATATAAAAATAAAATAGCGTAACTAATGAAATAGTTTCTATTATTAAAAAAATAAATAAAATAAATAATTGATAGTTTGATGTAAATAAATATTGATATACATAAAAAAAAATATCAGTTTATTTGTTTGTTTTATTAAGAATAAAGTTTACATATTTATATTTTGCTCTGTCAAGGGTCGATCCAGGTAAAATTTGGGGAAAAATCAATTTAATAAAACGGACCTCTTCACAAAAATCAATTTGATAAAATGGGCCTCTCCACAAAATTCTTTTTACTAAAATAGTTCCTTTCACAAAATTCTATTCCATAAAAACTTACTATTTATTAAATATTTATTATTTTGGGATGTTTTAAAATGTGTAATTTGTAAACAAACAAGTTCACTTGAGAGGAAAATTTCAGCAAAGTGATTGTAAATGTAAAAAGTTTTTGTTAATAAGTACTTTGTTCTAATTTGAGTAACTGAATTTCAACTTTTGTTACAAAATGTTATTTTTCACTAAAATATAATAAATTTCACAAAAGTAATCTTTACTTTTCACAAAATGGGCCCCAAGAAAAATAACTGAACAGATGTGTTACACTCACGCTAAAATGTAAACAAAAGATTGGCGACTGTTTGGATGGCACGATTTCCAAGACTGCGCCAAGCTACTAAATACAAGCTTAATAGCCAGGTTGCCATAAAAGAAAAAACAGTCCCCAAAGTTTGGAGACTTTTTTCTTTTTTTTTAGTGTGAGTGTAAAGCATGCATCGACCCTTGGCTGTCCTCTTAAAAAAAAAATAAATAAACGCAGTTAAATAAATGTTTCCTAAAAAAACCCACCCTATTACTACATAAAATATTTTACTAAAGTTTGTTTTGTTCTGTTTTTCCGCACCATTTCCAATAATAAAAACAGTTAAAAATACCTAAGGAGTGCTTATTTAGTTTTAAAACAAATTAACAATTGCAGAATTCTGACAAAACAGAGCTTCATTTTTACAGATTTTGTTATATAAGAATTTTGGAATGACCTACATAAATTATTTTTTATGCTAAACCATTAATATGTACTAAAATGTTCCATTTTCAATACAAAATTTAGTACAATCATCATTAAATATATCACTTGCAATAAGCCTGTATTATGCATTGAAATGTATTTATTTCAATAAATTGATTTATCTTTTGTGCCATGCTGTCGAAAATTCAAAGAAAAATTTATGTAAATGGTTTTTTTTGCATCATACTATCCAATTGCATACATTTCACTTAGTTTGGATACTATGATGCAAAATAAACCTTTACATAAATTTTTCTTTCAATTTTCGACAGCATGGCACAAAAGATAAAACAATTTATTGAAATAAAGAACCTTTTAGTAGCTTTTTCGCCAATCTTAAATTTTGCACCCATTAAAACATAAGAATGTTAGTAACAAAAAAATATTATAAATACAGGAAATAATCAAGTTAAAAAGCATTCTTACCTGAAGTATTGCAATAAAAATTATGAAATGTGAAATATAAAAATTTAGCAGTCAAGACAAACTAATAAGAGGCAAGCCAAAGCTAAACTATATGAATAAGTGATATAAGCATAAGCAGATCCATAAGCAACCGATTGGTTGGTTGGCATGGCTAGAGACTTTGCCCACTGTATACTAGCAAAAAAACAATTTCTTATTAAAAATTTTGAAATCATAAATACCAATAATAAATACCAATCGAATTTTATACATGTAATTACGAATTTCTCGTTTTTAAAATTAAAGATAATTCATTTTTCGACCAAATGCAGATTAAAAATATGAATTGTTTGCATCCGAACAAGAAAGAAAAATAAGGAGACTCATAAGGTTAGACCCCTTGACTCATATTACCTTTATTTTTAACCTCATCGACAAAATTAATACTTTTTATGTACCGGATTGACAATACATTTTTTTATCGCCCGATAGACAAAATTCTTGTTTTTTATGCACCCGTTTGATGAAATTTGGGTTTTTTACGTGCAAACTTAACGAAATTAATGTTTTTTCATGCCCGATCAACGAATTTTTTTTTTATGCAAGCGTTTGATGAAATTTGCGCTTTTCATTTGCTAATAAATGAAATTCATGATTTTTACCAGCCTGTTTGATGAAATTTATAATATTTTCTCCCCCTATCGAGAAAATTCATGTTTTTTTCTGTGCCGATCGATGAAATTCATGATTTTTGCACATTGATCTACGAAATTCCTGATTTTTATGCTGCAAAATGATGAAATTTGCAATTTTTTCAGACTAATTGGTATCTAATGCAGTTTAATTCATTCGACTCGACAATTTTTACGCACTTCATCGACAAAATTCATACTTTTTACGTGCCGGATTGACAAAAAAAATTTTTATCACCCGATTGCCAAAATTCTTGATTTTTATGCACCCATTTGATGAAAGTGATTTTTACGTGCAAACTTGACGAAATTAATGTTTTTTCATGCGCTAATAAATGAAATTAATGATTTTTACCCACCTGTTTGACGAAATTTATAATCTTTTCTCCCCCTATCGAGAAAATTCATGTTTTTTCTGTGCCGATCGATGAAATTCATGATTTTTGCACATTGATCAACAAAATTCATGATTTTTATGCTGCAAAATAATGAAATTTGCAATTTTTTCAGAGACTAATTGGTATCTAATGCAGTTTAATTCATTCGACTTGACAATTTTTATACACCTCATAGACAAAATTCATACTTTTTACGGGCCGGATTGACAAAAAAAAATTTTATCACTCGATTTCCAAAATTCTTGATTTTTATGCACCCGTTTGATGAAATTTGTGATTTTTACGTGCAAACTTCACGAAATTAATGACTTTTTCATACCCGATCATAGAATTTTTTGATTTTCATAACGACCGTTTGATGAATTTTGCGATTTTCATGTGCTAATAAATGAAATTCATGATTTTTACCCGCCTGTTCGACGAAATTTATAATCTTTTCTCCCCCTATAGAGAAAATTCATGTTTTTTTTGTGCCGATCGATGAAATTCATGATTTTTGCACATTGATCAACGAAATTCCTGATTTTTATGCTGCAAAATAATGAAATTTGCAATTTTTTCAGAGACTAATTGGTATCTAATGCAGTTTAATTCATTCGACTCAACAATTTTTACGCACCTCATCGACAAAATTCATACTTTTTACAGGCCGGATTGACAAAAAAAAAATTTATCACCCGATTGCCAAAATTCTTGATTTTTATGCTACCGTTTGACGAGATTTGTGATTTTTACGTGCAAACTTGACGAAATTAATGTTTTTTCATGCCCGATCAACGAATTTTTTAATTTTTATGCGAGTGTTTGATGAAATTTGTGTTTTTCATGCGCTAATAAATGAAATTCATGATTTTTATCCGCCTGTTCGACGAAATTTATGATCTTTTCTCCCCCTATCGACAAAATACATGTTTTTTCTGTGCCGATCGATGAAATTCATGATTTTTACGCTGCCAAATGACAAAATTTGCAATTTTTTCCGAGATTAATTGGTATCTAATACAGTTTAATTTATTCGACTCAACATCGACAGGATATATTGATTTTAGTTTCAAAATTCACCACCAGGGGCCGCTTTCCTCTCTCGGGTTCTATGTGCCCAATCACCACGCAGTATGGCTTATTCGACTTGAAATCCACAGCCTCAAAGATTTCAGCTATGTCTGCATAGTACAGAGTGCGCCCCCTGATGGTGGAAGATGGAACTAACGGATTTTGCAGCTAACTCGAGTTCTATGGGTCCGATCACAATGCAGTTTGGTTCGACTCAGCATCGACAGGATATATAGATTTTAATTCCAAGTTTCACTACCAGGGGGCGCTTTCCTATCTCGGGTTCTATGGACCTGATCACGACGAGGTATGGCTCATTCGACTCCAAATGGATAGCCTCAAAGATTTCAGCTATGTTTGTATAGAACAGAGTGCGCCCTCTAGTGGTGGAAGATGGAACTAACAGATTTTGTAGCTAACTCGAGTTCTATGGGTCCCATCACAATGTAGTTTGATTCATCGACAGGATTTATTGATTTTAGTTCCAAAATTCACCACCAGTGGGCGCTTTCCTTTCTTGGGTACTATGGGCCCAATCACGACGAGGTATGGCTCATTCGACTCTAAATCGACAGCCTCAAAGATTTCAGCTATGTTTGTATAGAACAGAGTGCGTCCCCTGGTGGTGGAAGATGGAACTAACGATTTTTGTAGCTATGGGTCCCATCACAATGCAGTTTAATTTATTCAACTCGGCATTGACAGGATATATCGATTTTAATTCCAAATTTCACCACCAGGGGGCGCTTTCCTATCTCGGATTCTATGGGCCCGATCACGACGAGGTATGGCTTATTCGACTTGAAATCGACAGCCTCAAACATTTGAGCTATGTTTGTATAGCACAGAGTGCGCCCTCTAGTGGTGGAAGGTGGAACTAACAGATTTTGTAGCTAACTCAATTTCTATAGGTCCCATCACAATGTAGTTTGATTCATCGACAGGATATATCGATTTTAGTTCCAAGTTTCACCACCAGGGGGCGCTTTCCTATCAGGTTCTATGGGACCGATCACGACGAGGTATGGCTCATTCGACTCCAAATCGACAGCCTCAAAGATTTCAGCTATGTTTGTATAGAACAGAGTGCCCCCCCTGGCGGTGGAAGATGGAACAATCAGGTTTTGCCATGCATTTTCGTACTTCTAATTGTGTTACTCTCTCGCTGTATAATTTAAAAGTTGAGTCTTGGATTCCTCTCCCTGGGCCACCACCCTCATATTTTTATTGGGGTCCAAGGGATCTTTTTTAGCATTTCTTTAAAATTTTATTCTAATGATTAATTTATACCCTATGCTTAATTTTGACTAATTGACATTTTCATCAATAACCTTAAAAAAGTAATGATATCAGTACAAAAACCCTTAACGGGTTAAAAGTTGTGACGCAGCACTTTGTTTTGGCTCTATAAATTTTAAATATGGGTCTTAAAAGTAATGATATCAAATTTAAGTGACGCTATGTTAATAATTTTTTTTTTAATCATAATTTTCTTTTTAGTTTTATTTATATTCACAGGTGCAATTATTATCTTAATATGAAAAAAATATATAGAACTTATTCGCTGATGCTTTTTCATTCACATCTCTCATGAATTCAAAATATGGGTTTTAAAAGAAATGATATCAAAATTTGAGTGACACCTTGACGTGAATTTTATAGGACTCTTTTAAAATTCAATTAAAATTATTTTTGGTTTGTCTTCTAAAGTATATTTACACATACAAACAATACTTTTAATTTTTCAATACACTTTTAAATATATTACTTTCACTGAGCCTATATTATGTATTGAAATGTATTTATTTCAATAAATTGATTTATCTTCTGTGCCACGCTATCCAAAATCATAAGTAAAATTTATGTAAATGATTATTTTGCGTCATAGTATCCAAACAAAGGGAAATGTATGCAAGTGGATAATATGACGCAAAATAATCATTTACATAAATTTTACTTATGATTTTGGATAGCGTGGCACAGAAGATAAATCAATTTATTGAAATAAATACATTTCAATACATAATATAGGCTCAGTGAAAGTAATATATTTAAAAGTGTATTGAAAAATTAAAAGTATTGTTTGTATGTGTAAATATACTTTAGAAGACAAACCAAAAATAATTTTAATTGAATTTTAAAAGAGTCCTATTAAATTCACGTCAAGGTGTCACTCAAATTTTGATATCATTTCTTTTAAAACCCATATTTTGAATTCATGAGAGATGTGAATGAAAAAGCATCAACGAATAAGTTCTATATATTTTTTTCATATTAAGATAATAATTGCACCTGTGAATATAAATAAAACTAAAAAGAAAATTATGATTAAAAAAAAAATTATTAACATAGCGTCACTTAAATTTGATATCATTACTTTTAAGACCCATATTTAAAATTTATAGAGCCAAAACAAAGTGCTGCGTCACAACTTTTAACCCGTTAAGGGTTTTTGTACTGATTCTGTTTACAGTTCAGGTTCGGTACTAACTATCCACAAATCCATTAATTCCATTTCGGGCTCCAGTCAAGTTGTATTATTATTGTGAAAATTATCTTGTCTGGTCCGTACCCAACAAAATATTTTTCCTGACCCGAAGTTGAAGTATTTAACCTAAATCCAACGCGAAATGAAATAAAATTAATGTCGCATTTTAATGCAACTGTATGATAGAATAGTCTACAATCATACCTCTAATTTTGACTTTACCTTTTGAGGAAACCATTAAATGTATCAATTCGTATTAAAACATAGTATTTTTCATTTGAAAGCTTATTCTACTTTTTCTTTTGGTCAGCCTGACCCGCACAGTGCTGAATTCAAGCACTTTTCTCCGGGATCTGGGAGGAATTTCTGATACTCCGAGGAAGTGGGTGGGTCAGGTGTAATATGGAGTACCATTGACGAATGTGCACTTCTGTAACATTAATTAAACTTAAAATACCAATTTTTTTTTTTTTTTTTGGGGGGGGGGGGGGGGGGGGGGGGTAGGGGTACAAATTTTGATGCTCCGGGTTAATTCATCACTGAACCCGCAAAAATAAAAGAACTTGAACTCGAAAAAATAATCAAATATATTAGAGTCCTGGCGGTTTGTGTAAAAATGTGCTCTCTATTATATTTCGAAAATGGTTGTGAACTTTCATTGTTAAGCATAGTTTCATATTATTTATTTATTTTATTAAACACACATGTATTCCAAAGTATGCATTTTAAATGTATTTTTAAAAAGAATTCAATCGCAGATATATACCAGTTCAGTATTTTCTTTTCAATAATTCACTACATTGGTTTTCTATTCATTTGCCCAAGATTCATTCATTCACAAACAGTGAAAATCGGGCATTTTTTTACGAGGCTTATGATTATATTAAAGTAAAAGTAAACAAATAAAAATTTACTCATCCATATTCAAATATATGTTTTTCATGAAACACTGCTCTGTAACTTCTTTTGAAAGATTGGATTAACCCGACCCGCACGAGTAACAAAATTACCCGAAACAATTAGAGTCAACCATACCGACAACTCAGAAATTTCCGTAACATCCGTAAATTATCCTAGTCACAGAACACAAAAAGGAACACTGTTCTAGGATTTTCTATTCATATGTCCAACATTCATTTTTACTCATATTCAACTTAACGGTCTGAATGATCCGAAATTTCCAAGCCGGCCTGAACCACACATTGTTTTTTAGCCCGGCCCATATAAAAATTTTATTGGCCTGGTATAAAAACAAAAAGTTCATCCCGAGCCTGCCCCGACTGAATTTCTATAAAACAATGCCGATATTTCTGAAACAACATTAACCTAAAATTAAAATTATTACAAAAGCACACTTACTTGTACATAAATTTTATTTTCAAATTACAATGGAATGCAAAATATCAACAATATTTATGACCATTTAGGCAATTAAGTACATAAACGCTGATTAAAAAAATTCACTTGGACAATTATATCGAAATAAAGATTCAGTTAGAGAAGAAAAATCAGGAAAGAAAAAAAAAATCCGTTATAGACAGGTTCCATTCTTAGCAAGCAGGTACATCGTTTGTTGTATTTTTTCATTTAGCACATATAAAGACATTTTTTTATTTAAGGCAGATTTCCGTCATAGATAGGTTCTATTTAAGAGGTTTTACTGTAGCTTTTTTTTTTTTTTTGCCTAGAAATGTATGTATTATTCTTTAAAAAGAATTTTAATTGTAGAATAATGTCCATTTAAAAATCTATGCATTTTTTTTGCAAAAATTATTGTGCCGGGCCTCATTTTACTGATTTTTGCACGGGCCTGAAAATTTCGGCTCACGCACACCACTAGGAAGAATGACGTCCAGGCCCAATTTGGCCCGGAAAAAAGTCTGGCCTAACCCGGCCCGAAACGAGTGATGACTTGACCCGGCCCGTTCCGAACCTATAGAAAAATGTTAGACCCAGGCGCGCGCAGCCTCTAATTTAACTACCTATTCATGGAGTTTCACTTAATACATCGAAATCGTGAATGGATTTGTGAATGAGCGAGTCCAATAAATATAGACGATGTCAAGAATATCTTTTTTCCACTCACAAATGCTGGATTATAGTCGCGCACTCGCGAGTATATTAAAATACTCACAGATATCATGCCAGTCCTGAAGCGACCGGCGTGATATCTGAATGTTAGAATATACTCGCAAGTAGAACCATGGTATGGAAACCGATATGCGGTGAGTGAAACATAGCAAGTGGCTGTTTTGGCTTATCGATATTCCTTCTCTTCCAAGTGGCACGATTGCGATATGAATAAGCGTTTGCCTTTCAGTGCGGTACTTCATTATTAAAGATTATAAAATCAATTCTTTAGGAATGCGATGTTATTTTTTTACTAGAATTTTAAAATGCCAGAAATCTTAAGCTATTCTAATGAATGTGATGTTGATTCTTTATAGAGATTTGAAAATGAAAAAAAACGTAAACTATTCAAGTTAAGGTTTTTTTTGGAGGGGGGATGCAAAAGATTTGCAAATATATTATACTTTTGAAATTCAAGAAATATATATAATATATTGTTAAGGCAGTTCTAAAATCTAAGCTCTCAACTTTCTGACACATTCGTGAGGTCAATCTTAAACTTAGACACACGAAATTGGAAGGTGCAAATATTTAAAAATGGCGAAATCGAATAGCACTTTCCATTTTTCATTAAAGTAAAGGGTCTATTTTTTTTAAAAAACTGTCATAGTAAACGTTTTGAACCAATTTTCGTAACGCGACACCCCAGAAATGGTCATTATAGAACTTGCTTATAACTTAAAATGCAATACCTTTATCGAAAATTGGAAAATGCTATTCATTTCTAAAACACTTCAATAGCATAATAGTAAATGGATGGTCTCTAGATATGGGAGAAGAGGAGACAAAGATGAAAAATACCTCTTATTTGGCAGTTCCGTTGTTTATACTCTAGAATTAATTGGAGAATAAGAAATTGTGTTGACTAATGAATATAACAAGAACCGATATATCGATATTTAAGGAAGATTGAAATCGATATTTCATGATGTATCGATATATCGCCCAGCCCTAGTTCGGACGAGTAAATTCTTCGAAGAATCGCGAAATAAACTTGAATTGCGTCCATGGACCGCGGAAAAACGTCGAGTTTCATCAAAGGATCGCTGAAAAAAGACTAATTTCATCGAGGAATCCAAATTTCGTAAAAGAATCGCAGAAAGAAGACAAATTTTGTCAAAGGGCTGAAAAAAAAAAAAAGACTATTTTTGTCAAAAGATCGAGAAAATATGCCAAATTTTGTCGTAGAGTCCGAAGAAATGGCGAATTTCATCGTAGGATCGCGAAAAAACGGCAAACTTCGTCGAAGTATCGCAAAAAAAGGCAAATTTTGGCAAAGAATCGCTAATTACGTTGAAGGATCATGAAAAACTGGCAAATTTCGTCCAATGGCTGAGGAAAAAACTCGAAATTCATTAAAGAATCACGGAAAATGGCTAATTTGGTTGACAGATCGTAAAAAAAAATGCAAATTTCGTCAAAGGGCAATGGAAAAACTTAAATTTCGTCAATAGACCCTCAAAAACATGAGTTTCGTTGAAGGATTGCTGAAAAAGGTGAATTTCGCGGAAGGGCCACGGAGACCAACTTCGTCAAAGGATCGGGGAAAAAATTGCTAATTTTGTCAAAGGATCACGGAAAAACGGTCAATTTCATCGAAAAAACCGAAGAAACAGCAAATTTTGTAGTAGGATCACTAAAAACGATGAATTCTGTCGAAGGATCATGAAAAAAACAGCAAATTTCGTCGAAGGATCGCCAAAAAACGACAAATTTCGTTGAAGGATCTCGAAAAAATGGCTCATTTTGTCGAACAATCTCTTAAAAACGGCAAATTTCGTCCAAAGGCCCGCAAAATTCATCAAAGGATCTCTCGGAAAATGGCTAATTCGTTGACAAATCGCGAAAAAAACTCAAAATTTCATTGAAAAACGTGAATTTTGTCAAGGGGGGTTGTGTGAGGGCATGAAAGTTCAGCTTTTTTTTGGTGAGCTTGTACCATGTCTGTTTCAGTAATGTATTCTTTTTCAACACTGTAATTTACAACAGAATTTCACTTTTTTTCTTCCTTCAAAGAAAGAAAATGTAACTTGTGTTAAAAATTAATGTTAATGCATATTTTGTCATAAATCACAAATGAAAAAAAGGGAACATTAAAAATGAAATTGCACTGAGATAAATCCACAAGAAAAATTTTGTGGACAGATTGAGAGACTGAAATTTTCTCTCTAGTCTCATTAATATTAGCTTACATAATGTTTGGATGAGCCAAATAAATTTTTTTGAAAAGTTCTTTTATTTATTTATACAGGGAGTCCGATAATCATTGGGACATATTACAAAATTATGTAAAACAACAACGAGATGCTATAGAAGCAAAATGTCTTTACTAACATACAAAGAAGCACAAAAGTAATTGTTGGGGAACCGTCGGTAGCGTAATAAATTTTCTTATTTTTATAAATAGTTAAATCAGTCTTCAAATTTAATATACATTTTCATCTTTTGATATGTTAAAGAAGTTTGTTCAGCTTACCTGAGATTTTCCTTATGCGCTGAATATACCCATAGTAGTAATCCAAAGTGTTGTAGCGATATTTATCTGATCCATTGATTCACTTATATTGGAAGAATAAGAAGTATTAGTAGAAAATAACAATTGTGTGAAATAAACAGAAGATTCATTTTCCTTTGAATATAATATAATTCTTGGCTAGATGTACATGTTTAAAATCGCATTTTGGAGGCTGCGTATAAGTGCTCCAATTTTACATTATATTAAATATATTTACATCATATATATACAAGAGCGTCTTAACTGCTCGGAAACATTTTGGAAACTGAAGGGAGATTGTTATTTGAGTTCTGTGCACACGCGCGGGACAAACAGCTGTAGATTGTAGGAGGGAGATCTGCAGTATCTCTCCACTTAGTTAGTTTCGACAGTATCTGGTTTTGTTCACTATGTTTTTCAGCTGCGGCACTTGAAGTACTTATTGGTAATTGGGGTCTGGTTTTTAACATGTTTTTCAATCGTTCGCTGCACGTGGAGATTAATTAACTGCATATAAAAGGTTTCTCCGTCACTCCCCCGTAATCTCCTGTGTGGGGAATGGTTGAAGGTTCAGTTTCTTACGGTGTTTCTCGTACACAGGTTTGGGAGTGGGCTGTCATTTCTTCAGTGGGGCAGTATTGTAGATCGATTTTTCCTTCTTCTTTCATCAGTTTGATGTTGTGGAAACGTATGTCGATGTGTTTGGATCGCTTAGTATCTTTATCGTTTTCAGTCATTTTTATACAGGACATATTATCCTCAAAAATCGTGATGGGTAATTTTTGTGGAATGTTGAGATCGCTTAGCAAGTTTGTTATCCAACTTAATTCTTGTGCTGCGTTGCTAGCTGAAACGTATTCAGCTTCGGCTGACGAAAGTGCAATGCAATTTTGCCTTTTTGTAATCCAGTAAATCGGCGATTTTCCTAGCATGAATAGATTTCCTGATGTTGATTTACGTGTTTTCAAGTCACCTGCCCAGTCTGCATCAGCGTATGCTGTTAGGATGGGCTTGCTGTTTGCGTTAAGAGTTAAATTCAAATTTTCTGTAGTTTTAAGGTATGAAATGATTCTTTTTACTGCTGTCCAATCCTTTTGGCGTGGTGTTTTATTTCTACGACATAATATGTTGACTGCTGCGGATATGTCAGGACGCGTGATTGTTGATATGTAAAGTAATGTGCCTGTGGCTTGTCGATATTTCGTGTTATTAGGTAAAAGATTATCATCGTCCTCAAGTCTGTTGAATCCTGCAATCATTGGTGTGTAATGAGGTTTCATGTCGTTTAAATTCAGTTTTTTCACTAGTTCCTGTATTTTATTGTTTTGATTTAGGTAATATGTATCGTTGATTTTATTAATGTTTATGCCTAGGTAATTATTCACTTCTCCTAAGTTTTTTAGCTCATATTCTTTCTTAAGTTGGTTTATTGTTTCTTCGATATCACTGTCTTTTCCTGCTATCAGGATATCATCTACATAAATGATGATGTATATCGGATTTTCTTGATTTGATTTAAAGTACAGACATGGATCATTTTTGCTCTGTATGAAATTATTGTTTGTGAGTGTTTCCGATATTTTGGTGTACCAGGCCTTTGCGGCTTGCTTAAGACCGTAGATGGCTTTTTGAAGTTTACAAACTTTTCTTTCATCGCCGGGTTTAATATACCCGTCTGGTTGACTCATATAAACAGTTTCAGTTAATTCACCGTGCAAAAATGCTGTGGTTATGTCAACATGTTTCACATTCAAATTTTTGTGCAATGCAGAGATGAGAAATGCTCGTATTGTAGCGTGCGAAACTACAGGTGCGAAAGTTTGATCATAGTCAATCCCGAATCTTTGACTATATCCTTGTCCTACTAAACGCGCTTTATAGCTTTGAACATTTCCTAAATTGTCCTTTTTTAATTTAAAAGTCCATTTTGAGCTGATAATTTTTGTTCCGGGTGGTGGATCTGTTAAAGTCCAAGTGTTATTTTTTCTTAGGCATTGGATTTCATTTTGTGTTGCTTTTATCCAATTTTGTTTATCATTAGTATTTTTCATTTTTTCGATATCTTCCCAATTTTCGGGAATGTTTTCAGATGAACTATTTATGAGACAAACATATCTGTCAGGAGGAACGCCTCTATTTGTCCTATTAGACCTTCTTGGTTCAATTGGTTGCTGTTTAGGCACAGATGGTGTCTCCTCACTGTCAAGTTTTATTTCTAAGTGATTTTCATGTCTATCCGGTAATTGTGTATTGTCATCTGATGTTTTTGTGGTGATTTGTATCTCCTCAATGTTATCTGAGTGTACATTTTCATTCTCGAGAAATTTTACCGTTCTCGTTATTATAATTTGTTTTCCTTGTGTGTGAATTCTATAACCAGTCGATCGTGTATCATAACCTACGAACGTTCCGGTTTGAGCCCTGTTATCGAGTTTTCCTCTATTTACTTTATCGACGTAAAATAGCGCTTTACAACCGAATGTTCTTAAGTGTTTTAAATTCGGTTTAACTCCTTTCCATAATTCGTAAGGTGTTCTGTTGTTGTTTGCTTTAGTTGGGAGTCGGTTTTGTAAATATGTTGCAGTGTTTATGGCTTCACCCCAAAAATGTTTGCTTAATTTTGCTTGTGATAGCATACTTCTAGTCATATCTAATAAACTTTTATTTTTTCTCTCCGCAACTCCATTCTGGCTCGGATTATGCGGGACAGTCAATTGGTGTAAAATTCCGTTCTGTTTTAAGTATTCATCTATCTCTTGATTTACATATTCACGACCGTTATCCGATCTAATTTCCTTAGGTTTTTTACCGAACTGATTGTATATCATCGTTATATACTCTTTTATCTTTTCAGCAACTTCGCTCTTTTTAGATAATAAATATATCGTAGTATATCGGGAATAGTCATCAATAAGAGTCATAAAATATATTTTTCCGCCTAAGGTCGGTGTATCTAGAGGTCCACACACGTCACTGTGGATCAAATCCGCAATATTAGTAGCTCGATTTGTTGCTGATTTAGGATACGGCATGTTAGTTAATTTAGTTTCGATACAAGTTACGCATGTTTTATTTTGATGTTTACTTTTTCCTATCTTTATTCCGTCCGCAAGTTGATTTGTTATCATTGATTTAATCGCGTCATAATCTCTGTGACCTAGTCTGCGATGCCAGAGATCTATGCATTGTTTGCTGTCACAGTTATACGTTATGTTTACATAATTTTGTGGTTCTTCCACATCGTCCATTTCCTCAATAATGTATAAATTTTTCTCATTTTTCGCCCTAATATATATTTCTTCATCAAAGATCAAATCGCATTTATTATCGTCGAAGATTAGTTTACACCCGTTTTTAGCGGCTTTACTAACCGAAATTAGGTTCGACTCTAAGTCTGGGACATAAAGCACTTCGCGTAATTTCGTTAGTTTTTCTTTTCCTTCGGGGGTTAATGTTTTTATAAAAACTTCTCCTGAACCTAACGCTGTCAGTTTATTACCATTCGCGATCGTTACTGAAGTTTTATTATAATCAATAAATTTACTAAATAGGCTTTTATCATTACAAATGTGCGAGGTAGATCCTGAATCGAGAATCCAGTTATTTTTGCCTACTTTTTGAGTGATTAATGCTTTATTTTGCATTTGATCATTTGTGTATTTTCTTTCGTTTGGAACTTTGTTTTCCCTATGAGTTTCGTTTTTTTCATAACATAATGAAGATGAGAAATTCTTTTTATTTTTGAATTGATTGTTACGAGGATTTCCGGATTGTACCGTGTTTCTGCTCTTGTAGTGCCAGCATTCGTAAGTCGAATGATTTTTCATTTTGCAGTTGTTGCAATATTTTTTTTCTCTTCTATTTTCAGTGTGTGTATATCTCCTATTTGTTTTAAATGCTCTCTCATTGTTGTTATATCCGCTATGTGATTGTTCTGACATTTCATGTCTACGATTATATTCATCTGTTAATTTGTTTTTGATAAAATCAGGGGTGAGCTCATTTTCCGGTCTCGCCTCCAACGCAGTTATCAAAGTATTGTAACTGGGGGGAAGAGAACACAGAAATAGCGCGGAAATATGTGAATCGCTAATATTTTCTCCAATGGCATTAAGTTTATCTATAATTTGCAAGATATTAGTGATATGTGTGATCATGTTTCCGCCCTCCGCTAATTTAGTACTGTATAATTTTCGTAACAGGTAAAGCTTACTAGATAAATTGCTTCTCTCATGTATATTTTTCAGAGCTTCCCATGTTAATTTTGCAGTTTCTAAGTTTTTTACATTTACGATTTGAGAATCATCAATGCTTAAGTTAATTAAAGCTCTAGTCTTGCGGTCTCTTTTGTGCCATGCGGGGTCGGGTGGAGCTGGTGGATCTTGTACTATAATATCGTCGAGTTCCTCTTTCATCAGGAACATATGCATCTTGAACTTCCATGTACTATAATTCGTAGAATTGAGTTTTTCAATAAATTGAGTATTTTCTTTTATCGCATTCATTATTACTTTTTTTTTTCTTTAGCGTTCTTTTATTTATTATTATATTTTAGAAATTTGTTAAATTATCGTTTTTGATACTGGGATAATATTCTTTTTTCAGAATCAGTCTTTCATAATCTTTGTTGGGGAACCGTCGGTAGCGTAATAAATTTTCTTATTTTTATAAATAGTTAAATCAGTCTTCAAATTTAATATACATTTTCATCTTTTGATATGTTAAAGAAGTTTGTTCAGCTTACCTGAGATTTTCCTTATGCGCTGAATATACCCACAGTAGTAATCCAAAGTGTTGTAGCGATATTTATCTGATCCATTGATTCACTTATATTGGAAGAATAAGAAGTATTAGTAGAAAATAACAATTGTGTGAAATAAACAGAAGATTCATTTTCCTTTGAATATAATATAATTCTTGGCTAGATGTACATGTTTAAAATCGCATTTTGGAGGCTGCGTATAAGTGCTCCAATTTTACATTATACTAAATATATTTACATCATATATATACAAGAGCGTCTTAACTGCTCGGAAACATTTTGGAAACTGAAGGGAGATTGTTATTTGAGTTCTGTGCACACGCGCGGGACAAACAGCTGTAGATTGTAGGAGGGAGATCTGCAGTATCTCTCCACTTAGTTAGTTTCGACAGTCTCTGGTTTTGTTCACTATGTTTTTCAGCTGCGGCACTTGAAGTACTTATTGGTAATTGGGGTCTGGTTTTTAACATGTTTTTCAATCGTTCGCTGCACGTGGAGATTAATTAACTGCATATAAAAGGTTTCTCCGTCAGTAATACATCTCATATCTTAGTTAAGTGTAATATGTCCAAGTGATACTCTGTTTCATTCCCTGTATTTGCAAGCATCAAGAGTTATGGATTGAATAGCAGCTGTGATATGCTGCTATAGTTCCTGCAAAGTAGTATAAGACTTGTGATACAAACAATCCTTCATATAATCCCGCAAGAAAATATCCACCTGCATTAAATCTGGAGATCGAGGGGGCCAAGAAATCGAACCACCACAACCAATTCATCTGTTGGGGAACTACTCATCTAGGCAATTGCGTATACATATTGACCAATGCCGAGTTGTGTCATCTTGCTGAAAAATGACTTTGTCATCTTTGTTGAACTGGAGTATAAAAAAAATTTCTAATATATCTAAATAAATGTTACCATCTATGAATTTAAAAGGACCATTAAAAATTTCTCTTTGTGACAGGGCATACCACATATTAACATTTGGTCAATCATGTTTCATTTCAGTAGTAATCCATGAGGCAATTCATTGGCCCCTATCCTACAGTTGTGATGATTCACATCGCCTGAAACATGAAATGTCAATTCATCACTGAAAATTACTTTTCTGAGAAAGTTTTTGTTGTCTTCATTTCTACTCAGCAAATTTAAAACAAAATTGTGTTACAGAGTAATTACAGTGCAACCTCGATTATCCGAGCTAATTTGGACCTCTAGTACCTCGGATATCGGAAATCTGTTAATAGAAATTGTGTATAAAAACTCGCCGTGCTTGCGAATTTAACGTCTTTTAGAATAAGAATAAAAAACAATAGAACGTTTTTTAAATGATAAAAATAAACATATATAAAGTTATGTTTCACAGCTCAACAACTTTAAAAAGGAAATCAACTACAAATAGTAAATTTTAAAAAGCAAATTGAAATTATTTTAACTATACTAAGTCAAATATTGAAAGATGCATTTTCAAAAAAAGTCCTTCCGGCCTGTACCGGGAGGAAAAGGTAGCTTTCCTATATCTTCGTTTTAAAATTTTAGCTAATGTTACACGAAAACAGCAAGCTAAAATGCAAAGAAACGTTTACAAAAGATTCGTTAATACTGAATTTGAATAAGAAATTCGCCAAATTATTGAGCAATAGCCAAATTGGCTTCATTTATGAAGACTTATTTTGATCGCCAAATTTGGCGATATTTCGCCAAATGTCGCCCAATTTTGCCAATTTTGTCGCCAATTTTGGCGTTAACAGATATGAATATATAGTTTTATGCGTATGATTGGGAAAATTATTACAACAATGAAAGAAAATAATTTGCGAGTAATCGCGTTAATGTGCTGTTTTGTTTCAAAATGTCAGCCACCCTAGAATTTCAAACTGCTCTATCTCAGCCATTTTTTAAGATAGAGGTAAACCAAAAAAAGCTCTGGAATCCTTGTATCAAGGCCTAACAGGTAATTAAAAAATAAATTTGAATTTTTAAATTTTTTGTATATTTATTTTAGATTTTAAGTTATTTTACATCTTTAAATGGCCGCCATCTTGAAACAAGATGGCGGACCAAGCTGGCCAACGAACTCGGTCGAGACATTAGTGACCTTAATACACACAATTAGTTTCATCAAAATCGATTCATAATTACGGGCGTTATCGTATGACATAGGTCAGATATATATATATATATATATGGATATATCTATATATATAAATCAACATTTGGACGGAGGGTGGTTTTGGGGTCTGGGGGTCATGATCGGTGAAAATATATCGAAATTTTCCGGAACTGCTTTCCTCCGAACGGCTGCAATAGGTAGCTTTATACTTTTTTGTATTGAAAGCTACCTAATAAAACAAATATCAAGAAAAAAAATATTTTTTTAATTTAATTACATCAGGGGGTGCAGCAAACATTTTTTTAATTTTAGGGAGAAATTTTAGGGCTAATTTATGTCAACCATCCCCAGTGATTTTTCAATGTACTTGTGTTATAATACAAGTAATTTAATTTAAGAAACACAGCATAAATTCTTAGAAAATTCTTGATTAAAATTTTTTGTCATGACAATGAAATATCCATAATATGCTGTATTGTACAATAGAAAATAAATTTCGAAATTTTATTTTGTTTCACATTTAATTATCTTCATCAAAAGTTGGGCTTTCTCGATTTCAATTACTAAGAGAGTAAATATATTCCATGCTAAATTTTTAACATCTGAAAGGCATAGTTAAATGAAATACAAAGAATATTCAATTGCTTAAAAATAAATAAATAAAATGCTTTATTGTATCATAGAAAATAAATTTCGCTTTTATTTAGTTTCACATTTAATTTTCTTCTTTTAATATGTACTTTACTCACACCTCTATAATTTTTAACAGCATCTTTTACAAATCTCAAACTTTTTATCATAAGTTCATTGAAACCATCTTTTAGCATACAATTGTTCATAGAAAATCCTTTCTCAATGTCAGCATTACCATGATGTAAAAGAAGTGCAGTTTTAAATTACACTTAAAAAGTTACGATACTTTATATCTTTGTTGTTGTTTACCACTTACTTTTGAACAACCAATGAAAATGCCTAACAAGAATCAGCATTGGCGATCACAATACAAAACAAAACTAACTTTATCAGTCATTTGTAAACAAAAATAGTTATCAAAACTAATTTTAGGGAAACAAAAAAAAATTTAGTAGAATTTTAGGAATTTTAGGGCTGTAAGAAAATTTTAGGAATTACAGGGCGAATGCGATCCCTGTTACATTAATTTGTTAAATTTACATTATTTTTAAAAAAAGTCTTACCTTTTGTTGAAAAAGTCCAGATTTTCTATTGGTGGCTGCCTCATCATGCCAATTTTTGAGCAACATGATCTATCTGCATAACATCACTTCTTTGCTCCAAATATTTTAGGACAGTTGTTAGTACTTGAACACCTCAAAGTCTTGGTCCTTATTATCAGCATCATTAATGTCTGATGAGGAATTAACGGCTTGTATACTTTCTTTATTATTAAGGATTTGAAAACTGGGATGTTGGTTTTCAACATCCAGCCATTCGCAAATGTCCTCTTCCAAAAGTTCTTCACTCCCTTCAATGCCATTGATAATCTCAAAAAGTTCTCTATCTGCTGGGATTCATCCTCTCTCCTTTTTTTAATAATTATTTTGTGGTATGATTTTCAGATCGTAGCTGCATTTACTAATTGCCATGCCTGGGCAATCATGTAGAACAGCGGTTCCCAACCTGGGGTACGTGAAAATGATGAATTTTGATTATGGCGGGTAACGCAAAAAATAAAACTTAAAATGAAAACCGAAAAGTTTTCATTTACAAAGAGAGACTTGTGTAAAATTAAAATACGCTATTCGCATAAAATAAAAGAAAATGCCTAAACTTAGTAATTGGTTGATCATATGTCGCCATTATCTCCACCCACTCCTAATAACATCTTGCGAATTCACATGTGTCACTCCTTTTCTTTTGTTGTTGTTTTTTTCTAGTAATTCTATAAATACCCAGAAAAAACATGAATAGTACCGAGGCTTTTGTTTTCTATGATTTCATTTTAAGCTCATTTGAAAACAGGCCATCATTTTAGTGTGCGACTGGTACTGGTCAGTATTAGCATAAACTCATTAACTTATATTAATGGGTGTAGAGATTCATCCTTTCTTTGTGAGTGCTTAATTTGAAATCTTTAGCTAATATTTAGAGTTTTTAGTGATTTTATGTTAATATTGTGTTGTGGTTCAAAATGGATAAGTGGTTAAAAATTGGAATTCTGAAAGATAACTGCATCTAACATTAGTAAGTAGCATAAAAATATTGCTAATGAACGAAAGCAAAAATATTTGGAATTGGTTTATGTGAGAAGGGGTACGCATAAATGAAAAGTCTAAGAAAGGAGTACGTGAGAGAAAAAAGGTTAGGAAGCGCTGATGTAGAATATGTCTTTCACAGTTTTTTTTTTTTTTTCAGAGCTTCATTTAGATCTTTGCATTCAAGAATATAAGTGATGTTTCTTTTTGTAATGTCTCTTCATTGCTTCAATCACCCCTTGTCCATTGACTGTATCAACGATGTCACGTTTGCGGAAAGAAAAATCGCTCTTATTTTTGCTGAAGTCAGCATTTTTAATGCTTTAGGTGGAAGATTTGGCTGTGCCAAATGTTGCTTTACATGTGGTACAGTCCTCATAAAACCATTTTTTTTTAATTTCAGAGTTCATCCAAGCATACCTATTATTTCTGTACTTCACAGGCAAGAAATTTACATTGATGTTTTAAACGTTCTCTCTCGGTTTCTTTGATTTACCGATAAGAAGCAGCAGAAACTTATCAGTTCCACTTGCATTTGCGCAAACAAGAAGCAACACCTGGTCTTTGCTTTTCTTATAACCCGGGCACTGGCTTCTTTAGATGCCAAAGTTTTCGAAGGCATCATTCTGTAAAATAAGCCGGTTTCATCGGTGTTATAAATTTGATCTAATGTCAAATTTTCTTTTTCAATCATTTCTTCATATCTTTCAACAGTCTTTAGCAGAATCTTCATTGGCAGACAACTTTTCTTCTGCAATCGCCAGTTGTTGAATGCCATCTCTTTTTTTAAATTTATCTAATCAACCTTGACGTACAGAAAAACTTTCATTTTTGTTTAATTATTGGCTGAAAAGATCTTTTTCTTTTAAAAAGTTCTCGGAAATAGGAATGTCCTGTGTGCATTGTTGCTTGAACCAAAGATACACTGCTTCATCAAGCTTTTCACTTTTGGCTTTTTTAAATGTCGACCATCTTTCTAAGGCCTTTGACGAAGCCATTTTTGAACAAAAAGCCCTATTTCAGCTTTGTTACGTCTCCAATTGCCTACTGTGGTTTTACCAACTCCACATTCCAGATCAATTTATTTTAAACTTTCACCATTATTAATTCTTTTAATAGCCTCAAGCTTTTTACCCATCGAAACAACTCTCTTTCTTTTTTGGTTCTGTATTTTAAAAATGAATGACTTACTATTTGTGCGATGGTCAGACATGAAATGATTAAAGAAAAGGTTCACAACAAAACACGGGATTCGCAAAAAAAAGGGCAAACAGAAGAATGTCATGAAACCCAAATGTCTATTGTGAGAGTTCCAATCCCTACACTGTCGCCAGTCAAGTGGGGGGGGGGGGATATAATTGTCTGATAACACATTGCACCTGGTGTTCAGTAGAGCCACACGACCACTGGAAACAAAGCATTGTTCACTGTTGACTTCTCAGGCTGCAATCTTTCTTGGAAGTTGAGTGCTTTGGGGGAGCATAAGAGCCTGTAGTGCACACAGTGAACTAAAAAGTGATCTTTTTCCCGGCTCATTCACAATTTTTTTTTTAAAATCAGAATTCGTTATTGGCTCGATTAACAGAAACCTCGGTTAATCAAGGTTCTACTGCACTTTTAAAAATATTTAAATCTATTTCAAAGTAAATTTTCTGTAACATTAATCACATCTTCATGTTTTTCCTCCTTATAAACACAATTAACTTTTCTGGCTCCTTCTCTTACGAAACTTTTAGGTAGATTTCGTAAGAAATACTACCTATTACATTCTCACCTAAGTTGGAAATATTGAAAAATTTTTGCAGATCTACGCCGATCATGACTCCCAGAACCCAAAACCACCCCCAGTTCAAAAGTTTATACATATATATATATATATATCTATGTCACTTTTTTCTGACCACGATAACTGGAAAAATTCTGCATAAATCTCTTCCAAACTGATACATAAAATCAAGGGTCATAAAATCTCGGTCAAGTTCGTTAATGGGCAAAATCGAACCAGGGGGGGGGGAATGGGGGGGCTTTTTGTGAAAACAGAAAAACCCTCATAATTTCTTTATTATTATACGTATCGAATCCGTTTAAAGTTATTATTACTTCTAGGAAAAGGGCCGAAAATTTATGTATGACAGATTTTTGATATAATTAAAAATGGCCCCAAGGGGGGTAAAAAAGGGGGGGTTTAGAAGAAAAAAAATCATAGCTTTGTCAATTCACAAGATATCAAATCCGCGTAAATTTATTATTAATCCTCTTAGTATTATCTAAAACTTTTATATTGACAAGTTTTTTATAGGACCAACCGTTATAGCAAAAAAAAATTAAAAACAAAAAAAATCCCTGCCAGCTCCGCCTGCAAACAAGTTATTTTTCAAAGTAGGCGGTTCCAACTCTGCATCTTTTCGAAACTGATACATAAAATCAAGGGGCATAAAATCTCGGTCAAGTTCGTTAATGGGCAAAATCGAATCAGGGGGGGGGGGCTTTTTGTGAAAACAGAAAAAACCCCATAATTTCTTAATTATGATACGTATCGAATCCGTTTAAAGTTATTATTACTTCTAGGAACAGGGCCAAAAACTTATATATGACAGATTTTTGATATAATTAAAAATTGCCTTAAGGGGGGGGGGGGGGGAATGGGGGTTTTAGAAGAAAAAAATTCATAACTTCGTCAATTCCTAAGATTTCAAATTCGCTTAAATTTATTATAAATCCTCTTAATATTATCTAAAACTTTTATATTGACGTTTTTTATAGGACCAACTCTTATAGCAAAAAAAAAAAATCCTTGCTGGCTCCGCCTGCAAACAAGTTTGGTTTCGAAGTAGGCGGTTCCAACTGCAGCATCATCGCAAAAAGGTCATTTCTTCCGCAATTCCCGACAAACAGGCGCCCCACGGTCTGCGTCTTCGAAATCTACCTGTGCCTGTAGGCCGAGCCGTCAGGGATTTTTTGTTATAGGATCCCTCTCAAAAAATTTAATGCTAAATTTACCATGATTAATGTTCTTTCTGCAAGTTATTAATTTCTTCTATCAACAATAAGAAAATATTGGATTCATGAAAAATTGAGACCCCATTTTCGAAGGATTTATATGTTTTAGAAGGTCCTGAACATGATTTGACTGCTTTTAGTCTGTCTTGTACATGACAAATTTTGTGGGCGCTGTAAGTCACGAACTCTAAATACAGAATTTACCAAAACTTCAGATTCATTTAAACCTTGATATATATTGAGATTGATTAGGTTTGGGTGTATATTAGCCAAGAGGTGGTGGTGCTATGCTGCCTTTTTCACAATATCCAAAATAGCTGTATTATGAAAACTAATACACAGAATATCATAAAACTTCATACTCTGTTAGACCTTGACATAAATAGATGATTCAATTTTGAATTTGATCAATCCAATTTTGTATTTGATCAATCAACAGTGAGCACTTGTATCCTGTAGTTGGGGAAAGATTCCTAATCTTGTCTACAATCGATTCAATTTGATCAGCGTATTTTTTTCTATTCTTCGTTGATCACTGCAATTTTACGCTTAAACTCAAAGAAAGGCATTACACTTCATATCCATAATTGTTGCTGTGTGAGTATGCTATTTAAATTAATGCATTAGAATGATATATTAGAAAGTTTTGTGATGGGTATAACCAGGGATTTACAAATTTGATAAAATCTGGTAGCCAGCAAAAATTTCTAGTTGCCAGTAAAAAAAATTATTTATCTGTCTTTTTTTTTTTTTTTCTCAAAAAGCATGTTTTCTAGGAATTGAAAAAGAATAACAAGCAGAGTTTAAGATTAGTTACATAGTTTAGAACATTACATAATTATGCTAACATATAAACTAAGGACAGACTAACATTTAACACATATAAACCAAGTTTTCTAATGAAACTTAACAAAATTATATATCTTTGAAAAAAAAATACTGTAAAGGCTGAATTAACCGGCATGTTTGGTAAATGCTGATTGCCGACTTCTTTAAATGTCTGGATAGTTGAGTACTACAAAATCTATATCTGATGAGGGTGCCATCGATGAAATAGAGGAAAGGGAAAACAATTTTTTGCCTATTTTACGGTCGAACTCTGTCAAATAATTCTGATTTTATTATTTTAAAATGTGCATTTGATGGAACTTAATTTGAAATAAAAGTTACAAATATTTTTTGTTTGAATATAATTTCCATGTTTATTTCTGAATATTTTGGAACTTTGCAACATCTATAAGGAAACATCTTATCAGAATTTTAAGTTAAGATTGTGATTAAGATGAGTAACAGATGCTGCTCTTGATACATATTATAGGCAACTACAATTGTAAAAAAAAAAGATTTTTATCTACATAAACCAGTTTGAATAATAAAAAACTTTACGTGCTTGTAAAATAAATCCATATACAAGAAACATCAAATAACTCAAAAGTTATGCAAAATATGCACTATTGAAATAAACCCATTCATTCTCGTATAACATAATCGAAATCAGCACCTGGCTGGGAGAGGGGAAGGTTTCTTTGGATTCAACCATCTACGATAAAAATTTGAGGGAAATAATAATAACTTACCCTTCTAAAGTGCAATGAACAATTTGTTCCTGTTCATTTGGCTTTGATTGTTTGCCATCATTTTGTTCCTTATTATCATTTTTATGAATTCCAGATGACTTTTTTTTTTTAAATAAAAAAGAAAGAATATATTTTTTTGTTTTTTACGATTCATAATAAAAAATAGTTCTCCAGACAGCAGAGTTGATATAACATAAAAATTTAAAAAAACAAAGATTCAAATGCAACAATGGGTGTGAGGCAGCGCAAAACATTTCACTAGGGAAATAAATTTTTACCAAACAAAAAAAAGGACACTTAATATTTTTTTAACTATGTTTTCTTTTTAAAAACAGCAAGTCTCTACAAAGAAGAATTATCCTCAATCTTTTACGTCATCATATAGACGAGTCGTCTCCAAACCAGGGTGGCACCTATGTATTGTGCAATGTGTACAGATTTAATAAAAGTGTCATGCATTAAGAGATATTTGAAAATACGTATTTAATTTTGTTAAAATTTTTTACTCTTGAAATTTTAATTACTTCAAATGAATTACTTATAATCGCTTAACTTAGATGTTGTTATTCTTTAAAATGAATGCGATAGATTAATCAGTTTTAACTCTGAAATAAATATCTTTTAAACTTGGCTCTTCCATTAAAAGTACGATAGAAGAGGAAAATCACTGCTTGCCGCGCACAAGTGTGGGTGGAAGGGAAACCGTTTGTGATCCATTTCTGAAGTCAATTTTTGTAAAGAAAAATATATATATATAAGTAAAAAGCCAGATTAAAAAACTTTGGCAACCTGGCCACCGCATTTGTTAAGCCCTGGCTATAACATACTAGTTTTTACATGACATGGGGATCAAGTGAAAAATTTATTACAAAATTCCATCTTTACATACAAAAACCAAGTTAAGTTAAATAAAAAAGTTTAAAAAGAAGTATCAGAAAGATGTTTTGCAAAGCATAGCTTTAACACTAGAACCGCGATGATGGGTCACTTTGACCCGTACCAAATGAAAAATTGTCGATTCAAACCAGAAATTTTTTCAGAAAATAAGTTAAATATTACTTACCAAAATAAGTTAAATACATTAAATAGTTTTAAATAAAAATTCTGGTGTAAAATATTTTTATAAAATTTGAGTAATATTTCCCGCGGTTCTAGTGTTAAGGAAATCAAAATTGTAAGTAACACATTAAGATTATATATTACTTTAGATAACTTTGAAAATTGTAATAAAAATATCTTTCTCAATTGTTCTCAAAATAAAATGAATTCTCTCAAAAATATACTGTATTCACATCATAAAAAAAATATTAATTATGTTATATTAGATTGCTTATTTTTGGTGACATTGGACTTCCAAGCAGAAAAATGATATAAGTGATGGTACTTATTACAGCTACATTATTTTTGTATCATCCTGCTATTGGCAATGAATAAATTTTGTTGGCATCAGACAAAAATATAAATGTTTTTCGTGTCGATTTTCAGGTATTATTACAGAATTCTGTGGGTTTTCCCCAATTTTTTACAGATTAATAAAATTGATCAACTTTGTCTTGATATCCCTGACTTGTCTCCAAACTATCTGTAATGTCTCCCAAAATATTTTTGAAATTTCCTTCACTTTTCCGCCCCACCAGTGGCTGAGAGGTTGTGCTCTCGAAGCTGGTAGACGGGAGGTGCTGGGTTCGATCCCAATCGCGCCCGTCGGCCTAATCGCTCGGAGTTTTCGTGGTTTTCTTTCGAGCCGTGGATTTTCTCCATGCGTAAATACGGATTAGGTTCCCTTAGAAAGACCCCCACGAAGGGCACTCCCCCTGGGCCTATATCCCTAGTGTCGATAATTGGCCGTCAATAATCAACCCAACCCAACCCTTCACTTTTCCAAGTATTTCCTGATCTGTAGCAACCCCGACTTTGTTATATTTGCCGAAACGTCAGTTGAGGATCACTGTGGAGACCCCAAAAGTTTTTGATTTCTGTCTGTCTGTTCCGCGATAACTGATGCAAAAATGATTAGATTAGGTTGATTTTTGGTAGGTATGTTGGCGAAGTACCCGGAATTAGCTGTATAGTTTTTAGTTATATTTGGTTCATTCGTTCGAAAAATATAGAACCTTTCTTTTTAGGTCATAATGCTTTTCAATGGGAAGTCAGACGATTTTTTTAATTTTAACATTCACCGAAAAGAAAATGTCACATTGGGATAGTTGTAAATGCTAAATTTACGAAATGGTGATCTTAATTTAATCCAATCGCTTTGAAAATTTGCCAATATATTTATTAGAATTTCGAAATTGTATAAATTATTGGGAAATTTTATGCATTAATTTGAAAGATATGAAACATTTTAATTTCTCATTTTTTACAAAAATTTCCAATGCATTTTTTTTTCATTAAATGGTTGCTAAGCAACTATAGTTCAAAGAATATCAACAAAGGAAAATTCAAGTGTATCTCATTATTTTGAAGTGCAATTTTATTAAGAAAATAGCTAATTTTCGGGTGATTTAAGTTTTTAATATGCTTTTTTTAATGAAATAGATGAGAATTTATTTTAACTACTGAAGAAAGATTACCAAATCGGTTTTCCTAGTGAAAGTAATAAAAACGTTGAATGTGTAAATTCAATGTAGGTCACATAAGAGGAATTTACATTTGTTTATTTTATACACGATATTTTATTCAATAAATTTCTTTTCATACTGCTCTTTTGTTACATTAGTATTAAGCACCAAATATCATTTTTATATATGAAATACAGTGGCAACTCGTGGCTGATTTTTTAGAATGCTACATGCACGGCTCCAACTTTTCCTCTTTTTTTATGTTACCACTATATTTTAATAGAAATATCCACCTTATTTAACTATAGAAATTCTGCAAATAAGTAAGGTGAAGATTTCTATTTTAAAAATGCCAGTAACACAAATTTATAAAATTTGGTGCTATGCATGTAGTGCCTTAAAAAGCCACCATTGATGAAATATCAAATTACTATCTGAAAACTTATAAATGCAGAGGTGCCCAGTTCCCACTAATTTTCCGTAATATGTGGTTTAATCAGACTCAGTTTAACAACAATTCAAACCAGAAAAATTATTGGATGAATCTTTATTTAATTTCAGGTTTCTGTGTAGAATTTGTTTAATTTCATTTCTTTAAAAAATTTCAGGTGTTAAACAAAGGTAAAATTAACCCACATATTATGGAAGATTAATGAGAGCTTGGCACCTCTGTAAATGCATTTTAACAAAAATCTTTTTATTTAGGCTTCTAATCTGCATATACAAATGTATATTAAAATGTACTGGTTTTATTTTTCTTTTAACTGGTTGTGCGATTATTTACAAAATTAAGAATAATTTCACGCAAAACACAACAAAAAATAACATACGAAAAAAGATTTAAAATGTTTTTATTTCACCAAGATTTTTTTCTTTCCTGAGTAAAAAAAAAGAAAAAAAAATACTTTCATATTTTACAGTTAAAATAGCAAATCAATATGGCCAATGACAAATTCTTGTTTTTTTTTTTTGTTTTTTTTTAATTTCATCAGCGATTAAAAGGCACTATAATAAAAGGAACAAAAAATGCTTTTTTAGATAGTCTTTTCATAAAAATTTTGAAACAAAGTTGCAAATATCTATTTGCATGATTTTTACAGTTTCCAACAGGAAAATCTAACAGCTTTTTTAAACATTAAAAATGAGCTATATAACTACATATAAAAATATGAAAGATAAAACTTTTGATCAGCAATTTGGTAAGCAAAGAGTAACATTTAAGCTTGATTTGCAGATGTCCCAGAAGGTATCTTTTTGGAATACTGAGCTTTGTTTTTAAGCAGAAAATCTATTAAAAACTGCACAGGATCTACAGGCCTGAAAGAAGATAGAAAAAAAAAAATTAAGTCAATCACATTTTTTCAACTATAACAGATTAAAATAATGCAATGATTATTTAAGGAATCATACATCTTGAAAATAAAAGTGAAAGATTTTTTTTTTTTAATTATGTTATAAAACCTTATATTAACATATTGAGCATATGGTAATTTATTTCCTAACTAGGGGACCATCAAACATAATGCATGCAGATTTTGATGATTTTTAAAAACGTTGTAGAGTTCTTACCCCTAACTATGCTGGTGAAGGGGTTTCTTCAAATGGACCTTATATTTTGAGAAATTGAAGGTCAAAGTTCAGCTTGTGTTTCAAATACCTATTAATTTGTATTTCTCAACACAGTCTTCATGACATCCAGATAGCATGCTTCTTTGCTGATCAGATGGTTAGGGTTTTGGCCCACCTTCTGACCTTTTCTCTTTTTTAATTAATTTTATATTTTTGAAATGTTACAACTTTTAAGCATAGTTATGAATTGCTGCAGCTTTGAACTTTTATATTTTCCTAAAAAATACATTTATATTTTTGATTTTCACATGAAAATTTATATTTTGTCTAATTTTTATCTGTAAGTTTAAATGCAGCAACATTTTTCCTTTACACGAATAAAAACTGACAAATTACATTTCAAAATATTTTCTTCATTCTAACAAAGAAAAACCACACACACACACACACACACACACACACACACACACACACAAAAAAAAGCCAATTAGAAATGCAAAAATTGTCTGCAAGTACCATATAAAAAAATATTATTTTAAGAAATCATCTGCTTAAACTTTCCCAATAAATATCAGAATAAATAAAAATCTATTTTTATTGATATCTTTTAGCTTTTTTTGTAAACAAGTTAAGAAATGCTATATATGGGAAAAATTTCTGTAGGAATATTCTATTTTGAATATGTTTATAATCATCCGATTAATTGCATATTTACTACAACTAAATTGTCATGTCAATAAAGATAAATATTTTTATATTTTATCATTTAACTTTTTGTTGTTGTCAATTAAATACATCTTTATAGAAAATGCAAGAAAAAATGGTACTTTTATGTTAGCCGGGCGCCAGTGATATATATACATTACACATATATGTACATGTATGTATGTATATATTAGGGATGCACCGAATATTCGGTATCTATTCAGTATTTGGCCATACTACCGAATATTTGGTTAGGCCGAATATCAAACTACTCGGTATGCTGAATATTTGGCTTAGTCAAATATCAAACTATTCGGCCTGCTGAAAATTTCGTTTGGCCGAATATTGAAATATTTTCCCAAATCGAATACTTAAAAAAATAAATAAATATATTTATTTTTAAAAACTTTACACAGCTTTTACTTTTAACTGTCAATTAACAAAGATATTCAGAATTAGAAATTGAACAATGTTTAAATAAAAGAGAATGCTTTTACATTATGAAAAGTGTTATTTAACAAAATTAACCATTAATGATGATCTTCATAGGAATGAATGATGTACAAATGCAAGTTCCTGAACATTGTCTGTTAAATAATCTGTTTCTTGCTTTTTTGCAAATGTTTCTAAACAAAATACAAAAAACTTTCAGGTGTGATAATAGTTATACAGACAGACAAGTTTTGTCCAGAAAACCAGTTGTTTGTTACTTTAACAATAATGAAGATATTGTAACTATATTTTCAAGTTTTAACAGAATTACTTTGATTTCTGTAAAATGTAATAAAATGACTAGAAGTGCTGGAAATTGTCACCATTCATATCTAACCATCACTGAGCTAGACATTCCTTTATTCAGAATGAAGCTGACAGTATTTATACTGTGTCGTCACTGGCTAAAATTCAGTCACTTTCACTTCCAATATCATCATCACATTTTATTCAAGAAAAATTAATATGATGCAAATCTCGCTAAAATATCCTCATCATTATTATAGTTATGAACAAGAATTCAATTTCGGCTTGTAGTGACACACACTGTATTTTTTATTGAATGTATTGTATTTTAGATGGTATAAGTGGATTGAAATGTTGTGTCTTGTTCAAAGAAACATTTCTTGTCAAGTTGTTCTTATTCTTCATTGTCTTTCTTGACCATGTTATCTAACCTGAAAGTTTGTTATGAGATTTTAAGAACAATCTGTATGTTTACAACCTCTCAAAATGATCGCCTACTCCATACACTGCTCTTTGTTGCATTTAAAAACTTCCTTGCTAAATCAAAAAGGAACAGAAGCGTTATTCTTGCTGAGTTGTTGCCATTTGAATAGATTGTATTATTATTATTATTTTACTTTAGTTCGTTCCAGACAAATAAACAGTATGACTGTAAAATTTTTCTTCCAAAATTTCTCTTTGATTTTAAAATATTTGTTTTTTGCATTGTGATGAGTTGACATGTTTCAACTCCTCCCTTATTTGTGGAAAAAGGATAATCTCTCTGGAATGAAAATAATCTGACAGATTGATCTCTATTGACAAAAATTCTATCAATAGTGTGAATTTCATTTTCACTTTGAGATAAGCCAAGCTGCAATACATGCTTTGTATTGAATGGTATGTTATCTGAATGAGTAGATAAGAATTGTAAAGTATTGTTCTTGTGGATACAAAGAACTGGGCCCCTACGACATGCAATGTTTTCTGGAAAATTCCTGGAATGCAAGGAAAGCCTCTGGGAAGTGAAATTGCAGACGGCAGTTGATGGTGGAAGAAGTTGAATGTTGAATCAGTGGGATTTGGAATACTCGAGAGTGAGGTTCCACTTTGAGCGGACGTCAGAATCGGAATTTGGCTGACCATGTAAATTTACGGCATGGATGCTTATCATAATTTTTCATTTTTACTTTTGTTTTCTTTCTTTAATGTGTTAATTTAAAATAAAAAAATTTTCGTTTAAAACGATAAATGGAATTTATTAATTATATATACAACGTTTCACGCTACCACAGCAATAGTATATATAATTAATTGGTGGCAGCAAATGGGATATGTGATCTAAAGTAAATTAGATTACGGATCTATGCGTTAACCTGATTAAACAGATGATGAGCCAGTGGAAAATGGACAAGCAGAGTTGTGGATTCGTGAAGTCTAATTGGAGTCGTGGATTTTTCTTGGAGTTCTAGCAAGTAGAGAACTGGTAAAGGAACTTTATCGACTAAATCTGTGAGGTGTATGAACAGTCAACTATAGACTTGGTGCTATTTGTGTGTGCTTCAAAATATATCAGTGAAATGAAGATATGCGGCGTACCATCTGAGTTGTCTACATATGAATCTAAGGTGCAATTAGTGCCTCATCAGTGTCTTCAAATCTTCAAAAATCTGTGTGTGTCATCTTTAAAAGTGCTTGGAAACCTGGTATCAGTGTGGAGGAAATATCTGCATCTGGAGGTAAGCTCTTTTATGAAATCTTCTATAGAGGTCTGTTTTAAATTGAATTTTGTGTATAAATTTTAATTTTGGGGAACAAAACTCTATGTGAAATTTAAGAATTCTAGGGAAGCTATTAATTTGGTATTTAAATTTTAGTTAGAATTTTTATGTTTGTTGATTTTCTGGTATCTGTTTGGTATAATATTGGGTTAAGAAAATTATATACTTATGCATATGTTAAAATTTACTTGGGGTATAGTAAATTGTTATTGATTAATTGAGATTATTAATCAGGGTATTTTAATCATAATTTTGTATAAAGCTTTTGAAAATAAGAGTTTTGTTTACATACATTTTATTTATTACAGTAATAAAGTTATAGCTTAATTTTATGGGTATACTGTGGATGATTATGATTAATGTTTCAAAATAAATTGATGTTATATTTTACTGTTGGGTATAAAATTTATTTTGGGGGATATACTCAGTTTGAAAGACGTCACTGTTGCATGAGAATTTGCTATATTGAAATTGTGTCGTTTTTAAATACATTATTATACGTATAGTGAAGAAAATTCTATTTCTGTATTCATTGTATTATTGTAAATTGAATATATCTGTTATTTTGAAATTTATTATATTTTGGGGGAAAATATGGCAGACTATTTAGTAAAATATAATAAAAGCGTCTTGCTATTATTAGCAGAGGAATTTGAGACCAGTGTGTCAAAAACATGTAAAAATCAAGCTATAATTCAGGCTATAGTTAATGCTGAGGATTATAAAGAAAGTTACGCAAAACTTCGCTTGCAATATATTCTTGAACAGGAGGCAGAGCGGAAAGAACAGGAAAAACAAATTGAAAAAGATCGTAAAGAAAGAGAGAGGCAAATTGAATTAGATAGGATTGCACAAGAGGAAAAAGATAAACTTAGGAAATTTGAGTTAGATAAACTTGAAAAACAACTTGAATTAGATAAACTTGAGAAACAACTTGAGGCAGATAAACTCGAAAAACAACTTGAAAAACAACTTGAATTACAAAAACTTGAGAAACAACAGCAATTTGAATTAGAAAAATTGCGTATTCAAAATTCTGCGGATGTTGTTAGTGTTTCATCTAATGAATCAAATGTAGATTTTCATAGAACTCCTAAGGTAAATTTAAAGGATTTGGTTCCGCGCTTTGATTCCAAATTAATTGATATAACTCTTTTCTTTATGATTTTTGAAAGGCAAGCCGAGAAAGCTAAAGTTTCTCAGGAAGATTTGGTTAGTCAATTAATTCCTTTATTACCTTCTGATATTGCCGAAATTATAGTAAAACAACCAGCAGACAAATGTGATGATTTTCTGCGTATAAAGAAAGTTTTGTTAGATAGGTTTAGGCTAAGTACAGGCGCCTTAAAACAAAAATTTGAAACTCATCAAAGAAAATCTGGTGAATTATGGGTAGATCTGATTTATGAGTTAAGGGGTTATCTGGATAATTGGTTAGAGTCATTAGAAGTGAGAGATTTTGAATCCTTAAAAGAACTAATGCTCACGGAACAATTGAAAAAACGTGTCCCTTTTGAGATAAAAGAAAAATTTATTGATGATTGGGAGGAAATAAAGATTGCTTCTAAACTCACGGAAAAATCAGATAAATTTGAGAGTATAAGAAGAGAATTTAATAGGTCGGATAGAAAACCGTGGGAAAATAAATCTTTTCAGGATAAGCAAAAAGACAGCTTTAATTCTAAAAGTAGAAAGGAAATTAAACCAAAATCGGAATTTGAGAATACGAAAGAGTGTGGGAAATTTGATCAATTTAAGAAGGACAATGCTTTCGAAAAGCAAAGACAAGTCCAATGTTATAATTGTTTGGCAGTGGGGCACATCAGACCAAATTGTCCTGAATTGTTAAAAAGTAAATCTAATTATGAGGATAAAAGCATAGCTTGGATTGTTACTAGTGATGGGAAAAGTGTAAATAATAAGGAAGGTGTGGAAACCGAATTACCTATGGTTGATTTACGCCTGAATGGTAAGAAAGTAAAAGCGATTAAGGACACAGGTGCGCAAATTGCGGTTTTTGATGCTAATGACATTCCGTGGAGTGCTAAGAAAGTGGGAAATGTCTTTCTTATACCGGCCCTCGGAAATAGACAAAAAGCGGATTTGGTGTCAGTGCCGGTTGCTTTGATGGAAGGTGAAAAAGAGTGTGTTGAAAAAAATGTGGTGATTGCAGTTGTGAGAAAACTAAATTCTCCGCCCCTTATAACACCAGCTGTTTATGACTTATTAAAGTTAGGGAATATGGAAAAGCAAAATTCGGTGTATAAACAAGTGGGGAATCAAAGAGAATTAAATGGGCAGGGAACCCTCAGATTATCTAGCGATCATGAGCAAAGGGTTGTTAGAAAAATGGTTGTGAATGAAATCTGTGAAAGGGATAATAAGTCTGTTAATGAGATAGAGGTAAATTCACTGGAAGACGTGACTGATAGGTATTTGGAAAAAGGGTCTAAATTGATCGATACAAAAGAGGGTGCGTCTAAAAAGGATGGTGATAAAAGGTCAGGTATTGGAGGTCAATTTCGGGAAAAGAATTCTGAGCATGATGTAAATATACCCAGGTATTTTGTCGGTAGTATGGGATTTATACATGTTAGAAATAGAATTAGAAAGAAATTGAGTTCATCTATGACTGTGGCCAGTAAATTTAACTCTAGGATGAAGGAAAATAATAGAGTAAATTGGGGGGCTAAATGCCAAGAAGATGTGAATAAGAAATCAAAGTTAAAAAGAATGGAGCATTCTTCTTTTAAAACGGATCACAAAGAAAGATTTATTGAAATAAAACAAGATTTTGAAAGGAAAAATCATGATTATGAAGTTGTGAGGCGAAAATTATTGTCGAAAAGATTTTCTGATAGAAGTAATATAGATATTGGTTTTCGGGAGAATTCTCTAAATTAAGTTTATTCTAAATTTGGGAGTGCTCATTTTTGTAATATCTGTATTGTGTTTATTTATCATTTAATGCTTAATATTATTTTCGTAATAGTAAAACCTCATTAATTTAATAATTGCATAATTTAGTATGCTTTCTTTTTGTTTGTAGAAGTGTCTAAATTTAGGCTTTTAAGCATGTTTTTAAGAGAATCGGTTTAGGCATTGTGTTGTATATAGATTTTTTTTTCTTTTTTTTTTATTATTACTTTTTTTTGTTAGAATCATGTAAAGTGTAACCTGTATTTGATATTATATGTATGTGAAGTATTTCAAAATTGTTTCTTAGGGCATCAATTGTATAAATTATTCCTGGAATTATACTTAGGTATTGTAGGTGAGGGAGTATAGTAAATCCTATTGACAGTGTGGTCTATCAAATACTGAGTATGGGAATGTGTTTGTATTCTATAGGGATTTTTCATGTGTTATTCTAAATTCCTTTATACTTTGTTGACCTCTTTAGAAATTGATTGAAGGAGCTTATTCTATTAATATATATGCCAAATTTCTTCTAGAAATTTTTTCTTAGGGGGAGGTGTTGTGATGAGTTGACATGTTTCAACTCCTCCCTTATTTGTGGAAAAAGGATAATCTCTCTGGAATGAAAATAATCTGACAGATTGATCTCTATTGACAAAAATTCTATCAATAGTGTGAATTTCATTTTCACTTTGAGATAAGCCAAGCTGCAATACATGCTTTGTATTGAATGGTATGTTATCTGAATGAGTAGATAAGAATTGTAAAGTATTGTTCTTGTGGATACAAAGAACTGGGCCCCTACGACATGCAATGTTTTCTGGAAAATTCCTGGAATGCAAGGAAAGCCTCTGGGAAGTGAAATTGCAGACGGCAGTTGATGGTGGAAGAAGTTGAATGTTGAATCAGTGGGATTTGGAATACTCGAGAGTGAGGTTCCACTTTGAGCGGACGTCAGAATCGGAATTTGGCTGACCATGTAAATTTACGGCATGGATGCTTATCATAATTTTTCATTTTTACTTTTGTTTTCTTTCTTTAATGTGTTAATTTAAAATAAAAAAATTTTCGTTTAAAACGATAAATGGAATTTATTAATTATATATACAACGTTTCACGCTACCACAGCATGTAAGAAAATTTTATTTGTTTGTTTTAATTCACAGAAAAAGATATGAAATTTAAAATTTTATTAATTAAAAAAGTTCTTAAACTATCCTCTTCTTAAATAATAACTGAAGGCTTTTTTTTTTTATATAATTGTAATGTTTACTTGTAAAAAAGTTTTCTTTATCAAAATGGAAGTATTTGGTTTAAATATTATGTATAAGTGTTTTAAAATTTAACTTTTTAATATCTTTAAACTCTGAAATATAAAAATATTCGGCTTACTTGTATGCCGAATATTCGGTATTCAACCAAAATCACTCTTCGGTGCATCCCTAGTATATATACATATATTTGCATAAATATATGTATAGATATGCATATATATATATCCATATATATGACTGGTGCCCAGCTAACATAAAAGTACCAAAAAAAAAATTATGTACTTTTTTCAGAAATGTGTTTAAAATATAAAAAAGGTAGATTAAAAAAAAGAAAAAACAATTTGTCTAGACATAAATTAGTTTGGATTTTCGTCAGCAGAAATGTTTAAAAATTGGAGAATTTTTTTTTTTTTTTCCTTGGGAAAAAAAAAAAAAAAAAATCAAAAGCGTATAATTTTTTTTTTTTTTGGTGGGGGGGGGATACCAAATTTTCAAAGCAGCAGCAATTCACAACTATGCTGGAAAGTTTTAATGTGTCAAAAATGTAAAATTAATTTTTTTTTTTTTTTAAATAGAAGGTAGGACAAAACCCTGGCTATCTGATCAGTAAACAAGCATGCTACCTCGATGCCACAGAGACAGCGTTGAGAAGAACAAATTAGTAGGTATTTGAAACATATGCTGGACTTCTAACTTATCTAAGGCCCATTTGAAGAAAATCTTTCACTAGCATAGTTAGAAGTAAAAACTCTATAACATACCTTAAAATCATCAAAACTGATGTACATCATGGATGGTGGTCCTCTTGTGAGATATGAAATAAAATACAGTGGAACCTCGATTTTACGGTACCCGCTTCGTACGTTTTTCCGCTTCATACGTCATTTTTCACTGGTCCGAACAAATAACCTATACTGATAATGTTAAAAAATTCTGGATTCTGCGTCATCCATTTTGAAGATTTCCCGCATCGTACGTTTTTCTACCGAGAGGCGGAAAATATTTTTTTCTCAAATGTTGCTTGTTAGAAACAAGCATGCCACGTTTCACTCTAGAGCTCAATTCAAGATGAATCAACGCCGCCATTTAAAAAAACCTTCGACCAAAAACAAAGTTAAAACAAGTTAGAGTTAGACAATGGCAGACAGCGGACAGTGAATGCGTTTCATAGCTAAAAGATTAAGAGATGACGTTTCATCACGTCATCTCTTTTAGGGAAAAATAGATTTTCTTCATTCCATAGAGATCATACAAGATTTTATTGTAAATATTGAATTTGATTATCCAGAAATCGATGGTCATGAATATGTTGAAAGTGATAAAAATGTTGCCACTTCAGGAATTCTGACCATACGTGATTTCATTCCATGTCATGACAGAGGAGATGATGAAGACTACGAACCAACAGATAGTGTGCCTTCATCGAAAGAAGTTCTTGAAAGTTTCAAAATTGTAAAAAAAAAATTATCTGCTAATGTAAACTAAGAACTGAATTTACGAAAACTTGCAAATATTGAAAATGCTGTAAATGACGTTGTGTCTAAAAACTAAAAACAAAGTAAAATAACAGATTATTTTTAGTGTAACAAGGTGAGTGTCTGTTTCATTTATTTTCTTTTCAATGTGTTAGTTTTCCTTAAACCCCGATTTTACGATTTCCCGCTTAGTACGTTATTTTTCGTCGGTCCCATGAAAAACGTAAAACCGGGGTTTCACTGTATATGTTTGTGTTCAATATCTAAAGAGCTTAAGACAGAGCCTATTTTTAGTCTACATTTAATTGAGAAGCATGTAATGAAATAGAATCAAGATTTTTTTTTTTTTTTTTTTTTTTTTTTTTTTTTTAACCATAATAGAAACTTTTGCTAGTGTTCATACTAGAAAGAAAAAAGACAAGGTGCTAGTCACCAGTAGAAAAAAACATTTCAAAAGGAAATGTATTATTATGTTCAATAATGATATAAGAAAAGAAAAATATATAATTTTTAAGCATCATAAATAAAAAGACATTCATTTTGGATGATATTATGAATCAGAATTTTAAAAATACAATTAAATTAGAGCATAATTTAATAATCTTTTATTTTTTTCCCCCCTCCTAAAGAAATTTCTATAATTTTTTGCAAACTCTTGGGCACACAGATTTAGAAATACAGTATAGGATCCGTTATCCAGAATGCTTGGGACCTGGGGCATTCTGGATAAGGGGTTTTTCCGTAATTCAGAACACTTTTTTATAAGTATAAAAAATATACGAAATAATTTCATAAAATTGTGATAAATATGATTAATATATATATATGCAAATACATTACTTATAAATTTGTCCATTTAATACATTATTTGCACAAAATAAAAAAAAATTCAAAATTACAAAAAATAAATAAAATTTAATTTTTTGAGCTGGGAGCAGAATTGCGGCTGTGCATATTGGAGTGTGACGTCATGTGTATAAAATTTACTGGAAGTATATTCTAAAAAAGAATTTTAGTTTTTTATTCAGAGAAAATCCCTCTGACTATGAAAAATTTTTCAAATCTAAATTTACAAATTATCAAGTAACTATTATTTTATGTATAAAAAGGAAATGTTAAAATCAATGCGTAATCTGGCAACTTTCTATAACCTGTTATTATTGATGCTGATCGCAATGGCAGATTCGCCGATTCTTAGTATAGAAATAATTTTTCTAGGCTCAATTTTACAATACAAAAAAGAAATGTTAGTCAGTTTTCTGCTCACTATATTTCTCTAGAATAACACCATGGCATTAAACTATGTTTAACTTTTTTTTAATGAAACTTGTAACAAAATAAAATTTGTACACAGACATGTTTTATTTCTCCAACGTAATTGTTTTAAATTTTTTCTTATCGTAATGTTTTTCGTATCAGAATTTTTTTATATTTATTTATTGAAATTATAAATTAATGAATGAAGGCAATATCATTTTCAGGGGTGTTTTTGAGTAAAAAAAAAATTCTGAAATTCACAGCAAATTTTCTGAAAAGTTACAACAGAGGGGAGGGGGGTGGGTGTCCACTCCCGCCACTTTTTTTTTGCTCCCTTTGACGAAATTTGCATTTTTTCGCGATCTTTTGACGAAATTTGCGTTTTTTCGCGATCTTTTAATGAAATTTGCAGTTTTTTTTTCGAGATCTATTGATAAAATTTGCGTTTTTTCACTATTTTTTGACGAAATTTGCGATCTGTTGACAAAATTATCTGTTTTTTCGCGATCTTTTGACGAAATTTGCCGTTTTTTGCAATGTTTTTGACGAAATTTTCCGTTTTAACTAACGCGATTATCTGACGAAAGTCACGTTTTCCCCGCGAACTGTTGACAAAATTTGTCATTTTTTCGCGATCTTTTGACGAAATTTGCCGTTTTTCGCAATGTTTTTGACGAAAATTGCCTTTTTTCGCGATTCTCTGACGAAAGGTCCCGTTTTTCCCGCGATCTGTTGACAAAATTTGCTGTTTTTTCGTGATATGTTGACGAAATTTCCGTTTTTTCGCGATATTTTGACAAAATTTTCCGTTTTAACGCGATTATCTGACGAAAGGCACTTTTTTCCCCCGCGAACTGATGACAAAATTTGTCATTTTTTCGCGATCTTTTGACGAAATTTGCCGTTTTTCACAATGTTTTTGACGAAAATTGCCGTTTTTTCGCGATTCTCTGACGAAAGGTCTCGTTTTTCCCACGATCTGTTGACAAAATTTGCCGTTTTTTCGCGATCTTTTGACGAAATTTGTCGCTTTTCGCAATGTTTTTGACGAAATTTGCCGTTTTTTCGACATTCTCTGACGAAAGTCAAGTTTTTCCCGCGATCCTTTGACAAAAGTGGCGACTTTTCTTCGAACGAATGACGAGATTGATTTTTTTTTCGGCGATCATTTGCCGAAATACAGATACATTGCTCCTGAATTTTCGGATTTATGACCGATATATATATTTTTTTCCCGGAAAATTTGGACCAGAATCACCCCTGATCATTTTGTTATTTTTTCTTTTACTGACACTTAAAAAAAAAAAAAACGTAATTTTTTTTTTTTTTTTTTAATGAAATTTTTTTTTTTTCTAGTGTTTTGCATTCCGGTTTTCGGAACGTTCCAGATACCGGGACGCCGGATAACGGATCCTATACTGTACTGTGATATGGGGAAGATTTTTACAAGAAATCTCTGGGTACAGCTAAAAATGAATTTCACTATATTTAAAAAAGGGCAGGTCCCTGCACCCTTAAAAATGGCCTAAAGGGAACATTACTTTTGCTATACTTTCAAAAATTCCAATTTTAATTAAGTAATTAAAATCAGCGATTTAAATTGCAATTTTAATCATTTTTTAAATCACCGAATAAAATCAAATTTTTTCAATTCTTAAAATGATGTGATAAAAATATTGAGTCATACATTGAGAAATACATATTGGTGAACATAATTTCTAATATTCCTAAACCTATTTTGGCTACTGACACTGAATAAATAAAAGAAGCTTCATAACTCTTTACAAGCTTAATACTTTAAGCTTGACAAAAAATTTTATAAAAGGTAGGAAAAGCATTACAATATTATATAACCATATTTAAATCTATTCCAAAGTTTGGTCAATTCTTCCAGAATAGAACAAATGTCATTGAACGGATAAAGGTTATTTCAGAAATGTGAAAGAAGTGGATATCCGGAGAAATGAATTATTTTATTTAATAAAAAGGAGTATCCTACTAATTACTTTCTCAATGAAGGACCAATGATATCCTTCCTATAATTTTTTTTTTTTGTTTGTTTGCAATTGCTTGCAGTGAATCCAAACCATTTAAAGGCACAATATGAGGAATTGTGTTCTTTAAAAAAAATCACAACTGTTTTTGATTTTTTGTTTTACTTTCCATGATTGTTCTTTTTTTAGCATATTGTGCTTGGGGAATAATAGTTAATCATCTGTATTAACAAGTAAGGTTTTTTTTTTTTACTATATTTATACATATCATTACTATTATAAAAGAACAGTACACAGCTTAAAACCTATACTTCTGTGATACTGATAACACATTAAGAACTTATCCCATTTTTATAATGATGTCTCATATGCACCGGGGTTTCTTTTATATCCCAAAATGGCGATTTTTTTTGCACAGCGTGGCAACTTGGTGATTTAAAGCCTGCTGGTATTAATAGCTGAATATTCTTGACATTGTGTGTTTTATATTAAACATTATCTGTGTTTTATAATAAACTAGCGGCCCTCCCTCGCTTTGCTTCGGGTTAACCTTGAAAACCTTCATCTCTTTGTGTTTTCTGTAGACCTTTTTAATGTGTACAATAATTAGTACATTATTTTGATAAATCTTGTAGGGTTCAGCCTGCGTTTGCAATGTATAAGCGGAAAAAATGAAATTATTTACGACATCACATTAAAAACCTCAAAAATAACAGTATTTCTCCACTATTTAATGGATATACATATAAACCTTCCTCTTGAATCACTCTATCTATTAAAAAAAACCGCATCAAAATCCGTTGCGTAGTTTTAAAGATTTAAGCGTACATAGGGATATAGGGACAGAAAATTAATTGTTGCTAGTTGTACGTTTGCAATGTATAAGCGGAAAAAATGAAATTATTTACGACATCACATTAAAAACCTCAAAAATAACAGTATTTCTCCACTATTTAATGGATGTTATTATACATATAAACCTTCCTCTTGATTCACTCTATCTATTAAAAAAAACCGCATCAAAATCCGTTGCGTAGTTTTAAAGATTTAAGCGTACATAGGGATATAGGGACAGAAAAAGCGACTTTGTTTTATACTATGTAGTGATTAAACATCATGCGTGTTTTATAATAAAATAATTTGAGTGTGTTTATAATAATACAAATTGTGTTTTTAAATAAATTAAATGTGTGTTTTACAATAAAATTGTGTGTGTTTTATAATAAAATAGTTTCTTAAGAGACTACTTCACTCAGTCGAAAATACCCGCTCACTAATATTAATCCTGTGGGAGAAATATTTCAATATTTTTATTTTTATTTTATTTTTTTGCATTGGATAGCTGAAGTCAATCTCTATGCATGCTGCAGGCCCTTTTTTACTTTTTCGATTTTGGATGCATTTATTTTTATTGAGGATACTTTCACTTTTGAAACCGGTTCAGAAAGTGAAAGTATCTTAATAAAAAAACTTGTATTCAAAATCGAAAAAGTACAAAAGGGCCTACATAGAGATTGACCTCAGCTATCCAATGCAAAAAAATCATTTAAAAATATTGAAATACGAACGAAATATCATAAAATATTTCCCCTATAGGATTAACATTAGCAAGGGAGTGTTTTTGACGGAGTACAGCTTTTTATCAAAATTTGGAGAAGAGCAGCATCATACTGTATTGACAGCAAACATCATATAAAATAGTAACAACTGGGTTGTTATTCATAAAATTTTGTCATATCACAACTTTAAAATAGGATATCAAAATAAATAAAACACGGGAAACATAAGTAGCTGTTTCCATAAATTTATCAACTTACTGTAGAAATTAATAACCTTTCAACTTTAATAACTTTTGTATTTAGCTATAGTTAAATTAAATACACAGGCAAAATAAAATCTTTTAATCTTTGTAGTTTGTAACAAAAATTGCATAGGAAATTTACTACCCTTCAATTAAAGAAGCAGTACAACACATTCATGTACAAGCATATATCAAAATTATTTACCTTAACCTGTCAAGAGTAACAAGAGCTACATGTAATATTGGTACAACAGTTGAATCCAGATAAACTCCAGAAGACACAGACTTGTAATCTATGCGTTGCTTTTTTTGTGCGTGACCATTCTCCACATCAGATGATACAATAGAAAGTAAAGCTTCAGCGGATGTACTTGGTAAAGATGATGATGATGATGCTGCTGCTGCAGCTGCTTGAGATAATTTTATTTGAGATGATACTACTTCGATGGGTGATAGGACAGCTTGAGATGATTCCTGAGATGCTTTTTCCATTTGAGATAACGCTGCTTGATGGGATGCTTGTGTTCCAGAATGAGATTCTCTTCCATTTGATTCAACCTGAGACGAAAGCTCAACTTCAGATTTAGTCGGTGACTCAATTCCTGAAGTTTCCATTATTTCTAGAGAAGACTAAAAAAGTAAAGACAACTTAAAAATTTATATTTTGAAATACTACAAACAATATATCAACTGTTATACGGGCGATTCCACCGTTACGTGTGACTTTTAGAGAGTGTTTTTTTTTTTTAAATCGAGACAATTTTGGAAGTGAAATTATTTAGATGTTTTACTTTTTTTTTATTGCTATTACAGGACACATACAGAATCATTTTTGTAGTGACACCTTTAGTCTAAAGTAAGAAATTTTTTTTTTTTAAACAGTAAAGTTGTTGTTATGTGTGTGATTTTTCTGAGTCACACACGTAACAACGACTTTACTATTTAAAAAAAAAAAATGTTATTACTTTAGACTACAAAAAAGATTCTGTATGTGTCCTATAATAGCAATAAAAAAAGTGAAACATCTATCTAAATAATTTTACTTCCAAATTTGTCTCAATTTGCAAAAAAAAAAAAAAAAAAACACTCTCTAAAAGTCACACACGTAACAGTGGAATCGCCCATACATAATTTTTTTTTTAAAAAAGGAAAAGACCAGTATTTCTATTTCTCCAGAGGGAACGTGAGGAAGTACAAAGTGCATAAGATTTCTTCTATCAGTTAAATCTTCTGTATTTTTCCCCCAATCTTTTAATAGTTCCTTTGTCCTCCCTCCATCTTCTTTAATACCAGTTTCTAACTGTTTCCTTTGCCATTGCATTCAAATAATATGGCAACTTTTTTTGCCCCTGAAGAAGAAGGATCAGTTTTATGGGTACTTTTCGGTTAGCCGGGCGCCACTGATATGTATATATCTATATATACATATATATGTATACTATAGGTGCAGATTCACGGTCGCCAGTCGCCACGTGGCGACTAAAGTTTTTGCTTTGGCGACTAACTTTCTATGTCTAAGTCGCCAGGTGTTTTACATGGATACCCCCTTTTCGCCGAAAGGCAGATTTCCGCTTTATTTTTTAACATGAATTCGGGGATTGTCCTCCATAATTCAGCGATATTTAGCTCTTTTTTCTATTGTCCATAATTAAAAAATATGATTGAACATGGATGCCACATTTCCACTGATTCGCAACTTTCTCGTTTTCTTCTTTTAAAAAAACTTCAATGTCCGCATAATCAGAAAAAAAAATCATGTTGATATGCGTCGCGAATGAACTCTGCGACGATCGTATATTACAATTAGCCAGCGACACAGTAAAATTCGTGCCGAGAATAGAATAATTTTGGGCCTACTCATTAAAGCTACAGCTCTGGGATTTTTCAGATATGTTCTTACATGTAGACATAGATACTGGCATGCGATTCCTCCACGAATTAGCAAAACTCCTCGAATTATTATTATTATTATTATTTTAATTTCCGTAAATCAATTCGCCAATCAGTAATGAAAAGAAATCTGAAATTTCGTGAATCGGTCGCGAAATTCGTGAAATCAGTCACTGAAAAATTTTGTAAATTTCGTCAATCACTCTCCAAATAAAACCAAGAATTTCATCAATCGCTGATGAAATAAAACCGCGAATTTCTTAAATCGGTCGCAAAATAAAACCGCAAATTTCCTCCCTCAATTTGTCTCGGAGAAAAAAAAATGCGAGCGAATTTCGAGAAGCAAAAAAAAAAAAAAAAAAAAAAAAAAATGCAAATTTCATCAATCGATCGCGAAAAAACCGCGAAGTTCATCAATCGATTGCAGAAAAAAAAAAAAGTGAATTTCGTCAAGGACTTGTGATAATAAAACATGAAAATTGGCGATCGGTCACAAAAATTGTAATTTTTTTGTCTCCATATGGATTTTAAAAATTCTTTAATTAATAAATGCTTAAAAAAATCCCCTTGCAACGAAAGTTGCAATGAGGCTTATGGTATTCGATTTTTCTCCATCACTCTTGAAAATGGCAGAAATTGTTAAATGTTTATTAAAATCTAAAACTTTTTTAGGTTTTATTTTCAGTATTTATTTTCTTTTGAAAATAAATCTTTTCCATATTTTTTTTTATATATATTTATTTTTAATTTTGTTTTTTATGGACATATTTTCTTATGAAAATTCCTACGTTGAACATTTATTTTCAGCTATAAAAAATCTTTTTTTTTTTTTTTTTTTTTTTTTTTTTTGGGAGGGGGGGTTATCTATAGATAAAAAAATTTAGAGAATCGTTTATTCGCAGATTATTCAGGCCTTACATTACAAACATTTATTCCTAGAAACTGTATACAATTATGGTGGGAATATTCAATATCCCATTGTCCAAATTTAATGGAGGAAAAAAAATGTTTTTATGTGTTTGTTTCACAATGTGGCCACTGGATTTTTTGGGTTTAGGAGCCACTGGCTCCTTCCAGATTTTGGGAATCTGCAGCTATATTGTATACATACACACATATGTATGTGTATATATATGTATATATATATATATATATACATGCATATATAAATGTGTGTATGTATAGATATATGTATATATATGTATACATAGATATATAAATTTCACTGGCGCCCGGCTAACCGAAAAGTACCGTTTTATGTAATCTAAAATGAATTTTTAAGAATTTTTTTTTTTTTCTGTCATTTTAGTAATTGTGGCATTTGGAGAAAGTAGTTTTTCTAAGATCAAAACTTATTCGAGAACACCAATACAGCAAAAATATTTAAAGGGGAAGGAATGAATGTTTGCCAAAACTTCTGAAAACAAAAATGAACTTTTGCACAGCCACTAATAATGTTATTCATCTTTATTAATGATATATATTAATTTACATTATATTATTGTATGCTACTACTAACTATTCAAATTACTAATTTGCAGTTTTATAATTTCTGTAATTACTAAATAATAATTATAATTTTATTAATTAAAGCATAAAAACACAGATTATGTGAGCAATTAGAGGTTTAACTGTTTTGGAAACGTAAAATTCTTGGTAGCTATTCTGTATTTTAATGCAGGGGGGAAAAATCGTAAAAACCAGATTTAAATTTTAAAATATCAGATTTTTATTTTTAAATCCAGATTTTATTTCTACACTCTAATATTTGTATTACTAGTTAGTAGTTACTACAAGTAACATATCAAGTCCTTTTAGAAAACTTAGTAACACTTAAGAATTGTAAAGGTAAATATGACTCTATGCACCGATACTCTAAAGACATTTTTTCTTGATTTTTTTTTTTAGTAGTCTCAATAATTAGATAAGAATTTCTCAGGAATAATTTTAAATCTTTTATCTAAAATAATTAAAATACTGATCTTGTGATAATGAAAACAATTACTTTTAACAATTATTCTCATTATATTTTATTAATTATTGCTATCCTAATTGTTAAATTTATTTGAAAGAAAGTGACTATTTTGTTTTATTAGTATGACTTCATTCAGTTCTGAAACTAAATACAACCATAAAAACAATTATCTATATTAGAGAAGGTCCAAATACCAGCTAGTAGATGTTCTAGAACTGAGCGCAACACAGCCTAGCAGTGATAGGCAGAATTTGTACCTTTAATTGAAAGGAAGGCATGAGCAGTATGTCGCTGAAGTCTGTCTAATTTACAAACAGTAATGAGCAGGGTTGGCACGGTTTAAACCAAATGGTTTTTTTCTGAAAAAAACCAATTGGTTTTTTTGTTAATTTTTTTTAAGATTTTTTTCTTATATAATTAAGTTTTCAAATTATTTGATGTACAAATAACTTCTACTTCTAACTGAACAGCTCAACTCATTTCAGCAGTCAACCTGCATAAGTCACAGTTGCACCTGTGTATGAATGGTCCAAGAGTTAGCATTTGAGAACAAAAAATGTCTAATTTTGGTAGAAGAAAAGATTTAGTTTGGTTATATTTTAATGAAGTAAAAAATGATAAAAGGAAAGGTTGTAGAGCTAGATGCAAAAATTGTAATAAAGAAATGGAAGGTCAAGTAGCGAGGATGAAGAAACACATTGAAACTTGTAATAATTCTCATCATCATTCTGATTCTGATTCTGTTGATAATGGTAAGTACTTATTTTATCATTATTATTGCTGCTATTATTTTTAATTTTGAAAGAAAATTGTTAAAAATTTGTTAATAAGTTAAATATTTGTTAAATTCAAAATTTTTAATTTATCTGTAAAATTACAAGTAATGCATATTGAGAACACATTATGTATATCTTCATTCAGATGATTCTAAACTCTTATAAAAAATTACATTATTATTTGAAATGCTATTTGATTGAGAAGATAAATTATAAAAATCACATATATTATTATTTAATTTGCATATGCTATTTGATTTTAGAAAGTTATATTCTATGAAATAAAAAATATTTATGTAATTCTAAGTAATGAAATTTTGGAAAAAACAAGAAAATTTTAAATACATTTTTTTTGTTAGAGAACTTTATTTTGATAATCTTAAAATTACATTTGATAAAAGTTTGAAAGTTTTACAAATTAATCATATTATTAAGAACAAATTATGTGATCAGAACTGTTATTAAATGAAATTGTTAATTTTTAATTTATGCATGGCTCTTAGAGATTAACTAAGTTTTCACCAATCATAAATATCCAAAATTATAAAAAGACATGGTAATTTTATCTCAAGTATTAAATAAATTATCAAAAATAAATATATCGATATGATAGAGATGTTTACTTTGCAGTAAAACAAAGAAAAAAAAATGTCTTTGTATTGAATTATTGTTAATTATATGATTATGATTTTTGAAGTAATATGTTCTGCATCATTAAGCAATTCTTATTTTTATTTTTGTGTAGATGATGTGTCAGTGTCACTATCCAGTATTTCAAGTTCTTTGGATTCAGCAATAACACAAAGAGCGACAAGTGAAATTGGTTCTTTTAAAAGGAAAAGAGATACTATGGACTTTTTTGTCAGTAAATCAACACCATCTCAAAAGCAAATGTTTGATGAACAAGTTGCTAGGTTTATATATGCTACAAATACGGCATTTAGCACTGTAGAGCATCCTGAGTTTATTAAAATGGTTCAGAGTTTCCGCCCAGAATATTCTCCACCATCAAGAAAACAAATTGCTGGGGATTTATTAGATCATACTTACAGCAAAGAAAAAGAAAAATGTGCAAATATATTAAAAAATGAAGTTGTCACATTAGGATTAGATGGATGGTCAAACATTCACAACGAACCTGTGATCTGTGTTACTTTAACAACAAAAGACGGGAATACATACTTAGCAGACACTATTGATACATCGGGAATTGCTCATACAAGTGAAAATCTGTATGATATTGCGACTACAACCATTAATAAATGCCAATCGGAATTTCAATGTTTAATACAAGCATTAGTGACAGACAATACTGGAAATGTCCGAAAAATGAGGGATATGTTTGATGAAAAAGAAGAGTTTAATATTATTACTTATGGATGTGCAGCCCATATTTTAAATTTATTGGCAAATGATATAAGTTATCCAAATGTAAAAGAACAAATTTTGCATGTAATCAAATACTTCAGAAACAACCAATATGCAAATGCGTGCTTCAGAAAAGATGCAAGTACATCAAAACTAATAATGCCTTGTGAAGTTCGCTGGAACTCATTTGCTGACGCTTTAGACAGCTATCTGAAATCATGGTCAGTTCTTGTAACTATATGCGAAAATAATAAAGACAAAATTGATAAAAATATCCAAAGTCTAGTTTCAAACATTTCATTGAAAAGAAATGCTGAAGACTATTTTCAACAATTAAAGCCAATTAGTGTAGCTTTAGATAAAGTACAAAGCCAAAATTGTACAATTGGAGAAACTGTTTTTCTTTTTAAAAATTTAAAAAAACAAATGGAAGATTTGAAACTGAATAAAGACATTATGAAAAAACTAGATACTCGTTATAAAATGGCAATAACACCAGCCCATCTTCTTGCTTATCTGTTGGATCCAAGAGCCAAGGATGCTGATCTCGAATTGTCATCGGAGGAAAAAAAAGAAGCATTGGAATATGCTAAAACAAAATTTCCCAAAAACAATTTATTATCTCTGATACTAAAATTTTGTGCCAAAAGTTATCCATTTCAAAGATATCTTTTTGAGAATGATTTTAGTAAAGATGTATCAGCTATAGAATGGTGGCATATTCAAGAAAATGAAATCAAAAAGTTCAATGATGGTGTGTTGAAAGAAGTTGAAATGATTCTTACTGCAAAAGCGACTACTGCAAATGTAGAGAGAATTTTTTCTTCATTTGGTGTTGTACAATCAAAGTTACGCAACAGACTGGTTACAAAAAGCGGCAAAACTTGTTTTTTTGTTTAAAACATTAAACCCTAATAATCCTGTTTATTAACATAGAATCTTTATAGACATGTGTCGTACTTCCATTTTCTTAAAATTTTGAAAATTTATTCAATTTCCATGTTTTTAAAATGTTTCTTTTATATATATTTTTTAAATATATTTCAATTTAATTTTCTTACTGAAATTCAATTTGTTTTTTTAAATTGAATAAAAAAGTAAGTCTCACTTTCTTTTCTTTGCATTATTTTTATTTAAAAAAAAAAATTAGTATAGCATACCAAGGTAAAATTCTACATTATATCTTTATATTCTTATGTAACACAACTAAGTGTTGCTTATTAAAATGAAAAAATATAGGAAGGCAATAGATTAAGTCTTTAAAGAATTTAATATAAATCTTCCAATTAAATACTATTAAAAACGTTTAAGTATCAACATTAAGATACAGAATCCATTCTATGAATGCAATATGAAATACATAAACATATTAATATGTTTTATAAGTGTGCTAAATCATTTGGTAAACATGAATTACAGGTTGCATTTGGAAATATTTATATATAAAACAGCAATTATTTCTTCAACTTTTTTAAAAAGTAATCTTTAAAAATTATTTAAAACTTATCACCATTACTGTAGAACCTGACGGCACAAGTGATCATGTTCTATGTATTACATAGGAAACTTTTGTATATATATAACTGTTTTGAATTTGAATGTAAATGATGTTAGCTCAGCTCTAAATAAAATTTAATGATTTGAATTTGTACATAATTAATAACAATTGTTTATTTATTTTGTTTAAACTGTTTTCAGAATATATATATATATTGTTATTGTAATATTAATCATTCTTGTCAATGTTAAATTTTATTTACTGATGTGCATATATGTAATTAAAAAAGACACAAAAAAACCCCGGTTTAAACCAAAAAAAACCTGGTTTAAACCAAAAAAAACGGTTTTTTTGGTTTTTTTCAAAAAAAACCCGGTTTTTTACCAACCCTGGTAATGAGCAAAAGTGTCGACATGACGAAATCTGAGATATCAAAAGTTTTTCAGGTGTGTGTTTCTCATAAAAAATAATAAAAATACTGATCATATACTGGCCTGAATTGATGATTAAATTGTTTTCTAGACATATTTAGTTGCCAAATGTCACAAGCATGTTACTGGTATTTATTTTACTGTATGAATGACAATGAGTAATACAGATTTTAACTTAAATATAGCAGTTATCTAAATACTGGTTAGCCGGTATTTGGACCTATCTGAGTTTGCTCCGAGTGAAAGGGAGGAAAATAAATTTATGAGATTTGCTGCGTCCCCCATGACAGAATGCACGCGACGCTGCGACGGGCGTTGCAGACTTTTTAGGGCAACTGCAGACTAAAAACATACAGCGATGCCATGGATACGATATAGCGCGTAAATTACGCAAAAAAAAAAAGGCAATCTTCGTCGAAGGATCGCGAATAAAACAGCAAATTTCGTCGAAGAATCGCAGAAAAAAAAACGCGAAATTCATTTAAAGTTCGCGAAAAAAAAACGTAAATTTAGTCAAAAGGCCTTGAAAAAACACGAGTTTCTTTGAGGGATCGCGGGAAAATGGAAATTTTGCCGAAGGGCTACGGAGAAAACATCAACTTCGTCGAAAGATCGTAGAAAAAACTGTTAATTTCGTCGAAGGATCATGAAAAAACGGTAAATTTCGTCGAAGAAATGGCAAATTTCGTCATCGGATTGCGAAAAAACAGAATTCTGCCGACAGATCGCGAAAAAACTGAGAATTCTGCCGACAGATCCTGAAAAAGTGGGAAATTTCGTCAAAGGAACTCGAAAAAATGGCAAATCTCGTCGAAGGATCATGAAAAAAACGTGAATTTTGTCCAAAGTCCAAAGAAAAAACATAAAATTCATCAAAGGATTTGGGAAAATGGCTAATTTTGTCGACAGATTGCGATAAAAATGCAAATTTCGTCAAAGGGCTGCGGAAAAACTTAATTTTCGTCAAAAGACTGTAAAAAAAATCATGAGTTTCGTTGAAGGATCATGGAAAAAATGCGAATTTCATCAAAGGGGCACAGAGAAAACATAAATTTCGTCAAATGGCCGCAGAAAAAATTCTAATTTCATCAAAGGATCACGGAAAAAGTGCGAATTTCATCAAAGGGGCACGGAAAAAAAAACAAAAAAAAAACGTGAATTTCGCCAAAGGATCACGGGGGGAAAAAAGAAACGCTAATTTCGTCAAAGGTTCGCGAAAAAAAAAAAGGGAAATTTGTGAAATAGTCCTGGAAAAGATGCAGCATTCCTTTAGAAAACAGCAGACACACAAAGTTATGCTTATTAATATAGGCATAGTTTTTAATCTGAAACAATATACTGAACTAACTTTTGAAAAATCGGGTTAATCTAAGCCCAATTTGCAAGAATCTACACTCAGCTTAAAATCGACTCGAATCAAAAGCAGAGTTAATCCGACCTGCAGCAAGAAAAATTATTGCAGAAAGGGGATTTTCTCCCCTCCCCCCTCTGCTGTAACTTTTCAGAATATTTGCTGTGAATTTCAGAATTTTTTTTACTCAGAAAGGCAGATAAATGCTGATGCATTAATTAATTAGCACTACAACTACAACAGCAGCAAGAATAGATTTATAAGATATATTGTGTATTGCAGACTATTTTTGAAAACATTATTAGCGTTGCAGACACTTGAAGATAGTTCTGCCACTGGGGTTGCGTCATTTGACTGCTACAGTGTATGGCCAAAATCGGCTGCAATAAATGGGAAGAAAAAAAAGAAAAATGACGGAGGAAAAACCAAGAAAATACAGGCAAAAGCGGCAGAAATTTGATTTTAAAATGCCAAAAAAAGACGCTATCCGACAGAGGAAGATGATGCAATTTGTGTCTTTTACGAGGGTGATTTGACAAAAATGCTTGTTTATTAAAAGTTCCATGTTCTTCCTGTACATATTAAATGTTATTAATCAATAAAAATGTATTAAAATAATGTTCTTCTCTCTTAATTAACAAAATTAGCCCTATTTTTGTTATTCTTTTGGAAAAAACTTGGGTAGCCAGTATTTAGACTCCATTTTTAAAACTCAAAATTTGCAGACTTAGGAAATTTTCTTTTTCCTATAAACAGAAAACACTAACTTTTTTTTTTCCTAAGAGGATGTGAAACATAGGTACCCTACCATGACTTTTTCCTCCACTAATTTCCCAAAATGTAGGATCTAGATTGAAAATAAAAGTGGTAGCCGGTATTTGGACCCTTTTCTCTACTTTTTGTAGGGTGTCCATTACTGGAATTGATTTATTTCTGTTATTTACAATTAAATTTTCATTTACATTAGGAAATGTGACTATGGGATTGGTTAAATATTGTGAATAGATTAATATAATAAGTATTAATTAAAATTAATTTAAGAAATTCCTTAAAGGTGTCCATTACTGGTACACACATACCCTATACTTAAGTAACTGCTCAAGGGGAGGGGGGGAAACAATACTTTTATAGTGTGTTGCTTTGCAATATATTTTTTTTACTTAAGAAACAAATGCACAAATAAAACAGAACAGTGCCAAAAATCAATAAAGCATCTAGCAGTCTTTGTAAAATACAAAACATAATTTGACAAAAAGTGACAAAATAGTCTGTGTTATTTTAGTTATAATAATACAGACATCCATGAAAGCACATGTGTATTTTACAGATAAAAAATTATATTTTGGTTTCAGTTCTGTGTTACAAAATTAGATAAATAAAAATACTAAATGATTTTATTCATGACATAAACAATGATCTAAACTGAAAGATACCTCAATAATATTGTTTATTGATCCAAACTATTTTAAATTTAAACAAATAAAATTTAGAACAAAAATGTTCTATAACCTTATTAATTATTAAGGGATGGGGGAATACAAAAATTTTAAAATCATTTATTTAAAGCACAACAAAATATGAAAGTGGGAGAAAAAATGAACTATTCAATATGCATCATTCCATCCATTTTAAAATTATAAAGACCTTAAATTTGTTCCCAACTTAACTCAACCTTGCTGGAGAGTATAAAGGGGAGGGGTGGAAGGGAATCTAAATTATTCACTTCTTAAGAACACAAAATGAGATTTTTTTTTAAAATCACATATAGAGTTTAATCTAGAGCTAGCCAAATAGCCAAAAAGCTAACTGATAGCACATTTTGCCCCCAAAGCATTTAGTGGATTAGCCAAATAGCAACAGCCAAAAAATATATATCATTTCCATTTTGTTGTTCCTGCCTTTCGTAAACCTGCAGCTGCCGCGTGAAAAAAATAATCTCAAACCGCCTCTGTCCCGGCCATGGGTGCAAGTTTTCCATCCACAGATGGAATTCCATCTTTTGAAAATTTCCGAGAACGGAAACGGGGCGAAAAAAAATTCACCGTTTTTTCGAAATCCTTCGACGAAATATGTTTTTTTTTTCTAGATCCTTCGACAGAATTCGCGATTCTACGACAAAATTGGCCGTTTTTCCGTGATCCGTCAAAGACATTAGAACTTTTTTCCACGAACCTTTGACGAAGTTGGTGTTTTTTTCTGCGGTCATTTCACGAATGTTTTTTTTTTTTTCGTGGCCCTTCGGCGAACTTTGCACTTTTCCTGCGATTCTTCAACGAAACTCATGTTAGTTTTTTTTTACGGTCTTTTGACAAAATTCACATTTTTCCATGGCTCTTTGATAAATTTTTTTTCGCGATCTGTCAACGAAATTAGCCATTTTCTGTGATCCTTGAAGAATTTCGCATTTTTTCCTTGGCCTTCGGACGAAATTCACGTTTTTTTCTGCGATCCTTCGACTAATTCGCCTTTTTCCGAGATCCTTCTACAGAATTCGCTGTTTTTTTCGCGATCCTTCAACAGAGTTTGCCGTCTTTTTTGCGATCCTTCGACAGAATTTGCTGTTTTATCGGATTCTTCGACAAAATTGCCTGTTTTTCCGTGATCCTTCAACGAAATTAGCAGTTTTTTCCACATCCTTATACGAAATTGGTGTTTTTTCAGCAGCCATTTGACAAAATTTACGTTTTTTCGTGATCTGTCAACGAAATTAGCCATTTTTCGCGATCCTTTAATGAATTTCCCGTTTTTTCCTCGGCTTATGGACAAAATTCGCATGTTTTCCGCGATTCTTTGACGAAATTTGTCGTTTTTTCGAGATCCTTCGACGAAATTTGCTGTTTTTTCGAGATCCTTCGACGAAATTTGCTGTTTTTTCGAGATCTTTCCACGAATTGTGTCGTTTTTCGAGATTCTTCGACGAATTTTACATGTTTTTCGAGATCCTTCGACGAATTTTGTCGTTTTCTCAAGATCCTTCGTCAAATTTTGCCCTTTTTTCGAGATCCTTCGACATTTTGTCTACGTGAACATGGTGTGTGCATTTTGCATTTGAAGAGGAGGTCTGGGTGGAGAATTCAAAATATTTTCAGTCTTTGCCACGTCAAAACATGCGTTGTGTGTGCACACGTGTGCGCTTGGAGGGGGGGGGGCAAGTCAAAATATTTTCAGTCCTGGCCACATTTCAAACTTGCACCCATGGTCCCGGCAACTCACTTCAAAATTTGTCTCGTCCTCTCTGTGCAAGCATCCTACAAATAGTATGACATCATTTGCATTAAACAAGTATTGAGGAAATTTAAAAAGTTTGTTTATTTTTTGTTGATAATCCCAACTTAGGAAATGAAACCAAAACGGTTCATGAATGGAATTTGTTCAGGCAGGTTCTGGCTACAAGGGGTAAAGGAATGAAACCAGCTGATTGTATTCTTTTTTCATAAAAATGGCATTACTGACATGTTTCCCGATGTGACTTTTTTGTATGAATTTGTAGCAACAATTCTGTTGTCTACAGCTGATTGTGAAAGGGGATTGAGTCTCGTGAATATAACAAAAACTGAATTGAGAAATAGACTGACAATCAAAAATTTAAGTAACTTAATGGTGATTAATTTGGAAGGGGAAGTTTGAAAAGAATTTCCATTTAAAAAAGCATTTGATGTGTGATGTATGGCCAAATCTCGAGAGGGTCAATCTTACAGAGTGGTGTACTGTTTGTATATTGTATAATTACAAATAATACTCATTTATATAGAAATTTTGTATAAATAAAAGTTTTTTTTCTTGGCTAAAGCTATTTTTATTTGGCTAACAGTTATTGGCTGTAATTAGCCAAAAAGCTACAAATCTCTTTTTCCTGGATTAAACTCTAACATATTAATAATTACTTATGATTCAAAAATAATAGTTAATTAATAATTTAGCATTTTAAAATGTTCAATATTTTTGAAACAATTCTTCTATATTGCAGCATCAAACCCTGTATTCACGTACACGCATTCAAATATATATTTTATGGAAGTGAATGTAGGGAAGGCAATAAGCTACATATAAGATTTTTTAGGATCAACAAGTGCCTTAAAAAATGACATACAAAAAGTTCAAGATAGAGAAAAAAACTCCCAGATAAAAGACAAACAAACAATCAGCCAATAAGTACATTTCTAAAAGGGAAATCCAAAACAACACAACTAGTAGAGATGAGAAAAAAAAAAAAAAAAAAAGATAGGTTGCTGAAATTGGTTTTTAAAAGGAAAACTTTTTCTAAGCATAAAATTATGGTTAATTATTCAATTGCGAGGCTCAAAAACTCTTTGCAATTAAAAAAAAGTTATTACACGGTCCTGATTATTAAACTCCTCTGCATATCTGTTACAGATTGATTCCTATACTTTAACATACCAGTATACATTTTAAATATGCTGACTATAATAAGATCAAATGATACAAAAATAAAATAAAATACAATAATTAAAATTCGGTATGAAAAGAGAAAAGATCAAACATACCTCCATTAATTAGACAGAGAGAGGTATTCTATAAAAACTGACTAAATTCGATTAAAAGTTAATAAAAAGACGTAGCAGTTAAAATTTCACTGGTTAAAACTTATTCAAAAGGTTATCCTTTAAGAAATTATGAATAAATATATTAAAAGAAAATAAAGGAGCACTTTTAGACAGGAGATATATTTACAGCCACTAAAATCATGTTTACAAGTAGAAGAAGGAAGATGAAGCATTAGGCACTGACAGGAGTTCGCCCATTAATCCCTATAAAGTATTTCAAAATCCCTATAGAAATATCCCTACAGAACTTTTACATCCGTGTTTCCACTTGAAAAACCTGTTTTTAAAGTGCATTGACCGCCCTTTCAAAGATTCAGCTATTCATTCAGTAGCAATTCGCAGAAGCCACAGCCGTCCAAATACTAGGCCTGAGCTCTCATTTAAAATTGCGGGTGCCGAAGGCGGACTTTTTTACACAGTATCTAATTTACTTAATATGCAGTTCTACGATTTAAATCGTCCCCCACTCACAAATTGTTTCCATAAAACAATTATTCTAGTAAACAAAAATGTATAACTATTATATTACCTAAGCACAGAAAATAAGACTTGAAAAGATAATACAGAAAAAATATTCTCATACAGTGCGCAGCAAAAGTTTAGACAATGGTCGATTATACGCTTCTGTAGTGAGAAGTATGCAACGAATTGTTCTAAGTCAACTGACATATATTGCTTGTGACTTATCATATATTCACAAACAATAAATTTTAAATTATGCAATTTACATAATATATAATGACAAAAAAACGAAATTAACGTTGTTGCAAAAATATAGACAATCTGTATATTCACATTAAAATAACGATAAATTAAAATCGACTGCAAAAATGCGACTTTCCATCGAAAAAAATTAAATCCTGCATCACCTGGGGGTCTATTTCTACGAAACACGTTCAACAGCAACTCGAAGTTCATTAACAGAGGAGTATTGTCGAAAATTTGCATAAACTTTACGAGACATGATGCTCCAAAGGTTTTTGATTGGGTTCAAGTCAGGACTACACGTGGGCCAATCGAAAACAGTAATATTTTGAGAGTTAAACCAAGTTTTTGTTTTGTGTGCACCATGAATGGAGGCATTATCTTCCTGAAATACATACTTTGGACAAGCTAAAATTTCCCAAATGGTTGTAAATTTTGTTCTCCAATGTATGCATGTAGTCTTGCGCTGTTTAGCGACCACTGAGGAACTCTAGAGCTACTTGACCATTAAAGAAAAATGAGGTCCAAATCATTAAAGAGCCACCACCTTGTTGTCGACTATAGAAAGTCCCAGGTTCTTTACGCAAATCATGCCAATAATATGCCCACCCATCTGAGCCATCCAAATTCCATCTTTTTTTCATCTCTGAATATCACAGTACACCACTAGGGTCCATATGACATATGTTTACGAGCCTACTGCATTCTCGTCAATTTGTGGTGAGATTTCAAAGTTGGCTGTTTTTTCATTTTCCTATAAACTAATTTATATCTTTTCTTAATTCGCTTACGAATCGTAGTATTTGTTGATACAGAAAGTCCTGACTCACTTTTAATCTGACTAGCACACATCATTTGTGTAGATGCCAGTTTTGGGATCCTTCTATCATCTCGTTTTCAGGTCACATGAGGCCTTCCAGATCTACGTTTTGCTTTGTAGGAATCACCCTTAGACTATACTCGATAGACAGACTTCTTTGAACGATTCAAAGTAGCTGAAATTTCTGCAACAGTCTTCCCTTTCGATTTCAGCTTCCATATCTCAATTACTTCATCTGACTGAATCTCTCTAGCTCGCGGCATCTTCAGTAACTTATGCTAATGCAAGGTGTACTTAAATAATTCATGCATATGACGTCATAAGTTTAACATTTGCATTTTTTCGTGAACAGTTGCCAAAAAGCAAGAAAGTGTCTAAACTTTTGCAATATGCAAATTTCACTTTTTTCATTTAATTAAATATTTTTCTACATTAAAATCCGTATTTCCGCCCTAAAATGTTTAAACCCACACAGCATTTATTAAAAAATAAGTATGCCGATTTGTGTGATCAAAGAGTTCGTATTTTTTATTGAAAGGTTAAATATCATCAGTGTCTAAACTTTTGCTGAGGACTGTATATTTACTTTTCAAAATTTGTCAGTTGTAAAAAATGTATTAAAATATAGATATACACAGATTTTCACAGATATACATTTATTTTATACATAATTGGTACTTCTCTACTATTCCGCGACCACTTTTCATAGCAAAAAACTATCCCAAACTGTAACGCCAAATAAACCGGAGAACGTTGCCATTGGAATATTAAAACAAATAAATATAAGAATTTAAGAACACAATTGTTATTTTAATTAATGAAATAACTAATAAATCAGTAAAACATAATGAAAAATACACGCAAATGTCGAATTAAAAACCATTTGATGGCATAACAAACACGTATAATGCTTCTGACATCAAGTCAATGGTACTGCAGTTTTGGTGTTTAATCTTACAGTTTGACGATAGTTTTTTGTTATAAAAAGTGGTTGACGGGATAATAGAGAAGTACCTTTATATTATTCTGTCAACATGACGTACTTTTAACAGATTTTTCAATTTTTAATTTTAAAGATTAGAACTGGAGCCTTTATTGGTTGCTTCATCTTAATTGCATACCTTGATAACATATGTTACTAGTAATTACTTTTTTTATTATTATTATAGATTAGAAGATTACATTTTTTAAGAAAAAAAAATCACAAAAGTAAAGGATTTCAGGAAAATTAAAATTATTAAAATTAGTGTTGCGGTTAAAAAAAAAAAAAAAAAATAATGATTGTATTTTTAGCTAGAATAAACAATGTAAGGTTAATATTTTATAGGAATTATTTTGGTAGGTTTGTTATAAGTTCCTTCTTAGCAACAAAGTCCTATTTCTTTCACTGTGAATTTCTCTTTCGATGTCAAAAAATGGTAGTCTACTTTTGGATGCCAGTCAAAACACAGTGGCAATTTACAACAAACGGCGCTATCGCTTTAGCTTTCATCGCGCTTACATCACTTCTAAATACTAGAAATTTCGAATTTTACTACGCTTTACTACATTTTACAATTTCAATTCTTACATCATCAATTAGAAAAAAAATTAGCTTTCGATTGAAATTTATTTGAAAATTGCCGCTTAATTTAACGACTTTTTAAATAATTTTCAAGCATGAAATATTTTTCAATTCTATCTCAACAATGACCATCAGTTTGCTTTGATAATGTAAAATAGCCCCTGGGAAAGTTGCCACAATTGAAACTAGGTTTCCCTAACCCTCATGAAAAGATGGTTTTGAAAAAAAATAAAAAATAAAAAAACCTGATAAATCATAAGATCAGATTATCCATCAGATAGAGCATTTTGGCGCTAAACTAAAATCTGTCAAAAAAAAAAAAAAAAAAAAAAAATCAGTTTATGATTAACATAAAATTGATATATTGAATTCGTTGATGTATATGTTGCATCAGAAGATGCTAGGGGCTGTATTTTATTATTTTTTGAAAGATCCATTGGTATTTTAACTGGATGATTATTCCTTTTCCATCACAGTCAGGGAAAAGTTCCCTGACTGTGATGAAAAAGGAATAATCATCCTGATTGAGTAAAGGAACTGAAGAAACCATACAAATAAATTACACTTGAAAACATTAAAAATCTCCCTCATCTGCAGATCGATTTATTATTGTAAAAAAAATTCTTCATCTTTAAATAAAAATTGATTAGCTTAAAACAATGTATAAGGAAAGGGCAGCTGACGTCACTGTTGGTTAAATTACTGTTGGTTAGCAAGAAAAACCTGTTCGTTCGTTATGACTCCTACTGTACACACGAGACGGGGATATTTTATTGGTCTACGTTAAACTGATCTATGATTATGATTGGCCTACGTTGCCATGACGATTCCTGCATTGATAGCTACGACAAAAAAGTAGTGGTAGATTTGTTGATGGAACTATTTGTTTGTAAACATGCCCTTTCCATATGCGTTTTAGAAGATGTGGATTTGAAACGAACAATGATTAAAGAGGACATTTTAAAACTTTTAATTTAAACATTTAAAAAAAAATTTAACGTCGAATTTCGACGGTGCCTTTGGGCAGATGCAATGCATATGCGCATAGGAGCTCATGCGGTTGCATTATCACAGCAGGGGGATGTGTGCTTTATTTACTATGTTCTTTTATTTACTGAATAGGAGAGGAAAGTAGGGATATACTATTTGTAAGATACTTCATAGGTCCATGAAATTTTCTTTGTTGCCGTGGGGAATATGGCGGTAATGTCAAATTGATTTGCATTACACAGTTGTTTACGGATTGTTTGTTTGTAGTTTGCATCGGAAATAGTACTATGTTTCACTGCGGGGTGGGGGAGGAACTTTTAGAATTAAATATTTGAAAGACTGTTTCATACGCACCCCTTCTTATGTTATAAAGAAGCTTCTTTTGCTGACATTGTTGTAGCAATTTTTTCCATCTAGTTTTGACGGGTTTCATCTAGTTTCATCTATGTATTTTTTACTTCAAAGCAGATAAAATTTTTAATCATTCATTTTATTTTCAGTTTTTCATTAATATAATTGAATGCATATATATATTTCTTACTTTTTTTACTTTCTTCTATCTATACACGAATTAAGTAATGGCTATATGCACCAAAACCATATCAGCGCATATATATCTGCAAAGTCCAACTGAGTATGACATTTGATGAAATTCCATTCCCATAGATGCCAAGCTATAGTTATCACGAAAACCGTGAAAAGTACAGCATAACAACCAGGGCCGTAGCGAAAGAAATTTTTCTTTTTTTTTTGGGGGGGGGGGGCGGTGATAAAGATATATCACAGTTTTATCTTTTTTAATTATTTTATATTTCAGCTCATCGTATTTCTGTATTTTATAACCTTTCCAGTTTATTTGCCGCTCATTTAAATATAATATTTACGCTGCGTAAAACGCAGGAGCGGGAGGCCGCCGAATGCGATGACGTCACAGCTCAATATCAGCGCCGATTGAAGCGAACGCAGGAGGGATGCTTTGCCATAGAAACAACATGCACGGCGGCGACGGCTGCCGATAAAATAGCCTTTAAATGAGCGGCAAATAAACTGGAAAGGTTATAAAATACAGAAATACGATGAGCTGAAATATAAAATAACTAGGACTTCCCTCAAAGGGATTAGTCTGAGTGATATTGCTGAGAACATAGGGTTAACAATTACAATATAAAGAAAAAGAGCAAATTAAATGATAGAATTACAAAATATCATATATAAATTCATATACACTGTTAAAAAAATAGAAAAGAAGAACCGTTCAACAGATGTGTTGTCATAACTTTTTTTTAACATGTGGCAAAGAATCTCATTTTCTTAAGCGCGTATTGCCCAAAACTTGGAAAAAAAAAAAAAACGCCGGATCTTTTAAAACGCCAATATTTTTAAAGTTACGTAAATGGTTTTGCAAAATAATATAGATGCCAATAGATTATTCTATCAAGCATGGCTTAACGCAAATTTAATTTCATTGTTCCACCTTTTTTAGTGTGTGAATTTAAAATTTTTCTTCCTTGATTATATATCTATTATTTGTATAGCTGTTTATAGAAACTCTTACACTTCAAACCACATTGATAGCATGCTTTGCTACAAACCAGATTGCAAAACTATAGTCTAAATTACTATTAAAGTATACAAAAAATCTTTCGATGACTTCTGTAAAATAACTTTTACATTAAATCTCCATATCGGCAAAATTGAAAAATTATATATATTTCAAAGTTAAGCTTAACAGATACTTCTTGATTATTCTCTAGGAGGCTCTGCCCCCTGCGCCTTTACTGCGCATTTACTGCGCCAATCCGCAGACTTTTTTTTGCCTGTCTGTCTGTCTCTCCACAATCTGTCTGTTTCCCTATCCGTTCTTCTGCCCGTCTCTCTAACCGATTGTCTATCTCTCTACACTTCTCGCTACCTGTCTCTATGTTTCTCTACCGGTCTCACTACCCGCCAATCTATTTCTCTAACCACTTCGCTACCCCTTTGTGCTTTCTGTCTCACAACTTGTCTATCTGTCTCTCTACCCATCTGGCTATACGCCTCTCTACCCATCTTCTTACCCATCTCCGTACCCATCTACTGTCTTTCTACTCATCTGTATACCCGTCTCACTATCCATCTGTTTTTGTACCCGACTCGCTACCAATCTCATTACCCGTCAGTCAACTCGTCCCTGTACTCATCTCTGTACTCGTCTCTTTATCTACCACGCTACGCGTCTCGCAACCTTTCTCGCTATATTCCTGTCTACCGGTGTCACTACCCATCTCGCTACCTCTTTGTCAACCCTCTTTTTACCTTTCTCTCTAGCCGTCTGTCTATTCGTTTCGCTACCCGTCAGTCTACCTATGTCGCTACTTGTCTCTCTACCCGTCTGTCTACCCGTTTGTGTACTCGCCTTTCTACCTCTCGCCACCTCTTCCCAATATTTAAACAATTCATTTAATATACAGAAGCCGTTTATCAGTTATTAAATGCAATCAGAAGTAATTTATCTAATAAGTGTAATCAGATGCAATTTTTTTTAAATACATACATAAACCTGAGTAATAATTCATCAGTTTTGTGTTCATAGTTGTTTATATCATTTGACAGTAAATCTCAACTTCTTAAACCTGAATTGTCTCAAGCTTTTTAAAAAAACCACAAGGTCTGTATAACTGCAAAGTACCCTGAGGGCTATATTAGCTACATGTTATTAAGAAGTGAAAGTTTCGTTATCGCGTTTGCAGCCAATTGCTTATGTCAGAAAGCGTGGCTTAACGTCATTTTAAATTCATTACTGTAACTTTTTTTTTTTTTTTTTTTTTTTTTTTTTTTTTTTTTTTTTTTTTTTGGGGGGGGGGGGGGGGGGGGTAGGGGGGAAGGGTTTCAAATGTATACATTTAAATTAAAACTTTTGCCTCCATGCCATTAGTGTTGTTTGTATTATTAACTAATACCTTTAGACCGAGCTTCATTTGAAACAAATGTAAAAGACTTCTTCTACAGTTTTTTAGGAGAAACTTTCGTAATTGGCCCCAAAGCCAATCGGAGCATTTAATATCATTATTGTAACTCTTATAGAATTAAAACAATATTGTTGCTAGCTTTACTCTTGTTTGAGACCATCCTTGCCTGTGTATCTGAATGGGGAAAAGTTTCGTATCCTATGTCGGTTGGCGAAAAAAATTTAAAATGGTGCCAAAAGGTAGTTTTAGCATCTTACAAAATTTTTCAAGAGAGCGGAAAAACATGTTTTTCAAATATTTACAAACATACGTTTATTAAAGCATGTTTTTTGCACCATCTTAAAAATTTAAGCACGATACTAAAATAAAATTTTATCGCCATATTCGCTATTTTAATAAGTAATGAAAATACATAAACAAACTTATTTAACAAACCTAAGAGGCATTTTTGTGATAAATAATTGTTATTGTCAGGGGGGTAAATTGTAAACAATTAATAAACGGCTAGTAAATAATAAATAGCATTTAAAATCTAAAAATGGAGAAGTGGTCCGTATAAAAATGCAAAACATAACATTATACGCTTGACATATGTAAATCTTTTTTTATTTTTTAATATTTCCGAAGGCACAGATAAAAAGGTGAAAATCTCTTTTCCAAATGCCAAATAGAAAATATACAAAATAGAATGCCAAATATACAAAATAGAAAAATATCTGCAAAAAAATATATTTACGTAATACTACATCTGCAAAAAAATAAGATTTAGAAAAAGTAAGCCAAATCCTGCAGATCCCAACAATCAGATCGAAAAACGTATCACCAAAAAAGAACTCGCCAAATCTTACGGCACAGGAGATGGATTTTTCCCTCTGAATGCAGAATATTCGTTTTTTTTCTTGTACGATAGGTGATTATAATATAATTGTTTCATTTCACATACTACATACCGTTTGATATATTGGTACTTTTATGTTATCCTGGCTCAGTTGATAAATCGCCAAATATTGTTCCTATAACATTTTCATATTGAATTCATTTCATTTAAATATAAACCTTTCACTCATTTAATTTAAAATACATGCCTTTCATTAATCCCATTTAAAATGCTAAAAAGAGAAAAAAAAATAGAAATAATGCCATAAATCGAAACCTTTTATTGAAACACCAAAGAATTTTTTTTTTTTTTAATTTACACACGCGAAATAAAAAAAGCTGCTATTGCTGAGATTTGCGCCAAATCTCTAATACCAAGTCTACCAAGTTATTGCGGGTTTTTTCTTTCAAACAGAAAAAAAATCCATATTAATTTTCAATTTCTACTAAATTGAAATATATTTTATTGTGCTGAATATTAGTGCGTGCATATTATTTTGCTCCATGTACTCCATGAACTTTTCAATTCCGATTGCCTACGAAAATCTCCCACCGGTGAAAATGACGTAAGCACAAAATTTTCGTGACGTATGTACCTTAATTGTGCTTTTTTATCTATTTTTTTAATATAATTTCCAAACGGTTTGACATTTATTCTTGGTAATAAATAGACGTCGTTGTCACCTTTATAGGTACCTGCTGTAAAAATTTGAACGAAATCCGTTAAATATTTTTTGAGTTATGCTTGACGAAAGGTTTTAATATCCATCGTAGCTATATATGGGGCAAAGTAATACTGCGCTGTGTATGAGTCTTCGTTGCACTCAGACAATTAAAAAAGATAAAACTGTGATATATCTTTATCACAGGGGGGGGGGAGGCAAAAGGCAAGATTGGCCGACTCAAAAATGTTTCAAATCCGACTAATGTAAAATAGTCAATCTGTCGCATTATTTCTTAATTAATAGTTTTTACAATTAATTTTAACTGACTAATTATAATTGATAGTTGAAAATAAAATATATGATTTTGTATTCCTAAAATGTTTCTTTGATATAACTCAGTAATTATTTAAAATATTTACCAAGAACTTTACTGGAAAAAAAAAAGAATATGTATTGATAAGAAAAATCCTACAGTTATATTTGTGAAAAACACATTCTTTTAGAATGATAGAATGAAGTGATAGTTTAGTAAATAGAACTTAGTGATTTTCAAAATAAAAGCTAAATAAAAATGTGATCTCTTAGTTCTAAAAATTATGATAATGTAATGAATGGTAAGTACTTTCAATATTTTATTAGTATGCGATAGAAAATAATTTGAACTTTATATTCCAATTAGAGATAATATCGTATAGAATTAATAACATACACTTTCAGTAATTCTAATTGTAAAACTAAAAAATGCACACTACGGCGGTACTGAAAATATTTGGAGGGGCCTCAAAATTTAATTGCGCCTGGGGTCTCTTGAGTGCCTAATCCACCACTGATTGTGTTTTATAGGAATGTCAAGGGACCGACAGAAACATTGGAACTATCCACGATTTCGAATTATACACGTTCAAATTATTCAAGTTTGACTGTACTATTTTTACGTGAATTACACATCACATTGAATAAAGCAAACCATTCATACCTTTCTTATCACCATTCCCTGTCGAGTGGTTTCCACTGTCCAGCTATGTTGATAACTTCTTCGAACTTTTCGCAGCCTCCAAGTTTCTTCTTTTTAGAGTCTGTCTTTTTTAATTTCCACTTGGCTGGTGCCGAATTCGTGTCATAATATAAACTATTATCTCAACACAAGCAAAGTAAGATTAACCCCTTGGGGACGAGCGACACGTATACGTGACGCATAAGATGCTCAGAATCCTCGATTATTCCCACAAGTTAATTTTTATTGTAAGCTTTGCCTTATTTAATGACAGCCTTTCTGCGATTCAATTAGGCAAAAATTTCTGTTTTGAAAAACCGGTGATAAAAGATTAAAAATTCCGTAAAAGACGCTCGTCACGAAGGGGTTGAGTAATAAACTATCCTACTATCACTACTATGCGACTCTCAACTGCTCTGACAGTGTCCGATATTGATGAGCAGTTAGTAAACGAATGACTCATCATGAATAGCACTAGCTCACTGCACGTCCTAGCCTGCACTTGACTCATCACTCGGCAGGCACCTGGCGCGACATAACACATTCGACTGGACATTCTGCTGTTTGCTCTAGAGATGCTTTTGCATGCGAAGCGTATGAAGTATTTGAACGGACACGCAAAAACATTTACTCTAGCACTTTGATGGATTTTTTTTTATTATTAACTTTTAGCTAGGTGCTGGGTATTTTATAGGAAGTTAGATTATATATTAAAATACAATAATTTTTTAACCATCAGTTTGGGGCCCCGCCGGTAGATACGGGCCTGAAATACTGAACTATTTATATTGTTTTAAGTGCAAACGCGTTAATGTTCCGCAATCGCTTCAAGTTTTTTTTTTTTTTTTTAACCATAAAACTATTTTTAATAACTTAATTTTTCCTGAAATCCTCTACTTTCTAAATTGTTTATTAAAAAAATAATTCCTCTTGCGTATGATTTAGTTTAAAAAAAAGTATTCGCTAACATGTACCGTAATTTCCGGCGTATAATCCGCGGATCAAACAATTATGTTTAGACCCAGAAATTTTATTTAATAATTGAAGTAAAATATTTACAGCGATCTAGTATGTTCCATTATATAAAATAAAATTTCTGGGTCGAAACATAATTGTTTGATCCGCGGATTATACGCCGGAAATTACGGTAATCAGGGTATACAATAAATATTAAGTAATTAATAAAGGCTCCAATTCTTATTTTTATAATAACAAGTGAAAAATCAGTGAAAATTATGTAATTATGTTATGTTGGCACAAGCATATAAATTTAATTTTAGTTTTATCAACAAAAAAAAAAGTTAAAAGTTTTTTAGGTATTAAATGTTAAATGCACGGATATTTTTTTAATTTATTCATTTTCTTTTTTTAAATAGTTTTAAAAATTCTTCGTTTTTATTTTCTCCAAACGTTCCTAAAACAGTTCCAAAGGGCCTAAACATCATATCGTTGCTAGAACCTACTATGTATCAAGTATAATATTTCTTGAATTTTCTTAAGCGACTTTCGCATTTGGTCGACCTAGTTATTGATAGTTTTTATCTATGTAAGTTGCGAGTGTTACTGTAGGACAAATTTCTGATATTTTCAAATCAATAGATCAGATTCATTTTTTTCCCCTATTGGCCTATGTATTGACGGCCGACTTTTCCATGTGTGGGTAAGGTATAGTATATGTCCAACATTTCGAGCTCTGCAGACAAGATTTATACATGATAATTTTTTTTTCAGTGGGTAGGCCGACTAGCTATTTATGTGATTCGAAAATGTGACAGAACACGTGACTTTCATAACGGCTGACCAGATAGATCTATTGAAACCATTACTTTTTTTACTCATAACCTATCTATTGACAGACCGACTAGCTTTTGCCATATGATTGTAAGGATGTAGTGAAATGCATTCTGAAGACTTAAAGTCCTGCCAACCAGAATTTTTCCGAATTATTTTTTTTAATCGGCCTACTGACATACTACAGAGACACTAATTAAATCTGCTGATAAGCCGACTGAATCCTTTTACCAAACAATGGGGGGGAGGCAGTTGCCCCCACTCGCTACTGCTCGGGTACGCTCCTTCTGTTCTCCTCATCTTATATTGAATTCATATATTTAAATTACATTGAAACTAATTAGGCCGTATGTCTCACGTAAAGTGATCCCAGATTCAGGAGCATACTCGAGATCTAATATACAAGAAAGAAACATTTAAATAAAGCAAACTGAAATTGATTAAATTGAATTTATTTTAAAAGATTAACATATTTAAATACATAAGTGTAAATCATTATGCATAGTTTAACGTACTTAACAGTAAACTCGACCGTATGTTTTAATAATATATTTACCACCGAGAATGCCTCATCGCGTAATTAATATCAGTTTAAGTAATTAAATATAATGCAGAAATTTGCTCGGAATTAAAAGCCTGCTTACCCCTTATACATCTGGTAGACATCATCATCATCTAGGGGGTCCAAAATCCAATTCCTGATATTGGCGGTTGGCGGTTTCACACAACAAAAAAAACTTATATTTTTCACCTAAAAATCACGGGTTACAAATACCCTGAGGACACTACTCCAAGATCATCTTTCTGAGAACCTTTTTCTCTATCCGCAATTTCCCTTTTGCCCCTGGTCATCTCCTTTTTCTTACTTAACTATTTAGTAATCCTTACACCCTTTTTTCTCCCCTAAATCTCGTCGTCCAATCCTTTTTTCTCATCCTGACCCCCATTTCAAGACAGCATTTTACTGGATTTTCCTATAAACATATTTCGCTTTACATTACCATAATTTTGGATACATTAAATACTTCCCCCTCTCTGGCCAAGATATCAGGTGTTAAAGCCATAACTTTGACGGTTTCTTTGATCTTATAGAAAAGCTTATTTCTAGAGGCGGCATCCCCTTTTGCATCACTATTTCATCCAGCTGCAAGTCTCTGAACGCCTTTCGTCTCTTTTATTCTCTATACCTTTTCTGGTCAATAGAACACAAAACTTACTGGACGTACTTATTCAATTTACGTGAAGTTGTGCATTCGAATTCCTTTTCTTTACAGAAAATACCCTACCTTTTAAAACCCTAAATGACCACCGTGCGCAGCAGTTGCATATCTCCCAGCGTCTTTTCATTCCTTTATTCTTATACCTTTCTTGGTCAATAGGATACACTCAGCCAGCTGTCGCCCCAAACACCTTGAGCGGAACTCGTTTGATCTTTAGTCAAATGGAACTACTATGCTATTCCTTATATTTTTGCGAGAAATAGTAAAATTTGTAACAAAAGAAATTCCTTTTTCCCATGAACCCGGGGGCAGCACAGAACTGCTAAACTTGCTGGGTATATCTCAGCAATATGCAAAAAACCCCGAAAAGAAAAAAAAGGAAAAAAAAAAGAAAAATGAGATGAGTTACGCTGAACTGTGATGAGGCATTCCCACAATGTGATACAAAACAAAGTTAACACGATATTAATAGTATAACATGAAATTTCACACAACTTATACAAATAACATAAGATAACTATACTAATCAGGAAATAATGAGAAAATTTTTAAAAAAAATTATAAACAACAGGCCACAAGTGCCTACAATTAGAAATCAAAACTTCTAATAATATGTAAACTAGAAGAACATTGATAATAATGAAAGCATAAAATGAATAAATTTTCCTATCCAATTGCATATGTATATAAGGTTAGAAGATTCAAATAAAGAAGAATTATTTCCTGCTTAGCTAACAAGCATAATTTTGTTAATAAAACTTCAGTCGTTTTTAGCGTGCTTTGCAACAGCATGTTATGAGAGTAGCTAGGGTTGTTATGAGTAAGCATACAATAAATAAAGCCGAGCCAATCAGTTTCAAAAGGAAAATCGAAGAGTTCAAATCAGGTATATTCAACCAGTCCCACATATTGGATGCTGTTACAGAACTCACAGTTCGAGTATAATTAGTGTTAAGTTGTAACAATTCCACCGACGGCTCATCTAGACAGTATCTAAAGGAGTGGCATTGTATTAACGCAGCAGATTTCAGGCAAATTTTTTCGGCAGCACATTTTTCTTCAGCCTGGAATTTAACTGTGTGGGTTGTTGCATCTAACTGTTGATATACAGCTTTCGTATGGAGAGAAATTTGCTGTAATTGTACTGTCACAATACCAGGTTGGCAGGAACTGTGTGCCTTAAATGGAAGACGAGCCAAAATAGGACAATTATAGCATCCTGTCGTAGCAATGCTTTCGCCATTCAATTGTGGACATATAGTGGATGTCTGCAGTGCGATTTTATAATTTCGAAAATGCAGTTGAACACGCACGGCCGAAGACATTAATTGAGTGGATCGTAATTTTTCTTCTTCAATGTTAAAAAAATGAATATGCTTTTGTAGGGGTAAAGCGTATTCCTGGGATGCTCGAAGGCGTTCAATGCTGTCAGGTGCTGTAATACATCTTAGATTATCCTCAAAATAATCACACGTGGTGAGTTGTGGTGCAAAGATAAAATCTGTGGTGTAAGATGTATTCGCCTGTATAGCTCCTATCATATTGGGTTGAGGAATATTGCGTTCACAGGCAGGTGCTAAAAAGGCTTCCTCAGGTTTTCCAACTCGTTGGATTAGTTTTTCCGTCAAATGTAGCTGCGGTTGATCATAGGCGCCGAGTATGGAAATCTTAATTCCATTTGGCGTGTACGCTGAATCAGATATCAATAATCGCGAAATTGTGTTATTTTCAACCTGTGTTACAGAGATTTTATATTGGCATGTATGGCCTGTTAATTTTGAGACTTCGAAACTGTTCAACAGGTCCGGTTCATACCACACTCTATGAAAGTTACAACTCGGACGAGTTAAAATAAAGCAGCCGTTGCCACTGTCTCCACTGACACATGCAGAAAATCCTGGAAATTGTCGGCTTTCGGGAGTTTCTGCTTCGAAGTTTATGCCTCCCTTTCCTATAGATCGTTTACTGCAATGTGTACCACGACCACAGAATTTGTTGAAAATACACGATATCTGACTAATTTGTTTAGTGGTAACGGGGAATGTGAAGTACAACCGTTCTTTTGTGAAAGAGCACACAATGGCATCTAATTTAATTTTTAGGGTGAACAAATGGTTTTCATGTTCGTCCGAAAACCATAAACAATTTTCGGCTGAAATAGATTGCAATGTTATTTCAGCAGTGGTGAAGATTTGGCAATTCTTCGTTCCATCATTGAGGATCTCACATGACTTTAGGTCAGACTTTATAATTGTATTTACACTGCAGTCGGCTGAAATTGTCGTGAAAATGCAAGTGCACATGAGCAGAACAAGTGGTAAGGTATAAATGTTGGCCCGTTGAATTGCATTTCGTTCGAGGGCTGCATAACAATTATGTGTGATTTCTCGAAATGTAGATCCTATAAAAGCCCCCAAAAGCAGAGAGCAACGAGCTATAATTTTCAATAGTCGACCTAATCCATACATTATCGTTAGGAATGCATATATAATGAATTTGAAACTTTTAAAAATAAGTTTTACACACCATAACATAATGACGATGAGAATGACGATCAACACATACATAACGTATTGAACGAGAGGTGGATAGCACTTAAAATGTTTTATAACATCATAACGCAGGAGGCAATGTCGTAATTGGCAGACTGTTTTGCCCATCACATGTACAAGTCCTGTGACCACTTTGCCGCTGGGATGGATGTATGTAACCTGTAAGTCGGTTTTGTAGGCGAGTAGTTCAAATGGTATATGTATAATGTTATCTAAAGGAACATTCACGACGTGTTCAAAGTCTTCGCTACGTAAAATCACTTTTCCTGCATCAGGAAGATGAAGTAAAGGGTCCTCAAATGTAAAGGACAAGTTTCTTTGCGAAAATGTAGCTTTTTCTCCTTCTAATAGATGACGGCGGAATTTATTTGAATTGGGAATGTGACGTTTATCAAAGTAGCAGGTTTCTAAAATGATGATGTCAGGATTAGAGATAATATCGTCTGGCAAAACAGCTAAAAGATCTATTTTTTCAAAAGTCATGTCGCAGAAGCAATCGCTGTTATTGGTGCAGGGGCGCAACTTGCAGAAATCAGAGGTACCCTGACAATTCTTTTCGTCACATTCGCAGAATTTTCTATCTTTCGTGAAACAATTGTAGGCAGTGGATGTAGCATCAATAACATCCCGTGAGCTGCGGAGAATATATGTAGTGGGTATTGTTAGTTGATAGTCTTTCTTAATTATGAAAGTTTTATTGATAGTTAAACAATGACTACAGTCATGAAAATGGCATGCATTGGGCGGTATGTCTAATTTATTCCAAATGTTTTTAGGGATTTTTCCACACACAAACTCGTTAGCAAAGTGGCATTGTAGTCCAGACTTATGTCGCTGACGCGACGGAGTGGCTACTTCCAATATTATGCAGATAAGTAGAGCTGTAAATTGAAATAAACAGGCTCTTAATTTAATATTTCCGAGCAAAAGACAAACAGTTATGCAGAACAATAACAATTTTAATTGCAAATTATATTTTTTAAATAATATCTTATCTAATTTTTTTTTTTTTTTTATTATTATTATTTTTTTTTTTATTTATTTAATTAGTAAGAAAAGGTAAAAGTAACATTAAGGAAAATTCCTTTCATTCAAGCAATGATTCTGTGTTGTGGGAAAAGAAATTGGAATGTATAAATATGTGAACCTGTAAAGTTTAATTCATTATAAGGAAAGTAAGAAAAAAAAAACCCGCTTTGATCTGGAGATAACGTTAAAGGAAATGAAATATGTGCAGAAATTAATTCATAACTAAAATAATGTATACTTTAAGTAATGTAGTTATTAATAGTACAATACATAATCCGTCAATAAATCTAACGTTCTAACAAATTTTTACCCCTGCAATTGGCCATTTTGCAAGGATAAATAACAACAAACGATTTGAAATATTCTAAGATTATGATTAGTTATTTAACGGAATTGTTTGAAATTTATTAACATGCAGTTGTATGTATGTAACTTGATATATGTTACAACTGCAATAATGAAAAACATTAAATAGGTATGGTCAATGTTTATAAATATAAACAAAAAAAAATTTTTAAAACAAGTAAGGTTTAACTGTATAGATTTTTATTTATTTATTTTTTTTTTTTTTTTATTATTAATTAATTAATTAATTTATTTATTTATTACTATTATTAATATTATTATTATAAACAAATTTACTATAAGTCGCTCTTGAGCCGGTTCAAATTTATGAGAATCGATGTACTTAATTAGTATAATATAATAAGATTGAGAGTGAAGGTAGACAATCCTAGAATAAAGTAGGAAAAAAAATTACTCTATGTACACTTAATAAGTTATCAAAATTCTTTCTACATGTGATAAGACTGTTACATAACGTATAGTTTGCCTAAATAAGAAATACTTCTCTCGATAGGGTTTACTCACAATAAAACTCCGCCTTGTCTCATTACTAAATTCCAAAATTAGTAGTTAATTAGCTAATTAATACATTAGAATCTTAAAATTGAACTTGTAACATACTATAGTAAAATTCATACACACAATGTCGGTATGAAATAATATAATGTATAAGATAAGTATCATATGTTTCCTAATATTCAAATGCAATTCTCAAAACTATAATGAATTACTTAATTAAATCACTTGAATAAAATACAATAAGTCTAAAATAATACTAAAATATGTACATATGTCTGTACGAGATAACATAATGAATTTATTTTGACGTACAGTAACTAAATTCAAGACATGAATAAAAAAATTAGTCAATTAGCTAATTTCCTCAGTAATATAAAACGTACATTTGAATTGTAAATTAATATAACTAAGTAAGTACATTGAACTTTTATACATGATAAGTACTATGCGCTAAATGAGTATTATACCTTAACTGTAAATAAAGTATAATTCCAAAATTGATAGCAAAGTGATTAATGCAGTAAATAATGAAATTTAGATTCAAACTCTAAAATGATACACTAGAATATGTACAAATGTAAGAAATATAATGCCTTAAGGAGTATCGTGGCATAGTTCATAAATAAAATAATTTTGCTAAATTATAGATAAATAACGAAAAAGTATTAAATAAAGATCCAGAATCATATGATGAATTACATGATAAATATAACTCCTCGATTATAGTTAGCTAAAAAAAAATTACATTAAAATAAAACCAAATTTCAAATCACATAGTAGTGATAAACGCTCGAATATGTACATTTTAATGTTTGTCCCCTACGTTCGAATAAAATACTATCTTAACATTTCTTAACTCAGAAAAGTAAAAGGAAAATTGTAGGCCTCATTCTCTCTCTCTCTCTTTTTCTCTTTCTTAACACGTATAGTAACAAATGCTTAACAATAAGGATGGAAAGTTAGTCACTATTTCGTGATGTCTAAGGCCCATTGAAGAAAACGCTGAGGGTCATAGCGGGGCTGTATTTGTCTCAAGTCATAAGGATATGTTTGGGAAGTGTGCGTGGCATCCCTTACTGGATCGTATATAATAGTTTCATTGCTATCATCGCCTGAAGCGAGAGTGGTATCTGGTACCTGGGAAATGCTATTCATACTGTCATCATTGTTGTCTTCTGTAAGTGTTTCACCTGAGGGTGAATATGATACGATTTCTTCACCTGCGTTGTGTTGGGGTTCAGCATTAATTGTGCTTGGGGCAGGCCATAAGATTTCTATGTCTGGGGTGTCGTCAAAGATAGCATGTGTCTTTTTATTTTGTGGGGGTATTTCACAATGCTGTTTTTGCACTAAAGAATGGAATAAGTCCAGTTCTGGTTTTCTCGCAGTGAAAGGAATAAGTCTTTGTGCATGGACCTTTGTACTTCGAGCCGAAGGATTCGATGGGTCTATGATTGTGAAATCAACTTTATTGTGAGCCTTTTTTACTTCATAGGGACCAACGTTTAAACGCCGTTTAGTCGTTAATTTATTCCTGTCCGTGCTTCTATTATTTAAAAATACTAAATCACCAGGAGAAAATTTACGGTACCTAGAAAATTGATGTTGGTAATTTTCCTGTTTAGTGGTTGCCCTCAAGATATTTTCTTTAACTTTTCGATTTACGTAATTTAATTGAGATGCTTTTTTAGCTACGAAATCTGCATGTGATACATGTTCAACTGGGCGTCTTTCATTAAGTATATCTGTCGGTAAAATCGGTTCGAATCCCAATTGTATAAACGCCGGTTTTTCGTTAGTTGCGGAATGTACCGTATTGTTATATATTAAGGCGTAGTAGTCGATAAAATCGTCCCATTGTGATGTCTCTTCAGCAAAAATTGCGAGTGATTTTTTTATATTTTTGTTTATTGCCTCCGCCGATCCATTTCCAGATGGATGTTGAGGTGATGTAGTTAATTTAGTTACGCTAAATTTCTCACATAAGTACTTAAATACTTCGGATGTAAAGCACGAGGCGTTATCAGTGAGATATCTCGTGGGAATTCCATAAGTACAAATGTATTCTAAGACGCAGTCAGCGGTGTAACGTGTTGTAGTGTTCGGTACAGCATAAAGTTTAATAAATTTAGAAAAATGATCTATGAATGTTAGGATATATTGGTTTCCTTTATCAGTTTTGTGGAAAGGCCCAATGTAATCACCGCTAATGAATTCGTTAACTCTTGATGGGAGATAGTGTCGTTCTAATGGAACAGGAAATAACTTATTTGGTGACCTAAATGCGGCACACTGTTTACAAGAATTAACAAAGTGTTTTGTATCGGAATACATATGTTGCCAAAAGTATTTTTCACGTATAGCATGATAAGTTTTTAGAACTCCGAAATGCGCCAAATGGTTTGCAGTTAGAATATGTGGTTTAAATTTATCTGGAACAACTATTTGTTCTACTTTTGTGGATTTCCGAATTCGTGGTATTGAAGCTTTATGTAACAGTAAGCCATCACGTATGAAATAATCGGTAAAATTTTGAGAATCACCTTTAGATGGATTTCTCAACGTTGAAATAATTAATGAAAGTTTTTTATCTTCGCCCTGGGCTAATTTAATATCTTCAATCGTGGGAAGGTCGATTTGAATGGCATTTACGTTGAATAGTTCCGATTTATAAGTTTTTGTATTATTTTCCATGTCTACATAAAAAAGAATGTACGCTTGCTTATTAAGAACGTCTTCTATCGTTACTTTTTCGACTTTTTCATCATCCAATATATACCAATCGCCGTATTTATCCTTATTATAACAATAGTAATGTCCGTTTTCCGTTATTTCACTGTCGTGAACAATAACTGCATTGAGAGAATACCATAGTGGCTTATCACTCTTCTTATTAGTCATGTAAGGTCGAATATTTAATTTCTCAGGATAAGGTACAAATGTTGTTATTTTATTTGTTTGCGAATTCGAAAATTTGAATCTATTGAAATGAATCGTTAATATTTTGGGATTTTTTGAAATAGACGTAACTTTATTTGCTTTACCAGTTAGTTTACAATTAACACAGCGATAATTATCTGATAAATATTCTACGTTCGTAAAACGTTGTAACGAATTTTCAAGTGAATCAATTTCTTGTGTAATAGCTAAAGAAATATTCTTAAATAATTCAAAAGTAATGCTTTTCTTATTACAATATAAACATTTTACCTCACTCTGAAAATTACCTCCAAATAAAGATGTAATTGGATTATTAATGCTGGTGATGTTCAAAGTTTCATTCGTATGATTTTTAGCAACATTTTCTAACATACAGATAACCTGAAGAAGAAATTCCTGTGCATCCGATTGTTTATTCATTCGAAACTGTGTACTGATTTTGGTTAAATTCTCGTATAATTCTAGTGGTTGATTAACCTTCCCTATGTTTTTAACAACTGAAGTTAGATGTCTCTTTAATGAACATATCATACAAAATTTTGTATTTTCACAATTTATAATGTCATGTGATAAATAATCTGTCAATGGAGACAAATACATAAGACATTGCAGTACAACATTCATAAAACACGAATTTCCTAGGTTCTCTAAGCCTGTGCCATTTTCAATAAACTGATCTGTGTTGGTTTGAGTTTCGCCGCCGCAATTCATTGTATTTACGTGTTTAACATTATCGGTGCTTGTACTTGCTAAAGTTTTTATGTTTTCTTTCAGTTTTGTTTCGTGTGTATTGGCATTAGCGTACTTAGGTAGGGTAACATTTTTCGTTTCTATTACTGAATTATCAAAATAATCACGCGAGAGTATATCAGCGACAATATTTTCTGATGAAGATATATGTTCGAAGGTGTAATTATAATCAGCGAGGAACGTGAACCATCTGGCGACGCGATTTCCCGGACATTCTAATTTAGACATTTCGGTTAAACTTTTGTTATCGCAACGTATAAGAAAATGTCTTCCGTACAGGTAATGTTTAAAAGTAGAAACACAACAAACAATAGACATAAGTTCTTTTTCTAAGATAGTATATCTCTTTTGTGTTGGGTTAAGTTTCTTTGAAAAGTAGGCAATTGGGCGGATTATTCCGTTTTTGTCCGTTTGCCCTAGCATTCCTCCCAAAACATTGTCAGACGCGTCCGCTGATAAAACGAATTGTTTCTCATAATCAGGGTGAATTAGTATAGGCGGTCGTGAAAGACATTCTTTAAGTATATCAAATGAGGTTTGTGCTTCTTTCGTCCAGCGGAAACGTGCGTTTTTTTTTGTGAGGTCAGTGAGTGGGGCGGATAATTGCGAAAAATTTTTAATGAATTTTCTGTAATAAGAAACAAGACCAACAAAACGTCGTATTTTTTTAACCGTATTCGGTGGCGGAAAATCTCGTATTTTGATTATATTTTCTTCTATCGGTCTTATGCCTTCTGCGTTTAATTTATGTCCCAGGAAGTTAATTTCGGGTAACATAAAAGAACATTTTTCCGGGTTGATTGTAATTCCAAATAGCCGGAATCTTTCAAAGAGTAATCTCAATTTGTGGAGCATTTCGTCTACTCCGTTCGATCCCATGGCAAAATCATCAATGTAATTAGAAATTTCAAGATCTGATAATGGGGCCAGTATTTGATCCGCTAAATCTGCGAATACCTCTGCTGAAGCATTTAAGCCCTCAGGGGTAGTTACATAACAAAAATTCCCTTTAGGGCTGCTAAATGTTGTATAGTCACGATCTTTAACTTTTAACGGTATTTGCCAGAACGAACTACTTAAATCAAGGGTTGTAAACATTATTTTTCTTTTTAACCTGTCTAACAAATGTTGTATTATTGGTAGTCTATGCCTGGGGTATTTTACGTGCGCGTTTAATTTGCGATAATCCACTACAAGTCGCCATTTTTGTTTTAGAGGGTCACCCGTTGGATTTTTCTTTTTTATTAAAATAAGTGGAGAACTAATATGTGAGTTGGAACGTTCGATAATATTTGCAGCTTCTAATTCCGATAACTGGCGATTCACTTCGTTTTGCAGCGCTTCTGGTATACGGTAGGGCTTAATTGATGGTAATTTATCATCGTCAACATGTAGGTTGGGCTGTATTGCTTCAGTTCTACCTATAGTATACAAGCGCTTACTAAATATATCAGCAAATTCCATAAGTAAATCTAGTAATTTATTTTTCGTTACTTCGTCTAAATGTTCTAAATTAAAATCAGAGGGTTTTAATTCATTTTTCCTGAGTTGCCGAATTACTTCTATATTTCTTGTATCGAAATTACTGCTAATTGTCCCGATTTTCGTATTTTTATTAATGGGAATGGGAGAATCGGAAAGATTAGATATATTTACTGTTATCTGTCTTTCAGTAGTAACCGGGCATACATTATTAACAAATTTAATGTTTTGATTTTTTAAGTTTGAAAAAATTTTAATTGAATCTCCCTTCTTTATAGTTTTGTTTAATGATAATTCAATATTTCTAGATTCACCAGCTTTTAAAATAACATTCTTCGGAAGATATGCATAAGTTGTCTGATTAACTTCTCCGTTTGTTAGTGCGTCGTGTATGTTAATAACAGCACTTTCTGATTTAATTGTGTCTGTGTTAAAACAGATGGTAAATTTTTTTGATTTTAAAAAATCGTAACCAATTATTGCATCGTAATAATCGGATAAGGGATTGTTAACGATATAAATCTTATGCTGATAATGTTTATTACCAATGTTGATGGGTAATGAAACGCAGTTTGTGATCTCTAAGTTTCCTCCTGTCACCGATGTAATTTGAGCGTCGATTTTTAATTTTTTAACTCTGTCGTCATTTTTTATTTGTTGAAAAATTCTATTATCTAAAAGAGTGGCCGATGCACCCGTGTCGATCAAAGACTTGACTAAAATTCCCGCTAATTTTAAATTAACTACCGGCAAAGTATTTTTTCGTTCATTCTTTAAAGAATTATACTGTATCATTTGCGTATTTACCTTTTCAATAAAAGCTTTCTTCTGCCCTTTAAAAAGATTCTTGTGGGTCAGGGAACCTACTCGCCCAGGGCTATTGAGAGGGAGGGCTCCCTTTAATAGTTTCCCGAGGTTTTACTATCTCGATATTCACGGTGTTGATTTGGACGCCGTCCTCTATTGTTATTGTGTGAGGAATAAGAGGCTCGGTCATTCCTTCTATACCCATTATTTCTGCCTCTAAAATTGTCCCTGTTAGCCGGATTGTAAAAACAGTCGGAAGTAAAGTGTGACTTGTGACATATTCTGCAGGTGGGGACATTTCTTTGAGTGAAATTTCTATTTTGTGTATAGCGTGGATATGCTGAACCGCGTTGAAAAGAAGGACGAGCGGAACAATTGGTATATGCTCGAGGCGGGTCTTGCCTTGTTTGTAATTTTAAGCTTTCAACTTCTTTACTCAAAGCATTTATCATTTCCTGAGTGTTCAAGGCGTGGGCTTCAAGAATGTTTTTAATCTCACTGTTATTCGTAGTCGTAGACATATTATTTACAATTTGTTCGACGGGTGAATCAACAGCATTTATTTCATTAGATTGCAACAATTGTGCAAAATCCACTGCGTTTTGGAACGTTTTAGGGTCTTTTAATATTACCGATTGTTTGAATGTTCCGTGCAAACCGTCGATAAATTTTGCTAATTTCGTTTGTTCAAAAATTGTTTTAATAGCATCATTTGTTAAATCCGGAGAATTGAAAAAATTTTCCGTTGCAAGACTGACTTTGGCTGCATAAGTCTTAACTTGCTCATTCGGAAGCATCTTACAGTTCGAAAACTGTTTTTGTCTAGCACTTAGACTATATTGAGTGTCAAAATATGACAAGAATTTCTTTTTAAATTCGTCATAATCTTTCTCGCTATTCAAATCAGGTGAATGGATTATATTAGTTAATGCGTCTCCACGAATTCGCGACCTCATTATTAGTAATTTCTCGGGTTTTGTACATTTAGCCAATTCAGTAATATTTTCTAAATTTTCTACGAAAAATTTCGGCGTTATCGATGAAAGGTTATCGAATTGTGGAATTACGTTTTGAAATCCTGCAATTTTTCGAATAAGGGCCTCCGAGTCTTCTTTATTTTTGTCGGTTAGACACATTTTTATAATTACTTAAAATTCCAGAAAATACGATAGTAGTATATCTTAAAATTCGTTGCAATTAGAATATAGCATTAATAACGCAGGAAAATTTTACTTGATCTGCAATAATCGTATAATAATAATCTAATAATAGTAATAATATCAAGTAATATCAGTATTAATATCTCAGAATATAAATAAAAGACTAAGAGTAGAGATAAAACGTGGAGAAAATAAAATAATTATCATGGTATTGTAATCAGGAAAATATCATAATTAAAAAAAAATATCTCATTAGTAGTCATCGAACTAGTAAATGATTAATCAAATACACAAATATGGAACCAGATACTGATTATATTAAAAAAAAAATTCCATCTTTCGTATAAGTAAAAGTTTATAAATTAATTCATCATGAAATCATTTTTAAAATTCATATAATGTAATAAGAAAGTTGTAATAAGACAGTAATTTCTAAAATTAATTAAAATTAATATTGATTATTTTCTCACTTACGTATCATAATAGATTATACTTTCTGATGCATATTATAAGAAAATTATAAAACAAAACAAACTCTATGACGCTTAGAAAAGTACAAGGTAAAATAAATTGATAATAAAATAAAGACGTATTTAAATGTACATTATTCACAAGGTTATATTTTATAAAAAATTTATTTTATATTATTTATTTTTAATTTAATTTATTTGTTATTATTATCACAAAATTTTCACGTTTTCTTGAAGATAAATAAGAATGTTTACAAATGTCATTAGATAATAAATGTTTTTCTAACTTCCAACGTTCAAAGGTATAAATTGAAGAAAAAAGAATATTATAATGCAATATATTTAAATATAAAAAGAAGATATTGTAAAATATAATTATTTTTCAAGAAAATTTTCACGTTTTCATTGTAAGAAATATTTTCCGAATTCCAAAATTCAGAAAAGGAAAAGAAAATTTATAATGACATATTTAAATGCAAAAAAAATTAATTTAAAAGGCAGTTATTTCTCAGTAAGATTTTCAAATTTTCTTAGTAATAAAATATAAATGTTTTTAAATATTATTAAAATATAAATATTTTTTCAAATTCTTAAAGTTCAGTAAAGAAAGAAATTTATATTGATATATTTTAAATATAAAATAAAATATTTCAAAATATAGTTATTTCACAATAAATTTTTCAGATTTTCTTAATAAGTAATAATAAATGTTTCAAATATCATTAAGTAATAAATAATTTTCCCAAATTTTCAAAGTGCAGAAATAAAGAAATTTATCAAAAGGAAAATATTTTACAATACAGTTATGTCTCAATAAATTTTTACGCTTCCTTAATAGTAAATAATAAATGTTTCAAATGTTATTAGGTAATGAATAATTTCCCAACTTTTCAAAGTGTAGAAAAGAAAGAAAATTTATAAAAGGAAAAGTATTTCACAATATAGTTATATCTCAATAACTTTTTTTTTTTTTTTTTTTTCTTAATGGTAAATAATAAATGTTTCAAATGTTATTAGGTAATGAATAATTTCCCAACTTTTCAAAGTGTAGAAAAGAAAGAAAATTTATAAAAGGAAAAGTATTTCACAATATAGTTATATCTCAATAACTTTTTTTTTTTTTTTTTTTTTTTTTTTTTTTTAATGGTAAATAATAAATGTTTCAAATGTTATTAGGTAATGAATAATTTCCCAACTTTTCAAAGTGTAGAAAAGAAAGAAAATTTATAAAAGGAAAAGTATTTCATAATATAGTTATATCTCAATAATTTGTTTCTTTTCTTAATAGTAAATAATAAATGTTTCAAATGTTATTAGGTAATAAATAATTTCCCAAATTTCAATTTTCGGAAGAAAAAAAAGAAATTTGTAATATGTTTAAATATAGAAGAAAATATTTCAAAATATAGTTATTTCCGAATAAAATTTGGTAAGAATTAATAATAAATGATCTTAAATGTTATTAAGTATGAAATAATTCTTAAGGGTGATCATCACTTATATTTTCCTTATACTGCTAATGCTATATTTTTAACATCAGAATTGCGCATTTACTATTGAACCGATTTATTTAAAAAAAATTTTGGTGATAAATATGACTTATTTCTTTGAAACGACGCACATTTCATAAGTGAGATGTAATTACCCTTTTTTTAATTTAAATTTAAAAATTTTTAATTTGTTTCCAATAGATTTCACCAGAGGGCACTACGGGTGCTGCAGATTTTCGGCATAGGTTACAAAACGATTGTTTCAGGCAGTTTTTATATATTTTCTTGTTAATTGTTGTCATTATCTTGTTATAAATTTAATAAGGGGTATTTTTTACACGATATTATATAAAAAATATCGTTCAACACGCATTTTTGCCTTTGCTGCAGTAATTTCATTCCCAGCTGTCATGTCAGAAAGACAAATTTTTCCAAATTTTCAGCAACCCTAAAACACTTCCGTTGAGATTTCCGATATCACCTTTTTCTGTACGCTTGCCTTTGAAACTTTGAAAGGGAAGGGAATGGGAGGAGGGGGTAGGGGGTTACATTTGTGGTCATTTGCTTTTCTCTCTGTAAAAGGAAATTTGTCTGCTTTGTAGAAAGCATTTATTGAATCTGGGAAAGGGAACTGTTGGTTGACCCCTGACCTCCTGACCCACTCTCTATGTTCTGAAGGTTTCAGATTTTCAGTATAACTAGGTTTGCGAAGGGATATCTTCAAAATGGGTAACTTTCTGTTAGCGAAAGTTTTACTTTCTAAAAATAAAGTGAAGCAGGCGATTTTTGTTTCTTTGATTTTTCCCTTCAAATACATTCGTTGTATAACTTTTCCCTTTAAAAAAATAGTTTTCATTCTTGTTACCTTTAGTTGACATTGCATTAGATGTACACAATTTTTAATTGAAAGAAATTAATGTACATTTTTGTGTGAAAGAGAATTTAACGTCTAAACAATGTAAATTGCGCCCAATGTAAATTCGACACACATAAGTAAGCCGAATACCAAATATTCGGTCGGCTGAATACTCCAATGTTCCAGGGTTAAAATATTAAAAGGTTAAATATTAAAATCGCTTTATCTCATATTTAATACAAATGCTGCCTCAATTTTAATTTTTTCTCTAACTTTTAACTTTATTCCTATTTTTATGAACATTACTTTCTCACAAGTAAACTTCACACTAAAAAGAGAAGGGAAAAAAATCTATTTCGAATTATTAAATAAGATTATAATTTTAATACTTGTAAATAACATTGGCTTTCTCTGTGAATTAAAATAAATTAATACAAATTTCGTTTCTACCACTTTTCGTAATATCATATTTCAGATAAAGCAGTGTAAGTCTGATAAAAATATCGTAACAATATCTTTACTATAATTAAAGTTGGGGAAAAAATTCAAGTTCGGCTTGAAGTGAAATACTCTGTATTTGAATAAATGGATTAGAACCTGGTTTCCTATACAAAAACTGTCTGAATGAAACTGTAAAGTAAAACCTATATTATAAATTCTTTGTAGACTTTTCAATTGCGTAAAATGTGTAAACTGTATCACGTCTTATTTATTTATAATCGGCTATGCACTCTTGAATCCTCGAACACTTTTTTTTTTAATTTCTGAAGGAAACGGATATGTATTTCGAATGAAACTGTAAAGTATGACCTACATTATGAATTCTTTGTATAGTATAGATTATTCAATTGCGTGAAATGTGTAAAATGTATTATGTCTTATTTATTTATAAGCAGCTCTATTATTATTATTATTATTATTTTGCTGTAAGGGTTGATCCTATAAAAAACTTGCCAGTATAAAAGTTGTAGATAATATTAAGAGGATTAATAATACATTTAAGCGGATTTGATATCTTGTGAATTGACAAAGTTATGAATTTTTTTCTTCTGAAACCCTTCCTTTTCCCCTCCTCGGGGCCATTTTTAATGATATCAAAAATCTGTCATACATAAATTTTTGGCCGTTTTCCTAGAAGTAATAATAACTTTAAACGGATTCGATACGTATCATAATTAAGATTTATGGGATTTTCTGTTTTCACAAAAAGGCCTCCCCCCCCCCCCCCTTGGTTCGATTTTGCCCATTAACAAACTTGACAGAGATTTTATGCCCCTTGATTCTATGTATCAGTTTGGAAGACATTTATGTAGAATTTTTCAAGTTATCGTGTCCATAAAAAAGTTGCATAGATAGATTGATAGATAGATAGGTAGATAGATAAAGTTTTGAACTGGGGGTGGTTTTGGGTTCTGGGAGTCATGATCGGTGTAGATCTGCAAAAATTTTCCAGAAATTCCAGCAGAGTGGAGAATGTAATAGGTAGTATTTCTTACGAAATCTTAAAAAAAAATGATCAAACACTAAACACGTTGTCCGATAAAAATGAGTACAGTTCTTACGACAGTTGATATATCATATGCGCCAAATGGGAGCTCAATCAAAAGCAATGTTTAGACGCTATTGTGTTCACTCACATATATACAAATACATATATAGGCATCATCATAAAAGTACCATAAAAAGACACACATGGTCTGAAAACGAAAAAATACCAACATTCACGTATACATTACGGAATAATTGTAAAAAATATCAAACCTTCAACATTTAAAGACATCCTCAAAATGTAAAGATATATAAATATTTCCATAATAAGGTTTTTATAATGATTACAACCATTTTCCCAGCAGTAGATGTGATCGAAAAGTAAAAATGTAAATGAAAAACTAAGAATCACTGGCCACATCAGTTATGTTCTTAGTAACATTAAGATTTCTTTATAAAAAAATTAATTTGGCAGATTTAAATATGATATAATATACACATGAATTGATGCCACACAATCCTAAAATGTACGTGTACCAAAGAAAATATAAATTCTACAGATAAGGTAATTATAAATTTACCAGTACACCTGTGCGATGATTTCGCACTGCAGTCTAATATTTTTTAGATGCAAGTTTAAATTTCTAAAGAAAAATTAAGGATGAAAATATCTGCAAACAACATTAGTCAAGCCAGAATATCATGTCATTCATCCCATCAAAATTGAAGTAAAAATTAATCAAAGATAGCAAGAGGCACGCACGAGAAAAAAAAAATAACAATCGTAATTTAACTTCATTGGAAGATGACGTCATCCACTTCGGGAAAAACACGGGACAAAAAAAAATAAATTGAGCACATATAAAATAGAATTTAATATAATATAACATAACATACATTTTAGACTACACGTAAAATACCACTGCTTCGATCGATCGATGGTGTCTTTTTCTCCAAACATTTGAATTTGAATTTTGCTTTTTAATCATAAATATAAAATAAACCCGTGCGTCCCGCTTTATCTTTTATTGTGCTATTTATTTATTTATCTTTAATTATTCTTGAGCACAATATAATGTAGTATATATATTTTTTTATGGCAACAATGATTTGAGGAAAAAAAAATCATTTCATTGAAAAAAAAAATGCTGATATAATTTTTAATTAACTGTAATTTTTAATCAAAAAACGTGTTTTAAAGAAATGTGAGTATACTATGTCAGAAGCTGTTCAAAAACCTTTCGAATGATAGCTCATTCATTTTTGTGCATTTTGTAAATGCATAGAAAAAGGGATGTTGGCAACAGAAATAATACATATGATTAACTCATGTAAAATTTTAAAGCATATGTAAGTACAAGGAAGTCAGAAATGATAACTCATTGTATGATAAATCTAAAACTTCTAATATGAAAAATTACATAAATTTTTATTCTTAAAATGAAAGCCTATATAAAATATTAAAATACATACAATTAGGTATAATTGCAAATCAAGTAATTTATATATGAAAAATCCCTGACTGCTCGGCCTACAGGCACTGGTAGATCGTGGGGCGCCTGTATGTTGGGAATTGCGGAAGAAATGACCTTTTTGCCATGATGCGGCAGTTGGAACCGCCTACTTCAAAACCTAACTTGTTTGCAGGCGGAGCCAACAGGGATTTTTTTTTTTCTGCTATAAGAGTTGGTCCTATAAAAAACTTGTCAATATAAAAGTTTTAGATAATATTAAGAGGATTTATAATAAATTTAAGCGGATTTGAAATCTTGGGAATTGACGAAGTTATGATTTTTTTCTTCTAAAACCCCCCTTTTTTCCCGCCCTCGGGGCCATCTTTAATTATATCAAAAATCTGTCATACATACATTTTCGGCCCTTCTCCTAAAAGTAATAATAACTTCAAACGGATTCGATACGTATCATAACTAAGATATAATGGGTTTTTTTCTGTTTTAAAAAAAGCCCCCCCCCCCACCCCCTGGTTCGATTTTGCCCATTAACGAACTTGACCGAGATTTTATGCCCCTTGATTTTATGTATCAGTTTCGAAAAGATGCGGGAGTTGGAACCGTCTACTTCGAAAAATAACGTGTTTGCAGGCAGAGCCGGCAGGGATTTTTTTGTTTTTTATTTTTTTTTGCTATAAGGGTTCGTCCTATAAAAAACTTGTCAATATAAAAGTTTTAGATAATATTAAGAGGATTACTAATACATTTAAGCGGATTTGATATCTTGTGAATTGACGCAGTTATGATTTTTTTTCTTCTAAAACCCCCCTTTTTTCCCGCCCTCGGGGCCATTTTTAATTATATCAAAAATCTGTCATACATACATTTTCGGCCCTTCTCCTAGAAGTAATAATAACTTTAAACGGATTCGATACGTATCATAATTAAGACATTATGGGGTTTTTTCTGTTTTCACAAAAAGCCCTCCCCCCACCCTCCCCCTTGGTTCGATTTTGCCCATTAACGAACCTGACCGAGATTTTATGTATCAATTTGGAAGAGATTTGTGTAGAATTATTGCAGTTATCGTATCCATAAAAAAGTGACATAGATAGATAGATAGATAGATAGATAAAGTTTTGAACTGGGGGTGGTTTTGGGTTCTGGGAGTCATGATCGGCGTAGATCTGCAAAAATTTTTCAAAAATTCCAACTTAGGTGAGAATGTATAATAGGTAGTATTTCTTACGAAATCTACCTAAAAAATAAATCGGTCTCTTATCACAGTTATTTTGTAATTTATTTTTAGTTTATATAATTCCTGTAATAAATCAAACTGTGTATTAAATTTTTTATTACTTTAAGGCGATTTTGATGTTAAAAAATAGTAGAAGGAAAACAGTGTAAAAGTTGGCAGCTATGCAAACATCGTAGAATAGCTTTCACGTGTATCAAATGGTACTGTTAGTAAATGTATTGCTGCTAGCGATTTTCTGATTCATTTTTAAGCATAAAAGCATAATACTACTTGCAAGCATGATTATTGAAATGATTGAACAGTTCTTTATTTTCAAATAAAGGAATTACATCTTGAGCTATAGGCTATTATTGTCTAAGGACGGCAATTTGTTCCTTTCCTGCGCTGTCACGTCCTGAAATTCAGTTTAAAATGACAACTTTGACAGCATTATTTGAAAATCTTTTGCCTTTACAGGAAAATGAAAAAAATATATATTACATAGTTTCTTAATAAGTTTGTGAATAACAAGTAATATAATTTTTTTTTTTTAAAGTCAATTCCTACTTTTTAATCATAAATATATAAAATAAACCGTGCAGCATTAATGTCCCACGTTATCTTTATTGAACATTATTTTATAATCTTCGTTGCGGTATTTTATTTCTGTGGCATCACTCATTTGAGATAAATCTTTCATTTCATTTATGAAAACAATGGGAGGAATTTTTTTCTCCCATTTAAAACTAAAATTAATTAATTAAATTTATTGAATGAATTAATATTTGAAAAAACTGTATTAACATAAAGTGTCATCCACTACAAGTTTTAAAAAAATTATTTGAACTTGAGTGGATGAATAGAAAATATTTTATTAACGATTGAAAATTTAAACAAGATATATATAGAGAGAGTGTGAGCTAATAGTAGGAATTTAAAAAAATCAATTAAAAAATGTGTCAGAAAGTGCACAGTTTGGATTTCAGAACAGCCTTAAGTAAATAAAATGTATATGCAAAAAAATTAAGTCAGAAAATAAAACAAATGCATTATGTAATAATATTTAATAAAATATATTTACTGATAATTATCATATATTTAAAATTCTAAATATTTTTTGTGTTTAATCAAATTTATATTTACAAAGCTTCGCTTAATCTTGATTACTTTTTTTTTTCAATTTCGGTTCGGATTACTGGGTTTCTATTGATATGGGTAAGCAGAAATATTGATGTACAATGCTCTCCCCCCCCCCCTCAAAAAAAACAACAACAACAACATTGAACCATTAATTTGGATAGCTAAATACATTAGCAATTTAACTCCAAATTTGAGGAAATATAATTAAAACATATCAATATTTCGGAAATTCTGAATCTAGATCCTTTAATTTAAAAGCGTTATTGTTATTTAGCGCAGCTATTTTCCTCCTGTTACATTACAAAATCCCTTTTTAATTATAGCTAAACCCTGTGTTTCTCTCAATAACTTGAGATTACAATTGACCAGTCGATATCTATTAAATTTAAAAAAAAAAAAAAAAAAAAAAACTGGCTTAAACCGCGCTGAGATTTGCATGGGCTGAAATATTCGCAACTGGGCCCGGCCCGAATTAAGCCATCTTGTTCCGGAGGCCCCAGAAAGTAAAGTCCAAAACCAAAACCCATCCTCTATACAGATCTATAACCAAAAGCTAATCTCTAATCTTCTAATTTACATTTACTTGGCACAGAGCCTCTGTGTTTACTCAGAATCGGCTTCAAACGGGAAGTGACGTTTCCTAGAAAATAGGGCTACCAAGAACAGAAGTTATTCGCCCATGCGAAAGTCAGCGCCATCTATTGAGTAAAGGTGATTTTCATAATATCTGACGCTCCTTTTTAACAATCAGTTCTTTTCCTGTAAACATCTTATGTTCTTTTCATGACATATATGTATTTTGCGTATTTTAAAGAATACTCCAGGAATAAAATATACATCAATTCTTTATAAGTAACATACACCATTATAATGTATTTGAACCATTGCTTGAAATTGTATGCATGAACTCTTAGAGTATGTATATCACTATTATTACTCCTTTATTAAATTACTTATAAAGCGTGTAGAATCATTGCTTGAATGAAGTAAAATAACGTACAGCATCAAGTACAGATGGCATTCTTCAATATTTTTTTTTTTTTTTTTTTTAAATTCTCTTAAAATTACAAATCCTTAATTTATTTATTTTATTTTATCTATTTATTTTCATTATTCATTGAACCCTTTTATTTTTACAATTTCCATTAGTTTGTGAAAAGGGAGTTACGTATTTAAATTTTATTTTACTTTATTTAATTTGCTAAGTTTAAAGAAAATTTCAGTTTGCAAATTATTAAATAAATAGTGCTTAAAGCACACTGTCACGGGAACCATTGCTCGGGTACGCTCCTTCTGTTCTCCTCATCTTATATTGAATTCATATATTTAAATTACATTGAAACTAATTAGGCCGTATGTCTCACGTAAAGTGATCCCAGATTCAGGAGCATACTCGAGATCTAATATACAAGAAAGAAACATTTAAATAAAGCAAACTGAAATTGATTAAATTGAATTTATTTTAAAAGATTAACATATTTAAATACATAAGTGTAAATCATTATGCATAGTTTAACGTACTTAACAGTAAACTCGACCGTATGTTTTAATAATATATTTACCACCGAGAATGCCTCATCGCGTAATTAATATCAGTTTAAGTAATTAAATATAATGCAGAAATTTGCTCGGAATTAAAAGCCTGCTTACCCCTTATACATCTGGTAGACATCATCATCATCTAGGGGGTCCAAAATCCAATTCCTGATATTGGCGGTTGGCGGTTTCACACAACAAAAAAAACTTATATTTTTCACCTAAAAATCACGGGTTACAAATACCCTGAGGACACTACTCCAAGATCATCTTTCTGAGAACCTTTTTCTCTATCCGCAATTTCCCTTTTGCCCCTGGTCATCTCCTTTTTCTTACTTAACTATTTAGTAATCCTTACACCCTTTTTTCTCCCCTAAATCTCGTCGTCCAATCCTTTTTTCTCATCCTGACCCCCATTTCAAGACAGCATTTTACTGGATTTTCCTATAAACATATTTCGCTTTACATTACCATAATTTTGGATACATTAAATACTTCCCCCTCTCTGGCCAAGATATCAGGTGTTAAAGCCATAACTTTGACGGTTTCTTTGATCTTATAGAAAAGCTTATTTCTAGAGGCGGCATCCCCTTTTGCATCACTATTTCATCCAGCTGCAAGTCTCTGAACGCCTTTCGTCTCTTTTATTCTCTATACCTTTTCTGGTCAATAGAACACAAAACTTACTGGACGTACTTATTCAATTTACGTGAAGTTGTGCATTCGAATTCCTTTTCTTTACAGAAAATACCCTACCTTTTAAAACCCTAAATGACCACCGTGCGCAGCAGTTGCATATCTCCCAGCGTCTTTTCATTCCTTTATTCTTATACCTTTCTTGGTCAATAGGATACACTCAGCCAGCTGTCGCCCCAAACACCTTGAGCGGAACTCGTTTGATCTTTAGTCAAATGGAACTACTATGCTATTCCTTATATTTTTGCAAGAAATAGTAAAATTTGTAACAAAAGAAATTCCTTTTTCCCATGAACCCGGGGGCAGCACAGAACTGCTAAACTTGCTGGGTATATCTCAGCACTACGCCCCTTATAACAACGCCACCTGTTGAACGATATACACCCAAACCTAATGAACACCTGTTTTTGTCAAGGTCTAACAGAATAGGATGTTTGATGAAATTCTGTGCATTAGTTCTTGAGATAGAGCGCCCCCAAAATTTGTGTTACACATAAACACACAGACATTACAGATAGACCGGCATTACACAGGACAAGACAGATAGCCATTTTCCAAAAATAGTCAAACTGTGTTCAATACATCCCAAAACGTATAAATCCATCAAACAATTCCAATACTTTCATCTAATTTATATAGAAGAAAATAACAATTAAATCATCAATGTATCTAAATACTATGTTTAACAAAATCCTTCTCAGAAAAAAATATAAATACATTAGGAAAAGCACTTAGCATAGCTATTTCTCATAGAAATTCCTTTAGTTTATACGAAATAATCTTACCTTTTAAATAAAACATTCTCAAAAATACATAACTTAATTAAATTTATATAGTAACTCCTCTCATAGTTTGAAAAATAACTAAATTATATATTATAACTAGATATTGTTACAAACTTAAACAATAATACCATGTGAAATGCGAAAATGTGAAAATTTTCAAATACATTTTCGAAATTAAAAGTACTATCCAAATTTATCTTACTGCCAGTAACATTAAAATATTCTAAAACCACACTGTTTTTATCTATACGAGGCTAACGAAAATGACAGGCCGCAGCGGTGCGTTACACTCTCTCTTTTTTCAGACCGCTTGAGTCACGTGATGCTCGAATGCACGAATTCAGGTGCATGAAAATAGCATCACGTGACTCTTAGCGGTCTAATGGAAAAGGTAATGCGGTAAACCTCCTCCAGACTAGAGGATTTAAGTTACTTAACTCAAAGACTTAAATGAACGTTCTCAAACACCGTAGCAATGCATGGAGAAGTCAAGTCTCGTACCGGGTCGTCCGCTTCAAAAAAGTTAGTTTCGTTACTATGACCTAATCTGAACGGGGTAATTGCCTGTGTTATCCGTTAGCCTTGTTATTTATACTAATGATTTAAAGAAGAAACGTTTGTGTGTTTATTTGTAAGGGCAATATCTGGAACTATCGAGCCGATTTGAAAAATGATGGTGGCAAAATTCTGGTGACTATCTCTGCTCCAACATAGACTATATTTTATGTCGGTAAACAACTTCCAAGCGAGTTCAGGAGCAAAAAATGTTCTAAACTTGCGGTTTCAGTGATATTTTTGGGGCTAGAAACTTAACTATTCAGATGTACCAATAACCAATCCCAAAACTTTCTTCTCTCTCACACAGGTTTCGCATACACTAAAGAAGAATCAGCACCAATTTATATCAAGGTCTAACTGAATCTAAAGTTTTATTAAATTCCGTGCATTAGTTCTTGAGACATGACTATCGCTAAAATCATGTAAATCCTGCAAAATATAACATGGCAGTGCCACCTGTTGGGAGATTTAGACCAAAGCCTCATCAACAACAACTTATGTCAACGTCTATAGTACCGGTAAAAGATATTGGCAGTTCAAGGACAAACATCCTGCAGCCCCGCAACTCTTATCTTAAGTCAGTAACTATGGTAACAGCTCACGTGACGGATTGGCCATTCTCATTTTCTCCACCCCACTTGAGGCTGAACGAGAACTAGCGAGAAATCAGTTGTTCAGTATAACTGCTTCTGCTTTGTTTGATTCGTAGTTTCTTTGATTTTCTGTTCATTTTGCTTTCTTTTAATTATGGCTTCTAGTTCTAGTCCTGATATTAGAAAACAGTCGAAGAACGTTGTTTATCATGCATATCAATATTTGAAAGAGCTTGTTGCTTCCAATCCTGATGCAAAAATCAAAGATATATTTATGAAAACGCAAGAGGCTACCACAAAAGCATGTGGCGTATCTCCTCGTACTGTGACAAGGATCTGTGCTGAAGCTAATAGTTTTCCAGACTCCAGCTTAGAAAATCCGTCATTTTCATCGCCTAAAAAAAAAGTTCCTCACTTAAAACGTGTGACAGGATTAGATGATTTTAACAAAGAAGTTGTATGTCGCGCAGTTAAAGAGTATTACGAGAGTGGAAATTATCCAACCTGCGACAATTTAAAAGAAATTTTGCAACAAAAAATAAATTTTCCTGGATGCGCAAAGTCTGTGTGGACTATATTAACAGATATGGGCTACAAATATAAAAAAGGCAATGATGGCCGAAAATATTTGATTGAGAGAAGCGACATCATAGCTGCACGTATAAAATTTCTCAGAAAAATGCATAATATCAGGAAAGAGTCTCCACTGCGTCCAGTTATTTATTTAGATGAAACTTGGGTGAATCAAAATCACTCAAAGAATCATGTATGGCATGATTCTAAAAATTCGGGTGGTCTTAAAGTACCGACAGGGAAAGGGTCGAGGCTGATCATCTGTCATGCCGGATCAGCTCAGCATGGCTTTATCGAAGGAGCAGATTTAGTTTTCCAGTCAAGCTCTACAAAAGACTACTATCACGAAATGAATAGCACTGTATTCAGAGAATGGTTCATCAATTTATTGCGAGGACTTGAAGAACCCAGCGTCATAGTAATGGACAACGCCAGCTACCATTCGAATTATTTAGAAAAAATCCCATCCACAAAGACCCGAAAATCGGATATTATTGCTTGGTTGGAAAGAAAAAGTATTATGCACGATCCAAACACTACTGTTCCCGAATTATTAAGTATTGTTAAAATACATAAAGAAAAATATAAAATTTATGAATTGGATGTTCTTGCATATGAAATGGGGCATGAGGTAGTGCGGCTTCCACCTTATCACTGCCAGTACAATCCAATCGAATTAATATGGGCTCAGGTGAAAGGAGAAGTCGGCAAAAGAAATAATACGTTTAAAATAAAGGATGTGAGACAACTGCTCCAGGAGGCTCTTTCCCATGTTACTGTGGATAACTGGAAAAAATGCGTCAAGCATTCCGAAGAGTTGCAGGAAGCAGATTTTGTCAAAGAGGGCCTAAGAGATGAAAATGAATTCACCCAACAGATTATCATCAATCTGCAAGATGATAGCGAAAGTAGCAGCGATAGTAAATTTGAATGTTGAATGATTAAACTTTCAATCGATTGTTTTCTAATTCAAAAACTATACAAAAAAGTCCTTTTAAGGACTATAAAAAAGTCCTTTTAAGGACTAAGTCTTACCCAAGGCTAAAAAATAAAAAAGAAAGTTTCACTTTAAAACACATACTTTAAATCAAGCATTTACCCCCTTCCCCGAAAGATTTTGAGGCAAAAAATGCAGAATGTAAAATGAATTATACTCCCCTTCCGCCCCCCCCCACACCAAGACACCACCGTTTACAGTGGTGCGATTTGGTTGAGCCGCACTTACCCCCCCCCCCCCCGCCCCTATTTTAATATTTTTTGTCGTTGTTTTAAGGGTATTGGTCAGTCAGATCTCAAATTCCCGGAATCCAATCTGAATATATTACTCGCAACATTCATGAAAGCACTTCCCTCCATGAAAACAAAATACATGAAGTTTTCCTTACCCAAATTTCAATAAATGGAACAACGATTTGTGTTCTTTCATAGAAACAAGATATTTTTTAGAAAATGCTGTTAAAAAAGGCACAAAACACATAGTTGTAAGTTTGCATTTATCCCTACACTTGACGATTTCGGAACTAATAATGTAATATGAAATTGAATTATACCCCCCCTCCCCCCCCCCACACATCACACCAAGAACAGGAATTATTTTAGATTTATACAGAATGAATTTACGCCGTGCCGTTTACAGTGGTGCGATTTGGTTGAACCACACTTATCTCCCCCCCCCTCCTCTTAAAATATTTTTTGTCGTTGTTTTAAGGGTATTTGGTCAGTGAGATCTCAAATTCTGAATATATTATCAAATCTGAATATATTACTCGCAACATTCATGAAAGCACTTTCCTCCATGAAAACAAAATACATGAAGTTTTTCTTACTCAGATTTCAATAAATGGAACAACAATTTGAGTTCTTTCATAGAAACAAGGTATTTTTCAGAAAATGCTGTTAAAAAAGTCACATTAAAACAGATAGTTGTAAGTTTGCATTTATCCCTTCACTTGAAGATTTCGGAACTAATAATGTAATATGAAATTGAATTATACTATCAATAACATATGAAATAACAGCCAATAAAATTTAAATTTTATAATAATTCCAACATACTTAAAATTATTAAATTACTTTTGAGTTATATTATTTCTTTTTATATTGTTATTTTTAAACTCTTGGTCCCAAACTGTGCACCTGCCAAAAAAACACCTGCCAATTTCATGCATTTACGAAGAAAAATGAATTTAAAAATGTGTCAGAAAACAGCTTGTTTGGATTTGAGACCGTTTTGAATGCCGCAGTAACTCACTCTTGCATGGGGAAACTTGTTTCTGCGAAAGTGCAGTGGGGAAAAAAGAGACGAGAGGCTTGCGTCCTGCAGTGCCATGGCAACGGAGAGATAAGAAAGCAGGACGTTTGTCCTTGAAATGCCAATATCTTTTACCGGTACTATAACTGAATCTGAAGTTTGATGAAAATCCGTGCTTTAGTTCTTGAGATATAGTTATCGTGTTAATAATGAAAAAAGTAGCATAGCAGCACCACCTTTTGGGCTATTTAAACCAAAACTTAAGCAGCATCTATTTATGTCAAGGTCTAATAGAATCTGAAGTTTGAGGAAATTCCGTGCATTAGTTCTTGAAATATAGCTATCGTAAAAATCACGAAAAAAGTAATATAGCAGAGCCACCTGTTGGGATAGTTACACCAAAACGTAATCAGAGTCTATTTATGTCAATGTCTAACCGAATCTGAAGTTTGATGAAAATGAGTGCATTATGTCTTGAGATAGAGCTATTGCGGAAATCATGAAAAATGCAGCCTAGCAGTGCCACCTGTTGTGCGATTTTCACCAAAAACTAATCAGCATCAATTTATATCAGGGACTAACTGAATATAAAGTTTTATTAAATTTCGTGCATTAGTTCTTGAGATAGAGCGCCCACAAATTTTTGTCACATACAGACAGACGGACAGACTAACAGAGTCACAGAGTCACAGACAGACATTTTCTAAAAACAGTCAAATCGTGTTCAGGACCTTCCAAAACGTATAAAACCGTCGAAAACCGGAAGTCGAAAATTTTCTGGAATCCAATACTTTCTTCTTGTAAAGATAGAAGAAAGTAAAAATTGGTGTGGTGATTGCTTTTAAGACATAAATACTAGCTATGAACAATTTCAAGTTCGAAATTTAAAAGGGTAAAATGAGCGGAAAACGTTCTAAAGACATTCTAAATTACGATTTATTTGGATCTGTTAGGGTGAAAAACTTTAAATTCGGCTTGGCTGTTACTTATAAGACGTAAATGCTTGCACAGAACAGTTTTTTTTTTTTTTTAATCGAAATTTAAAAGTGTGAAGCAGCAAAAAATTCTAAAATTGTAATTTCTGCGATACTATTGGGGTTAGAAACTTCAAATTTGGCATGGCGATAACTTATAAGATGTAAATGCTCGCTAAGAACGGTTTCTTAAAAATTCGAATGTTAAAAGGGCGAAATGAGCGGAAAAGTAACAACGTTCTAAATTACGATTTTTATGGAACTGTTATGACTACAAACTTGAAATTTGACACGACTGTTACTTTTAAGCAGTAAATATTCGTAACAGAACAATTTTTAAAAATTTCAAATTGTAAACGGGTGCAGGAAATAAAGTTATTCCAAAATTGCGATTTCTTTGATACTCCTGGTCTAAAAAAATTTTGCATGGTGGATGGATACTTATAAGAAGTAAATGCTCGCTAAGCGCAGTTTGTTAAAATTCGAATTTTTAAAAGGGTGAAATGAACGGAAAAGTTCAAAAAACGTTCTAAATTACGATTTATGTGGATCTATAAAGGCTAGAAACTTGAAACTTGACATGACAATTATTTTAAAAACGTAAATACTAGCAATAGAACAATTTCTAAATATTTCGATTTGTAAAAGGGTGCAGGAACAAAAGACATTCTAAAATTGCGATTTCTGTGATACTGCTGGGGCTAAAAACGTGAAATTTTGAATGGTGGTTACTTTTAAAAAGCACCGTAAAAAAAGATAAATGTTTTTTATTCTAGGAAACTATAATACAACCACGAACTAAAAGATACAATAACCTCTCCCGAGTTACCCAAGATTCCGAAAAACGTTCGTTATCGTATTCCGAAAAATGTTCGCAATGGCATCCCAGCTGCCTGTATTATACCGTAAAATTAACAGTAATAAACAGTAAAATAAGCAGTAATACGCTACCGCGCATGCGCGGTAGCGTATTACTGCTTATTACTGTTAATTTTACGTTATAATACTGGTAGCTGGGATGTCAGTATTATACTGTAAAATCAACACTTTTTTTTTGCAGTGTAGAAAAACTACTCGGAAATGTTTTCGAAAATCAGTGGCAGGAAAATAAACTTTGTTTTTATAAATGTTTCTTTAAATCTCAAAACTATGTTGATTTCATGTTGGTTTCTGAGGTGTCTAGAGATAAAGAACGCTTTTCGGAATCGTGGGCAACTCGGGAGAGGTTATTGTATCTTTTTGTTCGTGGTTACATTATATTTTCGCAAGTTAAGAAACTTTTTTTTTTTTTAACAGTGTGGTTTTGGCATAAACTGCCCGGAAAATGTAATATAACCAAGAACCATACAATAACCTCTTCCGAGTTACCCACTATTCCGAAAAACGTTCTTTATCTTTAGACACCTCAGAAATCGATACACTTCCGCGAGATTTCGAAAATCATTTATAAAATCAAATTTTATTTTGCTGTAAACTGATTTTCAGAAACATTTCCGAGTAATTTTTGGTAGATTTCGTAAAAAATACTACCCATTACATTCTCCCCTATGTTGGAATTTCTCGAAATTTTTTTACAGATCTACACCGATCATGACTCCCAGAACCCAAAACCACCCCTAAGTTCAAAACTCTATCTATCTATCTATCTATCTATATCACTTTTTTTATGGACACGATTTCAATAATTCAACATAAATATCTTCCAAACTGATACATAAAATCAAGGGGCATAAAATCTCGGTCAAGTTCGTTAATGGACACAATCGAACCAAGGGGGGGGGGGATAGGGGGGCTTTTTGTCAAAACAGAAAAAAACTCCATACCTTTTTTATTATGATACGTATTGAATCCATTTAAAGTTATTATAACTTCTAGGAAAAGGGCCGAAAATTTATGTATGACAGATTTTTGATCTCATTAAAAATGGGGGGGGGTGGGGGATAGGGGTTTAAGAAGAAAAAAATTCATAACTTCGTCAATTCACAAGATATCAAATCCGCTTAAATGTATTATAAATCCTCTTAACTTTATCTACAACTTTTATCGTGACAAGTTTTTTATAGGACCAACCCTCACAGAAAAAAAAAAATAAATAAATAAATAAATAAATAAAAATAAAAAAATCCCTCCCGGCTCGCCTACAGACACAGGTAGATCTCGAAGTGAGCGGTCCCAACTGCCGCATCATGGCAAAAAGGTCATTTCTTCTGCAATTCTCAATAAACAGGCTCCCCACTGTCTGCGTCTTCGAAATCTACCTGTGCCTGTAGGCCGAGCCGTCAGGGAAATTTTATAGTGTATTAGTCAGTTTCCTCAACACTGAATACAAGTTTTTCGGATGTTATTCACTCTCAAGTAAACATTTTCATGTTCAACAAACATGTTTTACAAACAAACAAGATAAATCAACAGCATCAACACTAACATTAAAACCAATATTATTTCGTTACTCTTGCATGTGTAAATTCAATTACGAGGCTAAAAATATTTAATTGCGAATTGATAAGCATCCTAAAAAATCAATGTTTGAGAAAACCGATTAATACACTATCAAAATTATTCGGAAATGTTTCCGAAAATCCGTGGCAGCAAAAGAAACTCTGTTTTTATAAATTCTTAATTTAAATCTCGAAAACATTTTTCGAGAGGTTTCCAAAATTAAAGAACGCTTTCCGCAATCGTTGTCAACTCGGAATAGGTTGCTATATATTTTCTTTCGTGGTTATACTATATTTTCGTAGATTTAGAAACATTTGTCTTTTCCAGTGTGTAAATGCTCTCTAAGAACGTTTCTAAAAAATTCGAAATTAAAAAAGGTGAAGTGAGCGGAAAACGTTCCAAAAACCATCTAAATTGCGACTTATTTGGAATTGTTAGGGCTAGAACAGCCATACTCAACCTGCGGCCCGCGGACCGTTTATGTGCGGCCCGAGACACATAATCATTAATCACTATTTATAAAATTAATTGAGATGTGTATAAAAAGTTTTTAATATTTTCATTGCTCTTTTATATATTTTCATGGGAAGACAATTTCTTGTTATTTATAATTACTAATTTAAAATGACCTTAAATTATCTTAAATGTCGCTTCCTTAGTCAAAGTTCTTTTTACATATAGTTTTACTTGTGCTACAGCAGTGTATATTTATATATAATGTATATATTGTATACATTTCTTAATCCTGAACACTAAACAAACATTATTCCAAATTAACTTAATTTGCACTATATATTTCTACATTAAAAAAAAAAAAACGTTTTTGCATTGAGGAAAAAAATTGATTAGTAGAAAAAATCCCTTGATTTTTTTTTTTTTTTTTTTTTTTGAGAATTTGGAATTGCTGTATTTTTTTATTGTTACGTTTTATATTTATCATATATAGCTAATAAGGCTTATTGGGGTTAAATATTTATCGCAGAAAAAACTGGCAACAAAAAGTTTTATACCACTATTTCAAAACAGCAATGTTCGCGCATTTGCTATAGAAATCTATATTTTTTTACAATATTATATAAGTGTGTTGCGGCCCGCCTAACGTCACAAATATATGTTTGCGGCCCGAGAGAAAAAAAGGTTGAGTACGGCTGGGCTAGAAGCTTGAAATGTAATAACAAAACTATACTTTTTTTTCCGTCAAGCAAATGAAAAACCTCATGAAATTTTAATGCAACACAACGAGTTGCTACGCAGCTACTAGTTTATAATACAACTATCTTCTTCTGTACTTTAATTTCAAAAGTTTGTTCGAAAGTTACAAAATATATTTTACTTATGTTATTATAACCCCACGTAACGATACAAGGGGGTTACGAGGGTAGTACTAAAGTTTTTAGAAAGTAATACAAGAAATAATTTCTTACCAAGAATATATGCTGTATTGCTTCGCAAAATACTCTCCTGCAACATCAATACATTTTTGAATTCGAATAAACTAATCATCAAAACATTTATGCCACTCTGAAAGTGGCATAGCAGAAACATGGCATTTGTAAGCTTCAACGGCTTCTTCCGAATTGTTAAAACGTTGACCAAACATTTTATATCCAATGGTTGAAGTATCATAGTTGAGATTTTTTCCAACAGAGCGAAAATATGCCGGGACCAGGACTCGAACCTGGATACTTTAGTTTGCCGTACCAACGCTCTCCCTACTGAGCTATCCCGACGATATCCCGACAAAGTACCCAGGTTCGAGTCCTGGTCCCGGCATATTTTCGCTCTGTTGGAAAAAAAAAACTCAACTATGATACTCCAACCATTGGATATAATTTACATAGTTGAATATACTTCCCTCTATTCATTACAGACATTTTATTTTTTATGAACGGAAATAAAAAGTAATCATTAGGTGCTAAGTCCGGTGAATACAGGCAATGAGTCAGCAATTAGATTTTTTCATGCTTCAAATAATCCATAGTTAGCGAAGCCGTGTGTGAGCTGGCGTTGTCGTGGTGCAGAATGATGCGAGGTTCTGAATTTTTTTCTTAGTTCTGCAACTACTTTCGGCAAACAAATTTTGGTATACCAAGGAGCATTGACTGTTTTACGATCGTCCAAAGGAACAGTTGAAAATATAACCAGATTTACCGAAAAACGCAGTCATAATTCTTTTGGAAGCACTTCTATTTTTATGAGAATACTTCCACTTTCGGAACCGGTTCCGAAAATAAAAGTATCCTCATTAACAAAAACCCTTCAACCGAAATTGAAAAAGTAAAAAAGGGCCTGCATAGAGATCGACCTCAGCTATAAACGAGATATTGTTAAATAACTGTACATCCTTGGATTAACATTAGTGAGCGGGTGTTTTCGCGTGAGTGAAGTAGCCTCTTAAATCATTTAATTGGTTTGATTTATATAGAAAAAAAATTGTGGTGGCCACAACATACTAGTTTCAATTTGTGAATAAATAAAATTTTCTTTTTGAGCACGAGTCCGAAGTCTGGTATAAAAATCGACCCCGAGTATATTTTGGGCCCGGGCTCGGGCTCGGGCTGAACCCGTCTTATCTCTAGTATGTTTACGGATAATTTCCAAACAGAATGTACCATTTTTACTTACCCATCATACGTAGTATAGGGTAAGTCTTGTAATTGTTTTAAAAGTCGATTTTTTTTTTTTTTTTTTTGACGGATTTACACGTTTCAGACACTGGAGATTCAGAAAAACATATTTTTAGGGGGGAAAAAATGCCGTCCGTCTGTGTGTCTGTGTGTCTGCAAACGCTCTATCTCCCGAACAAATTGAGATAGAGACTTGACATTTGGTATGTACTTAGTATGTAATAATGGGAAAAAGCTTATTGAATTTCAGTAACCTCGATTATCCGGAACTATTTTTTTTTTAACTCTCGAAATATTCGTTCTGATAAAAGATATATAAAATTTTCGAAATTGTTTATTTTAAGGATTGAATATAAAAGACAATAAAAAACATAAATTTTGCATAAAGAAGTCGATCGGATAATGCGTTGCCGAACTATTTGTAATCCTATTTACCACACTCTTCGATATTTCATGACTTTGTATTTCATCCAAATTTCAATTCAAAGATATATTTTAGTTGGAAATAAGACGCTTAATCCGACGCAATAAACCGTTAGTTAATAGGATTATCATTTTTGTAGTTATAAGGATGTTTCTTTTACGCAATTCAGTAATAGAGCATTTAAAGTTTATGACGTCATATCAAGCGACGATTTTATTCGAATTGCAATGCATTTTATAAACAGTTTACACATGTTTAATTTTCATATTTTATATTATGGATATCGATGATGGGTAAGTATTACGGTGGCCTCCAACGACTAGTTTATATATTTTTTTGTTTGTTTGAAAGGCATCCCTTCCGCGGTGGTCCCGAGATAACTTTCACTACCTGACACTATCATAACAATTTCTCCAACTATGTAAAGAAATTAATATTGATAAAATGTTTAGTTTTCCCTCTTGGATAAACTCAATGAAACCTAAGATTATTTAGGAGCTAAGCAAGCTGACGAGTGATGAACTATTTATGATATAAGATTGCAATCGCAGATCTGATATCAGTTCAAAACACAGAGTTGGTTCCGTCATTCCTAGCAAAGGATCTGCTGCTCTTTCGCTTCAAGGAAGTAATCAGGACACTGGTGCCTTTTTAAAACAGTATGGGTGGATATTAATTTAATTTAAACAAACAGAAGTTGAAAATATGAAAGGATTCGTTGCTATCGTGTTTGCGTTCCTGCCTCTGTTGGCCTCATCGTACTACATGAAAATTGGTGAGTATTTCCAAATCTATATAGTAAGCCAAAAATATGTCTGTAAGCAACACTGACGTCATATTGACGCTGGCAACGATTGACCAATAAATTTATCTTTAATTGCAATTTTTTAAACTTCTACATATCACCCAATTTGAATGTTTACACTGTTAATCAAATCCACAATATTGCAGTTTATTCAAGATATTGATTTATTTATATATAAAATTGCTATTGATTACAATAAACCTATCGAGTATTTTAGTGAATGGAGATTTTCTGTAATAGATAAATTTAAAAATGAAATTATAAAAAATTATCAACATATTACCCATGCATCATTTAAAAATATAAATAAACATATATCAGAACTACAAAACAAATTTATAACTACTTATGTAGATAAATCTCCAAATAATTATGCTATTATTTGTAAAGTGTACTATTAAAGTGTTAATTCACAATGCAATTAACACAAGTAATAGTTTTAATAAAACTAAATTAAATATTGAAATTAATAATAGAAAATTATTAAATTATCACAAATTACTAAAAATCAAATGTAATAATTTAAATTATCTTTATCTTGTTATAATTCCAAAACTTCATAAAAATCCAATTAAATTTCGCACAGTTACCATCGGGTGTAGCACATATAATAATAATGCAAGCAATTTACTTAATATTTTAAAGCAGATATATGATATAACAATAAAACATAATAACCAACATTGCCTAAAAAACAGTTTTTAGCTTATTAATAAAATACATAATATCAATCCGGTAAAATTCATAAAAACATTTGATTTTAATGATTTATTTAATAACATGGATATAAAAGACTTACATAAAACAATGTGTATATTATTTAAAGAATTTAAATCTCAATTAAAATTAAAAGATCATATTTCCGTAAATTTTTTAAAAACTTTATTAAACTTTACATTGCATAATAATTACATCATATATGACAATATTATTTATAAACAATGCCAGGGAATACCGCAGGGTGGGACCGCTTCAAGTATTCTCTCTGACCTTTACTTATATTATTATGAAAGAAATATTGGTCCGAACAATGATTATGTATTTTATCGCTATATTGATGACATTATCATTTTTTATTTCAATGATAAAAATTGCACATCACCACTCAATTTTTATCCTAATCAGCTTACATTAAGCGAAAATGATTTAATTAATAATAATATAAATTTTCTTGACTTAAAAATTAATATTAATGATAATTATAAATTAATATTTGATATTTATGATAAAAGATTTGACTTTCCATTTAAAGTAAATATTTTTACCAATTTTGCTTCATGTTTACATAAATCTACCCTATATATATAAAATCCTAATGAAACGAATTTGTGAAACGATTTTATGAAACGAATTTATGAAACGATTTTATGAAACGACTGATTAAACGACTGATTATGTTTCAGGGCTATTTTTAATAAAATATTAAACGCTTGATGGTGAAATTAATACCAATTGTCCATAAAAATCCGCGGATGTCAAAACTGGTAATAGAATTTCGAAATTGGAATTAGTTTTCGAGATATTAATTTTTTTCTAATTTTAATGACATTTCTGTAATGATGGCAACTAATTACTCAGTTTTTTTGTGACAAAAAAGGGAAAAAAATTGAAAAGGATCCCGATAGGGATTATTGATTTCTTTTTATTCGTCATTTTCAAATTGAAATTGAATTTATCTTTTATTTCAATCGATAATGAAGACAAGATTGTGATTAAATTATGTTTTTCAGGAAAATTTGAGAAAAAAAATCACATTTCTATCGTCAGGATTCAATCGTCTGTCAGCATTTAATTTAATTTATAAACTGAAAATATTTTGAATAAATTTGTCCAAATGACGTCATTTATGTAAACGCAAAAGAAAGAGGGAAAAGAAATTAATAGTAATTATTATTTATTGATATCATTTTGTTATTTTTTTGTAAAATTTAATTAAACGAATTTATAAAATCACTAATTCGGATATTTGAAACGAATGTATCTCTATAATAAAACTGTAAGTCATGTGACTGTCCTCAACAGTTCCGGGATGCCGCATCGCTTTTTCATATGCCAAGCGGCCATTTTTATTAAAAATTATTTTTTCGAATAAACTGCATAAAAGTTACATTTTAAGAAAGATCGTTCAAAATAAATTAATATTTGAGAGATGACTTGCGTTCAATTATGTATATATTCTGCAATAACTTCAGTCGAAAGATTCGCAGTTCAAATTCTCTATTCATAAAAGTAAACAAAAAAAAGATTGATTCGTCGTGAACATTTAAAATATTAAATCATGGAGGTAATCATTCGCAAAGCAAGTTCTCCGCGAATGAATTTTTGGACCGCTGCCTCGCGTCAAAAAAATAATTCGCACCAGTGAGACAATCAAAGTTTACCATAATTATGTGCTATACAACTCAACTTTCGGACCTTTTCTTGACGTAAATTGAACTCATGTAATAATATTTAATGAATCAGATTTTTAGCATTTTTAAAATCGCTAATACAGCTTTTATTTATCGCGTGTACAAATTAGAAATGATACTTTGATTTTGAAATCAAATGTTTTGATTTATGATATTATTTCTTATTTATTTATTTATTTTCTCTTTTAAATGAAAAGTGTGAAGTATTTTAAATTTATGTAATATAAGCATTTTAGATTAAAGTTAAGTATTTTAAATGAAATGAGTGACAGGTTTATAATTTAAAATTAAATTAATTGTAGTATGAATGACGGTGATGGGAACGATATTTGGCGAATTATCATCTGCTCCCGGCTAACAAAAATACTCATAATTAAAAAAAAGAATAAAAATAAATAAATGATAGTTTGTTGTAAATAAATATTGATATACATATCAAAAATAATTTATAGAATTAAAATAAAAAATAAAAGTAAATAAACAACAATTTCCATAACAAAGTTTTCGCCAAATTGGCGGGGGAGGGGGGGGGGGAATCGCGCCAACGTGCGTATGTGACATTTGTGCCCAAAAAATATGCGAAATGCTACCATGATCGCAAAAGTTCATGATTTGTCTATTAGAATCTTCCGATTTGGCGAAGGATTAAGGGAAAATTAAATTATGAATAAATGTAACGTGTTGCAATGTTTAACATACATTTAAGGGAGACCAAACTGGTCGCCAGTGGCGGCTAGTAAAATAATAATTGCCCAACTGAACGGAAGGAGAATAAAATATCCTGCTTGGTTTTCTATCCTGCTTGGTTTTTTCCGACAAGCTTTTTAAAAAACGTCAAGACCCCTATAATAGAAAAGCATCAAAAGTTCATTGGGTTTGTTTTCATAATTTTTGACAACAAATCTATGTATATTAACGAATCTATCCCTTTTTCAAGCTCGAATTACGCCAAACCTAAAAGCAAAGGATCCTATACTGGAAAAGTACCCGATTTTCTTATGGACAATATTCAAGTGACATAACATGGTGTAAAATTACCGCGGATAGCAAATTTGTTTAAATATCTCATCAATTGATGCCGAATAAATGCAGGCATGCATGCACAAAATATTTAATTAATTTTGTATGATAAATAAGTATTAGAAAATTCTTATATACATATTAATTAAAATAAATAATTTACATATTTAAAACAACATGAAAATATGCTTGATGGTGCACTAAAATAGAGAGAAAATTAAAACCTGTCACTGAAAACGTCTATAACATAGTACTTTTCAATACCGTGGTTCTTAATGTTATTCACAAGCAGATGGAATTTTTCTCATCCTTAAACGCAAAGGAAGAATAGAATAAGTAAAGTCCGAGAGGTAGCCACAATTTAAACCTAACCCTTTTATACAAGCTGGTTTTCAAGTTGTAATTGATTTTACTTATCAATCCCGAAAACAGTCGTCCGTTGTCGCAACAGCTGTGTATGAGGCCATGATAATCAAAAAATGCCTTATTAAAACGTTAGAAGCATGACAACCCAATTACAGATTTACCAATATTTAAAAAATAAAGCACGCTGCCATGTTTTTAGAGGCCTCGAAGTCTGAGCGGTGGTTGGCGAGCGTAGCTCGTAGGGGGTAGGCCCCCTAGTCAGTTTATAAAAATATAATTATCAATTACCTTCATCGTATAAAATATCTATGCTCAGATATAAATAAAAACAAAAATATTAGATTTATACGAAATCAAGAAAAACTATATGGTTATCCTATTTTTTTGATAAATTCAATTATCAACTCTTTTAAATAACATTTATTACATTATATAAATATCAACATGTTATGTAATAATTTATTTTTTTTTAGTGTGCGATGATATATAGCAAATGATATAGCAAATTATACAATTAAAACATATATAAGGACTATTATTAAGCTGGTTGAACATTATTTACACTTTATATGGTCATGGTGAATGTGCGTTCAGCCGATCACCTTTATATTAAGTGATACTAATGATCAGTTATAAAAAGTCTATAAAATGTCTTGTTATGTTCACGGAATTTTGGATGGTTATTGTGGGTAGGGTATTTTATCTATTCTTTACGGGTTTTTTATTTCCAATTTTGCTATTTCCAATTGTTTTCTGGTAATAATACAGTATACCTGGATGAATATACTGATCTTAGCATAAATGCCAGTATATTTATGAAATAATGTATTATTTTTTAAAACACGTGTGGATACATCCAGGCTGATGATTATAACTACACGTGTTTTTTTCATTTCCAATTCTTATTTAAATCTCTTGTTGTCCAATTTTCCTTTGTATTTGGTTCATGTTTCATTTCAAAATCCATTTGTATTTACTTGATGTCAACTTCAAATTGTTAACATTTTATGGTTTATTATACAATTTTTTTTTCTCTCTCTTTTTAAATATTCTTCATATTTTAAGTATTTTTGGCCAATTACCATTGAGGCAAATGCTATGGTAAAATTATGATTGCACTTGTTAATTTATTAACTATGTGGTATTCTGTCTACACTTTATTACTAATTATCTCTTAGGAGATTTAATTAGAATGCTACAAGAACTTGATGTTTTTTGAAATTCAAAGATATTATAATTATATGTATATATATATACACACATATATATATATATATATATATATATATATAATTTAACAAATTACAATAACCATTGGAAGAATGTTCCAAAAGCTTAAAAAAAAAAAAAAAAACGTACTTTTGTGTTATAGCGGCCCCCACAATTATGATTATGCCAAGGTTGCAGTTATGATTTCGCCAAGATCATCGCAATGCTTATATATGCATCCTATATACGCATATATATATATATATATATATATATAAATATATTCCAAACACTCCTATATGTGTCATATACGTGATTATACACATATGATTTACGTCTTAAATGTCGTATATACATCATATGCACATGTCACATATATGCATCATATATGCATTATATATGACTATAACTTGGCCACATACGTCAAGAAATGTTATATATATATATTATATATATATACATGATATATTATTACAATGTCACCATGCTTTATAATTTGGCGATAAATCTTGGTGGGTTGGTGATTCATCCTTGGGGGTCGCTATAACACGAAATTACCAAATTAACAATATATTAATGAAAACCGAAACAAAAATATTTCATCATTGGGGGCCGCCGTAACACGAAAGTACCACATTTCTACTTTATTTTTCATATCTGATAGTTTGCATCTATCTATCCTTTTTTGTAATTTTAACATTTTTGTAACGATTTTATGCATTTCTATTGCCTATTCAAAGAAAAATTCTTCTAAAGTTACAGGATTTCGTTAAAAAAGGTTAAAATAGTAAAATGCGTACATCATTTGGTTCATTCTTGACCGAAAGTAACAACCATTTTCCCAATGGTTAAAAAAAGAAAGAAAGAAAGAAAGAAAATCTTTCAAATGAAATTTGTTTGATACCCGTATCTCAATTTATTAAATTTTATGAATTTGAAAATAATTTTCAAGCATGATTATTTTTTTTTAATAATGGAAATTTGAATAAAATAATTTGTTCTAATGATCAGATTTTGACGAAATTGAAATGGGACCACCTTGGACCCTTACTCTTTCAAACAAAATAAAAATTATCAAAATCGATGCACATTTACGAGAGTTATGCGTGAACAACATAATACATACATACGGGTCGAATTGATAACCTTCTCCTTTTTTTAAGTCGGTTAAAAATCCAACCCATTAAATTAACCCGGTTGCAAAAGATCGACACGTTCACAATTTGAAATAATGTAAATAGTTCAGAATTTGTTTCCAGAGCCAATATTCCATAACAACATTTTAAAGTCTTCACAAATATACAGGGTGATTCATAAAAGATGGGCAGAACTTTAAGGGGTTATAGTACACTTAAAGACAAATAATATTAAATAGGAGACTAAGGGTCCCAGACGTATTCCCAAGGAGATAGGGGGCATTAAAGTTTAGGGTCCGAAATTTCAAATGATTATAAAACATGGAAAAATTGGTCGATTCGTTTGCGGTTTTTGCAAAAAATTTTCTTTATGCCAGTATTTTCTTGAAATAAAATTTTAAAGTTCAATTTCAAAAAATGCCGATAGGGGGCGCTTTAGACTTTGGAGTAACAAACAACTATTTTTTAACGTTATTTTTTGTATTTCTTTAAATGATTTCGAAAGCTTAGACTTAAACTTAAATTTTGATCTAAAAATCTGAGTCCTAACGAGTAGTTAAGTAGCGTAAACTGAAATTTGAAATTTGAAACCCTTCTCCCCCCAGAACAAAAATCAGTTATTCCCGATCTTTGTGTCGTAGATTAGGCTCTAACTACTGCCGCGTTTTGCTAAAATTATTCTTTATGTCAGTATTTTCTTGAAAATAAATTTTAAAGAAAATTTTCAAAAAATTCCGATAGAGGGCGCTTTAGACTTTGGAGTAACGAACAACTATTTTATACCGTTATTTTTTGTGTCTCATTAAATGCTTTCTAAAGCTTAGACTTAAATTTTCAGCCCAAAATCTGAATCGTTAGACGTGGTTAAGTTTCTGGGGAGAGGGGTTTGAAATTTCTACTCCTGAGCACAGTTCAGTTTACCATGTCCACACATTGTGTGCTGTGATACGAGGTAAAAAGACACAAATTAGGATTATGTTACCAAAGCATATTTATTAACATGTAATCACAATAAATGTTCAAAATTGTGACCACCAGAGGTTATGCACGCAGAACAACGGCGACGAATGGAACGGCGAACATTCGCGAAAACATCAGGCTTTTCGAGCACTTCCCCTACAGCGGCGGAAAGTCTGGCGACCAGTTCCTCGGGGGATTCAATGGGTGTCTCATACATAAGAGCCTTCAATCGTCCCCAAAAAAAGAAATCGAGGGGTGAAAGATCTGGCGAGCGAGCAGGCCAAGCAACAGGACCACCTCGACCAATCCATCTGTTCGGAAATGTGATGTCCAGATAGTTGCGGACGTCTCGTACGTAATGGGCTGGCGCTCCATCGTGCTGGAACCACATGACCCGCCGGATGCGTGGAGGAACAACGTTTAACAGGTCTGGCAGCACATGTTGCAGAAATGTGAGGTATGTTTTACCGTTGAGGCGTTCAGGAAGAAGGTACGGTCCGATTAGGTGGTCTCCGAGGATTCCTGCCCAAACATTGATGGAAAAGCGTCTCTGATGAGCATGTGGATACGTAGCATGTGGATTGACATCTGCCCATACATGTGCATTGTGTGTGTTAAATGTACCTTCACGTGTGAAGGTACATTCATCGGTGAAAAGCACAGTTCGTCCAAAATGTGGATTTAGCGCGTTCTGCTGCAGAAACCAGCGGGCGAATTCAATACGATTTGGATAATCCCCTGGAGACAGTTTCTGGACTCGTTGCACATGAAACGGGAGCAAATGTTCATCCTTCAGTACCCTCCAAGTCGTGGACTGTGAGGTATCCACCTGGCTAGCCACTGTTCGTGTACTTGTACTTGGCTGCGCCGCTACTACATCCAGAATGGCTTCTGCAACAACTACTGATTCGTCCTTTTTTGCACGACCTGCATTCGACCGGGAAGCGAGAAATGATCCCGTCTCACACAACTGTCTGTGCAAGCGCTCGAAAGTTTTGCGGTTAGGCAACCGCCTGTTAGGAAATCGCTCTCCGTACATTCGTTGTGCCTCTGCACCATTTCCATCTGCCGCTCCGTAAATTAAATGCATCTCAGCCTTTTCCTTATTCGTGAAGGGCACCATCTTCCGATTCATTACTACAGCGACTTACACTTGACTCACCGTTCAGTGGTTTTTATGCCTGAATCGTGTCGAAATTTTGCATACGTGTTCTTCTTCTTCCCCATTTGACATTTGCATACTTTCTGTTTCCTTCTTCACCCGGTGACTAGCGTCAGGAATGGAGCTTTAACGTTTGCATGAGCGACGTTTCCAACTGTGCCAGTGCCTTTATGAGTGAATTCCGACTATGCAGTCCTTGACGAAAGTTGTATTTTTGCCTCGTATCACAGCACAGAATCGTTGGGCATGGTTAAGTAGTGCAAACTGAACTATGTTCAGAAGTTGAAATTTGAACCCCCTCCCCTCGCTACTGAACCACGCTCAGCGATTCAGATTTTGAGCTGAAAATTTAAGTTTAAGTCTAAGCTTTAGAAAGCATTTAATGAGACACAAAAAATAACGGTATAAAATAGTTGTTCGTTACTCCAAAGTCTAAAGCGCCCTCTATCGGAATTTTTTGAAAATTTTCTTTAAAATTTATTTTCAAGAAAATACTGACATAAAGAATAATTTTAGCAAAACGCGGCAGTAGTTAGAGCCTAATCTACGACACAAAGATCGGGAATAACTGATTTTTGTTCTGGGGGGAGAAGGGTTTCAAATTTCAAATTTCAGTTTACGCTACTTAACTACTCGTTAGGACTCAGATTTTTAGATCAAAATTTAAGTTTAAGTCTAAGCTTTCGAAATCATTTAAAGAAATACAAAAAATAACGTTAAAAAATAGTTGTTTGTTACTCCAAAGTCTAAAGCGCCCCCTATCGGCATTTTTTGAAATTGAACTTTAAAATTTTATTTCAAGAAAATACTGGCATAAAGAAAATTTTTTGCAAAAACCGCAAACGAATCGACCAATTTTTCCATGTTTTATAATCATTTGAAATTTCGGACCCTAAACTTTAATGCCCCCTATCTCCTTGGGAATACGTCTGGGACCCTTAGTCTCCTATTTAATATTATTTGTCTTTAAGTGTACTATAACCCCTTAAAGTTCTGCCCATCTTTTATGAATCACCCTGTATAAATAATTAAATAAATGAAGCGCAAGTTTTAAAGATGCGTAAACGAACTACGCAATTAAACACTGGAATAATCAGAATTAAAAAAAATATATCGCTATAAATAGTGAAATCTTATGCGATTTCCTTTTTCCACGCACTTGCGGTTTACGAAGGTAATACCATTTCCAGTAAACTTAATTATTTTTAATTTTTATTTTATTTAAATGCATAATTGATATTTGTGATAATTTTTATTTTATTTATTATTTATTTATTTTTGATCTAATTGAATCTTTAATCATTTATATTATTTCTGTTGTCAGCATCCCTTTTTCTAGGCATTTATAAAACGAACAACGATGAATGGCGTATATTATTTTGAACCGGCTTCTGACATTTACATTTCGCTAAAACATGTTTTTTAATTAAAAACTGCAGTTAATTAAAAATTAAATCGGCATTGTTTTCTTAAATGAAATGGAAGGTTTTTCTCAAATCAATGTTGCCACAAAACTAAAATACCGTATTATATCGTGCTCAACAATGATAAAAAAAAAGTACAAAAAAGATAAAATGGGACGTCTCCGCACGCGTTTATTTTATATTTATGATTAAAAATCAAAATTCAAATTCAAATGTTTAGAAGAAACAGACACCCTCGATCGATCGAAGCAGTGGTATTTCACGTGTAACCTAAAATGTATATGCTTTGTTATATTAAATTAAATTGTATTTTATATATATTGAATTTATTCTTCTTTGTCTCGTGTTTTTTCCGAAGCGTATGACGTCATCCTCTAATGCATTAAAAAAACGATTGTTATATATATAATTTTTGTAGAAACGAAATGCAAAAAGTACGAAGATTAATTTTTTCTCGCTCTTGCTTTTTGCTATCTTCGATCAGTCTTTACTGTAACTTTGATGGAATGAATGAGATGATAACCTGTCTTGACTAATGTTGTTTGCAGCTATTTTTAATCATTAATGTTTCTTTAGAAGTTTAAACCTACATCTACAAGATATTAGATATTGCTAAAAAATATTTGGTTAAAACATAGTTAAAACATTGGTTTTAAAACTTATTTTCATCTTTAGCTTTGTACACTGGATAGTATGTTCTGCAGTATAACTCGGGAAGCCCGCGTTTGGTCCCCTTAGGATTTAGTGATAAACAAGGAATTTTTGCAATCTGTCTCTTAAAAATGTTTTTTTTTTTTTTTTTTTTTTTTAATTATTTGAATGTACTGTGTGACCTTTAAACATAGCTGCCAACATACCGCAATTTTCTGTAACAAATAAACATGTTTTGAATCAGAATAATACATATACATAACAAATTGTGTCTTTTTCTCGTTTTGTGGTTCTTATTTAATTTCATTTCTTAAGTAAAATTTCCGGTTCAAAACATTTTTATGCAAAATTTAAAATTATTTTATTTATATTCCTTTTCTTTATTTTGTTTTTAACACTTAGTTGAAAAGTGTTTCTGAATTCGGTTTTTCTCCCTGTCTGTCCGTGCTCTAAATCGCGTAAATAGAGTATTCGGATTGTCATATGCAATTGATATAAATTATTGAGGTTCATTATGGCATGTTCGGTATCGAAAAGGAAGTGTGTAGCGCTTATAGCTTTTTTACAGGGACACTCAAAAGAATTCCGTTACATTACGGTCTATAGGGAAAAATCATTTGCGGTTTATTTTAATGATGTTACACAATTTCAAATATATTGAAATTGATATATATATATATCACTAAGGTGCACTACAAGAGGCTTACTATGGAATAAGGAGCTCATAGCACTTACAGTTACTTTACAGGGACACTCAAAATGCTTCCGTTACGTTACGGTCTATGGAGAAAAATTGTTTGCGGTTTATTTTAATAATGTTTCACTATTTCAAACATATTGAAATTGACATATATCACTAAGGTGCATTACAAGAGGCTTACTATAGAATATTGTGTGTATTAGCATTCATCGTTCATTTACAGGGACACACAAAAGAATTCGCTACAGTCTGTTAACAAAAATTACTGGAAGTGCGTTTTCAGTTGCTGAACGCGCTTTTAAATTTAACTCATTTTTTATCTATTACTTGGTGTGTATAAATTTATAAATCATAGACAAGGTAGCACAAAAGTTCTCGAGTATATTTTCGTTTACTGACGGAAATTCCAGAAGGAGAATTTTAAGTTGTGCTACGCATTTTCTAACTGAACTAAGATTTATCATTAGTATATACACAAATCTATAGATCCATATACAGGGCTACATCAAAGAATTCGGATATTTTTCCGAATATTGTTGGTAATTCCTGAAAATGAGTTTTTAAATATGTTACGCGTTTTTCCAAATTGTTTAGTTAGATATGGGCGGGGCTGGTTGAACTTAAGTCGAAAGGCAGGCCTCCCCGCCCGGTTTGACCTTGACCTTGTTTACTTAGATACCATCTTTCATCTTATTAAACGGTAATGACTTGTAAAATTGTTTTGGAAGTGTTGGAAAGTGTTACATAATGTATGCTTGACGCATGATTTTTCGTTCTTGTTTAATGTTTATTTAGATATCTCATCTCATTGTATGAAGAAAAATGACACTTCTTAACAATATTCCGATAGTGTTGGAAAGTGTTTCATAATCTATGCCGTGGCGCATGATTTTTGTTTTTTCTTTAATAAGAAACAACGGAATGACTCAAAAATAATCTGCAGTTTTTAACACCTTCCAAACATAGTTGAAAAGTATTTATGAATTCGGTTTGTGTGTGTCTGTCTGTCTGAGTTATAACTCGCGTAAATATAGTCGGATTGCTATGTAAATTATATATGTTATTAAGATATACTATGGCATATGTTCGGTATTAAAAAGTGTGTAGCATTAATAGTCCATTTAGATGGACACACAAAAGAATTCCGTTACATTATGGTCTATGAGGAAAAATCGTTTGCATTTAATTGATTTTACGATATTTCAAACATAATGAAATTAATAGGGATTACTGAGGTGGATTACAGCATGCTTTTGCCGAAGTATACAATAATTAATATTTGCCAGTGGACCCGTGCGAGGATTTCGCACTGAAGTCTAAATATTGTTTAGCAATATCAAATATATTTTAGATGCAGGTTTAAACTCCTAAAGAAAAATTAAGGACTAAAAATATCTTCATACAACACATTAGTCAAGACAGAATATCACCTCATTTATTCCTAACAATAAAATGTCATCGAAGATAGAAAAAGGCACGCGAGAGTGAAAAAAAAAAATAATAATAACACTTGTATTTTAACTGCATTAGAGGATGACGTCATCTTCTTTGGGAAAAATACAGGAGAAAGAAAAATAAATCGAAATACACTTAAATTAGAATTAAATATAATATAACAAATCATACCTTTTAAGCTACACTTGTAAAATACCACTGCTTCGATCAATCAATATTTTTTTTTTCTTCTAAACGTTTCAATTTCAATTTTGGTTTTTAATCAGAAATATAAAATAAACCCGTGCAGCAACTATGTACCACTTTATCTTTATAGAATTTTTTTTTTTTTTTTTTTTTTTTTTTTTTTTGATAATCATTGTTGCGGTATTTTATTTTTGTGGCAACACTCATTTGAGGAAAACCTTTCATTTCATTTATGAAAACAATGCCGATTTAATTTTTAATTAATTGCAATTTTTAATCAAAATACATGTTTTAACGAAATGTGAGTGTACTATGTCAGAAGCCGCTTCAAAATCCTTTCATATGGTATATCTTATTTATCGTTCTGCGTTTTTTATTTTCTTAGAAAAAGGGTTGTTGACAACAGAAATAATATATCGGATGATAGTTCAATTACAGGGACATACAAAATAACTCCATTAAGTTATGGTCTATAGGGAAAAATTGTTTGCGATGCATTTTAAATATGTTGGGATACTTGAAACATAATGAAATTCAAAAGGATACTAAGGTTCAATGCAACTTCATACGCTAAAAATTAGATAAAAATGTATACCACAATTTTTTAGTGTTGTTTTCTATGCAATATGGAGTGCGTAGGATTTATCGTTCATGTACAGAAGGCGCACAAAAGAGTTCCGTTAAAAGACTGACTATGATCGGTCATTGCTGGAAGTGCTTTTTCCGCTGTCGTATGCATTTTTATCTAATTTTTAGCGTATTACGTTTTGTGTACAAATTCTATAGATCATATACAGGGCTGCACGACAGACTTCGGATATGGACAACAATTGCTCAAAATGAATTTCTACTGAGTTAAGTGTTTTTTAGGTGCGTTCGTAATTATATAAATACGTAGCACCTATAGTCGTCGTGTAGTCCGTCCGTCTGTCTGTCTGCCCGTCTGTCCACATATAACAGTGCAAAAACTGTCCAACCGAATGGTTTGAAATTTAATATTGCAAAAAATAATTGTTGATTTTACAGTATAAAACTGGCATCCCAGCTGCCAGTATTATACCGTAAAATTAACAGTATTAAACAGTAAAAAAAGCAGTAATACGCTGCCGTGTAAGCAGTAATACGCTACCGCGCATGCGCGGTAGAATAAAGGTACATTAAAATAGAGAAAGAATAAAGGTAAGAAAAAGTAAGAATAAAGGTACATTAAAATAGAGAAAGAGCCGCGCATGCGCGGTAGCGTATTACTGCTTATTTTACTGTTTAATACTGTTAATTTTACGGTATAATACTGGCAGCTGGGGTGCCAGTTTTATACTGTAAAATCAACAATTATTTTTTGCAGTGTACCTGTTCCTGAAAATATCTCAAATTCGATATAAACATAAAATATAAGCATAAACTTTTTATGCACAATGCTTTCAATGCCGTGGTTCTGAATATTTTCACAAGCAGACGAATTTTTGTAGCCTCGAACCCAAAAGATTATTGTTCATAGCGTTGTTAAAAGAGTCCAAGACGCAGCGACATTTTTTACTTAACCATTTTACATAAGCTGATTTTCAAATGTGTAATTAATCTGACTTATCAATTCTAAAAACAGCTGTCAGCTGTCGCGACAGTGGTGGATGAGGCCATGGGAACCGAAATACGCTCCAGTCAAACGGAAAAGAATGGCAATTACCCGATTACAGAAGATCGTCGCTGTTCGCGATAATATCATCCAATCTTCCGGGTAATCTTTTTAAAACAGAGCACATTAGCATATTTTTAGAAGTCTGAGCGGGTGTTGGCGAGAGTAGCTCATAAAGGGCAAACCCCTTAGTAGATAAGAAAGTAGAAATGATAATGATTTTTTCCAATTTTAAACCGTAACAAAAGCTACAGCAAATGATGGGTTTTTTTCACCATTTTTGTTATATGGATTGTATCAAATAGTATGAAAATTTTAGTTTTTTGTAGCTGATAAATGGCTTTGGGTTATGTCCAATTATTAACAGTCTTGTGATTGTTGCCTTATTGTTTTCTTTCCATTTTGCAGGTATTCTAAGTCATGATTTAGATCCTGATACGACGAAGAAAATTTGGTCTATGGCTCAGAATTATTCAACGATGATGAGTTTGGAACCAGTGGTAGAGATGGCACAGTGGAGGGACATTGACAACGCAGCAAAGTTTTCACGATCCAGTAAGAATTTAGTTTTTACTATTCTTAAAATGGACGAAATTTGTTTGAAGGGGGTAAATTACATGTAAAACTAACTTTAATATCGATGACAATAACTCCAAATCTGATTAACTTTTGGATAGGAAATTTTCAAACACACATTTAAAGAAATATATGCTAACAGGTAAATGTTCTGAAAAAGAGTCTAGATGCACATGTACAGTTTTTTAGGTGCGTTCGTAATTATATAAATACGTAGCACCTATAGTCGTCGTCTGATCCTTCCGTCCGTCTGTCCGCATGCATATAACAGCTCAAAAACTACCCAACCGAATGGTTTGCAATTTAATATATATAATCTACGCAGAATTTTGTCGAGTCATTTAAAATTTTATGAAAATCGAATCAAAACTTAAAAAGTTATTAATAAAAACATTTATTAAGTAATTTGATTTTTTTTTTTAAATTGGTAACTTCTTTGTTATAGCAGCTTCCGAGGATTAATCGTCAAGCGACCCAGATATATTGCCAAGTTATCTGACATGTATGACGTTATAGACATATATGGCATATATGATATTTTATAACCTCTGTGAACAAATTATAGTTACATTTTTCATTCTATTAAATCCTACACTGCAAAAAATAATTGTTGATTTTACAGTATAAAACTGGCACCCCAGCTGCCAGTATTATACCGTAAAATTAACAGTATTAAACAGTAAAATAAGCAGTAATACGCTGCCGTGCAAGCAGTAATACGCTGCCGCGCATGCGCGGTATACTAAAATTGTTTAATTATAGCAATCCTATTATCTACCGACAGTTTTTTGGATAGATGTTTCCGGAGAAAAAGATATTAAATGGAAAAAGAGTCTAAATATGCGTTTCAAGTTCTGAAATTTTCAAAGCTAGGCTTAAATTTCCCATTGGATTTTTCAGTAAATGTCGATAAAAGATAAAATGTTGCCAACATAAAATATACTTATTTTATTGCGGAAATTAATCCTCTTTAATAAAAAGGTATGTGTGGCTGACGACTGGGATCGTTGCCACAGATTAATCTCAGAAAATGAAACATTTGAAGTTACTGAAAAAATTAATTGCTCGAAAAGTATTTGTCAGAAAATTTGTCTTAATTGAATTGTCACAATGAGCCATTTTTACTTTTTTCTATCTTTACAAAAAGAAAGTATTGGACTCATGAAACCTTTCGACTTCCAGTTTTCGACGGATTTATACGTTTTAGAAGGATCTAAACACGATTTGACTGTTTTTAGAAAATGTGTGTCTGTCTGTCTGTATGTTACAGAAATTTTGTAGGCGCTCTATCTCAAGAGCTAATACACGGACTTTAATAAAACTATAGATTCTGTTAGACCTTGATATAAATTGGTGCTGATTAGTTTTTGGTGAAAATCGCCCACCAGCTGGCGCTTCTATGCTGCATTATTCCCGATTTTCAAGATAGCTATATCTCAAAAACTAATTCACAGATTTTCATTAAACTTCAGAAACAGTTAGACGTTGACATAAGTTGTTACTTATTAAGTATTGTTGTAAATCTCTCAACAGGTGGCACTGCTATGCTGCATTTTTCGGGTTTTACACGATTTTAGTAATAGTCATATCTCAAGAACTAATTAATGGAATTTTAGAAAACTTTAGATCCGTTAGACATTGATATAAGTTTGTGCTGATTCGTTTTTTATGTAAATAGCTACACAGGTGGCGCTGCTATGCTGCATTATTCACGATTTTCAAGATAGCTATAGCTCAAGAACTAATGTATGGATTTTCATCAAAATTCAGATTCAGTTAGAAGTTGACATAAGTTGTTGCTGATTAGGTTTTGGTGTAAATAGCTCTACAGGAGGCACTTCTATGCTACGTTTTTCAGAGTTTACACGATTTTAACGATAGCCATATCTCAAGAACTAGTGCACGGAATTTCATCACACTTCATATTCTGTTATTTTGAAATATTAACATGTAAGAGGTAGAAGAAAGTTTTCGGATTGGCGCATTCTATTATTTATTTTTATTATCATGGATTACAGATATACACTGCAAAAAACAGTGTTGATTTTACAGTATAATACTGGCATTCCAGCTGCCAGTATTATACCGTAAAATTAACAGTAATAAACAGTAAAATAAGCAGTAATACACTGCGCAGTAGTGTATTACTGTTTATCTTACTGTCTATTACTGTTAATATGCGCGGCAGTGTATTACTGCTTATTTTACTGTTTATTAATGTTAATTTTACGGTATAATACTGGCAGCTGGAATGCTAGTATTATACTGTAAAATCAACATTTTTTTTTTTCAAGTGTAGTAGGTGTTTTAAATGGCCTACGCTAAAAAACATATAATAAATAGTTCTTGAGAAAATAAATCTATTTTTTTTTTTAAATTTTAGAATTAAAAAAAAATAAAAATAGTTATAATTTCTACATTTTTCTTACTTGATGAACATAACAGTAGGTGATTTTGTGCATCAATGCAGTTTATATCCTCAGTCCAAATTTCATGAAATTCTATCTAACCATTTCTTAGAAACCATGCGTTTAACGCCCAAAATCAACGTTTTGAGAAAATTAACTTTAAACTTCAAACTTCCCCTTTATCGGATAAAATGAACTCAAAACCTTCATAACTTCCCTTCTAAAGCGAATTTTCATTGGGATTTCTTTTAAATTTTCCTACAGGCTATTTCTGAATGAAATACCCATTTAGCTAAATTAAGGGGTATTAGACCCCCCCCCCCCCGTTGCCGACTTTATACTTAATCTATGAACCTCCAAATTTAAACAGGGAAGCGCCTTATCAGAAAAAACCTGTATACCAAATTTGAAGCAGATCGGATAATTTTGCATGAAATACCCATTTAGCTAAATTAAGGGGGGGATTATCCCCCCCGTTTCCCCCCTTTATACTTAATTTATGTCCCCTTAATTTATGTAAATGGTTACATAAATTAAGGGGAAGGGATTAGCCCCCCCCCTTTCCCTCCCTTTATACTTAACCAATGAACCTCCAAATTTAATCAGGGAAGTGCCTTATGAGAATAAACCTCTGTACCAAATTTGAAGCAAATCGGATAATTAACATGAAATACCCATTTAGCTAAATTAAGGGGGGGGGGGATTAGCTCGCCCATTTCATCCTTTTATACTTAACCAATGAACCTCCAAATCTAATCAGGGAAGAGCCTTAGGAGAACAAACCTCTATACCAAATTTGAAGCAAATCGGAAAATTAACATGAAATACCCATTTAGCTAAACTAAGGGGGGGGGGGGATTAGCTCGCCCATTTCATCCTTTTATACTTAACCAATGAACCTCCAAATCTAATTAGGGAAGTGCCTTATGAGAATAAACCTCTATACCAAATTTGAAGCAAATCGAATAATTAACATGAAATACCCATTTAGCTAAATTAAGGGGAGGAGGGAATTAGCTCGCCCATTTCATACTTTTATACTTAACCAATGAACCTCCAAATCTAATCAGGGAAGAGACTTAGGAGAACAAACCTCTATACCAAATTTGAAGCAAATCGGATAATCCCCTCCCCCCGAAAAACCCATTTATCTAAATAAAGGAGGATTAGTCCCTCCGTTATACTTAACCAATGGACTCCCAAAACTAATCAGGGAAGCGCTTTATCACAATGAACGTATATACAAAATTTGAAGCAAATCGGATAAGTCTGCATGAAAAATCCATTTACATAAATTAAGGGGAAGGGATTAGCCCCCCCCCTTTCCCTCCCTTTATACTTAACCGTTGAACCTCCAAATCTAATCAGGGAAGCGCCTTGTGAGAATGAACCTCTATACCAAATTTGAAGCAAATTGGATAATTCTGCATGAAATACCCATTTAGCTAAATTAAGGGGAGGGAGAGAATTAGCTCCCCCATTTCATCCTTTTATACTTAACCAATGAACCTCCAAATCTAATCAGGGAAGCGCCTTATTAGAATAAACTGGTATACCAAATTTGAAGCAAATCGGATAATTCTGCACGAAAAACCCATTTATCTAAATTAAGGAGGGATTAGTTCCCCATTATACTTAACCAATGGACTCCCGAAACTAATCAGGGAAGCGTCTTTATCACAATGAACCTATATACAAAATTTGAAGCAAATCGGATAAGTCTGCATGAAAAACCTTGTTCCACTTTTAGTCATTGAATCAAGAACTTATTCTGTACTGAATAACGTGTTGACAAAAGTGCCAATAGTGTTAGCCGCTCATTCTCCATACAGTTTCTGAAATATTTTTTTCTGTTTGAAGCTGCAAATAAATCCTTCCGGCTCACTTGGAAAAGAAGGTTGATTTCTTTAATCTCTTTATTTTAAGGTACCTGCATCAGATTTAATATTGCTATATTTTGGTAAGAAAGTTAATTTGCAAGGACATTTTAAATTAGGGCTTACCAAATGTAGCTGAATGTATATGAAGAAATTATGTTACAAACTTGTTGAAACCATAGTTTAAAAATCGGCCGCAAGCTGTAATATACAGGGTGTTTTTTTTAAAACTGACACTATTCAGAGCCGTCTGTAGCTCGTTCTAATAACTGGATTGATACAAAATTTTGTGAATGGACTAAGAAAACCATGGGAAAAAAGATTCCAACAAAAAAAAAATTAGTTCCAATCACCGCCGATAGGGGGAAATGTGGCGCTGTACATTGAAAAAAACCCATCAGAAACAGACAAAATTAATAATTTGGATAAAATGCCACGTTTTATTCATCATTTACACTTTCCCTTTCGTTGATCGCAGTTGAAACATCCATTATCACTTTTTCTGCCATCGGTTTACGACCTCTGCCTGACCGAACTGCTAGCGAGCCTGTTTCTTCGAATTTCAGAACCATTGCTTTCAATACATTAACGGATAAAGGTCCTTTGCGCAGTTTATGGCGTGTTCTAAGTAAACGAAGAGCGGCTGGTGCATTGTACTGGTTACAATATAAGAACTTCACAAGTAACGCGCGCTGCGGTAACGTGAGATTCATTTTCAACCTGAGCTGAAATTGTTTCTCGGTGTTTTTCGCATGCATTTATAACTTAAACTATTGGCGCTACTGTCGCTTGCGTAAGTAAAAATTTGCATTTTCATTTTTTGCCCGTATTTTATGCTAATTCCCAGTTGCATAAATGACCACAGCGCCACATTTCCCTCTATCGGTGGTGATTGGAACTAATTTTTTTTGTTGTTGGAATCTTTTTTCCCATGGTTTTCTTAGTCCATTTACAAAATTTTGTGTCAATCCAGCAGACTTGCCAAGTCTCCGGATTTTTGAACACCAGTATTATTTTAGAGAAAATGTTGTTCTTTTAAATCGAAGAATGTCCCGATTATATAAAACAACATTTTCTGTACTAAAATACTGGTATCCAAAAAGCCGGAGACTTGGCAGCTCTGATCCAGTTATTAGAACGAGCTACAGACGGCTCTGAACAGTGTCAGTTTGAAAAAAAAACACCCTGTATATCCAAACAACAAACGAATAACATCGGGAACTTTTGTGTGTCCCTATAAACGAACTGTTAGAGCAACATACATGATTCACGAGCTCGTCTAAGGTACTTCCAAGATTCACTGTCCCAATTAGTTCGAATTGGACCAGTATTTTGCACGTTATCGTGTTGACAAAATGTGCAATTTTTTTTATTGCTGTTTTTTGTGTGTGTCCGTAAACGAACTGTAAGTGCCTAGTTAACGAACTGATTCAAGATATTGGCAAGATTAAAGTGCTGTGCTAATTAGATTCTAATTCTTTTTGTATTTCGGACATTATCGTGATGACAAGATTTGAATTATTTATAGATATATAGATATCTACGAGTATATATTAAACAGAAGCGTAATTTACAGAACAAATTAAAAAAACAAAATTTATTTCTTACATTGTTATAAGAGCCCTATAAGAGACTGATCTTTAGATATTTCCTACATTGTTTAGGCCCGAAAAGGGAAGGGTATTAAGCTATTTCATTCAGTTGCTTCTACATTTAATGATAATTTTTTTGTAACAAACATAGTTAAATCAATTAAACTTTAAAAAATAAAAATAAAATTCGAATTATATGATATTTAAACGCACCCTAAATTCTTAGATTCCGTTCAAATAAAATCGAAATAAAACTTTTTTAATAATTTGTATTTTGCATGTACCTTGGCTTTTGTATACACGCAACACAAACATAATACGAAATCTGCAGTACAAATATTGTTTGCATTGCAGCTCGTAAAGCTTAGAAATGAAAAATTGGAACTCTTTAAAAGACCCTTATAAAAAGGGAAAGCACACATTTGTTTTAACTTAAAACTTCAAGCAATACAGCTGAAGATTTGAATACCTTTTACATGTAACGAAAGTGTTCTAAGACAATAATTTAAATTTTGGTGTTTGTATTTACTCAATTTATTTATATCATAAATTACTTGAAAATAATTCAAAATTTCACACCAGAAAATATTTAAAAGACCTTTATATAAATAATATATACATGACATTCTACTTAAATGTGAAGTAAAAATACAATTTTATTAAAACAAGCTATCACTACGTAGTGATGGCTTGCAAAATCCAAAAGAAGACGATTACAATCAAGTGCTGCGTTCTCAGATCTAGAGAAATTCAAGTCTATTTATGGAATTCTTTCTTATTTCTATGGGATTTTCAGAAGACAGACAGTGCTTTTCCCAAATACTAGGGAAAAGGGGAAGTTTTGTTAGTCTTCTGTGTTTTTCTGAGAATGAATGTGAGAAAGTGATAAGTATGAGGAATGAAAATGGAAGAAGGAAGTAAAAAGATGTGAGAAATTGTCTTCAAGCAATTCTTTGGTTAACGGAGGGGTAGGGAGGGAAGTTTCCAAAATAGTAATCTCGCACCTCCCTTTCGTTCCTCGGAATCCTATATGGCTAATAAATTATCACCACCTGGACCTACAGTTGTTAATTACTCCAGCCAGGTAGCACAAAGATATCGGCCAATATTTTGAAAGTCGCTGAATGAGGTACGTCAAATTTACAACATCTGCCGATATTCACAGACATAAAATTAGTTTTAAAAAGAAAGCATTCAAAAGAGCTTTTTGCATTACTTATGACATCATAATACAGAAATAGTATTCTACACAATAAAATTTAATAATTGTGCCATTTTTAAAAAACTTGACTTTTTAATGCCTTATTTTTAATATTTGGTTACATTGGCCAATGTTGTAACAATGATATTACTATTGCAACATTCAAGGATATCTATCGACATTCGTAAAAAACAATATAATTTTTCGGACATTTCAAGATATCTGTCGACATTCAGCATATCTGACGAAGTTTGTAATCTTGACCGAAGTGAGCGGAAAGTTCTAAAGGACCGCCCATTTGTGTGGTGTAGTTTTCGTCAATATGCATTTGATGGAGGCGTTGGGCGTGAAATTTGCACAGAAAGGAAAAACCTATATAAAATTTTTCTGTAGGAATCTATAGTTATTTTTATACCTAAAAAAGCATGTGAAAATTTGTGTTTTATAAAAAACTAAAGATGTTTTTATACTATCATAATACTATGTGACATACTAATTTTAAAAATGTTTTTACAAGAAAAAAATCACTTTATATAATTTTTAAATGGATAGTTGTTTATCTTTTTAAAATGCTTTCGGATTTGCGACTTTTATAAGAAATTTATTTTTTATTGTTGAAATAATACAAGTTTAGTTTCAAAATTAGGTCACTGAACTTTTAATTAGGCACTATTAATAATATATATTTTATACAGTTCACCTAAGTAATTATTATTATTATATAATAATAGCTTTCGGGCTAATTTATGTGCGTGTTAACTTTTGTGTAGTGCATCAATTTTGGAACAAAATGTACACATATTTATGACTTAAAATTAATAAAAAAATATACATATTTAATTTCTCACAAAGTAAAATTCAAAGTAATGGGGTTGTTAAAACTTTCTTTATAGTTTTGTGCAAGGGAAAACACATGATTTTTAACACAGCAAGGTTTAAAATTGCTTATTTCTTTTAAATTTCTTACCTATTTAAAAAAAAAATAACAAAATTTCTTTGTGAAAAATAAAAAGTGATATTTAAATAAATCTTTGCTAAAAGAACGTAAAAAAAATATGTCGATTGTGATTGAAGAATACGAGATAATTAAATGATAGCTTTGTCATTTGTCAGATATTTTTTACTCCAGTAACAGAAAAATCCACTCCTACCATTTTTTATTATACGGATTTAATTTAAAATATCTTACAATCCAAAAAAATACAGAAAGCATTTCCGTAAAGTAAAAGCCCGATGTTTAGTTAAATAAAAGCTAGAATTTTCATTCTCGGTCGCCAATAAAAGTATGTCGATATAACAGCATCGTCAACGTTGCAATAATTATCGTGTGTGTGTACATATATATAACGGGTGAACCAAAAGTTCGTTAAAACTTTAAAAATTCATAAAAAAGGAAGAAATTCTGATAAAGAATTGCGGTTTGCAACAAAGGGCTCACAAGGTAGTCGGATTTCTTTTAGCAGCAAAAAATTTTTTAGTTAAAAATGTCACTGGTAGAGGGTGCTGACGACCCGAAACACTATGAACAGGACAACAGTACGCTCCATCCATTTATTATTGCAATAGAAATTGTTCAATATGACCTCCAGACCACATTCTTAGTCTTCAGTCTTTTCGCCGTGCGAGATTTTCGCAACCCAACAGTTGCTGACTCTCCGTTCAAATAGAACAACTTCACCAACAACGCTCGATCATTTAATGATAACATCCTGAAAGCGAATGAGAAATCCTCATGTATCCAGGTCTTTTATTGCATGATTAATTTGCATAATTCTGCTTAATCTCTCGCATGTTAGCGCCATCTACAGGTGACTGTTTTAACTTTTTTTTTTTTTTTTTTTTTTTTTTTGCTAAAAAAAAAATCGACTATCTTGTTATCCTTTTCTTGCAAACCGCACTTCTTTATCATAATTTCTTCCTTTTTGATTTTTTAAAGTTTTAACGAACTTTTGGTTCACCCGCTATATATATATATATATGAAACAAATTTGAATTTTGTCGCCGTTTACCTCATCAATTCTATAATTCTGTTTATTTCCCATTATTCTAAATTATTTTCTTGTTCTTTTATTTAAATTGTCAAAATCCCGCATAGCTAAAAATTCTTTATTCTAAATTTATTCTCTTGAAAAAATGACGCTAGTATACCGTCCTGTTAAAATTACTCGCTTTTTATTCCACTAAACGCGCGTATTCAGACCAAACGCTCGTAAAGTTGCGGGAGCCGATCCGCAAAAGGGGGGGGGGGGTTACGAGAGAAGAGGGAAAAGCACTGGTGGACGCGATTCCAGTCAAACATTCTCCCTTCTCCGTAACTGCTGACGTCACGTAAGATTTGTAGATAAGAGAATCGAGTTTTAATCGAAGATCAGTCTGTATTAACCAATGAGAATGCATCTACAGCTTTTAAAGGGACAGAAATGGATGTTTTGAATAATTTTTGCAATATATATATTTTTTTTTTCATATATTCAGTTCTGTCTTAACGGTGGGTGATTGGGCCCGTGTCCAGGGCTCGCATTCAATAAGTCGCTTTGAATTAGCTGACTCTTGAATAATATTTCATTGTATGCTTTTAAATTGAAAATAATAATAATAATAATAAATAAATAAATAAATAAAATACAATTTAAGGAGAACTGTAACAACAAGCTCATATATATATATGTTACTCCTTGAGGTTATTTTCGTGAACATATCCCGTATTTTCCTATCAATTAAAAATTTATTAATTAAATATTATCTATCAAAGGTTAACCCTTTGCGTATAAGTCAACAATACCTTAGTTTTAAAGCGTCTGGTTTTCCATTATGGTATATTTTCACACAATATTATATATTTAAAAAAGTGAGAATTGATTAATACATTGGGACTTCCGAAAAAGCAATCGGGCACAGGGCCCTAAAATGCCTTAAAGCTTTTCTCAAATCCAAAGGAGCTACTTTTTGACACATTCTTTTAATTCATTTTTGTTCAGAAAAACATGAAATTGGCAGATGTTCTTATTCAGAAACCATGAAATCGAATAGCGTTTTCCATTTTTTGATAAAGGCAAAAGATGTTTCAGAAAATACTATCAAATTTGGTGTTCTGAATCGAAATTCCGGTGCGACAGCGCCAGAAAACAGAAAAAACCGGCTGTGACAACTATAACTTTTAACTCGATAAGTAATTTATTTATCTAAAAAATGGAAAACTCATTTCGATTCCAAATCGCTCCAACAGTCAGGCTGCTAATTTTATACCTTCTTATTTCAAAACGAGTCAGAAAATTTCGCATTGTGGGGCAGGTCATTTGAGAACCACTTTAAAACGGTTCTGGATGCAGGATACATAAATATAACAATATATATATATAATTTTTGTATTATTTTTTCCTTTGATTTTTATACGTTTAATTTCATTTTAACTATATAATTCGGTAATTTTTTGTACAAATTTGAAAGTTAATTTTTGATTCAAAGAGGTATTTTATATAAATATATATATATTTCTGCCCTGCTATTGGGGGGGGGGGAGGGGTTAAGGGTTCAAAACTTCTATATCCAGAGTACTTACAAATTGAGATACATATGAAAAAACTGTGCAAAGATAAATACCTGATCTGCAAAAACCAATGCAAAGAAAAGCACAAATATACACAGAAATTTTATCTTGCACTTGTTTCAAGGCTTCATAATAGGAGCTTCTTCTTCAGTGCCAAACGAATGATAGAGAAATGAGTAATAATAGCAGCAGAATGTGTTATTATTACCCTGTTTTTCTCACTTGTTAACTTTTACATATTTATGTTTAGATATTTGTGTTGGGGGGGGGGGGGGGGGGAGGGGGGATTTTTGATAATATAGTAGAATATTGAAACTGATATTTTTATTTATATTAAACAATTTTATTTTATATCATTTATAATGATTTTATTCAAATGAAAGGGTACATTTTGAAAAAAGGTCTGTTTTGTGCCATTTTGGCATAATGTGAAGATTTGTTAAACATTAAATTTCATGATAATATATTTATCAATGTCTTTTAATTGGTATCTTTTTCAATGTATTTATTTGGCTGGAAAAGTTCAGAATTTAAACAAACTGTATGTGCTATTGAAAATAGGAAAACATTTTACAAACTCTTTTTTTTTTTAAATTACATATAACTACTATGTAAGAATCAATGCAATACCTCACCAATATTTCATTTGCACTGTTGAAATTTATACAAAGTTAAAAGTTGATAATCTCGTGTGTAAATTAATATATTTGAGAAATGTATTATACACTAAGGCGTTAAAAAAAAGGAAAAAAAAATTTTTTTTAATAAAAAATAAACATTGTTAAATTATAACTTCCAGGCATAAATTATAATTAAAAAAAATTTCAGCTTGAAAATAATACACTTTTGTTATCTGCAAACTCATTAATATTTATTATCATCATTACTATTATTATTAATTTGAGTTAGGTGTAGTGCAGAGAGATTCATTAATTATTATTTTTTTTAAAGCTGAAGAAATAATCTTTGAGAATTAAATGTGAATTAATCACTTTCACATAACTCAATACTCAATCATACATTCTTACATACTCTCAATCAGCCACAATGTAAAATGTTTTGAATGTGTTATTATTATTATTAACATGTTGTATTATACTGGGAACTCACAAAACATTTTTTAAGATAAGGCATGTTTATAAATCTCAAAATTATAGTTTCAAGAATTATGATTTATTCATTTTGTTAATAATTTATACTATGTAATGAGAGATATTTTATATGTTCTTCATTTTATGATTAGAGACAAGCTCTTAAAAAAAAGAAAATATCGAAAATAAGCAGTATTTAATTAATAAAAGTATCCTTACAAATTTATATTTTGTCAAGTTTATATTAATTTTTATGTGTGAATTTAAAAATTGCTTCTAAATTAACATCAAATACTGAACAAATTAATTTGCTGCATGTTAATAAAATCAACAATTGATAAAACTTGGAAATTATATAGTTGCTTACAAAGAATTTGTTTACTTCAGAAAAATAAGAAATTTAAATTATTTTCTTAAATTCAACAATTTATGTGTCAACCTTTTATTATTATGCATCATCAAATCTAATTCTTGCTGATTCGTAACGAAAATTGACAAAAATCTTATTAAATTATTAGAAACTGTAGTAATTTTATAAAGGTAAACACTTATTTTTCAATGGACGCGCAGCACTTCACACGAGAAACTCTGTCGAGAAAGTCTACACTGTCAACACCAAGATTCTAATAACATGTCTTATCTTAATAATGACTCTTATGAAGGTTTTATAAGAGTTCTAGAAATAGCGTTAAGCTATAATATTCATCATAATACAACATATAAGATAACATAATAACACTTAAAAACATTTCACATACCTGTATTTTAAAGAATATCCCCTAGCTATTTGTGTTGTTTCTAAAACTATTTATGAGTAATTCATAAAGTGTAATATTTATTAGCCGTAAACGGCATTATTTAGTATAAACAAAACTGGAATAGCAAGCCTAACATGGTTTTCTATCGCTTCGCTATGTTGGCCGCCATATTTGATTTTCCTCTTACGAACGCCTTACGGCTACTTCTAACCGTCCGCAAATACTGACCACGTGACGCTCTCATTTGCGAGCGCTCTACGAGAGAGAAACCTTCCGCATGTTTGATCTGACTCGCGAATCTAGCCGTCATTCGTAAATTTGCGGACGAAAGGGAGTTGTGAGCGATAAGCGTTTGATCAGAATACGCGCGTAAAATAACTAAATTTTAATCCTTTTAAAATATCACTTCCCCAGCTAAATAGTTTAATTATCTCGAAAAACAACCTGTATCTTTTTATTTTTTATTCCCCTATTTTTCTGACAAAAAAAAGTATTATTTTCTCAAATATAAAAGTTAATCTCGGTTTCAATGTAAAATTTTATCCTGGCATTCTGCCAAGATCCAGTAAAATCTACGTATTTTATTTTTATTTCTACATTTGTTCGAAAAAATCAGGTTAATTCCAGTTCAGCCTAGAATGTTCGTTCCCGCGCTTTTTCAGTCGGAAGTTTAATATCTTTCATATCATAACGCCCAAAAAATAGAGTCCCGCAACGCTATTGGTCGAAAGACTGTTTCGCGGCTCTGTATTCCTGAGCTTTAGCAAATGCTTATATGCTTGGTTTTCCCGCCTTGAGAGCTGATTGTTCATGGATCTCGATGTATACGTAACCCCGGCGCGTACTTCGCGACTGTGGAATAAAATCTCCTTGGTTGCCCATAGGCCATACGACGCTGCCTATTAACATCTTGTGTCTTCTTCAAGCTTAATTTAATTCACTAAAGCTTTCCTTGATACTAAAAGTCATTATTTATGGAATCATCATGTGAACTTGTGAAAGCATAGCCTTAGAGTTTTTCCGGATTTTAATAAAATGTGGATTGGAATCAACTGCCTATTTATTTCCTTCAATAAGCACACCATGAATTGGGAGTATCGGTGCTACGACGCGATTTTACAAACCATCACGCGTAGAGCGATTGTAGGCGGTGTCAAATGATGATTGGATAAAAGATGGTTACGTAGATGGTGAGGGGAGGAGTTAAAGCGTATTAAATGAATAAGTGTATTAAAAGCTAATAATCTTGTGTCAGATCTTGTATAGTGGTTAAAGCACCAGGCTCGTAATTTTGATGTATCGAGTTGTGTCCCTTCCAACTTTTTTGCATTTTTAGAGTTTTGCTTTGATTTTTATTGAAACAGTGCTTCTTAAGCATTGATATAAAGATCAGTTGATCTTTATCAATTGCTTTGCAATATTTTATTGTCAATTAGATAATTAAATTTTAATTAGAATTAAGTTAAACAATGTTAAATTATAATTATAATTAAAGTAAATTAAAATTAAAATTTTTATTACATACAATAAAATTCAATATCAGATAATTTCAAGAATTAAATTAAATTTTAATTCATATAAGCTATTTTTTAATAACTATACGAACATTTATTAAAATGCAATAACTCCTAAACTTTCATTAAAATTTTTTTTATTAGAACTTTAGTAACAGATGATTATCAAATTAGCAGAATTAATTAATTAAAGTTTTCAACTTTTAAACTTAAGCATTATTCTTAAAAATCTCTATTAATTTACTAAAATTCTTTTTACCAATTACTGGTTGATCTGTAGTGATAAAGTTCTGGAAGATTACCATATTTAAAGTTTTTTTTAATTATTTTATTATTTAAATTTTTAATTATTATTTTTATTTAAATAAGTATAATTAATATTAATTAATATTTTTATTTAAATATATTCAATTATTATTAATAAGTATTATTATTTAAACGTATAATTAATATAAATAAATGTTATTATTTAAATATATAATTAATATAAATAAATATTATTATTTAAATATATAATTAATATTATTATTAAAATATATAATCAATATTATTATTATATATAATTAATATTTTTGCGTAAAGGTTTGTTATAAATTCTCTTGTTATTAATTAGCAAGATATAAACTATGAGAAAAATAAACCAATCTATGTTAAAGAGAAGCTTGGGTTTTGTAGACATAGCCTGAAATATGATCGATGTTTCGGTTGATACACTTTGTACAAGCCCAAACATTACAAGTATGTTAATGTTAGTTGTTATTAATAATGTGTAATAGAAACAAAACGTTTTTGGTCACTATTAAAATCCGGAAGCTAGGACTATTTAGCTCACGGGCTATCAAAGCCTGAGAGCTTATGTGCCCGCCCGTTCTGTATGTATGTATGTATGTATGTATGTACGTATGTACGTACGTAACGCGATAACTCTTGACAGAAATAACCGTTTTGCTTCCAATTTTGTTTATAAGTTCCTTGTGATAAGGCGCTTCCCTGATTAGTTTTGGGGATTGATTGTTTAACTACAAAGGGGGGAACGGGGGGGCTAACCCCCCTTAATTAAGATAAATGGTTTTTTCATGCAGAATTGTCCAATTTTCTTCAAATTTTGTATATAGGTTCATTGTGATAAGGTTCTTTCCTGATTAGTTTTGGGGGTTCATAGGTTAAGTATAAAGGGGCTAACGAGGGGGGGAATCCTCCCCCTTAATTTAGATAAATGAATTTTTCATGCAGAGTTATCCGATTTTCTTCCACTTTTGTTTATAGGTTCCTTGTGATAAGGCGCTTCCCTGATTAGTTTTGAGGATTGATTGGTTAACTATAAAGGGGGGGGGAACCGGGGGGGGGGGGCTAACCACCCTTAATTTGGATAAATGGTTTTTTCATGCAGAATTATCCAATTTTCTTCAAATTTTATATATAGGTTCATTGTGATAAGGTTCTTTCCTGATTAGTTTTGGGGGTTCATAGGTTAAGTATAAAGGGGGTAACGGGGGGGTTAATCCTCCCCCCTTATTTTAGATAAATTATTTTTTTCATGCAGAGTGATCCGATTTTCCGCAAACTTTCTATATGGGCTCATTGTGATAAGGTTCTTTCCTGATTAGTTTTGGGGGTTCATTGGTGAAGTGTAAAGGAGGGGAACGGGGGCTACCCCCCCCCCCCCCTTAATTTTGATAAATGGGTTTTTCATGCAGAATTATCCAATTTACTCCAAATTTTGTATATAGGCTCATTGTGGTAAAGCACTTCCCTGATTAGTTTTGGGGGTTCACTGGTAAAGTATAAAGGGGGGAACGGGGGGGGACTAACCCCCCTTGATATAGATAAATGGGTTTTTTAAGCAGAATTATCCGATTTTCTTCAAATTTTATATATATGTTCATTGTGATAAGGCGCTTCACTGATTAGTTTTGGGGGTTCTTTGGTTAAGTATAAAGGGGGGACAGGGGGCTAACCCCCCCTTAATTTAGATAAATGGATTTTTCATGCAGAATTATCCGATTTTTTTCAAATTTTGTATATAGGTTCATTGTGGTAAGGCGCTTCTCTGATTAGTTTTATGGGTTCATTGGTTAATTATAAGAAGGAGAAACGGGGAATGTTCCCCCCTCTTAATATATTGTCGATTTCTTCATTTTTCGAGGGCTTATTTCAAATTCTTTGAAATAAGAATATAATTTACAGTTAGTGTGAATAGCCTGTGAGCTCAATGATGTCAGTTTAACTGGGCAGTTTTCTTTTATTGTTGTTTTTATTTCTGTTTCTGCTTCTTCTTCTTTTTACTTTCTTCTATCTTTACAAGAAGAAAGTATTGGATTCATGAAAATTTTCGACTTCCGGTTTTCGACGGATTTATACGTTTCAGAAGGTCCTGAACACGATTTGACTATTTTTAGAAAATGTCTGTCTGTGACTCTGTCTGTCTGTCTGTATGTGACAAAATTTTTGTGGGCGCTCTATCTCAAGAACTAATGCTCGGAATTTAATAAAACTTTAGATTCAGTTAGTCCCTGATATAAATTGGTGCTGATTAGTTTTTGGTAAAAATCGCCCGGCAGGTGGCGCTGCTATGCAATATTTTTCGCGTTTTCCGAAATAGCTCTATCTCAAGAACTAATGCTCGGAATTTAATAAAACTTTATATTCAGTTAGTCTCTGATATAAATTGGTGCTGATTAGTTTTTGGTAAAAATCGCCCAGCAGGTGCCGCTGCTATGCAGCATTTTGAAGGATTTACACGGTTTTAGAGATAGTCATATCTCAAGAAATATTGCACGGAATTTAATAAAACTTGAGTTTCAGTTAGACATTGATATAAATTGGTGCTGATTCTTTTTAGTGTAAGCGAAACCTGTGTGAGATAGAAGAAAGTTTTGGGATTGACACATCCGACTTGTTATTTCTTTATTTATTTTTATTTTTCTTGTATATGTCGTGTACATCAGTAATCTATTTATTAAAAAAAAATGTATATGTCGTCTACATCAGTAATATATATTTTAATGTCATCGTGATCTCAAGAATTTTGTGAAAATTGGAATAGCAGAAGATCATATACAGGGATTGTGTTGATTTCATGATTTTACATGTTAATTTTGGTACATTTAGGCTAAAAACAATAACAACCAAACTAAATTATTATAAATAGATTAAATAAAGCATACAATGGCATCATTTCACAACTGTATTACAAATAATAATAGTGAAAGTAAAGGAGATAAATCTCTCTAACACTAAGTAATAATAAATATAGTTATCATTATTTTTATTTTGCGAAAAAAATGTTGAATGATTTATTGCTTATTTTACGAACAGATGGCGCCACTACACATTTTGTGAGCATTATTATTACATATTGGAGGGTTTATGTGTGTTTCGTAATAAACCATTTAAATTATTTAAATAAAAAAATTAATTTACATGTGTATGTGTATTTTTAACGGCTTAGAAGTAGCATGGATTTTAGGCGTTTAAGTGTAATTTGTATAGCTTTTTAAATTATTTAAATACTGAATGATTTTTTTTTTCAGTTCAATTTTGATGTGGATACATGCAATGTTTGCAAGTTTTTAATTGTAAGAAGAAAAAATTCCAAAATTAAATGAATTTGTATGAAAATTTTGTATTTTACGCTGTCTTGACTTAAAGATATGAAGGAAATAGTTTGTTTAATAAATCTTTAAGTTCAGTAAAAAATTTAAAAACTAGTATATTTTGAAATATACTAGAGTTATATAGAAAGAATATAGTTAAATTTGAAATTTCTTAAGTATATATTGATTTTATGAAATAAATAACTATATAAAAATCTGAAAACTGCATTGCTTAAGCATATGTTGATTTTATGAAATGGCACATTTCAAAAAGTTTTTAACAACCTAGTAATTTTATTTTCGTTTATTAAATCAATTATGATTATTAAAAAAATAATAATAAACATTCAGAAAGCTAACATTTATTTGCTGTGCTTTCAGTTTATTCTTGTGAAATAATGTTTAATATGTTTTTCTTTGTTTAATTCTAGCTAATTGTAGTTTAGTATTTACTATAAATAAAATTTAAAATAAAAATTACAAAAAAAAAAAAAAAAAAAAAATGTAAACATGTAATTTTTATTTGAAAATTGGAAGTTATAAATTATAGATAGTAAAGAATATAATAATTTATAAATTAAATATGTTTAACTTTATGTAAGGTTTGTTATGTATCAATAAATTGTGCTGGACGTAAAGTTTTTTCCCTTAAAAAATGCACACAAGCTACTACAAATTTAAATTAGTTTTCATCAACCTTTACAATTCAAATATGTTTTATTTTTCTTAACAAACAGAACAAAAAAAAAAACAAGAGTTGAATTAGATAATGACCTCTGAAAATACAAGAGCTAGAAGTATTTCATTTGCTGTTTCAAATTATACTTGTACATATGGATTGTTTTCTTTTAATTGTATTAAGTTAATATTTTTTTGTTAGACACGTTTAATATGTCCTAAGCATCATTAAAAATAAAACAAGCATGAATATGCAAGATCAGACTTTCTTATGAATCTTCAACGAAATAAAAAATATCCTCTTCAAGCGCATTAAGCTCCTCCTACCTCGTCTCGGGCAGTCGACCAATCACCATTCGACATCGTCTCCAATCGTTCTACGCGTGATGGTTTGTAAAATCGCTGCTACGACTGCAAATTCCTAGTTGGAAACCTCTGGCCTTGATAGTGTGATTTACAAAAAATAAGGTAATTCAGTGAAATCGTCTCACACACACACACACACACACACACACACACACATATATATATATATATATATATATATATACAGGGTGTCCAAAAAGTCTGGAAACGGTCAAATAACTCGAGAAATATAGATCAGATTGAAAAACGTCAAAATGCATGTTCAATATTTTTGAAAAATCTATTTAGGGATATGAAAGTTGACCCCGAACTTTGCCCCCCCCCGGGGGGGGGGGGGGCAAAGTGTCATCTACAGTGCCATCTACAATGTTTCGAAGAAAATATTCAATACAAAAGTTACGTATTTTTTCCCGTAGAATCCGAATCTGCAATAAAAAATGGGTGTCATAATTTAAGATTTCAAAGTTGCCCCCCCTTTCCCCCTGGGGGGGGGCAACTTTCATATCCGTAAATTGATTTTTCAAAAATATTAAACATGCATTTTGTCTTTTTTCAATCCGATGTATATTTCTCGAGTTATTTGACCGTTTCCAGACTTTTCGGACACCCTGTATATATTGCTTCTATACGATAAAAAAGCTAATAGTAAATGTCATCACATTGGAACAAGTAGAATTTCTGTCAGAAATAATGTAAAACTGTACGAAAATAGTGTTGCGTGTGCCCTGATTCCCAAAAGTATTTAGACGGGAGTCGGGCCGTTTAACCCTTTTACTCTCAAGGGAAATATTTTTCCCTTCTACAAAAATGTTGAAATAAATGATTGACACCGGAAATTATAAACAAATTTATTTGTATATAAGAAAAAAGCGATATTTCACATTCATAATAAATGGAAAACATTTCTATTAAAATTTTGCTGTCATTGTTGAATTTCGTAATTAAAATTTTGTGGTAAAATTTTGTGGTTTCATAGGGAAACCAATGTCCGTTAAAGGGTTAAAGCGTATCACAGAGACATGGTGATATTCTCTTACTTTACACCCACAATAGCTAAAATATTGTGTTGTATTGGCATATTTAGTCTTGGACATCTTATGGTCCTGTAAGGGTTAAAAAGCGTCATCTTGTAAACATTGTTGAATATGACCAAACATAATTTTGTACTTCCTGTTTTTACCGTCCTTGGTATGACAGGGAAAACGGCCATACTCTCCACAAATTCTCTAAAACCAAACTTTCCACAAGCACTTTTCGGCCAGATTTATTTACGTTTTAAAACCTCACCAGACTGCCACATCTCTATGACACAATTGCAAATTTATCGAACGCACAATCAGTTTGCTCGATATTTGCCTCATTTAATACATACACTGAACAGCAATTTATTTAACAGATACACAAATAAGCCATATAGTAATGTGAATTTGCAGCGAGCGATGCACTCGTAATTTTTCCGGTACCGGAGCGCTCGATTTTATATTATAGCAAAACGTAAGAATAGTGTCCTTTATGCCAGTTATGTAGCAATTGTTATAAAAAATGCACATTCATGTCGTTGTTTACATTGATAAGAAGCAAAATGTATCTTTTCCATGTCAAATGCTTAACTGTTTTTCGCAAATTAGATTATTCCGGCTTATGTTATTGTCAATTCGCCAATTAATTTACAAAAAACAGGGACTATTTTCATACGAACTGATGTATAACTTAGTTACCGTTTTCATTAATACAATAATGATAAATACTTAAAGTCTCTCCAACTTTTTAATTTTAAAATTGAGTTAAAACAAAATTTATATAAAAGGGTAATTTTTTATTTTTCTGAATAAGCAGTTCCGGAACAGCGTTCTAGCACCATTGAACCGCTGTTTACAGAGCATACATTCTCAATTTTATTTTTGCAATGCAGTCTCTAAAATAATTCAGAGCCGTTGGGCCAGTTCGCCATGAGAACACCTCTCATATTTTGACAAATGCTAATATTTCAATTCGAGGTGTGTTATTTTCAACATACAGTTGGATATCATAACTATCTTCACAAGTGATTTCGGAAAGTTATATACTTTAATCTCACGGAAAAAAAAAAAGTTTATAGCATCTTTTAACGTTGCTATTAAAAACTGTAAATATCGCGGTAAATTTAGAAACGGAATTACTATTAAAAAGGGGAAATTTTCCGAGCTGGAAGAAAAGCAAACTACCTGCAGAGTAGAAATTTTCTTTTTTTTCATTGTGGCTGTTTTATTGTCGTGATTGCTTATAATATTTTATACGAAATTGCAATTTTTTAAGGCTGAGCTATGTCAAGACCACTATAAAAAAGAACTTTAGGCCATACCGCTAAACATTTGGATATCTTTTAAATGTAACGGAAGTGTTCTACCACAAGACATTATTTGAACTTTAGTGTCAGTATTTTCTCAATTTACTATACTTCTATAGCAATTTACATGAAAATATTTCGAAATTTCGAAAAAAAAAAAAAAACACTTTTGGTAATCAAAATGAGTTATTACTACATGGTAATGACTTTTAAAATTTAACAGTGAATTAACAGCGATTGACTAAATCGTTTATTTACTAGACTTTGAGCAACCGATATGTTACTAATAGTTTGCAGATTCTCATAAATGGAAGGCGTAAATGCTTACAACAGCCCGTAAAAATGGTCATTAAAGGTCCGAAGTTCGCTCATAAATAGAGTTTTTTTTTTTTCCTATTCCATATACTTTGAAAATACTAAAAAACGGTTTTCCTATAAAATTAAAAGAAAATTTAGTTAATCAGTGATGGTTCTGGGCTTAGAAATGAAAAATTGCTATTATTTAAGGTCTATGTAAATGCCCCTATAAAAAGGGAACTACACATATTTGTTTTGATTTCAAGCAATACAGCTGAAGATTTGAATACCTTTTACATGTAATGGAAGTTTTCTAAGACAATAATTTAAATTTTAGTGTCCGCATTTACTTAATTTATTTATATCACAAATTACGTCAAAATAATTTAAAGTTTTACACCAGAAATATTTGAAAGATTATTATATAAGTATTATATACATGACATCGTACTTAAATGTGAAGTAAAAATACAATTTTATTAAAATAAGCTATCACTACGTGGTGATGGCTTGTAAAATTCAAAAGATGACAACGCAACGGCAATCAAGTGCAGCGTTCTCAGGTCTAGAGAAATTCAAGTCTATTTATAACTGCGCTTGCGCGAACTATACCAAAGATTTGTTTTTCATGATTTGTCTGGTAGTCAATTCTAGAGTAACGCATATAAAAAGATCAGTCAAATGTCGTGAAAACTCAGAAAGATACCAGCAATACAGTGAGCTAATTGACAAATTCGGGGGAAATCCCATTGCTGGTATCTTTCTGAGTTTTCACGATATTTGACTGATATTTTTATATGATCTTTTTATACGTTACTCTATAGAATTGACCACCAAAATTTTTTTTGGTATAGTTCGTGCATGCGCAGTTATAAATTATTTTATACAAATGCCCATATCTCATCAAATATTCAATATATCAATTTTTTAATTGCAGTATACTGTTTCTACTGTTCTTGAAGTCAAACGTGTGCTTTACATCCTCGAATTCCAAGAACAATTTGTCAAGAATTTCAGTAGATATTCGACAAACCGTAGAAAAAGTGAAAGCGTCCGGTCACTCCCTCTTAATTTTTGGATATCAGTGTATTCTGTAGAAGTCTATAGGATATTTTATAAAAAGTTTGCTCGCTTTATTACTAAAAATGTTTTTATACCACTAATTTTTCACTGTAATTTTCGGTTTATAAATTGACTGGCATTTTTTTGATTGTATGAGACAAATATTTTAGTATGCGAGAAGTGGTGTTTCGTCCCTATTTTTAGTTTATTGTGTTAAAAAACGAAAGTGTTAAGGGGTTAACGAGTCGCTGGAACTGGATTACTTATTGATAAGGAAGTGCCAGCTAACTTCCCCAGGGTCTAATTATTCTGTTGTTTTACCCGTAGAGAGAGTCTTAGTATACGAATAATGAAGAACGTGTCTGTTTGGCGCGTTTGTAAAAACGAAAAGAAGAAAATTAGTATATTGATTGACGGGAATATTTTATTATATATATGCTATTTTCTGATTCTCAAAAATTAGATGAAAGTGTACTAGAATTTAAAATATAATTAAACCCCTTATATCTCCTTGTGTTTTTTTTTCCAGTATGCAAACTCGTGAAGAAGGGCGTTGATGCTTTAGTATACCTTGGTTCTCCACGATGGAATTCTTTCATTTCGTCGTACGCCACTCACATAGGTCTGCCCTTCGTCGCAGCGGGTGTAAACACCGCCGATTTCGGACAGAACGAAGTCTGCATGCTTCCAGACACTACAGAGGCTGCGGGTGACATCATCATTCGATATAGCTGGGATCATTTCATTTTCTTTTATGATTCGGACAATGGTATGTTTTACTATTGTTATATATTCGTTTATTTTTAACCTACTTCAAAGAGATGAGATATAATAACGTCGAACTTTATCATATTTCTGGTCTTATGATTAAATGAGGAATGCGATTGTATTGCAATCGCAATAGTCCAGAAGGCAGCAACACATTTTTTGCAACCAATTTTAGAGTCGATGATATTGGTATATATGATATATAAGAGATGGTACAGATAAAGAAACAACCAGTCAGTTCTGGCGCACTAGCGAGGGTTGTTGCCACAGCAACATCGAATAGCCCGCATCAGTGTGAAATGAAGGACAACCCGTTTACTGATGTTATTCCAACTCGGGAGCAATCATCAATAATCAATTTGCAATTCATTTCACATTGCAGCGAACTGTGCGATGTTGCTATGGCAACACCCCCACCTTCCTCTGTGGGAGGGTGCTAAAATTGGTATAGCGGATATATTTCGACTCACCAGATGCCATCTAAACTCTAATTGATGCCCACAAAGACCATGACGAGGTTGTATATATCCGCTTTTCTGTAAGCATGTCAAGGGGGTTTTGTTGCTTGCTACTCTTGAGAGCATACCAGTGTACAATGTTAGTATGTCGCCTAACTCTTAGAGCATATGAAAGATATCCTCCAATTAAATCGTTAGCAATTGGAGTTCGCGAATATACTTTGATTCACCAGATGACAATTCAACGCTATGCCTTTTCTAAAAGAGCATGAAGAGGTTGCGTGAATACGTTTATCCCATAGCATGTCAATGTGTTTTTTTTCAAATTTGAATCTTACCGTAGCATATTGGTGCACAATGTAGTGTGCCTGCCTCTCGCCGAGAATGGCGAAATGACCTATTCTGCATTTTATAATAGAATGTCCATGTTTTTCAGTCGATCTGCCACAAAATAGCAAATGGAATGAGCATTCGAATAATACTTGTCACCCTCTATGATATGCTATATTATCTCTAATTTAAGTTCATTCACAAATATTAAAAAAAGAACCATCGGCCCAAATTACATGAGAATTTATTTATAGAGATTCAGTCTTTTAAAAATTCATACTCTGCGTATCAGAGGTATGCATGCATCCTGTTTAAGGTTATAGATATGCACATGCACATATCTGTATCTTTTTACAGCCATTCTGCTCATTTAGAAATTTGCACTCTGTGTTTCAGCCGCATACAAGTATCTCATCTAACGAATATTGGAAAATTTTTCGTAAGTGCTCTTATATATTTTCCGATTCAGAAAAATGTTTTGTGCTCCGTATCTGGACTTACCTAGATAGATGAGATTTTCATAACATTTTTCTGATCAATTTCCTTACCAAAATACCGAGCGGCCAAATATCTTAACAAACTCACCGCTGGAGTTCATCCTGTAATATAACAGTACTTTGTCAAATTTTTCTTTTAATTCTTTTTTTGAAGAATGTTACTTTAGATTTTAATCACCCATGTTTTTATTTTTATCGATAAACAACTTTTTTAACAGTATAATGTAAAATTTATGATAATGTTTCATTCTATTGTTAAAAATGTTTATTTTTATAAACATTTTTATAAGCTATTATTAAACTTGTTCTACGGTATTATTGAAACAGTGCTACAAGTATTTTCATTACTTCTTATGGTAAAATTTGATTCTGTTCCCGAGGTACATAAATACTAATGTTAATAACATAGTCTATTCTTCAATATCAGATGGGTTAATTTTGTTAATCCATTTGAAAAATTCTAGAGCTCGAATATATAATTGAGCCATTTTAATTTCGAATATGGAGTTACATTTAATTTACTGAAAAATAAAATCATAAAAAAAAATTGGCATTTTGGTAGATGTGTTAACGTTGACTAGGAGAAAATTGTTATTTATTTATATTTTCTATTGTTAGATGTAATATTAATTCCAAAATGTACAAAAAGAAAGAATGCGATACTAAGATGTAATTACGAACGAAAGCTAAAATGCACTGTTTATGATATTGTACTCTAATAGAAGAATAATTAAGATTTATTTTTAATTATTTGTTTATTCATTTTTATTTATTTGTTTATTTTTTACTGGAAGCAATCAAAGACATCTGATCACTCAATCACTGAATTTCTTAAAGAAAAAAAAAAGATAATAATCTTCACTTAAAATTAGAAAAAATACGTAATATAAAAAAATGGGTGGTAAAAAGGTCGAGAACAAGTCAATGCGAAATAATGTCCCAGTGTTAATTCCAGGTATCTTTAAAAGCAGCGTTAACTTCAGGCATTTTTCACTGGGAGAAATTTCTGCAGCTCCGGGGGTGAGGTCCAGGGGGGGGGGGGGGGGAATTAATAAGTGCAATATCCAGAATCATACGGGGTGAACATGTTAATGCTTCCGAGAAGGTGGGAGTCTGCCTGGGCTAGCCTCCTGAATTCATTACTGTTTAAAAGAATTGTCCTGCCAGCATGTAAACCAATAATGAACGCCAAATCTTTCTTGACATTACAGTTAATAGAAAATTTCAGAACGAGAACATTGTGATTGGTGATAATGTTTTTAAAAAGACCAATTTGACAATAAGTGACGGGTAATATAGTTTATGATAAATAAGCGTTAAAATATAAATAATATGTGATAGATTCATCAAATTGGATCTCGTTTGAAAAATAATCTCTCTTTTCTTGAAAGAGTGAAGGAACCCCTTACACTTTAGCCACAAACACAAAGTGCTAGCTCACCTATACTAGACATATCGTCGCTACCATGTCAAACTATCGAATATGAAAAAATGCATTTTTCATTATTTTTAAAAATGGGCCGATTGTCACCACTAAATTTTATTACAATTCTTCGACTAGTAAAATTACTAATAAAATTTCTATGAAGAATAGGGGTACCAGTTCGGCCTTCTCTTGTTTTCAGAAATGCCAATTTTAAACCGGAATTTTTTTTTTAATCACGTATGGTCTGTCATTAAATAAAGAAAAAAATTCTGTTTGAAATTTATGGTTTGGATTCGAAATTTTTGAATGAAAAAAGAAGGCCAAACTGGCAACCTGAGGCTAACGAAAAAGAAAGGCTACCGAGGTGCTTTACGCGTATCTTTTTTTTTACAGACCGCGGGATTCACGTGATGCTCGAATGCACCAATGAAGGTGTACGAAAAGAGCAACACGTCACTCTAGCGGTCTGTTAAAAAGGATAAGTGGAATGCACCGCGGTAGCCTGTCTTTTTCGTTAGCCTCGTGGCAACCCTGCTGAAGTATACTATTAAAATTTAGTAGTGACAATCGGCAAATTTTTAAAAGTAATGAAAAATGCATTTTTTCACATTCGATAGTTTGACATGGTAACAACGATGGTGGACATGAATGCATTTTATACCAGTAGGTACGCTATATATAATCTAGAATTTTCTCAAAACACTGAAGAAAATAATTCTCCAAAAATTGGGGTGTTTTGAATTATAGCCTTGGGGGTGACAAGTTTTCTTTTAATCATGCTGTACACAGCTCAGAAGCAATTCATAGAGTTTTTCTCACATACATTTCTAAAACTAGCCAAAATACTCATTAATGATAAATGTCTCACTTATAGAATGTTACAATAGCAAGGCTTTAGAAAACATTTCAATGTTTAAAGGGTTTATTAAATGTTTATTACTTTCTTCTAAAAAGATACTGGATTTATGAATATTTACCACTCCCGGTTTTCGACGGATTTATACGTTTTAGAAGATCCTGAACACAATTGGAATATTTTTAGAAAATGTCTGTCTGTGTGTCTCAGTGGTCTGCATGTGACAAAAAATTTGTGGACGCTGTATCTCAAGAACTAATGCACGGAATTTGATAAAACTTTATATTAAGTTAGACATTGATATAAATGGGTGGTGATTAGTTTTTGGTGTAAATCGCCCAACAGATGTCGCTGCTATACTACATTTTTCATGATTTTTACGATAGCTATATCTCAAGAACTAAGGCACAGAATTTCACCAAACTTCAGATTCGGTAAGACCTTGGCAAACATAAACGTTGATTATGATTTGGTATAAATAAACAGGTAGCACTGCTATGCTACATTTTGCACGATTTTCATGATAGCTATATCTCCAGAACTAACACACATAAGTTAATACAACTTCAGATTCAGTTAGACCTTAATATAAAGTGGTGCTGATTTGTTTTTGGTGTATGTGATACCTGTATGAGATAGAAGAAAGTTTTGGGATTGGCACATCAGACTAGAGGTCTGCACGGGCCCGGGCTCAGGCCGATTTTCTTTTAGGTGGCTCGGGCCGAGCCCGGGCTTTACTTTATTTTGAAAACTCGGGCCGGGTCTGGCCTAAATTACTTCCGGGCTGAACCGGGCTTGAGCGTTTCTTTATTCTGCATGTTCGGACCCGGTCGGGCCTTGTGTTCACTCTTTCCGGTTTTTACTTTTATCTGCAGACTCGTTTTTTTTGGGTTAGAATTCGTTTTTCTGAGCCGAACTGAGCCTAAACTTCATTCTTCTTAGAGGTCTGCAAAGGCCGAAATTTTCTCTTACAATCTAAGTCGTATGAAAATCATTATTGGCCGGACTCGATCCATGCAAAAGTCAGTAAAATGTACCCCCACGCAACAATCAAGGACGGATCCAGTCCTCCATTTAGACGGGGAGACATGGCTCCTTATTGGGGGGGGGGGGGGGGTGTCACATCTCTTAATAAGCAACTTTTATATTAAAGGCTGTTGCCATATCCAAAATGGATACTTTTCCGAAACTTTTAGAAAGTCATTTTCATCCTTAAATACAAAAATATTGCATAATGCCAATTTTTAAGACTTGGCAGTTACAGATATGCCGTCATGAGGAAGCAATTGGCTGCTGGGGCCTGAAATTCAGATTAAAACACCTATTTTACGGGTCGGGCCGGGCCAATAATCTGTTTTCATAGGCCGGGCTCGGGCCGAATTTTCAGATTTTATACCGGGCCGGGTCGGGCCAATCACTTGTTTTACATGGGCCAGGCCGGACTCGGGCTGAACGTTTAGCTTTTATACCGGGCCGGGCCGGGCCAGTCACTTTTTTTGCACGGGCCGGGCCAGACATTTATTTTTTTTGGTCTAACCTGTGATAACTGATAAATTTTCTGAAATTTGAAATTCCTTGGGGGGGGCGGTTGCCCCCCCCCAGCCCCCCCGAAATGGCGCCCCTGGCCACACACCTGTTGATAAACAATGTACGGGTACTGAAAGTCACCCCCGCCCCCCTGTTATGATTTTGTTTCTCCCGTTTTTCATAAAGCACATCAGTTTGCTTGTTTTAGCTGAGCTGTGAACACGTGTCTTACAGAAGTTCGCGTTTGTATTTAAATTTTATAGTTTTGCATTTTCAATATTTGAAAAATGTCACAAAAAAGAAAAAGAGTAGTGTTAACGATTCAAGATAAATTAGAACTGATTAACAAATTGAAAATGGTGCTACAAGAAAACAAATAAGCTTGCAATATGGAATTGGAGAATGCACAGTTAGGGACATTTTAAAACAGAAAGATAAATTGATGCAATTCTCAGCCATCAGACAACTTTTCATCGATGAAAAAAAGAAAAAGTATGAAAAGCAGTACTTTTGAAGAACTGGATGCAGCACTTTTACGTTGGGTAAGACAAGTGAGAAGTGAGGGAACGCCTGTTTCAGGGCCTATTCCCAGATAACAATTTTTGATTTTTAAAACATTTTTCTAACCTCTACATGTATATGACTAGATGCTTTTTAAAGGCTTTGTCTGAAAGGTTTGCAAACATTGTAAAAAGGATTATAAAAGGTTGCTAATTGACACAATCTGAGGTACTTTGTAAGTGTTTTAGGACAAGCATACCAAAATGTAACAAGTTGGAAATTGTACATCAAACGTTACAAACGAGGTGCGTTCGTACGCACGTTTTAGAATTAAATTCATGATATCCCGTGCGTAGAACGGGTTAAACAGCTAGTTAAGTATATATTTTATGACACTGTTCATACAAATATCTTAACTAGTTATATAAATATTCAGATATATATGTATCAGCTAGTTATATAAATATTCAGATCTTGATGATTTTTAATTCTGTGAAATGAATTATATCGTCTGCAGATTAATTTCTGTCATAAAATAAGTATCTCGGTCGCTTGACGATTTAACATCCATCAGAAGCTCATATAACAAAAAAGCACCGATTTAAAAAAAAAATCAAATTTCTTAATAAATATTTTTATTAATATCTCCTAAAGTTTTGATTCGATTTTGATAAAATTTGAAATGTCTCGACAAATTTATGCAAAGATAATATATTTCAAATTGCAAACCATTTGGTTGGGTAGTTTTTGCGTTGTTATATGCGGACAGACAGACAGACGGACGGACAGACAGACAGACGGACGGACAGACGGACGGACCAAACGACGACTATAGGTGCTACGTATTTATATAATTACGAACGCACCTAAAAATGTAAGGCTAGTTACAGGATTTCATATTGACCATTGTAACAGGAATTACAATCAAATGTAGATAATAATGCTTTTATTATAAGCATTTATAAAGGAAATGAAAAAGGTTTTGATTAATCTGTTAGTTTTAAATCTTAATTGACAGAGGTATGAGATTTTCATCAAAATAACTTGACTTAGAATTTTTCTTTTGTTTCTGTAGGAAACTAAATTTTAGCATAATATTTATATATTGAAAGAAAAAAAATGGAAAATAATGATTTTTATTTGCACACATTATATTTAAGAAGTCATATTACATTTAGCAAGTTACATATTTTAATTAATATATTGCTTTTTTCCCTTTAAAGTAATTGCTAAAATTTGAATATATTTATTTTTTATATTTTAATTAATATATTGCATTTTATCCTTTAAAGTATGCTACAAATATTAATTGTTGATAACATTAAAAAAAAATTAAATCTAATATACATTTTGTTAGAATGAACGGTAAGAATTATTTTACAGAAGTTTCCTAACTTTTGTTTGAATTTGACAAAACTAATTAAAATAGATAACTTTTATCTTTGTATTTTTTACAATTAATCAGTTTTAAAATAAAGTCTAAAATAAAGCGGGGATATTTTCCTTTTACAGTGAATTCAGGCAACAAGAAAATTTGTATACTATATTTTTGCTTAAGCCCTACTATCTTGAAAGTTTCACAATATTTTAAATTTCTGAGTTGGGAATTGCTTATGTCTTGGTTTTTATGTTGTCTTTACCTTTGTGTTTTCATATTTGAAAACTGATAATGGTCAACCCAGTATCAATTATTCTTATTTATTAGTTGATTGACAAACTGAAGAAAGTTAAACATAACTGCATAATTTAATTTGATAAAGATTTATCTCCATTTAAGAACTATATAAAACCAAATTTTGGTATTTATATAATTACTGAGAAAAATAACATGCAATTTCCATTTATAATATTTTTATATCATATGCATATTACCTATTTGTTTATTTTTAATCTTTACTTTAAGCATGTTTTCATTCTACTTAACACAGAAGGACAATAATTTTTCAGAATGATTTATCTCTGAATTAAATCTATTGATGCTCCGTAATTAAAAATAAATAATACCCAGATAACAATTTTTGATTTTTAAAACATTTTTATAACCCCAACATGTAAATGACTAGATGCTTTTTAAAGGCTTTGTCTGAAAGGTTTGCAAACATTGTAAAAAGCATTATAAAAGGTTGCTAGTTGACACAATCTGAGGTAGTTTGTAAGTGTTTTAGGACAAGCATACCAAAATGTAGAAACGTAAGGCTAGTTACAGGGTTTCATATTAAGCATTGTAACAAAAATTACAATCAAAGGTAGATAATGCTTTTATCATAAGCATCTATAAAGAAAATGAAAAATGTTTTGATTAATCTGTTAGTTTTAAATCTTAATTGACAAAGGCATGAGATTTTCATTAAAATGACTTATAATTTTTCTTTTGTTTCTGTGGGAAATAAAATTTTAGCCTAATATTTATATACTAAAAAAAAATGCTTTTTATTAGTTCTTATTATATTTAAGAAGTCATATTTTAATTAATATATTGTTTTTTTTTTTCCTTTAATGTATTTGCTTTTTTTTTTTTTTTTTTAATACATAGCTTTTTTTCTAAGTAATTGCTAAAATTTTAATACATTTTATTTTTTAAGTTCTACTGATTGAATTTTGCCTTTGTTTTTGTGGGAAACTAAATTTTAGCCTAATATTTATATACTAAAAAAAAAAAAAAAAAAAAAAAAAGAAAAAAAAAAAAAAGAGGAAAATAATGCTATTTATTAGCCTACATTATATTTAAGAAGTCATATTACATCTAGCAAGTTACATATTTTAATTAATGTATTGGTTTTTTATTTTAAAGTAATTGCTAAAATTTTAATTCATTTTATTTTTTTAAGTTTTAGTGAGCATTTCTTTTGTTTATGTGGGAAACTTAATTTTAGCTTAATATTTATAAGCTGAAAAAAAAAATAATGATTTTTATTAGCCCATATTATATTTAAGAAGTCATATTACATTTAGCCAGTTACATATTTTAATAAATATATATATATATATATTTCCTGTAAAGTACATTGCTAAAATTTGAATATTTTTTTTATAATTTTACTAAGTGGGCTTTTCTTTTGTTTCTGTGGGAAATTAAATTTTAGTCTAATATTTATATACTTGAAAAAAAAAAAAAAAATAAATAAATAGAATAATGATTTTATTAGCCTACATTATAATTAAAAATTCTTATTACATTTAATAAGTTACATATTTTAATAATTATATCGTTCTCTTTTAGTAATTGCTAAAATTTGAATGTATTTTATTTTTTATATTTTAATTAATATATTGCTTTTTTCCTTTAAAGTAAGTGCTAAAATTTGAATATATTTCATTTTTTAAGTTTTATTGAGTGTTGAACATTGTACTCAGGGGTGCCATGTCAGAACTTTCTTCGAGAGTGGGGGGGTATTTTTTTAATCTTGTTGTGAGCCCAGAAATAATTGATAAGTTTTTCTTCATATTTTTAAAATTAACCAAAGTACTCATTGATGATGTGTCTCACTTTGAGAATATTGCAATAGGACGGATAATTTGTGCGCCTAAACTGTTTATTTAATGCAAATGTTTCTATTTTATTTAAATCAAACAAGTTATTTCAGAGTTTATGTAATTTCTGATTCTAAAAATAGACTTATTATTCTGACCTGTGATGACTGACACATTCTGAAACATCAAATTTCTTGGAGTTGGGGGAGATAGCACCCTTGTTTGTACCGATTCTGTCCAAATATATATCTTACTATATATGTGTGTATAATATATATATATGTATTAAATTTGTAATCAATCAATTTGTATATTACTAGATCATATTTTCATATTAAAATGTTCCTAAATTATGTTAAGAAGTTTTCTTTAGGAAAATTTCTTTTATTTGTATTAAAATCATTCTTATGCACATAGGTGTAGACATTTGAAAATTATTGGTGGTGAACTTGAACATAACTCTTTTTCACACACATGTGTGTGTAAAAGACATTGCTTACAGATTCAATGTTGCTTTTTTAACTACCTTTTAAAGAAATTAAGCAGAATTTTATATTTATAAATAAATCACGTTAAGACAATGTAAAAATTCAAATGTTCAAACCATTTTATAAAAGGATATATTCGCTGTCATTCACAAATCTTTTATAATAAAATGATGAAAATTGACTTTGAATAACATTTTTTTCAGAATATGAATTCTTTTCCTATTTTTACTTTTTATATAGGCTTTTGGCTACAAAATTTCAAATGAAAAATAAATAATTAGGTATAGTGGAAGATGATTTTTTTTTTTCTAATGTCGTTTATCCTTGTAACAAAAGAAAAAGAGGAAATTCTAAAATAAATAAATAAATTATATTAGAGGAGAGGGAGAGTCTATTTTTTAAATTATTGATTGGATTTGAGCATATACAACTCTACGCATAAGCTTATACATAGTAAATTTTATTATATTTTCAGTTACTTACCTTTTGAATACAGTTCACTGGTACAGGATCAGCTAATTATACATTGTATGAGGGGGGGGAAAAACTTGTGTTTATTAACAATGCTAACACACCAAATATGTAGAATTCCAATATACTGTATATTATACACTGTTGCAATATGCGTTCTAGTTGAAAGCTAAGAATACTTTAATAAAAATTTAAAAAAATCTATGTAGCTATGCTTTTTTTTTTTTTCATTTCATCTACAACAGAAATACTTTCCTATGTGTGACAGAGCAAACACAATCTAATGTTGTTACTTTTATTTTCTAATTTAACTCATTTAAATTACTGTTTTTCCTTTATAATAATTTTCAATAACTTTCTCTGAAAATGAATTCCTTAATGATGCAAAAAGAAACTTTTTATATATTCAATGATAATCTTTTCAAAACATTTTTATGCTAAATAGCTTAATTAAATAAGTTTTACATATTACAATGTGACAAATATGATATTAAAAATATAATTTTTAATCTACACCCAAAGATTACTTTAACTAATAACATCTTTTAATATTGTAATCTTTGCATTTTCTCATCTAATATTCCCTAATTCTTTTCTAGTTAAAAGCTAAGAATACTTTAATTTTAAAAAAATAAAATTCTCCATTTCTATGTGGCCTTGTTTTTTTAATTTTGTCTACAAGAGAAATACTTTCCTATATGCGACAGAGCAAACACAATCTAATGTTGTTACTTTTATTTTCTAATTTTACTCATTTAAATTACTGTTTTTCCTTTATAATAATTTTTAATAACTTACTCTGTAGCAAACAAAAGTATTTCTCAATTTCCAGGCAATATTTTCTAAAACAAATGAAACATTATTCAGTTTAAATAATTCTATTTATTTACATACAAAAAATAATATAATTATCAACAGCTCGAGTAAAGTCTATTTTCTTCTTGATTCTTTCTTTTCTCTCTAGCAAATAAAAAGATAAATAAATAAATATAGACACACACATCAAATATGTATAATAAAAGGAAATAAAGTATACAATAAGCAGTAGCGCAGCCAGGATACCCATCTGGGATTGTTACTCATTTAAAAAAAATAAATAAAAAATAAATAAAAAAAATGTGTGACAAAAAGTAATGAAAAGCACAAATAGCTGTAATAAACTTAGCATTTATGTGCTTAAAGGTTTCATAAAAGAGCATCTTCTTTAGACTTCAGAGAAAAAAGAAAGAGCAACAGCAGTAACACATGACTATTTTAGTGCTATTGCTCCTAACCTATTCTTTAATTGATTTTGTGTTTAAATAGAGGACCCTATTACAAAGCATTGAAACAGTTGAGAATGACATTTTATGCTGTTTATACTTTTCTTTACTTTGGTTTTTACACAACATTACTTTACCTTAAGACAATTGATTTTCTATACATCTTATCAGTTTTTTAAATACTCTAGAAGGGGTTTTAACCCCAAAATTGCTCCCATTGCTACGCTAGTGCAATAGGTGTACAGAATTCAATAGTCAAAATACGGTATGCACTTTATATAGGTCACTCTTAAGAGGCTACTTACTAAGGCAAAAACACCCGCTCGCTAATGTTAATCCTATGCGGGAAATAATTTTACGATATCTCGTTCGCATTTCTTTCTTTCTTTTTTTTTTTTTTTTTTGCATTGGATAGCTGAGGTTAATCTCTATGCAGGCCCTTTTTTACTTTTTTGATTTTTCAGTATTTTTTTTTTAATTTAGGATACTTTCACTTTTGAAACCGTTTGCAAAAGTGAAAGTATCTTAATAAAAATACTTAAAAAAACTTGCAATCAAAATCAAAAAAGTACAAAGGAGCATGCATAGAGATTGACCTCAGCTATCCAATGCAAAAAAATATATATATTATTTAAAAATATTGAAATGCAAACGAGATATCGTAAATTATTTCCCCCATAGGATTAACATTAGCGAGTGGGTGTTTTCGCCTGAGTGAAGTAGCCTCTTAAAAATCTGCACAGCTTGAGGTAAAGTGCTTTATAGATTTCTGATGTAGATTCTTTGTTTATATTTTTAAATATTATTAAACTAGGCATTTATAGAATCCACTAATCAAATATAGTAATATTGTTTTCATCACTCAGTCTTAACGGAAAATTTCGTTATTTTATATTGTGTTTGATGTGGGGATTTTGCAGTTACAGATTTTTTTTTAAGTTGGATATAACAACAACAAAAATGTGCCAAATGGTTAAGCCTGTATTATTTAATGCAATCTAAAAGCACCTAGACAAAAAAAAGCTTATATATAAATGGTCTAAAACAGTGGTTCCCAACGGGGGGCGTACGCCCCACAGGGGGGCAATTTGACTTTTCAGGGGGTCAATTTAACTTTTCAAGGGGACAATTCGGAATTTCTGTGAACCCATACCTTCTGAATTGGTTTTCTAATGGTATTGTTGTAGACTGAAAATAAAAGTTACGCATTCAAATTCCAAAAAAAAAAAAAATAAGTTTTTTATTCAATTTTTGAAAAATATCCATTCAAAAGTTTTAAATACAATTCTACCAGAATAATTATAGAAAAAAACTATTAAAGATATTTAGATACTTTTATATATTTAAAAATTCTGTATAATTTTTCTGAGTTATAGTATTTTAGAATTTTAAACAACTTTTTCGATTATTTATTGAATGAGTCGCACTGCAATATGTCACATGAAAATCAATTTTACACATGAAACTATTCAAGTGTATATTTAACACTTACTTGACGACCTTCCTTTACAGAATCTTTTATCACGTTTTATTCTGATTAGAAATTGTTGCGTAATTTAATCGCAGAAATTCTGTGATTAAATAAGAAAAAAATGTTTTATTCAAAATTATTGATATTTCTAATCAAGGATTCTGAGCACTCTATACATCACGCGTACGTGGCGACCGTGTGCCAGTAAACTACGAGAGTATCAGATAATTATAAAAAATATTTGATTCATCCATTACCTTCGGCACGTTTCAGGATCAATGTTAAATGCTTTTTACTCTATCAAGAGGAAATTATTTTAAAAAATTATAAGAATCATATATTATAGGGGGAGGGGGGGGGCATCATCATTTTAGAGATGTTTTGGTGGGGCGCAGCTAAAAAAAGGTTGGGAACCACTGGTCTAAAAGGATAATTATAATGATTATTTTTAAATGCATGTGTGTACCTGTTAGGCTTAGCTTGCTAATTTTTTTATTTGTTATAAAAAATGGTAATTCTTCATTATAATGTCGACCACTGTTCATAACAGAAAACTATCGCCAAACTGTAACGCCAAATAAATGAATGAAAGAATGCTGCCATTAGAATCTTGAAATAAATAAATAAATGCAGAGAAATTCTGAAAAACGCCACTCTTCAATGCGCCAACTTAGTAAGCTTGAGCAATAAAATTTGCAATATATTAATGAAAAAAAAAAAAAACTTGGGATATTTATTCTTTACATTATTTTTTCTAATTATCCCTATCGGCCGGTGAATAAATGTTTTTGACATCAGTTGCAACTGATCTGTTGTATGTAACTATGCATTGCAACATTTTTTCAATGCTTTTTCTCTTTTAATATCATGGCATGGCACTGCCGTTTAAGGACACAATTGTTATTTTGATTAATGAAATAACTAATAAATCAGTAAAACATAATGAAAGATACAGGTAAATGTGAAATTATAGCCACTTGATAACATAGCAAACACATGCAACGCTAAAAATATACCCTGGTGTGTCTGTGACATCTGTACATACCAATCATGTAATGATACCAAAACATTACCCACACACACACACACTCTAAAAATAATAACAATAATATCACTATAATAAATATCTCTATAATGAAAGCAAGTCAATATTTCGGAGAGAGCAACAATATAAATATTTAAAATTTTCTTCCAAAAGCTGATGAAAGTAACAAACTCGGAGGCATACTCCAGACTCACACCCACCAGTGTTGAATTCAGGGGGTGGCACGGGGATGGGGAGTATTGAAATGTCCTCCCCCCTGCCCCCAGAACTTTACAATGTACCCCCAGAGCCACAGAAATCCCTCCCGGAGAAAAAATACACCCAGAAAAACGTATATATTTTAATTTATTATGTAAATATATAATTTATAAAGAAAAATTAAATGAGTTCAGAAACGGTTATAACCATATCAATTAATCACAAATTCGATATCTATGCTTGAAAAAGAATGCACAATACAGTTTATTTTTTCTTTTATGTTTTATATATTAATAAAATAAACTTAATACAAATGCTAATGTTTATAACATATATTATGGTTGGAGTATAACAGTAAGTCGTAGTGTATTTAACATTTGATGTTTCCTTGAAGAATCGCATGCCTGATTTATGCCACACATTGTTTTTAAACTTACATACATTAAGTTATCTGAAATTATCTTTCAATTTGAATAAATTAATAAAAATTCAATTTTAAAATAAAAAATAATCAAATAAATAAATAATCAACTGAAATTATTAAGAAATAACTTTTAATAACATTAAATTTGTTATTATATAATGTGTTAAAATCATTTTTCTTACCTTAAAAAATTATCAACAAGCTGTATAAGCTTGTAACAAATCTTTTCGAGGAACTCTGTTGTAGTCCCTTCTTTTAGCAGCTTTTCTGTTCGAGAACTATTTTCGTCACATGCTGGCAACCATGGCTTTATTATCGTCACCAGATTTTGTCATTAGAATTTGTAACTACAAAAGACAAAATAAAATAATGACAACCAAGAAATAAACTTTAAACCCTTCATGACAAGCTTCCCTGCACCATTATTTCCAAATAATATTCACCTTATTTAATGCTGTTTTATTAAATAAGGTGAAAATTACCATTCGGATATAGTAATAATAGTTAAAATCAAGGACTGTGTACACATCTTATATCACACATATCTCCTGTCATAAATGGTTTTAACATTACAATAAAAGTCTATACATTATGCATATTTCATGTTATTTTAATTATAACTTAAGACTAACCACTTGGAGTAGGAATGAAGAAATATTGAATCAATATGTCAACTGATAAGCATCAAAAGATTCACATAATTGAAACAAATTCAAAAATAGATTTCACTCTTGCCTTTCCAGAAAGCAGAACACAGCCAACTTAGATTAACCTTTCCACTCTTTGAAAATTATTGTTTTTGAAATAGTGATAACCATTTTGGTACCACCATTGTTATTGTTTTACTAAAATCGTTGTGGTAGATTAAAATTACAAATGTTGCAGAAACATACTACAAAGATAATCTTTTCTAATTGGTGGTAGCAAGAATTTAATTCTGTAGTAGTGACAAACGTCCAGTCACGGTCAACAAAGAAATGCAAAGGGTTATGAAGCACACGACCTATCACTTAATTTATTTAAATATATTATTATTTTTTTTAATTCATTTTCTTTTGTTTTATTTTTTTAATGTTTATTTTGATACAATAATTTATACTATTTTAACATTAGCATAAAAGTAAAAAATATTATTTTCCAAATGTCATGCTTGTCATTATGTGCACCGTTATTTTAAATATTGTACTGTCCTCTAAAAAAAACCATTTTATGAAATTTTCTCTATATAATGTCCAATATAAAAATTAAAAACAAATTAAACATGGATACATTTTTACAGCTTGTTCTGACTAAAATTTTAATGTTGAGCATTTTTCATTTTATCACTTTCTTAAAAAGTGGCAGCCAATTAAGCAAAAATTTAAAAAACAACCACTTTTAAAAAAATAACCCATGTTACCTTAAAAAAAAAAAAAAAAAAAAAAAAAAAAAACTGACGTAATCAGCTGAAAATGATGCATTTTATTGCATATTAATGATTTAGCATAAAAACAATTAAAAAGTTATGCATATATTCTAAAATTTTATTATAACAAGAAAATCTGTAAAAATGAAGATGTTTTATCAGAATTCTCAAATTGTTAGTTTAAATTATTTTAAAACTGAATAAGCAAACTAAATAAGTATTCCTTAAATATTTTTATTATTCTAAATGGTGCAGAAAAAGAGAACAAAACAATAAAATTGACTTTAGTGAAATATTTGATGTAGTACTAGAGTGGGTTTTTTTTTTAGGAAACATTTCACCGTGGATTTTTTTAGAGGACAGCACAATACCTCATTTGAGAAAAAAATTTGGTACTTTTCGGTTAGCCGGGCGCCAGTGATATATATACATGTATATATACACATATATATATACGTACACATATATAATACATATAATGTATGTATATACATATGTATTTATATATGTACATATATCACTGGCGCCCGGCTAACCGAAAAGTACCAAATTTTTTATTCAATTAAAATTTAACATTTATTATTAAAATTGTACATCATTGTTCACAATGTTTTATGGTGTTCTTCGTGGTTTTGTAAGTTTAAACATAAAATGGCATCTAATGATTGTAAGCAGTGACAAATGGTCATTTACCTATATTCAGAGAACAGTCAAAATCAAAAAACTCATATTGCACACATCTCAAATTTAAAGAACAGTTTGAGATGAAAGAAAGAAAAAACACTAACACTGCTGTACGATAAACTCTAGTTATTTGGACCCCCGGCAACAACAACAACAAAACATTTTAAATCAGACAGGTTTCATTTTGTTGAGTATTGATATAATTCAACAATACTCTGTAAATCATGTAAATTCTTTCATTACAGTAGGACCCCAGACTAATTTAAAACTTTTTTTGCTTGTAGTTGTGGGTCCCACAAACCCCAACTTAATTTAAAATAAAAACAAACATAGTAATTTTTTATGTATTCACAAAAAAATTGCATTATTCCACATAGTATAAAAAATTATTAAAGGGGCAGATTTAATTTATACAGGTAAAGGTCAAAACTTCAGGTTGATGGCCAGATTATTATAAGGCTATTTTGCAATGCTAATACAGAGAATTCTGGAGGGGGGGGGGGGGGGGGCAAGACCATTTCATATTTACTAGCTCAATTTAAAAAAAAAAAATTAAAATAATCAAAATTTTTTATTTTGTGTGAATTTTAAGAAACTTTTAATTTAAAATAATTTTTTTTTCCCATTTACCAGTACTAACTAAAAGTATTGGTAGGTAATCATAATTAATAAGTTAATTGATAAACATTTAAGACTCACAATCATAATATTAAGGATGCTGCCAATTCTCAATCAACTGGCAAGTTGACAGATACAAATTAATTTATGCTGTGAATATATTTGTTTCATATTTTTAATAAGTAATTTGTTAATCCATCAATACATATAATATAAAACAAATTTATTCAAGTTTTGAGATGTAATACATGCATATGATTCAGCAATTTTTGACAGAATAACTTTAGGGCAATTATTTGTGTTTGCAGAATTTTTTATTTTATATTACTATAGGAAAAGGGAAGGGAGAGTTCATGTAATATAGACAAATGTTGATATGGATGAGATATTCTCAAATATATTTAACTAATGAAACATTATAATGATGTAAATAGCATTATCTTGTTTAATATAGGTGGCAAAACATATATGTTTTTGAGGAAAGAGAAAGAAGGAGGGGGGGGGGGGGGGGAGTGAATGCATTTTTTTAAAATTAAAGTACATTTTTCTAGGAGATATATTACAGAAACAAATTTCGAATATAGCTACCTTTAATAGAGTTTTAATAATGCTAATAAATTTTAAAAAGAGAGTTTGTTTGAATGTAATTTGTTGAAGTTAAAAGTATGTTTACATTTATAAATCGATCATAAACGCCGGCCAGGGGTGGTGGCGATTTTGAAACAATATATATGTACATATATATATATTTACCGACATAAGTTAATTAATCACTAAAAGCAAAATTATGATTAAGGTTAGAGTGAGTGCTTTTAATTCGATCATAATTTAATTGACAATAAAACATGTTAAACACTATCCCTAAAAATTTTTGCCTCTAGATTTCGTGTTTTACCGTTCGCCCATATACTTTAATATTTATATGTAGTAAAGTATATAATGGGAGTTCCTTCATCATATATGAAGCACTCCTGTTATGCATTTACTGAAATTGAAACCACGTTTTAAAAAAAATGTGATAATTCAGAAACGCTATACTATAAAAGGTCATAAGTAAATCATGTTTACATAAGTTTTTGTAATAATAATTTAAAAGTTACAGTTAAATGAGTTTATGTAATAATAATTAAAAAAAAAAAAAAAACTTCTAATCATATTTTTCCTTATGTGCAATTTACACTAAAGCATAAGATAAATTTTATTATTTTCTGAATAAGGAGTAAATCTTGTCAAGAGAAATACATTATTTAGTTATCATAGATTAAAAGATTTAACTAATAACAATATACTAGTAACAAACTTACCTTATTTCCTGTAAATATTGAACACATACTTTACACTTCACATGACGATCCCAATGACAGCTTCAGCGACATTTTGTTTTGTAAAGCAAGAGCAACAGGCAACGCTACGACAGTTGGTTGCGCATGCGCGAAAATCAGATGCGTGACGGTTGATTTGAGAATATTGGTTGCCTGAAGCTTATCTCCAAAACGTAGTATTGCAAACATTCTTGCACCCATGCTATATGGTGAGGATAACTCACCTTTGCAGAAAAATGGAATGAAAATGAAAAATGAACGTTTTCGGAACCTTGCTTGCTATCTGGGTAATAATCAGTTAACATTATTTAGACCTTTTTTCCTTTAAAATGTAAATCTTCATTTTAAAAATCGCTCATAATTATTAGCATGTATATTGAAACGTCAAAAATTTAAATAGTCTGACTTCATCAAAATTCATATTTTAAAATTCATGAAAATAAAATGTATTAAAGAAAGTAATAAAAATAACAATAATTTAAAATATTCTAGCAACGCATGCAATAAAAATTTTATATCTTAAACGTACGTAATTGAATGATATAATTTTATGCAATATAAATGACTAAATTATAAGAAAATAAAACATATGCCTAAAAATAATTAACTTTGACTAAATTGCAGTTTAAATACAAGTACACAATCTATTATTATTATTACGCAATATTTCAAACTTTTGAAGGTAATTTTTAATCACATGAACTATAAGATGGATATTTTAAAATTGGGGAACATCAATAGATAATGACATAAACGATAATAATATAATTTAAAATATAAACATAAACAAATGCCACTCTGTATCTATTGTATTTTGCAATGAAAGTATGGTTAAAGAACTCGCATTAATTCGTTAAGAATAAAAAACATATTATAAATGGAAATTTCAAGAACTATAACAGAAATATGCGTATGTATGTAGTTCTTGCAATAAGATAAATCTATATCAAATTAAATCAATACAAAATAGTTTAACATACTTCTGATTGACTATGATTTTGATTGCACATGTAAATGAAAAGCCAGCCCAGCACAGGCAAAGCGATGCTACGTGACCTACTCGCACGCCAATATCACCTTCAATGGGTGAATGAATAAGCACAATTTGCAGTTGCAGCTAACAAAGTGATAAAATAAGTTGCGCATGCGCGGAAAATGAAAGTGTAAAGGATGATTTTAGAAGGTAGGTTTCCTGACGGTTATTCCAAAAGCCTAATATTCAAAACATTACTGTGACCGTGATATACGCTAAAGATAATATACCTTCGCAGAAAAGTCGAAAGAAAATGAAAAGAGACCGTTTTCGGAACCTTGCTTGCTATCTGGGTTGTTGCTGCAAAAGCAAAACAATTTTTTGAAATGCTGGGATTAGAGGGATCATTTGATGCATCGTCAGGATGGCTGACAAGATTCAAACAACGCCACGGGATAAGAGAAATAGGTTTTTACGGCGAGAAATTAAGTTGCGACGAACAAGCTGCAGAAAATTTCAAAAAAGATTTTGTACAATTTCTTCAATCAGAAGGAATTTCTTTCGAACAAGTATACAACGCCGATGAGTCAGGACTGTTCTGGAAATGTTTGCCTACACGAACTCTGGCATTTCAAAGCGAAAATCAAGCTCCAGGACATAAGTGCAGTAAAGAGCGTCTAACAATATTGCCTTGCAGTAATGTTACAGGATCCCATAAACTAAAGTTAGTAGTGATTGGAAAATAAAAAAAACCGAGATCTTTTAAGGGAACAAGAGCTGAGAACCTCCCAGTACATTACTTCAACACAAAGAAAGGTTGGATTTATCAAACAATATTTATAAAATGGCTTGAAGAAATGTTTATTCCCAAAGTTAGGAAACATCTGGCGTCTCAAAATTTACCCCAGAAAGCTGTGTTGCTAATTGCCAACGCCCCATCTCACCCTGGAGAACTACAATTGAAATCAGAAGATGGAAATATTTTTGCAAACTTTTTGCCTCCCAATGTTACAGTTCTTATCCAGCCTATGGACCAGGGCGTAATCGCTTCAATTAAGAAAAAATACAGAACGAAATTACTGAAAAAAAGAATTGAAGAGGGAGATGATCTTAAAAGTTTTTTCAAAGATTACACGATTCTCGATAGCATTTATGATGTAAACAGTGCTTGGGAGTCGGTACAGAAGTCCACATTAATAAAATCCTGGCGGAAGATTTTGCCAAGTATAGAGAAATCTCTAGTAGAATGAGAAAAGGAAGAGGAAGAAGTTTCCGTTCATAATTTAGCGAATTTAGCAAAATCTGTTGCTGGTGGAGAAAATGTCGATGAAGATAATATCATTGAGTGGATTAATTGCGATGCTGACGATCCAGGCTTCGAACATGCAACTAATGACCAAATTATTGAAGAAGCGTTAGGTATGAATTTGGAAGAGAGTGACGATGAAGATGATAAGGTACAAAAGAAAATGAGCCACGACGCAGCTTCAGCTCACGTTGAAGGACTTATCCAATATCTAGAGGAAGAGGATGACGCGTCACTTTGTGATAAAATAGTACTTAAAAAACTTCAATCGCAAATAAAGAAGTGTTTCAGTACAAAAAAACAGACACTTTTGACGGATTTTCTAAAGAAATAAACCTACAAGTTTGTAAGTAGTGAATAATTTTATTATTCCTGAAGTAATAAGTATCTTTATGTTACCCATTGTGCGTAGAAACTGTAAAATGTATGCTTGTGTTACTTATTATATGTATAAATTGTTCAAGTACATATTTGTGTTGATTTGTTCCCTTTTTTCAAAATTTTGTGGATTATCCGCGATAGTCGCGCCACTCAATTCCGCGGATAATCGAGAGTTTACTGTATAGAGCAGTTTCAAGACATCATAAAACGAGTCCGACCGTCCGACCTTTCGTGTAAAATGAAAACAGATAAATAAAGGCAGAAACAGTAACTGAAAGGAATTGTTTTTATGAAACTTTGAAATATATAAATGATAACATAATGTTACGAAAGCGTAAGCTAATTTTTACTGGCTGTTTGTACTTTTCAATAAATTGATTTTTGCTTGTCACGTATTCAACAAAAAATATTTTTATACACCATAAAATAACGATCTTGATTACTATTTATACTTTGCATGAGAAATAATAATGCCTTAAAATTCATCCAAAAGAAAAATAATGGCTAACCATTTGGTAAACCATTAATTTAATAAATCATTTAATCTTTGAACTTTTAAAAAATACTTTATTAGTAATTAATAAACATGTGTTTATTAGAACACAAACTTTACACTTCACACATAAACTTTACATTTAAAAAAATATCACATATGTGATACTTTTTAAAACAATTTGATCTAGTATGCACGGAGATAGCGTCGAAAAAAGAAAATTAATCCGCACATTTCAGAGTAAGCTTTTCAATGTCTATACAGTGCCCGGTTTCCGATTTAGTCGAAATCGCAAAGATATTATTAGCTGTGGTGTTACTGTGTACTATAGTGAGACTAATGAGAAAGGCACGTTCGTTGTATGACAAAATTAAAAAAATGCAAATTTATCTCAGAAAGAAATAGAGAAAATCAGCCTTTTTTCATTTCATTCGACCGTTTCAGTGGGGTCTGTATCCCCATCAGCCCTCCTCCTTAGAGGCTTTGTGAGCCATATCTGTAATAGTATATTGAAATAACTTTTGTCTGTAACAGTATATTGAAATAACTTTTATCGGTAACAGTTGCATCTTCAAAACAAACAAACAACAAAAAAAAAAAAATGCAGAGCTCTTTGCTCAGAAAACATAGACCTTAGGTGGTCTTATAATCAATTGAATTAATTCACACAGAACAGTTATAAAAGTATGCAAGCAAAATTTTGAACTTCTTTTCATGGTTGTGTTCAATTTCTTTTTCTTTTTTTTTTTATCCTTACCGTTGTTTACATCAAAGTTATTGTTATTTGCAATCGGGACAATCATTTTGAATCATTTTTTCTATATAAATTATAGTGTAATAATTAGAAAGGATTTTATTGTTTAATTGTAAAAACTTTGATATTGTCATTAAATTATTTGTTTTTTAAATAATTTATATTCAACATGACTCTCTGTTTGCAACTCTCCGATTTACACCAGTGGTTAACCACCGAGCTGCATAATATTGAACAGAGCGCAACTCCCTTTTCCACTTTTTTCCGCGAACGCATCACATTCTCAATGCACGCAAGTAATGAAACCTACACTTTTCTTAATATTAACAGCATTTTTTCAAACTTTTCGTCATACTTTTAATCATAATTTGGTTATTTTTATACTCTTTTCATATTTTTATGAGTGATTTCATATTTTTATGATTCTGTGTTAGGTGGGGTGAAATACAGGGTGATTATAAAAAACTATCCCGATATATGAGCCCCTAACTGTCATACCGTTCACAGAAACTGAATGAAACTTTGGTTTAACCCTTCTTTGCATGAGTTTTTCTTTTACAATTGTGTTTTTGTTGGAAAACAACGTTCATTTTCTCCTCTCCGCACATATGGCGCATGCGCGTACAGTTACGATGATGATGCTCCGAAAGCGAGAGCAGTTGTTTACTTTAAGAAAGATGTCGGCGCTCAGTCGCATACGAGCTGTATATATCTTGTCTTCGTTTAATTGTAAATAAATGTCTTATGTCGTGCTATTCTGCAAACTCTGCTTGCCTCATACACCTACAAATGGTTATGGGCTCAGAGACGCTACTTCACTGCGCTATAATTAGCAGAAATTATTTATAATTCGAACATTCGGATTTGGAACTCTTAAGCCTAATCGAAAGTAAGAATTGTTCTTCATTCTGTTTATCATTTGCATTATTTCTGGCTGTGAGAGACTCTGCATAATTATGTCTCATGTAACGACAATTGAAAAGCTCGGAAAAGATAATTTTGATAGCTGGAAGCTTCAAATCGAAGCTGTATTAATCAAAAATGATCATTGGGATTACGTAATTGGTAAAGAAATTAAACCGGCTGAAGGAACCACCGAAGAAAAGAAGTGGCTCCAAGCTGATCAAAAAGCTCGTGCAGATATAATTCTTTCAATAAATCCTAGTGAATTGTGTCATATAAAGCATTGTACGACTTCAAGTGCTGTATGGAATAAACTGAAAGATGTTTATGAATCGAGGGGACCCGCGAAAAAAGCAACTCTGTTAAAACAACTTCTGTTTAGAAAAATGTCCATAAATGAAACGATGGCTGATCATTTAAATATTTTCTTCGAAATAGTTGATAAACTGAAAAATATGGAAATAGAAATCGCGGATGATTTATTATCAATTCTACTTCTATATAGTGTTCCTGAGAACTTCGAAAATTTTAGATGCGCTATAGAATCCAGAGATGAGTTACCTAAACCCGAATCTTTGAAAATTAAGATGCTGGAAGAATGGGATGCAAGAAAAGGAAAATCCACTCAGGATTCACAAAACGCATATTATATAGAAAATAAAAGAAATAATCAAGAACAGAAGAAGAATGAAAAATGGAAAATGAATCCAAACAAAAATTTTTCCTCGGAAAGGTGTTACCGAAATTTCAAGTGCAATTATTGTTCGAAAATGGGGCACAAAGCTTCCGAATGTAGAAAGAAAATAGCTGATAAAAAGCTTACATCTTTAAATAAAGGAAATCAAGGATCGATGATAGCCACTAATTGTGAAAAACCGACTAGTATGGCATTTAATGACGCATATCAAGAACCTTCTGCATGGTGTTTAGACAGTGGATGTACATCTCACATGTGTAAAGATAGAAATTTATTTACAGAATTTCAACCTCGTACGAATTCTACTATACAGCTTGCAGTTGATCAAACAGCGAAAATTACAGGAATAGGAACAGTTTTCATTACAGTACCTAACGGGGGTGGAATTACTAATCTCACACTCAAGAACGTTCTGTGTGTTCCAGAATTAAAGTGTAATTTGCTCTCAACATCTAAAGCAACAGCCAATAATCGTTCAGTGATTTTTAAAGAACGATTTGCTAAAATCATCGAACCAAATAGTTCTACACTAGTACATGCTGTTCGTCATGGGGATTTATATTACGTATACCCAAGCATCGAGAGAGCTGCGATAGCAGAGGTAAGTGAATTTCTAAAATGGCATCTTAAATTAGGTCATTTAAATGAGTCTGATTTAAAAAGACTTAAATCAAAGAATATGGTTAGAAATTTCAATTTCAATGATAATGAGTCTCTTAAGGACTGTAAAATTTGTATTCAAGGTAAACAAACTGTGCGTTCTTTTCCTAAAGAATCGAACTTTAAAAGTGACGATTTATTGACTCTTATACATTCAGATTTGTGTGGTCCTATGAGAGTTCCATCCCACGGAGGATCGCGTTATTTTGTTACTTTTATAGACGATAAATCACGTTACATTGAAGTCAGTTTTCTTAAAACCAAAGATGAGGTTAAAAATGCATTTGTTAAATACAAAGCAGCAGTTGAAAAACGTGTAGGAAATAAAATAAAAATTCTTCGTACGGATAATGGCAAAGAATATTTCGGAGAAGAATTTAATAAATATATCGAAGAAAGCGGTATAAAACGAGAATTTTCCTCACCACTAACTCCGCAACAGAACGGAACATCAGAGAGGGCCAATAGAACTTTAGCTGAAATGGCGAGGTGTTTACTATTACAAAGCAATCTCCCACAATCTTTTTGGGCCGAAGCCATTAATTGTGCGGTATACATACGTAATCGCTGTCCTTCGCGACGTTTAAGCGATAACAAAACACCCTACGAAGTATTTTTTGGCATCAAGCCAACTTTATCATATTTTAAAATATTTGGGCAAAAATGTTTTGTACTAAATAAAAGACAAAGTAAAGGAAAATTTGATCCTAGGTCAGAAGAGCATATTTTTGTTGGATATTCAAATGAATCAAAAGCGTACAGGCTGTGGAATAAGAATTCCAGAAAAATTGTTATAAGCCGAGACGTCCGATTTATTAACGAATTTGAAAACGATTTACCTTCAAACAGTGAAATAAAATTAATTTTTCCCTTTTCTCAAAATAATGAAAATAAAACAATTACGCAAGAATCAGAAACATCTTCTCCTCCCGTCAAAAATGAACCAGACAGCTGTGGCGACAGTGATATTGATATGCAATCGGATGAAATTTCTGACCCCCTTTCTTCCCCTACAAGAGCTCGCGGTCGGCCCAGAAAAATAAAAACTGGTAAGAAAGGTAGACCCAGGAAAGAATTTAAAATAATAATTCCAAAAGAAGAAAAATCCCAAGTTGTAATGGAAAATTTATTTTCTGACTCATGTCCAGAATTTTCTGAGGCTTTAAACGGGCCTTTTAAACAGGAATGGATAGATGCAATGGAATTAGAATTTAATTCTTTAATGCAAGAAAATGCATGGCAAATAGTTGATAGGCCAAAACATAAGAAAATTATAGGAAGTAAATGGGTTTTAAAAACTAAATATAAACAAGACGGGTCAATCGAAAAGTTTAAGGCGAGAATAGTTGCAAAGGGGTGTTCTCAAAAACCAGGAATTGATATTGAAGAAAATTTTTCGCCTGTAGCCAGATTAAGTTCGATCAGAACTGCGATCGCTTATGGTATTCAAAATGGTTTTACAGCTTATCAATTAGATTTTATTATGGCTTATGTAAATGGTAATTTAACTGAAGAAGTATACATGGAGTTACCTGAAGGTTTTAAATATGAATCTAATGTTGACAAAGTTTGTTTATTAAAAAAATCCCTCTACGGATTAAAACAATCAGGTCGACAATGGTTCAATAAATTAGATGAAAAATTAAAACAAATGAAGTTTAAATCACTAAATGCTGATAAATGTGTTTATTTTTCTAAATCTCCAATTGAAGCAATTATCATTGTTTATGTTGATGATCTCATAATTCTTACTAAATGTAAACAAGATTATGAATATATTAGAGATGAATTATCCAAATCTTTTAAAATGAAAGATTTAGGTTTGTTACACTATTGTTTGGGCATAGAATTTATGCAAAACGGGGACAGTATTAGAATTACTCAAAAGAAGTATATTGAAGATATTCTGAGCAAATTTAATATGCAAGAATCAAAATCAATATCTACACCTTTTGATAACAATGTGAAGCTTACTAAAGATATGTGTCCCAAAACTGAAGAAGAAAAGTCTGAAATGAATAATATTCCTTATCGTCAACTAATTGGTTCTCTTATGTATTTATCAGTAGCAACTAGACCTGATATAACTCATGCTGTGAATTTTCTAAGTCAATTCAACAACAATCCAGGCAAACCTCATTGGATAGCTGCAAAAAGAGTTTTAAGATATCTAAGAGGTACTCAAGATCAAGGACTGATTTTTAAACGTGATACTAAGTCCTTAGTTGCATTTGTTGATGCTGATTGGGCTTCAGATGTCAATGATAGAAAGTCCTATACTGGATACATTTTTAAATATGCTGGTGGTGCTATATCTTGGGAATCGAGAAAGCAACGAACTGTTGCATTATCCACAACTGAAGCAGAATATATGGCTTTATCAGAGGTTGCTAAAGAGACTTTACATCTCAGACGGTTCTTAAATGAACTTTCTCCTGAAATAGTGTCTGCACCTACTTTAATATTCTGCGATAATCAGTCTGCTCAAAAATTAGTAAGAAATCCAATTTATCATTCTCGCACAAAACATATTGATATTCGCCATCACTTTGTGCGCGAAATATATGAGAATGGAGAAATAGAAGTTAAATATCTAGAAACTGAAAATATGGCAGCTGACATTTTAACAAAAGCTTTAAGTACCTATAAACATAAGAAATGTTGTGATTTAATAGGACTAAGTGTTTAAAAACATTCAATGTTATTCTGTATCCTTTTTCCATATAAGTTTAAAGTATATACTGTTTGTAATTGTAACTTTATATTTTGTTTCTCTGTAATTTGCATAATAGGAGAGTAATTAATGCCTTGTTAAGAAAATGCACGTTGTAAGGGGGGAATTGTTGGAAAACAACGTTCATTTTCTCCTCTCCGCACATATGGCGCATGCGCGTACAGTTACGATGATGATGCTCCGAAAGCGAGAGCAGTTGTTTACTTTAAGAAAGATGTCGGCGCTCAGTCGCATACGAGCTGTATATATCTTGTCTTCGTTTAATTGTAAATAAATGTCTTATGTCGTGCTATTCTGCAAACTCTGCTTGCCTCATACACCTACAGTTTTTTATACATATATTAAATATTAGACACCAGAAATTTTAAGATAGATTTTTAACTTTGTTCAGCAACATAGCTCACGGGAAATTTATTGGATTAATATTTCTATATAAATATAGTGATGGCGAAGAAGTTGATTTATTTATTAAAAGTTAAATAAACAGTGATGGAAATTTACATCACTATGCAATTAAGGGTTAAAGTATTTTGAGAAGAATCATATGAAAGACAACATTGGACATTAATTGAAAGACAACAATTAAATTCTAACAGTTACGGTTACGGTGACAAAATTTCGAAAATTTCAAGTGGCAACACCTACTTTTTTTTATTGGAATGTGATCTTCATAGTGAAAAACCATAAAAAGCGTTGGAACGGTACCTGTAGTACGAAAATCGCCGGCGCTAGATAGACTAAGAAGAATAGTGAAAACAACCAATAAAGAAAGAGAAGCAACAGAAAACAAAACATTTTACTGTGTTTCATACATTTTCCATTTCACACACGACGACACTTTACATGCGGCAGATGGTGGATAGCACTGAACAATAAAATGTTTTACTTTCTGTTGCTTCTCTGTCCTTTATTGGTTGTTTTCACTTTTCTTCTTAGTCTGTCTAGCGCCGGCGATTTTCGTGCTACAGGTACCGTTCCAACGCTTTTTATGGTTTTTCACTATGAAGATCACATTCCAATAAAAAAAAAGTAGGTGTTGCCATTTGAAATTTTCGAAATTTTGTCACTGTAACCGTAACTGTTAGAATTTAACTGTTGTTTTTCACATGATTCTTGAGCGCATACCTCAAAATATTTTAGGCCAGAATTTCATTCAGTTTATGTGAACGGTATGGCAGTTAGGGGCTCATATATCGGGATAGTTTTTTTTATAATCACCCTGTAAGTAGGTTTTAAAATTAAATTTATAAAAAATACAAATTGTAATTTTTTGCAATTGTTTTGCCAAAATAGTGTGTTACAGGTATCAGTTATCATTGTTCAATAAGTAATAAAATATTTGTTGCTATATTATTAGGTGCGTTCGTAATTATATAAATACGTAGCACCTATAGTCGTCGTTTGGTCCGTCCGTCTGTCCGTCCGTCTGTCTGTCTATCTGTCTGTCCGTCTGTCTGTCTGTCCGCATATAACAACGCAAAAACTACCCAACCAAATGGTTTGCAATTTAAAATATATTATCTTTGCAGAATTTTGTCGAGACATTTCAAATTTTATTAAAATCGAATCAAAACTTTAGGAGATATTAATAAAAATATTTATTAAGAAATTTGAATTTTTTTTTTTTAAATCGGTGCCTTTTTGTTATAGGAGCTTCCGAAGTTTAATCGTCAAGCGACCGAGATACTTATTTTATGACAGAAATTAATCTGCAGACGATATAATTCATTTCACAGAATTAAAAATCATCAAGATCTGAATATTTATATAACTAGCTGATACATATATATCTGAATATTTATATAACTAGTTAAGATATTTGTATGAACAGTGTCATAAAATATATACTTAACTAGCTGTTTAACCCGTTCTACGCACGGGATATCATGAATTTAATTCTAAAACGTGCGTACGAACGCACCTCGTTTGTAACGTTTGACGTACAATTTCCAACTTGTTATACTTGGTACTTGATAGTCATTTTAAACTCTGGATGTGATAACTTGGTTGTAATGATGAGAAAAAATATGGACTTAAAGTAAATAACAAGCTTATTTTCAGCTTACTTATCGATTGTATAGTATAAAACGTATAAAACACATATTCAGGGTTAACTTTCTGCATTTTTTAAAGAAAAAATAAGGTAAAATTAATATTTCAGAAAAAAAAAAAAAAAACAAAAAAAAAAACTAATATAGTGTAAAATAGTTATACTGTAGGGCTTAGCAAACAAATAAGCTGCTTACTTTTGTTTTTGATATACCGTAATTTCCGGCGTATAATCCGCAGCTCAAAGAGTCGTTTTACGACCCAGAAATTTTATTCAATAATTGTAGTTAAATATTTACAGCGATCTTTTAAGTTACATTTTATAAAATAATATTTCCGGGTCGAAAAACGACTCTTTGAGCTGCGGATTATACGCCGGAAATTACGGTAATTTCATTATATTTTTTATGTAACATGTGACATTAAGTGCTCTAAAATTATTTACTTTAATAAGTTTATGAAAAATGAATTTCATTTTATAATTTAATGTATAGTAAAAGTAAAACATCGAGCATTCATCCATATACTTTTTTGTACTAATTGTTATACAAGAAATTTTGAAAAGTGACAGGAAAAAAGAAAAGAAATGGAAGCCCGAAATAATAACTATATCATGGCTACAAGTCTTTAAAAAATAAGTCAACAAAGTCATTGATGATTTAGAAGGGGTTTGGTTTGTTTAGAAGAGAAAAACTTTAATAACTTAAATAGTAATAGTGGCGAACAAACTATAAGAATTGGATTTTAGGTAAGAGTTTTTGAACAAGACAACAAATTAGATATTTCTTGGGGTCATAATAACCAGAAATACATTGTTAAGTTTCCAAAATAGAATGGGGGCTCCTATTTCAAATTTCCTGAGAAAGACGACATGTTTGATGTATCACAAATTGCAGCTGTCCTTTCTGATCCACCAATGAACCGCAATCTAAAGTATTTCTTTTCTTAAATCTGTTGTTTCAAATTATCAGCATTCAAAAGAACACTTTTAATCAGATTCATGTGCAATTATTTACTGAATTAAAGAAACAGAAAGCTTTAAATTAGTATACTTATTTTACACCGCGGCATGGAGTAAAAGAGTTAATTGACAATGTGATTTAAAATACCGTTATCAACAATAATTTGTATTTTTATTGTTGAAATTGTCCTTGAAATGTTTGGAGCAATGTTCATTTGCATGTTCTATGTAATTTTTGTGCAGATTAAAACGATATATTTTTTGAAAACTAAGTATGAATAAAACAAGAGCTGTTTTGTAACTATTTCGCTACACCTGACACTACTTATCAAATTTTTCAATGTTTCTTGTAAGCTTACATGGGATTTTATTTTATACATGACAGATTGAATATTTGTCATGAAATTAAATAAAATTTGTAGTTTTTTAAATAAAAAAATATAATTTAGTGAAAATTGTAGCCTCTTCGTCACATTTTAAAGAGAAAATAGACTTTGAAAATATCTACCCCATGCTACCCTAAAGGAATAAATCGATGTTTGGCCAAAATTTCGCCCCCAAAATTGTCCGAGATTGTATTCATAGACTGACCGATTGCTTTAATCTAATAGAATAGAGAGTTAGCGCTCCGTTCTATTATGAAGTTCAATGTTGCCAACCATCCAAGTGTTATAATTTATAGTACATGGAAACTAATGGCTGGAACCATTCTCTGTTCTTGAATTTAGGTCCGGATCAACTGCAAAAAGTTCTATCCTATTTGCTTTCAGTAGAATTTATTCCTCGAGTAGATGGCTTTTGGAAAGTTGACAGTGTCAGCCAAGCAATGTATTATGTGAAGAATCTGCCAAATTTCATGAGGAAACACTTCCTGCTCGCAACTTCTGAAGAAATTGCCGATACCCTCGTAAACTCAGTTGACAAGAGCGATATTTTGCTGATGACTCCAGTAAGTAAGAGTGCATGATTTTCGAAAAAATATATATATAGTACTCTAAAATTATTTAATACTTTAATAAGTTTATCAAAAATAAATTTCATTTGATAAATTAATATATAGTAAAAGCAAAACATTGAACATTCAGCTAAATGCTTTCTTTGTATCAACTGTTATACAATAAATTTTGAAAAGTGATCAGAAAAAAGAAAATAACTGGAAGCCCAAATAATAACTATATCCTGGCTAAAAGTCTTAAGGCTGCTCGTCAGTAAACTTCCCGATTCCCCTCGCTAATGTTATTCCTATGGGCGTAGGATGCATTCGTATTTTTAAAATATCTCCCCAGGAAATTAATATTTTTAACTTCTGTTTTCTGTGTACTATTCTTAAAGAATGTCTCTTTTTTTCTTAGTTATCAAAATATTTCTAAACTATGTGCTTAATTTATATTTTTATGTGTTAAAATCTTAGCGAAACTGAATAAGATTTTAACATTTCATATAAATTCAGTATATATTTTAGAAAAAAACTGACAAAACTAAGAAAAAAAGAGACATTCTTTAAGAACAGTACAAAGAAAATAGAAGTTAAAAATATTAATTTTCCGAGGAGATATTTTAAAAATACGAATGCATCCAACGCCCATAGGAATAACATTAGCGCGGGGAACCGGGAAGTTTACTGACGAGCAGCCTTAACAAAGTAAATCAACAAAGTTATTGATGATTTAAAAGAGGTTTTGTTTCTATAGACGAGGAAAACTTTTCCCTCTTTAATTAATATTAATTGTTTAATTAATATTAAGAGGTTTTAAACATTGCATTGGATTGTTTGGAAAGTTCCTTTCGTTTGGGAAAACCAATTCATACCATAGTACCGGAAAATTCTGTCCGTCGTCAATTATTAGACATTAGCTATCGGAATTAATCTCTAATAATTAAATGATACAATTTTCCGATACGAACAGAATTTTTCAAACGGAAAGAACTTTCCGTACAACCCAAATACTTTGAAAGGTAAATAATATCAACTTAGTATTTGTTGACCCACTGATTTAACGTATAAAACTGTCCTTTGTCATCGCTTCTTGGAGACGATCCATTCTCCTTCCGAATAGCATTTCTCGAAATTTATTTTAAACACCCCGTTGACTCACGCGAAAATACACACTCGCTAATGTTAATCCTATGGGACAATTATTTTATAATATCTTGTTTGCATTTTAATATTCTTAAACGACTTTTTTTTTTTTTTTTTTTTTTGGCATTGGATAGCTGAGATCGATCTCTACAATCGCCGTTTTTTTACTTTTTCGATTCGTTTGCAGCGTTTTTTTTATGAGGATACTTTCCCTTTCAACATCTAGGAAACAATTTACGAAAACCTTTTAGAAGAGGGAGGAGCTTCTACTGTTTTAATATCATTAAAATACCCCGTTTTATAGGAAAGTGTATGGAAAAATTGCCCGTCGCGAATATGTTAATTTGAAATTTTATTAAGTCCTTATTTTAGAATTCAAGAGATTGCATTTCATTTTCTACAATTTCAGATTTTTTTTTTTTTTTAAAATTAGGAAAGCTCAGCTTGTTTAAATTTCGTTTATTTTGCTTAATTTCCTTCTATTTTGTTTTCGAACATCAATTAATGCCATGCCAAAAATAGTTTGTTGCGTGCCACTTATGGAACTGGGACGTGTGCCATACGTTTGCTGTCCTTGATTTAAGTAATCTTAGAATCCTTCCATTTACTGAGGGTTCTTATAATGTTTTTTTACTCTTCTCTTCTAGGTAGGCACTATTAAAAAGACTTCCCAGCGCAGAGGAAACACGCTGATAAAATATTCGGTGGTGGATGCTGAAGACCCAGCAGTTCTCCTAACTTTGGAAAATCGACTGAAGACACTGTCATCCTTCATAGGTCGGGGAAAACCCGGAAAGGATATACCGGTTTGTGACATTTTTTTTGCAACGTAAATCTATATTTTTTTCTTCTTTTACTTTGAAGTATAAGAAAAAGGCAGTTGAAGTCGCCGTGGGAAAAATTAATGTGGGTACACCGTTTAAGAATACATAGTGTGGGAAACGGTTTTACCGTTTTTTAATTCAAAATTTTCGAATTCAAACCGGAAATTCTGAAAGAAGAATTTTTACTTTAAGAAGTCACGAAATAGCTGCCATTAAGTAAAGAAAAGAACATTATAGAGAATTTCTGGTACGAATGCCAAATTTCGGAATTTAAAGAAAGCCAAACTGGGCCGATAAACGTGCAACGATGCGGTACAATAATAGGGCGATCGCAGCGACATCTGCTTTAAAAATAGATTTGCCTCTAGCAAAAGTAACCGTTTTACTATTGACAACATGAACATAATTTCTGATAATAAAATCTTCTTGTAAGTGTATATTTCAGATGTAACTGATTTTGAAGTTAGTTTTTTATCATATCAGGGAATTAATCTTTTCCACTCTTCTAGCAGAGATTCATCCTTTGGTATGCTAAATAGGGATAGTTTCTAGTTTGCTGTCTTGTATCGAGTACTGCAACCAGGCGCAAAAGAATGCGTATCACGTTTTTTGGCCATGATGAATATCATTCATATTTTCAAAGCTTATGAAAATCACTATCCAAGTCAAAGGAAATAGGGTATAATTTAATAATTTAAAATATTTACCACCAGCTGAAACGTTTTCTCAGTTCGATTCTTATACAATGTTTGCGATGAAAAGAGCTAGCAGACAGTGGCGTAGCTGGAGAGGGGGGGGGGAGTCTAAATGCTCTGAAAATTAGTAATATTATAAAGTTTTCTTCGCCTTAAATATCGCAGAAAATTCTCCGATAAGAAAAGGCAAAAATATTTTTTATAAAATTAGTGGTATCCAAACTAATTGGACCTTCACCCTGTCTATGCCACTGATAGAAGATGTCGCTGCGATCGACCCGTTATCTTTTCAGCATCGTTCTACATTTATCGGATTCATTTTTTAGTACTATTTTGTAGCTGTTTTCCACACTATGTATTCTAGGCGCTGTACTGCGGGATACCGGTCAGTCTTTATGACTCTTAGTGTACACGCGATCTGATTGGTCTACAAATAAGTCATCTACGATCTGATTGGTCTACAAATAAGTCATTTACGATCTGTTTGGTCTCCGATTAACTCGTCTGAGATACAATTGGTCTTCGCCACAATGATATGATGTTTGCAATAATCACCAAAACAAAAATGTAGTAGATATAGATTGGTTGACGGAAGTGTTTGTAAACATGCCCTTTCTTTATAAAATTTTTGCTTCTAGTTTTTTTATGATGATTTTCTGAAGTATACATCTAGTCACAGCCTCCTTTAAAGTTGTTCTCAAATCCAAACGGACCACTTTCTGACACATTTTTAAATTCATTTTTGTCCGCAAACGTATGCAATTGGTAGGTACTCTTATTTAGAATCTTTATAATCGAATTATTTTTCCCATTTCCTGGTAAAGGTTGTTCAGAAAATGCAGTCAAAGTGGGCGTTTTGAACTGAATTACCAGATGTGATAGCGCGGAAAGGGGAAAAAAATGACGTTTGACAATAATTGCTTAACTCAAGTTGTGATTCATTTATAAAAAAAATAAATAAAAACTTCTTTTCAGAAATCATTCCGACAAGTGTCATGCTTTCGTGTTTAAAAATGAATCCGAAAAATGTCAGAAAGTTTTCGATGTTGAAAGATTTTTTTTTAACCGCCTTCTGTATGACTTGTAAAGGGGCAACAGTTTAAAAATATAGGGGTGCAAGCTACGGGCTGAAACAGTTTGCTCTGGCGGACATTTCAATTCCTTGTTATTTTCTTAATTGTCTGTCCCGTACACTTTCGGGATTCTTTGTTTTTTTTTTCTCATGTTCAATGTTCCTTTATATGAAGTAATAATATCAACATGTTTGGTCATGTATAAATTAAATTGTACATTTTTATAATGAACATATGATACCAACTTCAAATGTATGATCTGTCAAAGAATTTTGAATTATTGATTTCAAAATTGAATCCATTGATACAATTTTTAGCATAGAAAGGCAAAATTTATATAAAATCTGAAATTTAAGAGTTATTTTGTATGTCATTATTAATACTAAACTGAGGTGAAAGCAAAAAGAAAAAAAAATATTGTTTCCTACAATTATTCACAAACAATAATCTTCGTATAATGGACAATATTCTTCTTTTGGGTTCGAGGCTAGACAAATTCGTCTGCTTGGGAATAACATTCATAACCACGTCATTTAAAAGCATTGTATTTAGAAAATGTAAGCTTTTATGTTATTTTTATGTGGAGTTTTATATATTTTTAGGAACAGTTAAAGATTATACATGATTTCTTTTCTCTATTTTAATGCAACTTCATGCATATTTTTCGTGTTATTTATAAAATGAAAATTGTTTATTTAAATTAATAAGTAAATATAAATTTTCTAATATGTATTTATTGAATAATAATTCGTACAAAATAAATCTAAAATATATTAGGCATACATTTACCATATTTATGCTGCATCAACCATCAAGTGATGAAATATGTCACAAACGTGTTAGCCGCTACTTTTAAGCCACGTGATTCCCACTGTGGCGTCACATAAATATTGTCCATAATTGCCTTTATCATATGCAATAGAAATATATCATGAAGATGATTGCTTCGAAACAGTGATAGGAACAATATTTTTTTTTTCCTTTTCGCTTGGAACTTTTGTGAACATTTGTGCTGCCATCTACCGACTGGGAGGCTATGGTGTAGTTTTTGATACTTTAAAACCCATAAATGATGATGCATTTAAAATAAATGCATAATTAAACTTAAACTAGGACTTCCCTCAAAGGGATTAGTCTGAGTGATATTGCTGAGAACATAGGGTTAACAATTACAATATAAAGAAAAAGAGCAAATTAAATGATAGAATTACAAAATATCATATATAAATTCATATACACTGTTAAAAAAATAGAAAAGAAGTACCGTTCATCAGATGTGTTGTCATAATTTTTTTTAACATGTGGCAAAGGATCTCATTTTCTTAAACGCGTATTGCGCAAAACTTGGAAAAAAAAAAAAAAAAAAAAAAAAAACGCCGGATCTTTTAAAACGCCAAGCTTTTTAAAGTTACGTAATTGGATTTGCAGCCAATAGATTATTCTATCAAGCGTTGCTTAACGCAAATTTAATTTCATTGTTGCACCTTTTTTGTGTGTGAATTTAAAATTTTTCTTCCTTGATTATATATCTATTATTTGTATAACTGTTTTTAGAAACTCTTACACTTCAAACCACATTGATAGCATGTTTTGCTACAAACCAGATTGCAAAACTATAGTCTAAATTACTATTAAAGTATACAAAAAATCTTTCGATGACTTCTGTAAAATAACTTTTACCTTAAATCTCCATATCGGCAAAATTGAAAATTATATATATTACAAAGTTAAGCTTAACAGATACTTCTTGATTATTCTATAGGAGGCTCTGCCCCCTGCGCCTTTAATGCGCCTTTACAGCGCCAATCCGCAGACTTTTCTTTTGCCTGTCTGTCTGTTTCCCTATCCGTTTTTCTGCCCGTCTCTCTAACTGATTGTCTATCTCTCTACACGTCTCGCTACCTGTCTCTATATTTCTCTACCGGTTTCGCTACCCGTCTCTATATTCCTCTACCAGTCTCTCTACCCGCCAATCTATTTCTCTAACCGTCTGTCTATCCGTCCAACTACTTTTATGTCTAGCCGTGTCTCTATCCACTTCGCTACTCATTTGTCTATCTGTCTCTCTACCCGTCTGGCTATACGCCTCTCTACCCATCTTCTTACACATCTCCGTACACATCTACTGTCTCTCTACTCGTCTTTATACCCGTCTCACTATCCGTCTGTTTTTGTACCCGACTCTTCACCCGTCTCGCTATCAATCTCATTACCCGTCAGTCAACTCGTTTCTGTACTCATATCTCTACTCGTCTCTTTATCTACCACGCTACGCGTCTCACAACCTTTCTCGGTACATTCCACTTTACCGGTGTCGCTACCCGTCTCGAGACCCATATCGCTACCCCTCTGTCAACCCTCTTTTTAGCTTTCTCTCTAGCCGTCTGTCTATTCGTTTCGCTACCCGTCAGCCTACCTATGTCGCTACTCGTCTCTCTACCCATCTCACTACCCGTCTGTCTACCCGTTTGTTTACTCGTCTTTCTACCTCTCGTCACCTCTTCCCAATATTTAAACAGTTCATTTAATATACAGAAGCCGTTTATCAGTTATTAAATGCAAACAGAAGTAATTTATCTAATAAGTGTAATCAGATGCATTTTTTTAAAATACATACATAAACCTGAATAATAATTCATCAGTTTTGTGTTCATAGTTGTTTATATCATTTGACAGTAAATCTCAACTTCTTAAACCTGAATTGTCTCAAGCTTTTTAAAAAAAACCACAAGGTCTGTATAACTGCAAAGTACCATGAGGGCTATATTAGCTACATGTTATTAAGTCTCGTTATCGCGTTTGCAGCCAATTGCTTATGTCAGAAAGCGTGGCTTAACGCCATTTTAAATTCATTACTGTAACTTTCTTTTCTTTTCTTTTATCTTTTTTTTTTTTTTTTTTTTTTGGGGGGGGGAGGGGTTGGGGGGAAGGGTTTCAAATATTTACATTTAAATTAAAACTTTTGCCTCCATGCCATTAGTGTTGTTTGTATTATTAACTAATACCTTGTAGACCGAGCTTCATTTGAAACAAATGTAAAAGACTTCTTCTACAGTTTTTTTGTAGGAGAAACTTTCGTAATTGGGCCCAAAGCCAATCGGAGTATTTAATATCATTATTGTAACTCTTATAGAGTTAAAACAATATTGTTGCTAGCTTTACTCTTGTTTGAGACCAACCTTGCATGTGTATCTGAATGGGAAAAAGTTTCGTATCCTATGTCGGTTGGCGAAAAAATTTTTAAATGGTGCCAAAAGGTAGTTTTAGCAACTTACAGAATTTTTCAAGAGAGCGGTAAAACATGTTTTTCAAATATTTACAAACATACGTTTATTAAAGCATGTTTTTGCGTCATCTTAAAAATTTAAGCACGATGCTAAAATGAAATTTTATCGCCATATTCGATATTTTAATAAGTAATGAAAACACATAAACAAACTTATATAACAAACCTAAGAGGCATTTTTGTGATAAATAATTGTTATTGTCAGGGGGTTAAATTGTAAACAATTAATAAACGGCAAGTAAATAATAAATAGCATTTAAAATCTAAGGTTTTTTTCGGTTAGCCGAGCGCCAGTGAAATGTATATATATATATATATATACATATATATGTATACATACACACATATATGTATGTGTATATATGTATGTATATATACATACATGCATATATAAATGTGTGTATGTATAGATATATGTATATATATGTATACATAGATATATAAATTTCACTGGCGCCCGGCTAACCGAAACGTACCAAATCTGAAAATGGAGAAGTGGTCCGTATAAAAATTAAGCGCTTGATATATGTAAATCTTTTTTTATTTTTTAATATTTCCGAATGCACAGATAAAAAGGTAAAAATCTCTTTTCCAAATGCCAAATAGAAAATATACAAAATAGAAAAATATCTGCAAAAAAATATATTTACATAATACTACATCTGCAAAAAAATAAGATTTAGAAAAAGTAAGCCAAATCCTTCAGATCCCAACAATCACATCGAAAAACTTATCACCAAAAAAGAACTCGCCAAATCTTACGGCACAGGAGATGGATTTTTCCCTCTGAATGCAGAATATTTGTTTTTTTCTTGTAAGATGGGTGATTATAACTGTTTCATTTCACATACTACTTACCGTTTGATATATTGGTACTTTTATGTTATCCTGGCGCAGTTGATAAATCGCCAAATATTGTTCCTATAACATTTTCATATTGAATTCATTTCATTTAAATATAAACCTTTCACTCATTTAATTTAAAATACATGCCTTTCATTAATCCCATTTAAAATGCTAAAAAGAGAAAAAAAAAAAGAAATAATGCCATAAATCGAAACCTTTTATTTAAACACCAAAGAATTTTTTTTTTTTTTTTACACATGAGAAATAAAAAAAGCTGCTATTGCTGAGATTTGCGCCAAATCTCTAATACCAAGTCTACTAAGTTATTGCGGGGTTTTTCTTTCAAAGAGAAAAAAATCCAGATTAATTTTCGATTTCTACTCAATTGAAATATATTTTATTGTGCTGAATATTAGTGCGTGCATATTTTTTTTGCTCCTTGTACTCCATGAACTTTTCAATTCCGATTGTCTACGAAAATCTCCCGCCGGTGAAAATGACGTACCACAAAATTTCGTGACGTATGTACTTTAATTGTGCTTTTTTATCTATTTTTTTAATATAATTTCCAAACGGTTTAGCATTTATTCTTGGTAATAAATAGACGTCGTTGTCACCTTTATAGGTACCTGCTGTAAAAATTTGAACGAAATCCGTTAAATATTTTTTGAGTTATGCTTGACGAAAGGTTTTAATATCCATCGTAGCTATATATGGGGCAAAGTAAAACTGCGCTGTGTATGAGTCTTCGTTGCACTCAGACAATAATATACTTTAACGTTCCTCTGTTTACAATTTGACTTTAACATCTGATACCAAATAAAAAGAAATACTATACACTTATAACCTGCCTCCCCATCTCTCCCACTCTACACCATGTGAGATATGAGAGATTACTCAGATTCAAGTAGAGATCCTACATTGGCATCTTTAGACTTAAATATGCCAGCTAGTGGGGAAGAAAATATTAAGTACTGGCTTCAGAGGAATCCTGTGCAAACACATTGCATTACATGTATTTTTAACTTGTCCATAATGATTATATTTTTGTACAATTTCAGACTTCATGTGACATTAGGGTTCTGTTTTAGACGACAAAGTAAAAATTATCCGAATTTAAATATCTAGAACGTTTAAATGAGTTTATATATAATAAATAATGATTTCCATAGCACTTTACCGTTTAGTTAAAGGGACAATTTTTCTGTACCGACAGTTCCGACTAGCGCCTTCTATAGATATGAAAACATGGAGGATTGGAAGCAGGAACACACAATGGCAAACCTACGAGCCAACCGCTAAAATCGGGTTTTCGGGTGTTTTCCACCAAGATATGACTTGGCAGACCGATTGCGTTCAAGTTTTAACTAATTCTGGAATTTCATCCGTGAACTCGATGAAGTGACTATCTGTGATGTCGCCTCCCAGTCTATAATGGATTTTGTCCAGAGTGGTCAAGAAAAATACTTTCTTGATGCTCATGGCAAGAGATTTTTAACGATGCATGCTACTTTTCATGAAATCGAATTTCTTTTTATATTTTTCTTTATGCACGAAGTTACAGAAGAAATTTGCCCGTATCCCGTAAACTGTTGGATTCGGGCGGGAAGTTTCTATATTATTCTAGACCCTCATGGCAAGAGCATTCTGCCGATACCGCTCTTAACCAAATTCAGAACTAACAGTTAAGTATGTTCCCTTGTAAGTGATGTATGATAATGTGCACTGACCTGACATATGGAGGATAGGTCATAAAGCCCGCATAATTTTTTTAAAAAAGAAAGAAAAACAGATAGAAGTGCGGTTTGCACTAAACGGTAAGAAGGCGGAATTTTTTTTAAATACAAAAGGAAAAAAAAGTCTAAAGAGTTGTCGGTAGAAGAAACTGACGCAAATTCACCTTCATTAGATATGCAAATGAGGATGATTACAAAACAGATGACTTCTCGATTGATTCCCCATTCGATTCAGTTCTCAATTTGGTATGTAGGACAAGTTACCGAGATATATTGCTTATGAATCTCGAAAATAGAGAAATGGCAATTAATGCCTTTCGGAAGTTCCGACCACAAAAAAATCCAAAGCAAAAGAGATCTACCGTACGCAGTAACTTGTTCTACATAGCCAACTGATGATTTAATCGAATAAAAAATACTCCACTGAGCTAAGTCCTTTTATAATAATCCTCATTTGTGTACCTCAATCAGATGCAATCACATTAGTGCCCCCAATCGGTGGCCTTTTGAACTACAACTTTTTTCCTGTTAAAAAACATTCCAACAATGCTTTTTGTGCAAACTGAACTTTCGCATCATTTTTTAAAGAATCTTTAAAGTTTATACGAACTGTTTGCCCACCCTCTATATGTCGATGGTATTAAGTTATTTGAAATTAAAGATACTTTTTTAATGTTTGTAAATTTTTTTTCACAGGATTCAGCCATTTTACACTACGATTCCAGCAGTACATTAGATGCAACTTTTAATAAAATAGCTCGAGAGCAGCCATCTGCCATGAAATCTCGAAACAATAGAGATTGTTTTGAATTCTCCGAAGACATTTCTGAAACTGCTGATTTTCTGAAGAAAGTAAGAAAGAACAAACCATTTATTTACTGATTTCAAAATTCCTAGTTTGCGAAGCTTCACATTTGAAATGTGCTTCTTTCATCAGTTCCTCAAAATAATTGAATTCTGTTATAAAAGCAATTTGGTGTTATTCATTGCTTTAACCCTTTCCGGCACAGACAAAGTGTGTTCGTAAAATGAGAAATTGCTGACTGACACCGGAATTTACAAACGACTTTTTTAGAAAATACGAACTCCTTATTTTAAGCTTTCATTATAGAAACAAAATTTTATTAAAATATTCTTGGTGCCACATGCAAGTTTGGAATTAAAATTAGGTGCGCCCGGAGTGGGACCACTGTGCTGGAAAGAGTTAAGGGTTCGGTGGCGTTTGAAAAGTGCAGAAATAAGAATTCTTGCTTTTGTGTTAAATTTTTAAAAATATCAATATATTGCCATGTACAGTCGTGGGGGGAAAAACTGAACGCCCCCTCCTCCCTCCCACAAAGTCTGCAACAAATTATCATAGAAGAAAGTTACTGGAATCAAACGATTGGAAATAAAGTTTACTTTTAAATGACGTATATAAAATTTTCTTGGGGGCCCATCTACACATAAAAATAACCCCCCTTTTTTTTCAATGGCAAGATACAATTTTGATAAGATATTTCAAGTCTTCAGTTCAAACTATGCCTAGATACCAAATTTCATGAAATTCCTACGATTAGTTTCAGAGAAATTAATTATTTTAAAATGAGCATATTTTAGGGGCTGTATTCAAATTGAAGTTCGGTACTCGATTGTTGAAATGGTACAGAATGACTATGTCACTTCTATTAGTGTATTATTTCTTATACCAATATAACCATTTTACTCACATAAAATGTTTCAGATAATATTATATACAGTAAAATCCTTTTCAATATTCATTTTTAAATGCTTACAATACAAGTGTTGAACTATCCGATTGAAAATATGTAAGTTTATCTGTGATTAAAATAGTTTTCGAATATGTGAATATGATTGGAATTTTATAGGTGTATTTATAATACTTTATTTCTGATTTTGAATTTATTTTACTTGCTCTTTTCTAAAATTATATGTGAAGAATATCGGCGAATACAAAATTTATAATAAAAAAAATTACTGATGGTCCAACCTACAGGCACAGGTAGATTTCGAAGACGCAGACCATGGGGCGCCTGTTTATTGGGAATTGCAGAAGAAAGGCCTTTTTACCACGATTCGGCAGTTGGGACAAACTACTTCAAAATATACCTATGCCTGTAAGCGAAACCGACAGGGATTTTTTTTTTTTTTTTGCTGTAAGAGTTGGTCCTATAGGAAACTTGTCAATATTAAAGTTGTAGATAATATTAAAATAGATTTATAATAAATTTAAGCGGATTTGATTTTTTGTGAATTGACGAAGTTATGAATTTTTTTCTTCTTAAACCCCTATTTCTCCCCTCCCCCCTTGAGGGCATTTTTAATGCAATTAAAAATCTGTCATACATAAATTTTGGGCCCTTTTACTAGAAATAATAATAACTTTAAACGGATTCGATACGTATCATAATTAAGAAGTTATGGGGTTTTTTCTGTTTTCACCCCCCCCCCCCCTCCCCTGGTCCGATTTTGCCTAGTAACGAACTTGACCGAGATTTTATACCGCTTGATTTTACGTATCAGTTTGGAAGACATTTGTGGAGAATTATGGAAGTTATCGTGTCCATAAAAAAAGGGATATATATATATATAAAGTTTTGAACTGGGTGTGGGGGGAGGGGGAGGAGTTTTGGGTTCTCTGTTCTCTGAGTTCTGATCAGCGTAGATCTGCAAAATTTTTTCAGAAATTTCAACTTAGGGGAGAGTGTAATAGGTAGTATTTCTTACGAAATCTACCTAAAATAGTATAACGCAGTATAAGGAAACGATGTAGAAAAAGCCCAGACAAATCGCTTTTCATTCTGAATATAAATCTTAACTCGATTGCTAATGGCTATAATCTGGCAAATATCTCCCAAACTGATAGATAAAATCAACCCCAAACATAAATATGTTGAATTTGTAATTTTTATTACATGAATTATCCATTAGCAACCATAGCATCCATTCCATAGCCATAAAAAATTAGCACATTAGGCTTATAATATCCGGAGATATTAATAAAAATATGAAAGTGTAAGTTAACATTAGAAGCTCTAAATTTTGAATATTTATAATTAAAAAATATATCATCCAAATGATTTATGAATTATCCATTAGCAACCATAGCATTCATTCCATAACCATAAAAAAAATAGTACATTAGGATTATAATATCCGGAGATATTAATAAAAATATGAAAGTGTAAGTTAACATTAGAAGCTCTAAATTTTGAATATTTATAATTAAAAAATATATCATCCAAATGATTTATGAATTATCCATTAGCAACCATAGCATTCATTCCATAACAATAAAAAAAATAGTACATTAGGATTATAATATCCGGAGATATTAATAAAAATATGAAAGTGTAAGTTAACATTAGAAGCTCTAAATTTTGAATATTTATAATTAAAAAACATATCATCCAAATGATTTGAAATTTGGTATCTAGTGATAGTTCGAACCGAAGTTTTAAAATATCGTGTCAAAATTGGGTATTGCTATTGAAAAAAAAAAAAAAAAAAAAAAAAAAAAAAAACTTTTGGGCTGTATTGTTATGTAGATGGCCCCTTAAGCAAATTTTATATACATCATTTAAAAGTAGACTTTATTTCCAATCGTTTGTACCAGTAACTTTCTCCTACGGTAATTTCTTGCAGAGTTAGTGGGGTGAAAATTTTTTCAGTTTTCTTTACCTGGCAGAAAGCATATTTTCAAACTTCTTCAAATGCTTTTTTTTTTTTTTTTTTTTTTTTTTTTTTTAAACAGATTTTTCCCAATATTTCTTTTTTATCTTTAAAATATCCCACGCGTTTTAATTTTCATTTAGAATTCTCAATACGACTAAGGAACAATTTTATTTCATACTATGAGAAATATGTGCATTCGTTTCGGAACTGAAAAAAGTTTATGTCAAGATTGAAAGAAATTCTGTATTGATTGATAAAAAATAAATTTATCATTATCATATAATATTATAAACTATAACATATTATTAGACTTTTTTCTAACGATATAACAGTGGAAATCATACATGTTGTCATCGCCATATGCCATAATGTCTGATAATAAATTAGTAATACAGAAAATAAAAAATAATAAAAGTGTAAGACATAATTTTAGATATTATTTTTAAATAAGGATTTAAGAACCTTCTTTTAAATAAAAATAAAAACTTTACCTTTTTTTTTTAAACATATGCATTAATAAGCTCAAATCTTTTACAGGTACGTGTAGAACACGGGGCAACTGGAAGGATAACGTTTGATGAAAAAGGCAGGAGACATGAATACAAATTAAATATCATCCAGTCCACTCCATACGGCGATATCGAGAAAGTAATTTTTTTTCATTTTTACAACCAAAAGAAGGTTTTTTCTCTTTTTACATGCTTTCTTTTAACTTGCAATTATGTATGTGGCAGCCAAATCTTATTACTCATTTTTCCTCCACTTCCTGTTGACATAGAGCTTTGAAATTTGGAATATGTATGTATTCCTGAGGGCAATACATGAATTGGACATTGATTTTTTTAAATTCGATCCCTAAGGGGGGGGGGGCAACGTCGGCCCAAAACTTGTATTTTCCTCATAGAAATAACTTTGCTATTGTTTGATATTAATTGAAATAAAATAGCTCTATTGTTGCAACATTCGTCCATTTTAATCACATTGTTTGTTGCCCGTATCATTACAACGTTCTTTTAGAAACTTTTAACTTGCGAAAAATGTATATACCAGCCTCAGGCAGGTATATACATTTTTCGCAAGTTAAAAGTTTCTTTGCATCGTTTTTAAGCATTGGAAGAACTAAGTTCGGGCTTCGCGGAATTGAAACACCGATTTTTCTCTTACCCGAACTCAAATAGGGTATTCCAAAATTGGCGCATTTGCGTCACCCGAACTGACTTCGGTCGTCACAAGTTGGAGAAAAAAAAAATTCCATCTTTAGCCACGTTTTTCTCAAATATATTCCACATCAGGCAAGGGGTTAAGGCAGCCGTTCCCAGCCTGGGGTACGTGAAAATTACATTTGGAAATGGCCAGAAAACGCAAAATGTTAAAATGAAAATGGATAAACAAAACTCTAAATTTTTCCTTTATAAAGAGAGACGTGTGCAGAAGTAAAATAGGCTATTCGCATACAATGAAGAAAAATTACAAAACTCAGTAATTGGTTGATCATTTGTTTCCATTATATTCGGCCACTTTTAATTACGAGGGCCGTTTTTTTTTTCAACCTCCGATAAGCCATAAAAAAAAGACAAGTATAGATAGAAATATGATTTTATTACTAAAAGTTATGTACACTTATAGTTACTTTTCAACATAATCACCTTGTAAATTGAGGCACTTCATTCACCCTCTTCATAAAAAGTTGTCGCCAGTGATGTGAGATGAGTCTGAACAGTGGCTTGAAGTTCATCATTCGTATGGAAGTTTTCGCCTTCTAGCCTTTTCTTTAATTCAGGGAAGAGATGAAAATCACTCAGCGCTAAGTTGGAGAGCTATACGGCGGATGATCAAACACGTTCCGTTTTAATGTCGGTTCACCCGTCTTTAAATTTCCGACACCATTCACCATCAACACCATCACTCCGACAGTTTTTCCGATACATATGGGTCATTCTTCGGTGAATTTATGCTACACCTCGTAATATCGTGCATGAACTCTGTCTCCTCCCCCTTGCCTTTTAATATTCTTTTCTTTCTAGTAATTCTAGAAATAGGAAGATAAGACATGAATCGCATCAAAATTTCATTTAATACACATTTGAAAGCAAGTCATCATATTAGTGTTTGACTCTGCAGCATTAGCATAAACTCATTAACAATGTGTATGCTCATTCCTTCTTTGGGAGTGTTAATTTGACATCTTTAGCTAACGTTTACTGTTTTGAGGGACTTTATGTTGATCAAGTGTTGTGGTTTAAAACAGATAGGTGGTCAAAAACTGGACTTCTAGAAACAATTGCATCAGTTGGCAACTAACATAGGAACATTACCAAAGAAAAGAAGTTGGAAATTGTACGTCAAACGTGACAAATGAGGTGCATTCGTACTATAATTAGTTTCAGTGAAATGAATGATATCGTCTGTTATTATATGATTAATTTCCGTAATAAAATAAGTGCATTTTTAGTTGGAACATTTTATATTTTGTTGACATTTACTGAAAATTCCAATGGGAAACTTAAGCCTAGCTTTGAAATTTTCAGAACTTGAAATCCGTATTTAGACTCTCTTTCCATTTAATATCTATTTCTCCGGAAACATCTATCCAAAACACTGTCGATAGATTATAGGATTGCTATAATTAAACAATTTTAGTATACAAATTGGGTTTCAAAAGGTTTATCCATATGCTTGCTATGCTAAAGGAAAAATTATCATTACAAGTATCACTATTTCTTCAATTAATTTCAACTGATTCTCTAACTATGGCTTTAAATGGTTTGTTATATTTAGAAATAATTTTAGCTTTACTGAAATCTATTTTAACATCAGTATTGTTAGCATAAAATCTTGAAAGGGCTCTGGTTAATCTACAGAGGATGACGTCCCCCGCCTCGGAAAAAAACATGAGACAAAGAAAAATAATTGAATACATATAAAATATAATTTAATATCTAATATTACATAGCATACCTTTTAGGCTACACGTGAAATACCACTGCTTCGATCGATCTATGTTATCTTCTTTTCCTATACATTGCAATTTCAATTTTCCTTTTTAATCATAAATATAAAATAAACTCATGTGTTGATATCAGTACTTTATCTTTTTTATACTATTCTTTTTTTTATATATATAATCATTGCTGAGCATGATATAATGCTGTATTTTATTTTTCTGGCAACATGGATTTGAGAAAAACCTTTCATTTCATTTATGAAAAAATGCTAGTTTGATTTTTAACTATCTGCATTTTTTAATCAAAACACATATTTTAGCTAAATGTGAATGTACTATGTCAGAAGACGGTTAAAAACCTTTCGAATGATGCCTCATTTATTGTTGTGCGTTTTGTAAATGCATAGAAAAAGGGATGTTTACAACAGAAATAATATATATGATAGGCGGAACTAAATATTCAGGACTAAATATTCCTCTTTAGTCAACGACGCGACGTCTGTTTTAAATTATATGAGTACGCCTGACTAGAACTCCTCTATACTACAGGCTGAATCATACCACCATTTAATAACCCAACGGCCCAAAAACCAAGCTAAAACCGGTTAGCTTACCGTAGTAGTGGACGGCGAGTGACCGTGATAGGGACGGCAAATACCTGCTCGGGTGGTTTCCTAATGCCGAGCCGGGTTACAATATGGCAGTTATTTTAAGCAATAAGATGGATATGCGTCAGCTCCCCTTCTAGGAGTCTTACGCCTGACCGGTCCACAAAATGTTAACAAAAATGATTTTTGTATTCGTGTTTATATTACAAACAGAGCTCGTCTCAGCATTATTGGGAACCGGGACAGATATTCACTGGTATTTATGGTAATTTTCACCTTATTTATAACAGAAATTCTATGTTTAAATAAGCCAATGATTTCTATTCGAATATAGTGGTACTCCGTATCCGGCGCAACTGCTCCGCGTTCCCTTTTGGTAATAACAGGCTCTGATTACAAATGGATATTATATATGCAATAAGTTCCTAATCGATCTATTTATATACTAAGTACAAGGATTGCATAAATACGAATGACAGGCATATATATAAGAAACAATGTAACTTATCAAATGCAAAAGTAAATTTTTAGCATTTATGTTTTGGAAGATATTGCACCAAAAATCATTCAATTCGGTGGATTATAATTTCTGTCTGAACAAAATATTTCACTGCACTCAACTAATTATAACTCCTTATATTTTCTTTTTAGATAGGAACTTGGACTGACAAATACGGCTTACAGATGCTTCGAGATCCAGCTGGAGCCCCATCTTCCCCTACGTATGCTGCATATAAAAATGAATTATCCATTAAAGTAACAAGTATTTTGGTAAGAAGAAGCACTTTTTAACCAACTTCCAACAAAAGATCTTATATAATTCGTTCGTTTGTTTATTTTTCTATGTATATGTGTTCACATAACTAACTCTTGAACGGATGTTTAGCTTTTTATAATTTTTTATTTGTTATTGTTGTTGACGGAAAGTTGTATCCAATTTCATTAGGATACAAAATGTTATTTATTGTCGAAGATTTAAAAGTACCTCAAGCTCAGCCCGAACCCGGGCCCGGAATAGATTCGGATTTTTATACTCGTCTTCGGACTCGGGCTCAAAGTGGAAATTTTAATTAATCACAAATTGAAAAAAAAGGAAGAGAAACAAGAAAGTTGTATAAATTTCTTAAAGTATTATACAGTCCTTTAAAAATAAGTCTGAAAAGAAATTAAATCGTTATTGAGGGTGTAATGATCCTCTACCTTCCTAATCAATAGTTAATTGAAAGTGTGGTTCATTAAAAGAATCCTTAATATTCCCTCCCCTCCTGTCGAATGGGTTCTGTTTAAAATCGGCGATGGTTGCCAGCACTGAAGGATCTCAAGTACCATTAATATTCTTTAAACCTTTGGACTGACATTATACGAATCGTAACTTTTCTTCATTTGACGTTATACTGGCAGTTATGTGACTAAAACTTTACAGCGACTTACAGGAACTTCAGATCTTCTCAAGCTACTTGAAAGCACAAGAAAGTATAAAATAAGCTTTCGCAAGAGGCCTATTGGTAAGATGTAACTAGGGGTCTGAGAGAGTTGGAATATCTTGTGTGCCTGTGAGATGCAGAGGGAATACCAGACAAGCTGTCTGGCTAATTCTATTTTCTAGGGAAAACTTCTCCATAAGAAATATTAGAATCTCAAGCTGAGATCTGGGAGAGTCTGAACAAACTGTCCTACACCGAACCCATATGGAACTATGTCTGTAAAATCCTAGACTGAATCTATGAACTTTTTTTTAAACTGTGTTATCCGTACGTGAATGTTGTCTGTCTTCTATGCTGTGATTGTGTAATAAATTTTGTTTTGTTAATTCACCATCCTGATTTGCAATTACCTATCCTAAATCACAGAACATCACAAGGGGATATAAGGAGAAATATTCTTATTCTGAACCAGTGTTAGTAACATAAAGGAGTCATGGGATAACCCTTGTCTAATCTCTCTCTCTCTCTTTCTGTTTAAAGTCCTTTTCCAGAATTATTTGAAAACTGGACTCGTCTTTCTTCCACAGTTGTACAATGATATTTAAAAATAATAATAATATTCCAAATTGTGACTTTTGCAGATTTCTGCCAGTGATTGGGTATGAATAACAAATTTGCTATTTTAAACAAAGTTTCTGACACATGATAATCACGAAACTTTGTCGTGAGGGGATATTTAGGATTAATACTTATTTCTATGTACGAAGATATTTTTAAATAAGAAAATTAATCTTGAAACAGTTTTAAAATGTTATTAACAATTTTCTACTGCATATTTTCGTTATCGGAGTCGGGTTCTGATGACACTAAATTTGTAGGCCTTGGACGGGCTTCAATTTTAAATCGTTGGACTCTGATTTTAATTCGTCGGGCTCGGTCTCCGGAAAAGAGCCCGAACTCGTAACCAATACCCGACTCCTTAAAAAGGGCCCGAACTCGTAACCAATACCCGACTCCTTAAAAAGGGGAAAAGAATAAGAGAACCTCTTTCCTGGATGTTTAAAACCAATTCTTTTGTTTCTTTTTAACACTTTCCAACATAGTTGAAAAGTGTATATGAATTCGGTTTGTCTGGCCATCTGTCTGTCTGTCGATCTGTCTGTCCATGTTCTAACTCGCGTAAATATGCTCGGATCGACATGTAATTGATATATGTTATTGAGGTTCACTGTGGCATGTTCTGTACTGAAAATTAAGTGTGTATCATTTATGGTTAATTTACATAGACCCTTAAAAGTATTCCGTTACATTACGGTCAATGGGGAAAATATTTATTCAGTGGATTTTAATGTCGTTACACTATTTCAAATATAATAAAATTGATATGCATCTTTGAGTTGGATGAAAACGTGTTATCTACGGAGTATGAAATAAGTAGCAGTTATAGTTTATTTACAGGGACACTCAGAAGTATTCTGTTACATTAATGTCAATAGGGAACAATTGTTTTTAGTGCATTTTAATAATGTTACACTCTTTCAAACATAATGAAATTGATATGCTTCATTTATGTGGAGGCAATATGTTTCCTATGGAGTATCGAGTAACTAGAAATATTATAGTTAGTTTACAGAGACGCTCAAAAGAATTCCATTATATTTTGATCTATGGGGAAAATCGTTTGCAGTATATTTTAATAATGTTGTTAAACTATTTCTATCATAATGAAACTCATTAATTCTATAATGAAACTGATATACATTACTGGGTACTGCAACATGTTCGTTTTCTATAGATTACTGAGTAAGTAGAAATTATCGGTTATTTACAGAGACACTCAAGATTTCGGTTACAGGACTGACTCTTTGTCGTAGCCATAACTGCTGGATGTGCGTTTTCAACTGTGATATGTATTTGAAAATTCACTTATTTATTGTGCATTACGGAGTGTTTAGATCATATACAGAGTTGCACAAAATAATTGCACATCCACTGCTTTGTTTTGTTGTTGTTTTAATTTTATTTAGACATCTCATTTCCTTGTATGAACAAAAATGAAATAGCAACAAATGGGTAAGTGTGATCGAAGATCACACAAAGGGTTTCGTTTAATATTCCTTTCAAAACACTTTATCCTTCTTTTAATAAATCCAAATAAATTTCATTTTCAAAAAAAAAAAAAGTAATGCTTTTTATAAAGTAAAAATTTACCGGTCTATTTTTCTCGTTTTTCGAAAATCTGAACCGGCCCGATCGCGCTATCATAATAATATCTCTCATGTGGACTAAATACGATATTAAAAAAATCTATTTCAAAATTAAACATGATGTATAAAGACCTTCAAAATGTTAGACGTCAGATTAATATTCTTTTTAATTCTCTAATGACGTCCTATTAAGCTGCTTTCTGTATTTACACTTACTCATACTCCTTGTATTATTGAGAAATGTTTGAAAATTTCCGTTTTATTACCAATAGGACGTCCTATTAATCTTTTTTTCAATTGGTGAAACTTTTTATTTCATTTTCATTTTTCACGTGGAACTCTTTCAATAGAAAATTAATTATTGTAGAAAGAATTTTATTGTAGATTTTTAATGGTTGGCAACTGCTATAACGAAAAATGTTTACATTTAATAGGAAAAGGCTGTTTAATTTTTGGTTTTTTATCTCTATATATTAAAATAATACGATTTTTAAAATTTTTTTGATTTTGAGCTTCATAATAGGTATTTAGCTATAAGTACACGAAATTTTATGACTGTACGTTACATAGTTTCCGAGAACCGGCTCTGTGACGGACAGACAATGAAGCGGGAGTAATGGAGTTTCGTGAGATGAACGAAACCCTAAAAATGAAGTTTTTTTAACAATATTACGATAGTATTGGAAAGTGTTTCATAATCTAAGCCTTGATGCATGATTTTACGTACTTGTTTTAATTTCCTTATAGGAAACTCCTTTTTTGCAATTGAACGAAAATGGAACTTTCCGGGGATTTGTGGTCGACTTTCTAGATGAGCTTTCTAAGGAAATCAAGATGGACTATGACTTGCATGTGTCGAGAGATGGAAAATATGGCTACATCGGACCGGATGGAGAATGGAAAGGGATGATTGGAGAACTTATCAGAGGGGTATTAAACTCATTTATTATTTTTTACACGCTTTTATTGCACTCTTTTATTTAACTTAACCCTTTATATCCTGAATTAATTTTCCAGCTACTTTTTAATTGTATTTTTGTATCATTGGATAAGTTTTGGTGCAGAATAAACATAGGAAAGAGGAAAATAATTTTTTATAGTGTTTTAGTGGTTAATTATGCAACTGTAATCACCATAATTTTTTTTACCCTATGATATAAAATAAAATAGTAAATTTCAAATAGTAAACTTCAAATAAAGTATAGGAAATGTTCACCTGTAGAGTATAGAAAATAATAGAAAATAATAGTACTAAATAACCGGTAATAAACCCCTAAAATTACTGAAATGAAGAACAACATGCATGTCAATTCTATTGTAAAATGGATTTCGAATGTAGCGTGGCAAATGTAAAATCCCTACAATGCAAAGAAAGAGGATATCTGCTTGAATTTGCCATCTCCTGCCTGCTGTCAAAAATACACTCTTTGTGCCATTGTGAATACCATTAGGAAAAACGGTCATATTACGAATATATAGGTGTTCCATTAAAGTGGTACTTATAAGTACCGTCAGGATAAAAAGGGTTAACTTGGTTTTTGCATGTAAAGGTAATAGGATTGCGCATTCGATTTTTCCATCCACTTCCATATATGGATCATTTTAAAAAAGAACGAAAAATCATGCGTCAAGCATAGATTACGTAGCACTTTCCAACGTTTCCAAAATAATTTTACAAAACATACCGTTTAATAAGCTAAAAGATAACATCTAAGTAAGCAATTTGGAAAACGCATAACATATTTAAAAACATAATTTCAGGAATTTCCAACAGATACAATATTCGGAAGAATATCCGAATACTTTTATTCAGCCCTGTATAGGATCTATAGATTTGTATATATACTATATAGGATGCTAAATTTTAGTTTAGTTAGGAAACGCGTAGCACAGTTTAAAATTCTCCTTCTGGAGTTTTTGTCAATAAACGGAAATGTGTTCGCGAACTTTTGTGCTGCCCTGTATAGGATCTACAGAATTTATGCACACCACGTAATAGACAAAAAGCGAGTTAAAATTAAAATCGCGTTCAGTAACTTAAAACGCACTTCCAGGAATTATTGTTAACAGACAGTTAGAGAATTCTTTTGTGTGTCCCTGTAAATGAACGATGACTGCTATACACACACTATTCTGTAGTAAGCCTCTTGTAATGCACCTTAGTAATATATATAAATTTCAATGCGTTTAAAATAGTGAAACATTATTTAAATAAACCGCAGACGATTTTTCTCCATAGACGTAATGTAACGGAATTCTTTTGACTGTCCCTGTAAAGTAACTATAAGTGCTATGCACACCCTATTCCATATTAAGCTTTTTCTAATGCACCTTAGTGATATATATAAATTTCAATGCGTTTAAAATAGGGAAACATTATTTAAACAAACCGCAAATGATTTTTCCCCATAGACCGCAATGTAACGGAATTCTTTTAAGTGCCCCTGTAAAAAAACTATAAGTGCTACACACTTCCGTTCAAATAGGGATCATGCTATAGATAACGGCAATAACATATAAAAATTGCAGAGCAATCCGAGTATATTTACGGGAGTTAGAGCACGGGCAGACGGCAGACGGCCAGACAAACCGAAGTCATAAGCACTTTTCAACTAGGTTGGAAAGTGCTAAAAAGAAGTTACAACTCAGAAATTGGTTATATATCTTGAAAAAGAAAAATTACATAGAAGTTTTTTAATTATTTACATTAATGTCTCGTGTTAAGAAAACTGAAAGTTTTTCCACAGTTTTCTTTTTATTTATAGAAAAAAATGGTCAATTCTTGTCAAATACGTGAGCAAAATTTCCACTATGTTACTAGATTATTACATTTCTTCATGTAAAAATTATTTTTAATTCTTCAAATTTATTGTACATATTTTTGAAATGGTGATAAATATTATAGAAAACAAATATTTCTTCAAATATATTATCAATTTGTATAGAAAACAAATATATGTCCACTCTGTTACTATAGTTTAAAAAAATTATATCAATTCCTCTAAAAAATTCATTACAATGATATGAACTATTGCCCTAATATTTAATTCACGTAGTTAAAATCTTTTAGAAATATACCATAATGTAAGTTTAAATATATGAGTTACAATTTAATGGAAAAACTACTTTAGTAAACGATTGGACAAATACAAGATTACCATAAAAAAAAAAAAATATTCAAGACATTACTTAGGCTTAAGTAGCCTTGTATTATTAAATACCTACATATGCTTACAATTAATTATACTTACGAATCTTAACAGTTATTTATATTATCTATAGCAAGGTAACATAGTGGATAGACAAAAATGTACTTACCTAATTTTTTGTTACACAAATCTGCAAAAAAATATTCTCCCACTTTATGAATGCAAATTTCATGTGGACTAAATCTTCATATATATAAACACAGTCTTAAGACATGTGCTGTCGTCAACTGTGTAATAGGATCATTAGAAAATCTTGGTAACAGAGTGAACATGAGAAGAATTCTTTGGGGACATTTTATTTCAAGCTATATTATATTTTTATAATTAAAATGTTTTCTCCGTTTATATTTTAACTAGCAAAACCCTCGGCTTTGCTCGCGTAATTCTTGAAAAATGCCAAGTAGTATTCGTTGGCTTATTTTCAATAGAGGAAATTTTACTGTCATAGATAATTCAGAAATTACTAATTAAGCCACGCTAATGTAAAAAAAAATATAAATAAAATTTAAAACGTTTTTCGCTTTTTTATTACCCCCCCCCCTCTGTGGTAGTGTCACCGATATAAAATATAGCCTATGTTACAGCAGGGACTGTTATTACCATCACTTTTGAAAATGGTTCTGTAGTTCCAGAGATTCCATAGAAATTGTAATTTAGAATGTTTTTAGACCGCTTTTCGCTCATCTCACTCTTTTAAATTTCGAATTTTTTTACAATTTGTTCTTAGAGAACATTTACATTTTATAATTAACTACCATGCCAAATTTCGATTTTCTAGTTCCTTCAGTATAAAAAAATCGAAATTTTAGAAAGTTTTTCGCTCTGCACCTCCCTGTGGTAGTGGCACCGACATAAAATATAGCCTATGTTACAGCAGTCTGTAACGTGGTGATAGTCTGTGGTGACAGTCTGGACTGCCACCATCAATTTGCTACCATAACTTTTGAAAAGAGTTCGGTAGTTCCAGAGATTCCATAGAAATTGTAATTTAGAATGTTTTTAGAACGCTTTTCGCTCATCTCACCCTTTTAAATTTCGAATTTTTTTTAGAATTTGTTCTTAGAGAGCATTTACATCTTATAAGTAACTACCATGCCAAATTTCATGTTTCTAACACCTTCAGTATAAAATCGAAATTTTAGACCATTTTTCGCTCCTGCACTCCCCTGGAAGTAGTCGAACCGGCATGAAATATAGCCTATGTTGCAGCAGGAACTGTCACCATCAATTTGCCACCATCACTTTTGAAAACAGAGATTCCATGGAAATTGCAATTTAGAATGTTTTTAGAACGCTTTTCGCTCATCTTACCTTTTTAAATTTCGATTGTTTTTAGAATTTGTTCTTAGAGAGCATTTACATCTTATAAGTAACTAAGTGCTGAATTTCATGTTTCTAACACCTTCAGTATAAAAAATCGAAATTTTAGAACGTTTTTTGCTCTTTCAACCCCCTGGGAGTTGTGGCATCGATATAAAATATAGCCTATGTTGGAGCAGGGACTGTCATCATCTATTTGCCACCATCACTTTTGAAAACGGTTCTGTAGTTCCAGAGATTCCATAGAAATTGTAATTTAGAATGTTTTTAGAACGCTTTTCACTCATCTCACCCTTTTAAATCTTGATTTTTTTTAGAATTTGTTCTTAGAGAGCATTTACATCTTATAAGTAACTAAGTGCTGAATTTCATGTTTCTAACACCTTCAGTATACAAAAATCGAAATTTTAGAACGTTTTTCGCTCCTACACCCCCTTGGGGATAGTGGCACCGACATAAAATATAGCCTATGTTAGAGCAGGGACTGTCACCATCAATTTGCCACCATCACTTTTGAAAACGGTTCTGTAGTTCCAGAGATTCCATAGAAATTGTAATTCAGAATGTGTTTAGAACGCTTTTCGGTCATCGCACTGTTTTAAATTTCGATTTCTTTTTTAGAATTTGTTCTTAGAGAGCATTTACATCTTATAAGTAACTAACATGCCAAATTTCATGTTTCTAGCTCCTTCAGTATAAAAAAATCGAAATTTTAGAACGTTTTTCGCTCCTGCATCCCATTGTGGGTAGTAGCACCGACATAAAATATAGCCTATGTTGGAGCAGGGATTGTCACCATCACTTTTGAAAACGGTTTTGTAGTTCCAGAGATTCCATAGAAATTGTAATTTAGAATGTTTTTAGAACGCTTTTCCCTCATCTCACCCTTTTAAATTTCGAATTTTTTTAGAATTTGTTCTTAGAGAGCATTTACATCTTACAATTAACTACTATGCCAAATTTCATGTTTCTAGCTCTTTCAGTATACAAAAAATCGAAATTTTAGAACGTTTATCGCTCCTGCACCCCCCTGGGGGTGGTGGCACCGATATAAAATATAGCCTATGTTGCAGCAGGGATTGTCACCATCAATTTGCCACCATCACTTTTGAAATTGCTTCAGTAGTTCCAGAGATTACCCCCTACAAACAAACAAACAAACAAAAAAACAAAAAAAACAATCTTTACTACTTTATAATATTAGTATAGATAGATTGAAAGTAAGGTATCAAATTTTTAAATGATGAATAATTTAAATACATTTCTATTCTGTATCTTGTATTTGCAAAGCTTTCTTTTTGACCATTGGGAAAATGGTTGTTACTTTTAACCGTTTTTAACGAAATTCTGTAACTTTAGAAGAATTTTTTAAGTGTTTTTAACGAAATTCTGTAACTTTAGAAGAATTTTTTAAGCGTTTTTAACGAAATTCTGTAACTTTAGAAGAATTTTTTAAGCGTTTTTAACGAAATTCTGTAACTTTAGAAGAATTTTTCTTTGAATAGGCAATAGAAATGTATAAAGTCGTTACAAAAATGTCAAAGTTACAAAAAGGATAGATGCAAATTATCAGATATGAAAAAAAGCCGAATTCAAAAATTGACGTCGGATGAGAGATCGTCTTATAAAGCAAAAAACGTGGTCTTCAACTTTAATTTCCTCAAAATACCTTTAGCTCAGACATTAATCTAAACAAGAGTTAAAGCAATACTTAAATTTTGCTTAGGGGATGGTCTACAAATAGAAATTGTACCAAACTTTAAAAATTTCAATGCTAACACCTAAAGTTGGCATCATGTTTCGATATTTCGGTTTATTCTACCTTCGGATACCAAACGGGAAGTCAGTAGATAGGGATTGGGACTTCTGCGTCAGCAGCAGGCGGTGGTAGCGGTGCGGTGGTAACACCGCCTGCTGCTGAGATCATACTATATATAGTAGGTGGGTGGAATAGCTAGCGTGGGGAAGCTATGTTATAGTAGGGTGGGGCGAATAGGTCTTCTATAAGAGGGGTGTACTTTAGGGGGGGGTAAATTAATAAAATTTTTAAATATCTTATAGTACGAGGTAACGGTTATGGTAGAGTCCGAACACTGCCCCGCTATCCCTCTGCGTTTTCCCAATGGTCGTTGTAATTTGTTAAATTGCTTACGTACATGGAGAGGGCCAAGCTTGGTAATCACAGACTTTGATTATTTTTATATATGTTGTAGGGCAGAAGCCATTTAGTGTCTGCGGATCAAATAATCATGTTTCGACCCGGAAATTTTAAATTATAAAACGTAACTTACTAAATTTCTGTAAATATTTCACTTCAATTATTGAATAAAATTCCCGGGTCGAAACTTGATTGTTTGATCCGCGGATTATAAGCCGGTAATTACGATATTTAAGTTGTGTTATAATATTAGACCTCCCCTATATTTCTCGAGAACTAAGGAGAGGAGCGTTGTATTAAATTCGTTGAACCTGAGACTAAGGGGCTTCTACCCTAAAACATATATAAAAATAATCAAAATCTGTGGTTACCAAGTTTGGCCCTCTTCTTCTTAGATGTCACATTTCATTGTATGAAAAAATGAAATTTCTAATAATATTCTGTTACAGTTGGAAAGCGTTTCATAATCTATGCCTGATGCATGATTTTTCGTTCTTGTTAATATTTCTTCAATAGGATGCTGATATTGCAGTGGCACCTCTCACTAAAACGTTAGAGCGGAAGGCAGTTATAGACTTCAGCAAGAACATCATGTCTACTGGACTCAACATTCTGTTAAAAAAGACAGAATCTGACATGGAATCCCCGACTTTCGCACCTTTCACTTTCCTCTCCATATGGTCAGCAGAAACCTGGATAGCTATCATTGCTGCTGTTGCTATTTATTCAGCCGGCAGTTACGGCGTCAGTCGATTCATCGGATCTCCTGACCGCGTTCGAGCCCTAGAATCAAAAGGAACAGACAACTTGTCTCCATGTGGCAGCGTATGGTTTACAGTCGGATCACTCTTTTGCAGAGATACTGGAATCTATCCAAGGTAAACTTCAAATAAAATAATTATAATAATAATCATTGTAAATAATAGAAATATTTTAACCCTTTCTTGTGCCACGTCATTGAACACTTTTTTTTTAGGTGTGTTCGTAATCATATAAATACGTAGCACCTATAGTCGTCGTCTGGTCCGTCTGTCATCATATAACAGCGTAAAAACTACCCAACCGAATAGTTTGAAATTTAATATATATATCAGGTTGTAATAAAAGTTTTCCGCCAAAAAAAGTTATTAATAATGTTAGAAAAAAACATGAAAGCAGTACCTTTAGTGCGGGTAGTAATCACCACCCAAATCTATGATTTTCTGCCAACGTTTTGGTAGTTTTTCAAACCTTTCGGGCCAGAAACTTGGAGGCCGCGAGTCCAAAAACAGATCACCTCATTTCAGACGCGCTGTTCGGAATTAAAGATAGCACCAGCAAGATGTAGCTGCAGGTGTGCAAAAATGGTAGAAGTCCGAGGGAGCGATGTCGGGGTTATATGGTGGGTGTGGCAAAAGATCCCATTCGAATCCATACAGAGTCCAGCCGGTGAATGCAGACACATGTGGTCTAAGCATTATCTTGATGAAACATTACTTACTTCTTGCGCCGGAACTCATTTTGACGCTTTGCCTTGATAGCAGCGTCAACACGGACTAGCATCTTGCTGTACACCTTACTATCCATGGTTTTTTTTTCAGATACTCTTTGTGGATAATACCAAGGCAATCCCACCAAATACAAAGCATTATATTTTTGTTAGTCAAATTGCGCTTTGAGACGCTGCCGACGGACTCACCGGACGCCGACCAACCCCCTTTTCGGCTTGTGTTGTTGAAGTAAATTCCCTCTTCGTCACAAGTGACGATCCGGTTCAAAATTCAGTCCTTGCGTTGATATTCGAGCAGATTAGTGCAGGCCCGAACACGTCTGTCCTTATCTGCTTCAGTCAGCTCATGCGGCACCCAACGATTGAACTTGTATGTCAAGTTTATGCGATGCATAGCGCTACTAATGGACATGGCACTAACGTCTAACTTCTTAGCTAGCTCTCGAGTGGTTGCATACTGATCTTCTTTCTCAAGTTCTCGCAGGCATCAACATCAGTAGGCCAGCCAGAGCGCTCTGCTTCATGAATGTAATAGTCTTTGTTTTTGAGCGCTGCGGTTCAGAGAACCAAAACATGATCCGGCGATAGCTCGGGTACTCTTTGGACTGTATAATTAGGTAAAAAAACTAAGATGATCACTTCGTACTCAATAGAAACTTGAATTAAAACTTGACAAATTATATTTATTTACAATGAGAACAAAAGGGACTGGCAGTGGTTGATGCACTGCGCTTACGTCTAAGTACACATCTCAACTGGCGGGAATCCGCTCCGCGCATCCTCCAGTCTTGAGTGCTCAGCAGCGCCCTCTGGCTAAGAAAGTATTCTAGACGGAGGAAACACCCGGTTTGACCCACCTACTCGGTTTTACCCTACTCTCCCCTACTGGTACGGTAGTTTCACATTTTACATTTTATTACAAAATGAACCATGATAGGCAAGTGACATTATTGTTGCCTTGCTAGAAATTAAAAAAAGATTAATAAGTACGCAATAGAAGCTTCTCTTAAAGACCCATTAACAGAAGAATTTCGGGTTTCAGCTCCCTATGTTAACCTACACAAATCGAAAATGCCTTCTTTGTAATGTAGTAATTGGAACTCAAAATTAGATTTATTTTCTGTCTTAATCATTATAAGCATTTTTTTTTATATACAGTAAAACTCACTTAATATGACAAGCATCAGATTGATAAATAATCTTGTATTACATAAAATCCACAAGAAGAGTAAACTAGTCGTTGGGGGCCACCGTAATACTTACCCATCATGGATATGCGTAATGTAAAATATTAAAATAAAAAATGTGTAAACTACTTATAAAATGCATTGCAATTCGATTAAAATCGTAGCTTGATTATGTCATAAACTTTAAAGGCTCGATTACTGAATTGCCTAAAAGAAACATCCTTATAACTCCAAAAACAATAATCCTATTAACTAGCGGTTTATTGCATCTGATTAAGCGTCTCATTTCCAATTAAAACATATCTTTGAATTGAAATTTGGATGAAATACAGGGTCATGAAAAATCGAAGAGTGTGGTAAATGGGATTACAAATATCTCGGCAACTCATTATCCGATCGACTTCATGCTTTATGTAAAATTTATGTTTTTTTTATTGTCTTTTATATTCACTCCTTAAAATAAACAATTTCGAAAAATGTTATATACCTTTTATCAGAACAAATATTTCGAGAGTTCGAAAAAAAATAGTTCCGGTTAATCGAGGTTACTGAAATTCAAAAGGCTTCTTCCCATTATTACATACTAAGTACATACCAAATTTTAAGTCTCTATCTCAATTTTTTCGGGAGATAGAGCGTTTACAGACACACAGACATACAGATACACAGACGGACGGCAAATTTTTTTTTTCTAAAAATATGTTTTTCGGAATCTCCAGTGTCTGAAACGTGTAAATCCGTCAAAAAAATTTTTTCGATTTTCAAAACGATTACAAGATTTACCCTATACTATGTATGATGGATAAGTAAAATGATAAAAATCATAAAAATGGCCTCATAATTTTGACACACAATTTATTACAATTATTCCTCTAATTATCTCAGAACTAAAATTAAGTGTATATTATCACTTTATTTTTTATTTTGTTTATTTATTTATTTTAAAATAATTTGTCGTATATGTTTCTTTAGTAACAATAAATATATAGTATCAATGAATTAGCAAAATCTAAATTCGTCTCCCATCGAACAAATTTTTAAACTGCGCGTTAAATTTATATATCCCCTAACTGTTACTGTGTTGAAACAACAACAATAATAATATTAATTTAAATTATCATTCACTGAAATGTTCACTTCTTCACCAGCCCCCTCCCCCTTGAACTTCTAACACACATTTTAAAATCATAATATTCCTTACTTAAAAAAAAAAAAAAAAGACCTGCTCTATATCTCATAACAAAAATCTAAAATCCCTTCCGCCCCTTTCTCTCGTAATACGAACTATAAAACTTATTATACGTATCACGCAGGAAACTTTATTCATTTACTAAACTTTAACGATATGAGTTTAATAAACACAATCGGCAGGCACGTCGAGACGATGGAAAGATACGGACGCACACTGGTCAAAATCGAAATAAAAAAGAAAACTGCCCAGTTAAACTGAGGGCATTGAGCTCACAGGCTATTCACACTAATTGTATATTATGCACTTATTTCAAAGAATTTGAAATAAGCCCCTCGAAAAATAAAGAAATCGACAATATATTAAGGGGGGATCATCCTCCCGTTCCCCCACCCCCTTATAGTTAACAATTGAACTCCCAAACCTAATCAGGAAAGCCCTTTATTACAATGAACATATATACTAAATTCGAAGCAAATCGGATAATTCTGCGTGAAAAACCCATTTATCTAAATTAAGGGGGATTACCCCCCGTATCCCCCTTTATACTTAACCAATGAACCCCAAGACTAACCAGGGAAGATCCTTACCACAATGAGCCTATATACAAAATTTGAAGAAAATCGGATAATTCTCCATGAAAAACACATTCATCTAAATTAAGGGGGGAGGATAAGCCCCCCCCCCCTTTACCCTCTTTATACTTATCCAAAGAACCCCCTAAACTAATCAGGAAAGCGCCTTATCACAATGAACCTATATACAAAATTTTAAGAAAATCGCATAATTCTGCATGAAAATCGCAGTTATCTAAATTTAGGGGGGGGGGCAGCCCTCCGTTACCCCCTTTATACTTAAACAATGAATCCCCAAAACCAATCAGGAAAACGCTTTATCACCATTAATCTGTATACAAAATTTGAAGAAAATCTGATAATTCTGCATGAAAAACCCATTTATCTAAATTAAGGGGGGATTAGCCCCCCCCTTTCCCCCTTTATACTTAACCAATGAACCCCCAAAACTCTTCAGAGAAGCGCATTATCACAATGAACCTATATACAAAATTTGAAGAAAATCGAATAATTCTGCATAAAAACTCATTTATCTAAATTAGGGGGGGGGGGGTTATCCCCCTTTCCCCCTTTATACTTAACCAATGAACCCCCAAAACTATTGACAGAAGCGCATTATCAAAATGAACCTATATACAAAATTTGAAGAAAATGGGATAATTCTGCATGAAAAACCTATTTATCTAAATTATGGGGGGTTAGCCCCCCATTTCTCCCCTTTATGCTTAACCAATGAACCTCCAAAACTAATCAGGGAAGCGCCTTATTACAAGGAACCTATAAACAAAATTTAAAGTAAAACGGTTAGTTCTATCAAGAGTTATCGCGTTACGTACATACATACATACATACGTACGTACATACAGAACCGGCGGGCACATAAGCTCTCAGGCTTTGATAGCCTGTGAGCTAAAAAGCTGGCCGAAAGTCGAAAAATGAATGTTTCTTAATTCATTTCAGTACCTCCTTTTTACGTTCAGAGGGAGCATCTGCGCCTTATCCCGCATAGAGTAAGAGGTATCTTTTATACATGCTTATGTGTCGAAGGTCTAAGTCGGCTGCTCTCTAACGCTCGCTCGCACGTGCTCTTACGCGGTAAATGTTGCGCGCGTTCTACAGTGAATAACTTTTGCTGTACGTGTGCAAATTACATTCTGCAAAATGTGTGATCTTCCGAAAGGTAAGAAGAATATTTGCACATATTTATTTTATGTAATTCATTATAAATTATGTCTTAAAAGTGAAAAGAAAAGACACACGAAAAAATCACGTATTGATGCACAAAGTAAAAGTTAATTAACGAAATACTTTTTATCTTGCGTTATCCAGAGTTCTCACTATATTTACGTAATTCCTAATGATGTTTTTTTTGAAATATAAAAAAAAAAACAGCTGCATTGGTTTGCATTCTTGGAAGTATAGTTGTTTTTAAGTTTAACAATTTCAAACTGCTTATATGAAATAATGCACTGTATTTTTATTATTAATAATACAAAACATTTATATTTCACAAAATATAAGCTCTTTTCATTTATTTGCTTACCATATTGAATGCGGTAATGTATTTTGTTTTCATTATAATATCAAATTAGTACAAAGTAACCTACAGAATCCCCTTAAACAAACTTTTACAGAATTTTTTTTTTTTTATAAAAATGTCCGCCATATTGGATTTGCTATTTTGAATTTTTGAATTTTAATATCAAATACGTAATCAACGACCTCAAAAACTCCCTTAAAGAAACTTTTACAGAAAAAAAAAATTTAAAAAAAAGAAAAAAGTCCGCTATATTGGATCCGCCATTTTGAATTTCGATATCAAATTCGTAATCAGCGACCTCAAAAACCAACATGTAAAAATTTTTAGAAGGATCTACAACTTTTTTGATTTTCGGCCAGCTTTTTTCGATTTTTGACCACTGTGGGACGATGAGGAAAGTCTCTGACTGACTAGATCATTGAACTATGTTGCGAAGTCCGCCGCTCACACAATCGCCAAATGAAAAGGAAAAGAAAACAGAAGCTACCAACATAGAACATACCCTCTACTTCTATGTCTTTAGTCAATAATAAATAATACCTCATCAGAAACCACATTTCTATTATATCAATAACATTTGCACATTAAAGTGGTATGAGGAGAATAAAATAAAACAAATACTTTTAACGTAAATAAATTTGATTAGTTCTAATTGAAATGTTTTATTGTAACTATGACAAAGTGTAATATAGTATGTGAAATTCAGAAAATAAGGAAAATTCATACGATTTGTTACCTATAATAAATGTATAGTACAAACATATTGCATAACTACCCAGATAGCACAGAGATATCGGCCAATGTCCAGACACTAGCGAATATTTCGAAAGAGGCTGAATGTCATTCGTCAAATTTACAACATTTGCCGATATTCAGAGATATAAGTTCAAATTAGTTTTTTTTTTCTTTTTTTAGCATTCAAAAGAGTTTTTTGCATTATTTATCACATTATAAAACAAAAAATAGTATTCTATACAATAAAATTAAATAAGTTTATCGTTTTTAAAAAACTTGATTTTTTAATGTCTTATTTTTAATATTTTGTTTACATTGGCCAATGTCGCAAAAATGATATATTATTCCAACATTCAGGGATATCTATCGACATTCGTGAAAAATAATATGATTTTTTGGACATTTCAAGATATCTGTCGATATTCAGCATATCTGCCGAAGTATGTAATCTTGACCGAAGTGAACGGAAAGTTCTAAAGGACCACCCATTTGTATTTCGTCGAATATGTATTTGTATTTCGTATATTTTTCGTCGAAGTGCATTTGATGGAGGCATCTGCCGTGATATTTGCGCAGAAAGAAAATGCCCATATAAGTTTTCTGTAGGTTCTATAGTTATTTACATATTTTAACCCTTTATGTCCTGAATTAATTTTCCAGCTACTTTTTAGATGCTCAGAATCCTCGATTATTCCCGCCAGTGTTTTTTTTTCTTTTTTGTAAAGTTTTCCTTATCTAATCATAGCATTTTTGCCATTCAATTAGGTGAAAATTTCTCCTTTGAAAAACCGGTGGTAACAGATTAAAAATTCTGTAAAAGACGCTCGTCGCGAAGGGGTTAAAGTGGTACTTATAAGTACCGTCAGGATAAAAAGGGTTAAAAAGCATGTGAAAAACTGTTAGTTTTGTAAAAAACTAAAGATGCTTTTTATACTATTTTTACGCTATGTTTTTAATACTATTTTTAATAAAGTTTTTACATGAAAAAAATATTAATTTATGTAATTTTTAAATGGATGCTTGTTTATCTTTTTAAAATGCTTTCGAATTTCCAACTTTTATTAGAATTTTATTTTTTATTATTGAAAGAGTACAAGTTTAGTTTCAAAAGTCATTGATTTCTTAATTAGACACTATTCATCTAAGTAATAATTAATAATTATATATATATGTAAGAAGATGATATGTAAACAGTTGATTTACTGAGATTATATGAACAACTACGTTGAATAACAAAATATAAACTGTAATACAGTCTTAGACAGATAACTCTACAATATTTTACTAATAATTTCTTCTCAGCTAATACACTTCTGGCCCAACATATACAATATATTTATTTTCCAATAGTCCAACTAGGCCTAACAGCGCCTTTACTGACTATTTCTCATTTTGATGCTTGCTTCACAATAAAAATTGGAAGACTGGATCTTTTTCAATTTTGAAGATATTCTGATCTCGCGATCTAAACTTTTTATAACTCGTGCATTTAAATCATGGATAATAATAGTACTAGAATGTCAGTTAATTTGATGATCATTTACGTCATAAAGGAAATGAAGTGTTTAAACTGAAATCATATATACATATATATATATATATATATATATATATATATATATATATATATATATATATATATATATATATATATAATAAGCTTTTAGGGAAAATTCATGTGCGTGTTAACTTGTATGTAGTTCATAATTATTTTTTTTAAATGTACACATATTTATGACTTAAAATTAATTAAAAATATATATTTAATTTATTACAAAGCAAAATTCAAAATAATGGGGTTGTTAAAAGCTTTCTTTATAGTTTTGAGCAACGGGAACACACAATTTTTAAGACAACAAAGTTTTAAAATTTCTTACTTGCTATGAATTTCTAAGTTTTAAATTTCTTACTTATTTTAAAATAATTTCTTACAAATTTTCTAACAAACTTAATAATAAAAAAATGTTATTTAAACAAATCTTTGCTAAAAGGACGTAAAAAAAAGAGTCGATTGTAAATGAAAAAGTATTTGAGAGAATTAAATGATAGTTTTGTCAATAATTTTCCTTACTAACAGAAAAATCTATTTCCACCACTTTTTGCTGAAACCTTTTTATAAACATACTAGCTCACCCGCCAGGTGCTTACCGGGCCCATGATAATAAATTAAAACAAACCAGAAGTTGGTATGATTTTCATTTTAAATCTTTAACCCGATTTTGTATATATTTTTTTAATGACTTTTAAAACAATTTAGCTAATTCATCAACAAAGTAGTGTAATTACCTAATGTAATTAGGCTAATGGAACATGTCTGCAATAACAAGGCAAGTAGAGTTACCTTGATTCCAGGTAAAACATTTTAAAAGACAAAGAAGGCTTGTTGTCCTACCTCGGGTTGCATTTCGTATTCGAACCCTCATGGCTTGTAAAAACTTTTTTCAACTATCACGTGTCTCAGTTTTCTGATTCTACTAATAGGTGGCGCTACTGTCTGGAACCCTTTTAACAAGCACTTTTAGATACGAGGACACGGTACGATCACGAACCAGTTGTATAAACGACTCCTGTGGCTGTATTAGAACTCCTATAATAGAGGCTGACGCATCATCGCAGATTTGGCACCCGAATTGGAGTCCAGTCGAAAAACCAAGCTAATCAGAACCGAGTCTTAGGCAACCCCAACTCCGGCTGCGGTAGATTGATGCTGAACTGGGTACCAATAATCCGAAACAAAATGGATATGCGTCAGTCTTAGGCTGTATCTGTTCAACGTATGTGTTCACGATCAGACTTCGAGTAATCGTAATCGATTACAAAAACTGTGTAACCGTACTGTAATCGTAATCATAAATTTTAGTTTTGAAGTAATCGCACAATAATCATAATCAATAAATTTTACTTAGATTACAGTCATAATCTAATCATAATCGCAATGTAATGTAATCGTAATGTTATCTGTATAGAAAAGCTCTGTAATCGTAATCTTGCACAAACATAAGATTACATCTACGATTACACCTTTTTTTTTGGTTTAGGTTTTCGACTCTTGTCCATCCTGTAAGTGGGGACGGGGAGAAGGTCAGATATCATGGGGAGCAGTAATAGGAGTAGTTTGTCTTTGAGGGGTTAGAAGTGAAGCAAGATGCAGGCTTTATATATACGACATAGATAGCAGCAGTATTATTTTATATGACTTGGTAAAAAGTAATGGGAAATGAAATCTCGGGTCGTGATCATTCCAGGGGTTTCGGGCCAAAGTGAAGCCATTGAAAAGGAGTGACATAGGATACAATATAAAAAATTTGGTTCAATTATCTGCATAACTTCATACACTTTTCGCTGATATAATAGTGAAAATGGAACAAAAATATCGATCACAGCGCCCCCTTTCGTCGAAATGTCCCCAAATTCTGATAGAACCTGCTTGCCATAGCAAAAAACTTAGAAAAAAAAAATTTGGTTCAATTTGAAGCATAACTTCATACACTTTTAGATGGTACAAAAGTGAAAATGGAACAAAAATATCGATCACAGCGCCCCCTTTCGTCGAAATATCCCCAACTTCTAATAGAACCTACTTGCCATAGCCAAAAACATAGAAAAAAAATGTGGTTCAATTTGAAGCATAACTTCATACACTTTTCGATGATACAATGAGGACGGACAGAAGGAAAAACAGACATTTTGTAAAAACATGTTTTTCGGAATCTCTGACCCCTAAAACGTGTAAATCCGTCGAAAAAAATTTCGATTACAATACTTTCTTCTATTATAGAGAGAAGAAAGTAAAAAGGAAAGAAAAATGTACTGTTTTAATGGTGTTATGGTCACTTATTTCAATTGAAACCCTCCATAAAATCTGAAAATCTGGAAAGGAAGGAAATGAGAGAGAGAAAAAAAGAAGGTTTTAAATTGCACACGGCAATTTATTCAACAAGTCATTTTTACTTTGTCTTCCTTAAAGCTTGTTTAGCTTTTAGATTTCAGTATACATTATAGAAACATCAAAGAAAAGCAGTTAAAAATGGAATACTATTTTAGTCAATCGGGATTAGATTTAAATGATAAACGAGAATTTTTTTTTTTAATGTAACTGTGAAATGTGCTTGTCAGATATCCGGTCCCCATACCCCATGAAAACGAAATCAAACTTGAACACGCATATGCGGATACGTTTCTTATATATATATATATGGGTGGGTAGACGTTGGATTGAGGAGGTGTGTGGCGGCGTTGTATGGAAAAATACGCATGGTTAATTTATATATAAAAAAAAAAAAAAAAAAAAAAAAAAAAAATGGGGGCATTTTGATTTACACAATTGTTTGATCATACACATTTTATAATGGACTGCGATGTGTTATTCTTATGTATATTAATTTAGTTAGATTTACTTATTCATTATTTAATTATTTTAAATGAATTCATATTCATTAATATTAAGAATGTATTTGATCTAATGATTTGGATTAATACCTTTGGTGGACAATATCATATCTACTTCTAAGATAATGTTTACTTTTATACAGTGTTGATATAATATGTTTTAATTTTATTTAGTGTTTTTATTTAATTTAACTTTGTTTAAAGCCACATTTTTGTGACTTATTCATTTCAATATTTACTCAATATTAATTTTAAATTCTTTGATTCTTAATTCAAATCTTTAGTATTTTAATTTAATTTATTTTAAATGATGTTGCATTTTTAGTACAGTTATTTAATCGTTGTTGACATTTAATGGTACATTTTTAATGTTGCATTAATTATTAATTTTTCCATATTACTACTTATTTATAACATAGTATTATTAATTTATACATCCATTACTTAGATATTATTCAACTTTCTATTTATTAATTAATTTCATTTATTTATTATTTAACTAATGGCTATCATTAAGATAGTAATTTGGTTTAATTATTAAAAACTAATTTCCATCCATACTTTATATTTACTTTTACCACTAGAGGGCAGCACTATTTTAAGTTGTTTTTTATTATTAATTTTTCCATCTTAATACTTATTTATAACATAGTATTATACATTAATACATCCTTTAATGTAATTCGATTTTCTATTTATTAATTAATTTCATTTATTTATTATTTAACTAATTGGTATCAATTAAGTTAGTAATTTGGTTGATTTATGAAACATTTATTTCCATCCTATTCCTTCGATTCAGATTATATCCACTTTTTTTCTACTAATAGATGGCAGCACTAATGTTCCTGTTTATTTTATAATCCATTATATTTTAACATTATTTCTGGCATCACTGCAAAGCAATTTATATTTCTAAGCAATTTATATTTCTAAAATTGGCAACATGATATGATTTTTTATGCAATTCATTCCCCAGTCATGTTGGAGTTTTCATGATGGTTCATGAACTGCAAGGTATCTTATTTATATCTCTATTAATCTTTATGGATTTTTTTATAAGTATGGTTTCTTTCCTTTTTTATATTGTATTTTATCACTGATTTGAATCATTGTATTTGAGATGTAGTCCCAATATCATATTTTTTAGCAATGTTTGGCTAATATGAAGATGAAACATCTCATTTTATTTGTGGTATTTAGGTAATTGGGACTTGATAATTCTGTCTAAATTCCACAAATTTTATTTCATTTAATTCATTTAATTCCATTGATTCAATTTTTATTTAATTTCTTATTCTTTCAATGTTTTTTGATTCCATATTAAGTGTGTTGGGGAATCTTTCATTGTCAACTAATTATTTCATGGTTTAAGTTGGTGTTATGATGTTTCATTTATGGTTATATATATATATATATATATACAGTATAAATTAGCAATTTATTTTTGATATTTTGCATGTTTATAGCCAACCCTTACCTTAAAATTAGAGTGAAATATATTTTTCATATTTAATTAAGTATGATGTTTTTAATCATAATTATAGAATTATCCGTTTATTCAAAATATGCAATGTAACATGTGTAAATAAGACAGTCCGGTGGACCCGTACAAAGATTTCGCACTGCATTTTAATATTTTTTAGATGCAAGTTTAAATTTATATCCTAATAATATTATAAATCTGATTGTGCGCAAATGTTAGGCTGAAGCCAGCGTCAAAATGGGGCCCTTAATGATCCTGTATTTTTGCATACAGATTGATTATAACCCTTATTTGAATATAGGCTGGTTTTTGTTTATTTTATTCAAATATTTTTCTTTATAATTCAAAATTTCGTTTTTTCATAGAGAGTAAATGGACATTTTTTTCGCATAATATTTTAACATGGTTAAATTTACTTTACCGTTGCTAATACTTTATCGTTGCCAAAACTAATTCAAATTTCGGAATAATAATTTTTAGTCAACAATTTAGTTTCAATTGAAAAATGTTCACGTAAAAAATAAAAATGAAATAAAAAAATTAAAGAATTAAAAAGACGATTAAATTATATTATTAGAAATAAAACGTACTTTTTTTAGTTTTTGATAATAATACAAGGTTTCAATATGAGTAACCATATGAAACAGGCGAATATGACGCCATATATAAAAAATAAAGCGGATATCTTTAATTGGTGAAATAAAATGATCTTGGGTTTTTTTTCTTCGCTTTTTACTTTTGTATGGTAATAATTCTTGGCGTTTTACCGTCTGCGCAGGGCTAATATAACTATACCGTATTTTTTATTTAAATTTTAAAAAAGTAAAAAGAATTTTCAAAAGAAAATGGTCAGCAAATGTCAATAATATGCTCCGCAAAATTATCCATATCGAAAATGATGTCATGGATAGCGAGAAATATTTATTTTCATTCTTAAAACTAAAAGAAATAACTCGATTACCTAAAAAAAAAAAAATGGCGAATGTTAATAGTTCCATTTTTGTTGATAAAAACTAAAGATTTAATATTGTTTCGTTAAAGCAACATAATTTCCCCTATGCCAGTACTGAAATTAATTGCGTGGAAAAGAAAATTAACAAGAATTATGTCATTAAAAAGGGATTTCTCTGCGGGAAAAAGAGGCGTCATATTTGAAATAAAACGGGAATTTTCCAATGTGTTTTAAAATGAGTGTGAATCAATTCCTTACATTAATAATACAAGGATCAGTAAGTATAGAAAGTAGATGAGTTTCACGCCATATTTATAACGAAAAATTTAAATGTTTTTTTATCTATACTGATTATTAAGCATGAATATCCGTTATATACAGATGAGAATTTTCTGCTAAAAATCGCATCATGATTTTAAGAAAAGGAAAATGAACACGAATCTATGTTTGTATTTCGCAACTACTCCTCACTGTAAAAAATTGCTGCAGTAAAATTACTGCAGCAGAGATTCCAGGCAATGTCCATAAGAAAACCGGTTTTGTGACTAGATAAACGAGCTTTGTTATTAGATAAACGGTTTTTGCCCGTAAAAACATGAAATTTACTGAAATGGACCGTTTACCTTGAAAAGGGGGCATTTCCCGTAAAATTACAGCAGCAATTCACGGAGAATGCCCGTGAATTTACAATTTTCATTTACAGTGCCAGAATATCGAACGCAACGTGATTTACTTTATACCGGTTATCATTGATCCGAGGATGTTACACAAACTGTCAGAATTTAAAAAATTAAATTAGATGCCAAGATTTTTTTTTCTTTTTTGTTAATTTTAACGAAGTTTCTCTAAAAACGGAAAGTAAATTACTGCATATTTGTGTATAAAAAAAGGAGAAATAAAATAGATCTGTATATTTTTTACACCATTTTCTCATTAAAACTGAAAAACAGAATTGATTTTCACTTTGAATAGATGGTGAAAACAAAATCTTGATTTCAGTAAATTATCCAAAAAATAAAAACATATTTTCACATATTCAAACTTCATGAATCAATTTATTCTGGAGAACAAAAATTGCCTGTCAACATACTGTCATTTAGAAAATAAGATTTGTTTCAGCTATACATTAAACCAAGGAGGCAGAACTGAATTTAAAGAAAAAGCATATACTATTTCCAATTAATGTTTTTTTGAAGGATGGCTGTTAAAACGTTTCACAAAGGCGTTAAAAGTAAAATTGTTTATCAGGTAAAATTGACATTTGTTTTTACCCAATTCGTCTATTTCCACGATTTTATTTGGCCCTCCTTTTTGCATTGGTTGCAATTTCATTTTCGCGATTATTTGGCACAAAATTTCACTTTTTAAAGACTGAGTTATGTCAAGGTCCCTATAACAAAAACATACCGTATTGTCGCCTATGAAATGTGATAAATAGTTACTTAATTTTAACGTTTTTAATTATCGGGAGTGAAATATTTTCTTAATTAATGTATTTATTCTTCTTTTAATGTTGCGTGAACGAAGTCACGGGTAACAGCTAGTATATATATATAAATAAGAACTAAAAATATCTGCAAACAACATTAGTCAAACCAGAATATCGTCTCATTTATCCCATCAAAGTTACAGTAAAATCTGATAGCTGATAGCTAAAGCAAAAAAAAAAAAAAAAAAAAAAAAATTATCAATCGTATTTTAACTGCATTAGAAGATAACATCATCTGTTTCGGGAAAAAATATGGGACAAAGAAAAATAAATTGAGCATTTGAATTTAAATTTTGCTCTTTAATCTTAAATATAAAATAAACCCGTGCAGCAATCTTTATTTTACATTTTTTTAATATAATTATCGCTGAGCACGATATAATGCGGTATTTTATTTTTGTGGCAACATTAATTTGAGGAAAACGTTTCATTTCATTTATGAAAACAATGCCGATTTCATTTTTAACTATCAGCAAATTTTAATCAAAAAACATGTTTTAAGAAAATGTATTTGTACTATGTCAGAAACCTGTTCAAAATCCTTTCATATGGTATCTCATTCGTCGTTCTGCGTTTCGTATTTTCTTAGAAAAAGGGATGTTGACAGGAGAAATAATATAGTATACGATATGATACACATACAGATCAATTTTCTTAGCATAGAATTAGCAATAAAAGATGGCTACTTTATATAATTAATAATTTAGTAAATTTAGTTTAAATTTTAATAGAATCGAAAAAAGAAAAGAAAATAAGATGTTGATTTGTCGATGAATCTGGCATGCGCATGATTTCCGTTAGGATGAGGAGGACAACGGTACTTTATTTGTACATTTTCTTAGAGTGAACTGTTTCACTTCCCTGTTTGGTAAAATTTTGGTGGAACGCTATTTTATAATATTTAATGTTTCTTAATTGTTGAGTTTTTGTTTTGTTTTCTATACTGAAATCTTTAAAAACTGTTTTGCATCGGAAATTCTAAGAAATTATTTTTTTAATTTAAATCATTTTATTTTTATATTCTGCATTTTAGAAAAGTTGGATCACAAGCACATATGTTCCAAAATCTTACTTCTCCTTAGATTTCTTTCTGCCGCCCCCTATGTTTCTTAGTATTTCAAGTCATATCTTACTATTTTTATAGATTTAGATGTGGGAGGATGGCCCATTTCTGCTTCCCTTTGTGTGTGCCTATGTTGGGGGGCTCTCAAATCAGAATCTCACATGTTAAATGTCACTGTATTTAAGGAAATATACATAATAGTCTGAAAATATGTGTGTAAAAAGGCTTTATAACTTTCCAAAGTTTGAACGTTCCACGTCCCATAGTTTAAGAGAAAAATTGCTCTGACAGACAGACGGGCACACAGACACAGGAGTGATCTTATAATGGTTCCGTTTTTAGCACTTTCCAACCTAGTTGAAAAGTGCTTATGACTTCGGTTTGTCTGGCCGTATGGCCGTCTGGCCGTATGGCCGTCTGTCCGTGCTCTAACTCCCGTAAATATGCTCGGATTGCTCTGCAATTTTTATATGTTATTGTCGTTATCTATGGCACGTTCCCTATTTCAACAGAAGTGTGTATCACTTATAGTTTTCTTACAGGGACACTCAAAAGAATTCCGTTACATTGCGGTCTATGGGGAAAAATCATTTGCGGTTTATTTTAAAAATGTTTCACTATTGTAAACGCATTGAAATTTATATAGATCACTAAGATTCATTAGAAGAAGCTTAATATGGAATAGTAGGTGTATAACACTTAGAGTTACTTTACAGGGACAGTCAAAATAATTCCGTTACATTACGTCTATGGAGAAAAATCGTCTGCGGCTTATTTAAATAATGTTCCACTATTTTAAACGCATTGAAGTTTATATATATTACTAAGGTGCATTACAAGAGGCTTACTACAGAATAGTGTGTGTATAGCAGTCATCGTTCATTTACAGGGACACACAAAAGAATTCTCTACTGTCCGTTAACAATAATTCCTGGAAGTGTGTTTTAAGTTACTGAACACGATTTTAATCTTAACTAGCTTTTTGTCAATTACGTGGTGCGTATAAATTCTGTAGATCCTATACAGGGCAGCACAAAAGTTCGCGAACACATTTCCGTTTATTGACAAAAACTCCAGAAGGAGAATTTAAACGGTGCTACGCGTTTCCTAACTAAACTAAAATTTAGCATCCTATGTATATATACAAATCTATAGATCATATACAGGGCTACATAAAAGTATTCGGATATTTTTCCGAATATTGTATATATTGAAAATTCCTGAAATTACGTGTTTAAATATGTTATGCGTTTTCCAAATTGTTTACTTAGATGTCATCTTTCAGCTTATTAAACGGTAATGATTTGTAAAATTATTTTAGAAGCGTTGGAAAGTGCTACATAATCTATGCTTGACGCATGATTTTTCGTTCTTGTTACTTTTTAAGAACGGAATCCAAAAAACTTTTGTGCTTTTTTGAAAATCCCTGATGGGGTGCAAAATAAGTTTTGCTGGAATTTTTTGCTGGCTACCAGATGTTATCAGATTTTCATTCTAATGTTCATGTTACATGAATTTTATGAGCCGCGCGGCTAAGTAAGTCAGTAGCAACTACAGCTATACCATTTTAACTACAGCTATACCCGTTTAATTTTTTTCCATTTATTAGACTCTATCCTTAATCTCTTTTGCTTTACTTTTTTATTCTAAATTTTCTTTTCTTTTTAATCCCATTGTTTAATTTTTCTTCTATTTTTAATTGTTCTTTCTTATGTAGTTAATACTACATTTGACTTTTCCCAACGACTCAATATTTACAAGACACTTTACTCACAAATAGCCTGGGCGTAAAGTTGATCGCAACTCGGAAGCCCCTTAACCGACATCAACTGTTCGGTAAGTCAGTAGTTAGTTAGCGTCATTTAACCCCTTCAGGGGCAAAGTACTATTGGAGCTAAAATATTGAAATGTTTGATTGACACCAGGATAAATGAACGAATTTATTTTTTTATAATTAAAAGGTTTTCCTCGGGTACCTTATAAATTCAAAATTTGATTATAAAATTCTGGTGTCATTGTGGCATTTTGGGATTAAAATTAAGTGGTATATATAATATACCGGTGCCCTTCAAGGGGTTTTAATGAATGCTTATGCGGCATCATAGTAGGTCGCAAGATATGGAATTTAAAATTTGGTCGGTTTGACGGAGTTGTTTTTTACACTACTTTAAAACAGAAAGATTTAGTGTTTATTATGGGGAGGGGATAAAATAAAAGTACAATGGCGTACATGAAAAATTGAACGGTACACACAAAAATGGCATTGCTCAGTACTGAAGTAGTACGGCGCTGCGCTAAAATACGCCTGGAATAACCTTTATGAACGTTTATGTCTGTAATCATGCAGTATTACAACAAATACTTCAATGAATATTAAAATAAAAAGAGAAATGTAAAAAATATATGTATTTATGATTATTAAAAAAATTAGCTAAATATTTGCTAATTATTTTCAATAAAATTTTACGCATGAAAAATTCAAATAGTAGTAAAAAATTCGTAAGCATATAATTTTTATAAACTGTATTTTCAGTTGAAACATACTTTTATATTTTTTACTTCAACATTTTCTTATTCGATATGAAAGATGAAATAAATCGTGTATAGAAAAAGGAAGTAAAAAGTATTTCTATGGTAGTATGGAAGTTATCTATTATGATATCACAAACAGAAACCTAAATATTTATAAAATCGCACGAAAAATATTTAGAAATCATGCATGCGCTTTTTCGCTTAAAAATAAATGTTTGTGGCATATACAGGATGTTTGAAAAAAGGTGGACCAAAGTTTAAAAGGTGGCAAGGCAAACCATGGCAGTGTCGCAATCCACTTATTCTGCCAATAATAAATGGTATCAATTTCAAGTAGAACCTGGATATTTTATTTATTTAAAATTTTAATAATAATCAAGCTATTTTAACAAGATTTTCAACAGATCTTGCTTTGTGCTAAATGTGATATCACGAAAAGTGCTGTAAGCGGCCAGTAACCAGGTCAGTAAGTAATACAGTAAGAAATGTCAGCTACATTTCGAAATATGATATTTTGTGTCTAAACATGATGCGTTGTTTGGAGTCAGGTGATGACTTTTTCAAATATTCTTGTGACATTGTTACATTTTGGACGCAACTAGGTAAGTGTATTAAAAATTTCGTTAAAATAATTTATGTCGTTAACGTTATGAACAGAATTCGTCTCTGACTTCGAGTGAAACATCCTGAATTTTTTCCTTCTATATTAAAAAAAAAAGTAATCTGGAACTGAGCCAAAAACGATTTAGAAATGGACCAATCAAATTCTGCGTAGATATTCCGGGTTATTCTCATCGCTTTTTTACTAGGGACTTTTTTGAGGAGCTATTACTTTTTTTTCTAGCCATCCTACGGATTCGAAAATCATACCACCAGACGCGAAATATAACAAGCTTTCAGAAATTAAAAAAATTATCACGGTCGGACAATAAAAACTCAAAAAATACTTAAAAAACGAGTAAAAAATCTTTTACTGAAAAAGTCATTTTTTTATATTGTTGCCAATTTCTAAATAAGCGCAAAGGATTATGTTTTATCTCAAATAAAAAATGCATTTGCGCGAGACTTAAAGAAAATTACGTCATAAAAATTGTGTTTACACATGAATATTAAAAATAAAAAAGATGAATTAAATGAAAAAGCATTATAACCAGTTAAATGAAAAAGCATAATAACCTGATTACAGAAGATAGTCGCCGTTCGTGATATCATCATCATCATCTTTTTAAAACAGGATACATTACCAGGTTTTAAGAGGATGTAAAATCAAAACGGGGGTTGGTGAGCGTAGCGAGCAGGGGGCAGAGCCCCTAGTATTGTAAAAAATAGACAGTGACTTCAGTTTCGAAAGCAAAAAAAAATTTTTTTGTTGCTCTTCCACCTCTTAACGTCTGTCTCATCTTTTTTGAGACACTTTATTTAAACATTATTTTTATATTATTTCATTGGTACATTTTATGTTTTGTAATTCTACAAAAATTCTTAATACAAATTCTTCTGCACCTCCATCCAAAAGGTGCATTCTGATTTTGTTTTTGACACCGGTAAAGAAAAAAAAAAGGGGGGGGCTGCCCGAATAAAATTTATGTATGACACGTTGGCTCCAAATACGTCAAACACTGTTTAACCCTTTCAGAAGTGGTGGTCGCAAGGCACGACCCCATAATTTTAACTCCAAACATCCAAATTGAACCAGACATTTTCAATAAAATTTTGCGTTTATTATGTATATGAAGAAAAGCATTTATATATTTTATATTATACTTGTTCGTAAAATAATCTCACCCCTGAAAAGGCTAAACGACTGATGTCCAACATGTAGTTGCTAATTCCAATACATGAAAAAAATAGGGTTTCATACTTAAAAAGACTGATTTGATTTAGTAGTGATTCAAAGCAACCACATTGTCTATCAACAACTGAAAAAAAAAAAAAAAAAAAAAAAAACATATTTTGTTTGGGCTACAGTTAAAACCTTTGATGTTCAAATTTTAAAGCAGCATGGATATCCAAAAAAAACTTTAATGTATATAAAATGTGAGGATATTTATTCTTTTTTTTTTTTTTTTTTTTTTCATTTTTACTGAGTCGAATCTGGGTTACACGATTCTTCATTAATACACGAACATACGCATGAAAGTGTTTTACTTGAAAATCGTAATTAATAATTTTGTAATTGATATATTTTTTTTTTCTGAAGAGCTTCAGCAATCTCTCATTTTTCATGATTGAAATTTTGATATATTTCATATTTTATATAGTGAAATTGAAATATTTTTAAGTATGTTTAACAAAACTTTTTGATTCGTATAAATAAATTATTTTATTTATTATATATTTATTTTCTATTATTATTCTATTTCTATTATTCGCGATCCATAAACTAAGATAACATATTTTTATTTATCTTAAAGCATAACGTGATTGATCTTTTTAGGTGCGTTCGTAATTATATAAATACGTAGCACCTATAGTCGTCGTTTGGTCCGTCCGTCTGTCCGTCCGTCTGTCTGTCTGTCCGTCCGTCTGTCTGTCTGTCCGCATATAACAACGCAAAAACTGCCCAACCAAATGGTTTGCAATTTAAAATATGTTATCTTTGCAGAATTTTGTCGAGACATTTCAAATTTTATTAAAATCGAATCAAAACTTTAGGAGATATTAATAAAAATATTTATTAAGAAATTTGATTTTTTTTTTTAAATCGGTGCTTTTTTGTTATAGCAGCTTCCGATGGATGTTAAATCGTCAAGCGACCGAGATGCTTATTTTATTACAGAAATTAATCTGCAGACGATATAATTCATTTTACAGAATTAAAAATCATCTAGGTCTGAATATTTATATAACTAGCTGATACATATATATCTGAATATTTATATAACTAGTTAAGATATTTGTATGAACAGTGTCATAAAATATATACTTAACTAGCTGTTTAACCCGTTCTACGCACGGGATATCATGAATTTAATTCTAAAACGTGCGTACGAACGCACCTCGTTTGTAACGTTTGACGTACAATTTCCAACTTGTTTTAAATTACTATTAGCTTACACTCTCTCTATATATATATCTTGTTGGAATTTTCAATCGTTAATAAAATATTTTCTATTCATCCATTTAAGTTCAAATAATTTTTTTAAACTTGTACTGGATGACAATTGATGTTAATACAGTTTTTTCAAATATTAATTCATTAATTAAATTTAATTAATTCATTTTAATTTTTATATGGGAGGAAAATATTTCTCCCATTGTTTTCATAAATGAAATGAAAGATTTATCTCAAATGAGTGATGCCAACAAAAAATAAAATGCCGCAACGATGATTATAAAATAATGTTCAATAAAGTTAACGTGGGACATTAATGCTGCACGGGTTTATTTTATATATTTATGATTAAAAAGTAGGAATTGACTTAAAAAAAAAAAAAAAAAAATTATATTACTTGTTTTTCATGTAAATTGAAATCGGTGCCAATCAAAGCGATTATAGTTAGAGGGTACGCTGTACATGTTAAATTGATTAGCGCACAATAGCGCCATTTTCCTCTCCTGCGGCGAGTTGCCAAAACAGAAGTTCATCGGTGAAAAAATCTACAACTAGTCATTCATGGGTTACATTCTCACTGAATTTACAGAAGCATGTCTTATAAGTTCAGGTCCACATTTTACCTGATTTCTCCTCTACAAATATCCTACAATTTCCCTTTGTAATTTTTTTTTTTCCATTTCCAGCATTCAAAAAGACAATCAGTCGTAAGAGGTCGCTATTTTTAACTTGTGAAATTTAAATTAAACTGTAATTCCTGCTTAAAGTGATAAAAATATAACACAAAAGGCTTACAAATACCTTTTAATATATAGATGACATATGTTTCAAGCTCTCGAACGGCGACTTCTTCAAGATCAAAACGATAAATAAACTACTTTCGCAAAGTTTTTGAAAGTGATAAATGATAATTTTATCATTTTCAAAAACTTTGCGAAAATAGTTTTTAACTGTGTTATGCGTTTCCTAACTGAGCTAAATTTTTGGATACAATGTAGTATATATACAAATCTATATATTATATACAGGGCTGCACCGATATTCGGATATTTTTTTCCATCTGGTAATTGCCGAAATTGGATTCACAAGTGTGTTATGCACTATCTACATTGTTTACTTAGACATCACACCTTTCGCGTTATTAAAAAATCCCTGACGGCTCGGCCTACAGGTACAGGTAGATTTCGAAGACGCAGACCGTGGAAGAATTGCGGAAGAAATGACCTTTTTGCCATGATACGGAGCCGATGAACCGCCCATTTCGAAACCTAACTTGTTTGTAGGCAGAGCCGGAAGGGATTTTTTTTGTTTTTATTTATTTATTTATTTATTTATTTTTTGCTATAAGGGTTGGTCCTATAAAAAACTTTTCAATACAAAGGTTTTAGATAATATTAAGAGGATTTATAATAAATTTACGTGGATTTGATATCTTGTGAATTGACGATGTTAATTTTTTTTCTTTGAAAACCCCTCTGCCCCTCCCTTAGTTGGGGCCATTTTTAATATCAACTAGTCGGATGTGCCAATCCCAAAACTTTCTTCTATCTCAGTCATGTTAATACTTCAAAATTCGCTATCACATCGCCAATAAAATCAATATATTTCGTCATTCTGTTTCGTCATGTTGTACGTCAGCTGCTTACGAATCGTCGGGTTACAGGGATGCGAACAACCGATGTATACTAAACTACGAAAAGTCCTTCTGGCCTGTACCGACAGGAACAGATAGCCTCCATATTCCTTGGTTTTACGATTTTAGCTAATTTTACTGGAAAACACGAAGGTAAAATGCGTGGAACCTAAATAAAGACGATTCAATCCCAATTCTCGTCAACATTGAATTTGAATGATAATATCGCCAAATTAGTCCTTTACAGCCAAGTTGGCTTCATTTATGGCAACTTATTTTGGTCGCCAAATTTGGCGATATTCCGCCAACTGTCGCTAAGTTTGGCGAGAATTTGACGTTGGCAAATATAAATATATAGTGTTAAGCATATAAGAATACAGGAACAATGGTTACAACAATGAAAGAAAATTTACCGAAACCATGTTAACTAAAACTCATAAATTAAACCCGTTTATGGATGAATTCTGCTGTCTTGTTTGAAAATGTCAGCCACCCTAAAATTTCAAACCTCTATATCTCAGCCATTTTTTAAGATAGAGGCAAAACAAAAATTGCTCCGGATTCTCCGGATCAAGGCCGAACATTTAACGAAAAAAAGTTTTATTATTTCTAATTTTTTCGAATTTGCACATCTTTTTGAATTTGAAATCTTTAAATGGCTATCACAGCGCTCCCTTTCGTCGAAATATCCCCAAATTCTAATAGAACCTGCTTGCCATAGCCAAAAACATCGAAAATTTTTTTTGTTCAATTTGAAGCATAACATCATACACTTTTAGATGGTACAATGAAGACGGACAGACAGACATTTTGTAAAAACATGTTTTTCGGAATCTCTGACCCCTAAAACGTGTAAATCCGTCGAAAACTGGAAGTCGAAAAAAATTTCTATTACAATACTTTCTTCTATTATAGATAGAAGAAAGTAAAAATCTGTCATACATAATTTTTCGGCCCTTTTCCTAGAAGTAATAATAACTTTAAACGGATTCGATACGTATCATAATTAAGAAATTATGGCGTTTTTTCTGTTTTCACAAAAAGTCCCCCTATTTCCCCCCCCCCCCCTCTTGGTTCGATTTTGCATATTAGCGAACTTGGCCGAGATTTTATGCCCCTTGATTTTATGTATCAGTTTGGAAGAGATTTGTACAGAATTATTGGAGTTATCGTGTCCATAAAAAAGTGACATAGATAGATAGATAAAGTTTTGAACTGGGAGTGGTTTTGGGTTCTGGCAGTCATGATCGGCGTAGATATGCAAATTTTTTTCAAAAATTCCAACTTAGGGTTGAATGCAATAGGTAGTATTTCTTACGAAATCTACCTAACAGTGAAGTTTCGTTACACTATGTTGAATATGTTGGAAAGTGTTTCATAACCGATGTTTGGCGCAGGATTTGTCTTTCTTGTTTTTTACTCTTTTCTACTTATATACTTATCTTTCTTTTTTTTTTCGTTTTTTTTAAGGTATATCACGCATCGTTTATGGGCTTTGTTGTGGTGGATATTTTGCATCTTCGTGGGTCTCTTATACGTTTCGATGCTGACGGCTGCGCTGGTGAAAGTAAGAACAACGCTCACAACAACGCATTCAAGAAGAACATCGCAAGAAATATTAAAAGTAATTTATTTATAATAAATACCCAATTACGTGTGTATGGATTTCATGTAATTTGTAAGTATCTCACGTAAGGTGGTTTTCAAATGACCTGCTCAACAACGCAAAACTTTCTGACACATTTTCTGACTCATTTTTTAAACGGAAAGGCATAAAATTGGCAGACTTTTATTTTGAAACGATTTGGAATCGAAATGAGTTTTCCATTTTTTTTTAAATAAATAAATTACTTATTGAGTTATAAGCGATTCGTATCACGTGATGACACGTTTTCCCTTTTCTCGTGCTGCCGCTTCGAGAATTTGGTTCGAAGCGCCGACTTTAACAGAATTTTCTGAAAGACCTTCAAGAAGCCTTAAAAGAAAAATAATTTAAGATACAGAGTTTTCGCGGTATCGAGGATTGATTTTAAATTTGCTTTTAACTTACAGTACAAGCTGAAGATATGAGATACAATGTAATAAGAAAATAAAAAGTAATTCAAATATTTCTTTATCTCGCACTCTGAGCAATCTGCGATTATGGCATAATCGCTTACTAAGAAATATAATGACATATTAAGAGTTCTTATCGTTTCATTGTAATTCAGCTAAAAATTCGAATAGATTTAAATATTAAAGGCTGTACGAATTATTCAAACAATAATCAGCGAAAATAATAATTCGGGGGAAATGTGAAATATTTGATCATAGTGAAGGTTTGACCCAATTGCCTTTCTTTTATTTAATCGCTTCGGGACCGTAGATGCATATTAGTGATGAGGCATAATGAATGATTTTGACATTCGAATGAATCATTCTCATTCGTAAATGCGCAAAAGTATAGCTATACACTTTTTAATCTATTTAAACCAGAAAATTTGTAAATAAATAAATAATTTGGCTTCCTGGAACACCTGAATGAAAGTTTCAATATCAACTTTCTAGCTGCGGCCATTTTCTTTTATAATATCATTTCATTTTATACGGTAAATGTTTGAAGCTTTAATTGTAATTTAAAATACAAAAATTTGTGCATTTCTACATGATAGAAACTGAGAGATAGCTATACTGTTCATCGTAAAATGCATAGCAAAGCAGAGCACACTGTTGAGTAATCAAAGCCAAAAATCATTAAACAAATTGTATCCAGGACATCCCTAAAGAAAGCAAATCGATCCAAGAACGATAGAAAATTTCGAAATTTGTTACTAACCTTTTTCCTGTCAGAATTTTGTTTATCTTATTTTGGAAAAGTAATGTTGTAGACTAAAAGTAAAAGTATAATATAAATTCAAAAAGAAAAGACGCTTTTTTTTTTTATTATTATTATTTAAAAAAAAAAAATTTCCCAATTCAACATTGAAAATAGAACTGAAACCGGAAAACTATTAAAAAAAATTTAACACCGTTTTTTTTTTTTTTTTTTTTTTTTTTTAATATCGGTTTTTACAAGTTTTTGAACTATTTATTGAATACTATTTGTATTTTTATTCGTTCTGCTATATGTCACACGAAGAAACTTTTATACGGGAAACTACATGAGGGTACATCTAAAACTGACTTGACTGTCTTGAACATATTTGATTTAAAAATATTTGAAATAGATGAACTGTTAAAGCTGTTTTAGGTTTCTTTCATGTGGATAGAACCCCTTTAGTAATAATAAGAGAGATATGTTATAGAGGTGGAGAAAGGGGGAGGGGGGCATCGTGATTTTACAGAAGCTTCGGTGGGGCGTGGCCAATAAAAGTTTGGGAACCACTGGCGTACACGGTAAATCGATGTACGTGACTGCGCCAGTGTTGAATCCAGGGGGTGCCCGGGGGGGAATGTCCCCCCCGGAGTATTTGAAATTTTATGCTTTCAGAGGTCAAAAAGTGGAATTTCCCCCCCGGAACTCTATAATGTCCCCCCCGGAGCTACAGAAATCCCTCCCGGAGAAAAGTGTCTGAATTCAACACTGGACTGCGCTGTTAATAATTACCCTGAAACAAAAAAATCACATGGATTCTTAAAATATATTAAATCAGTTGGGAGGCCAAAGCTAAAAAAATAAATCAAAATTTCACAAAATAGCAGCTGTTTGAAGTGAAAAGTTTGTCTTTGGCACTAATTTTCCCTTTCAAAATTGTATAAAAAATCGAAATTATTAAACATTTTATTTTTTTAAAGGTTTGCCCTCCAATTAAAGTCTAGTTTAATTTGTGATAAATAAAACGTCGTTTTCTTAAATGGTGTTTAAGCGTTAGAAAAAAAAACTGCGTTTATAGTTCTTGATCTGCTTATTTTTCAGCCGTAATATAGGTAGGTCTGTTAAACTGACTGTCACCAATGGCGGCTCGTGATTGCTTTTATTTGGGGCGGGTACTAAATGCATGGTTGCAATATTTATTATTTTCTTACCACTATTTTGTAGAAGAAATAATTGTCTTACTTGTTGGAAGAAAAATCTGTCATTAAAAGAAGTAAAAGTACTCTTTAAAAAAAATAATGGTAAGAATTGAATAAAACTTTCAACAATTCATCTAGTGCCCCAAAAAGAGCGGATCACGAGCCGTCACTGACTGCCACGGCTTAAATATTGGGTGAATAAATAAATGATTTTGAGAGGATATTAAATGCACTTAAAATGTTCAAATAATGCAAATAATTTTATTTTTTTCTTTTAGTTTTTTGGGAGAACTTATTTCTAAATCTCATTCGCTAAATTTTCATATCTCATTTATTCAATTGTTACTTTTATTTAAATATAACCGGAAAATTTACATAATATTTTAGATCTTTAATATTGTTAGGATTGCTTAAGGGTTCTTATAAATTTTTAAAAAATAAAAAAACTCTAAAGATAAATAAATCTATCTTAGCAATTAAGAGGTTAAAAATATACTTCGTAAATGCATATGGGCGGATGTGTGGGAAGATAATGAAAAGATTAATTGCAAAATGTGTGGCTGACAAAATAATGCAATCTGGTGCATAATAAAAAAAAGAAAACTTCTAAAATTTAATTTTAATAATAAACTAAAAGCCCATTTCATTTGCTTTATATTTTATTTGTATTTATTTTTAATCTATTCGTGTTTATTTGTTTTACTTTGCGTTGCAGGAATATGTAGATACAGGCCTTCCAGTAATTGGTGCTGTAATGGGCGGTTCAACGGCGAGAAGTTTTATGGTAAAATTATTTTGATTTGTTTTTATAAATTTCAGAATAAGTTTCATGATTTTTTATTTTGTGCTCTGTAAAATCTAATTATTGTTGCACAGCAGGAAATAAATCTGCGCCAGCAGTCATTTAAAGTAAACTTAAGCTTACGATTTCTTCTGGATAATAGAAAAATAATTGAAACTAAATTTATTCTATTTCATGTTTCTTCAGCACAAAAACATATACTACGTACTTACCTGCTAACACGTTGAGTAAATGCAATAGAATCTGCTATTTAAATCTCTGAACTGTTCAAATAAGTGGTTTAAAAAAACTATTTACAGTTTACGCACTTTGTTAGGGTTTCGTTCACTGACGAAACCCTATTCGTCTCACTCCTCTGTCTGTCTGTCTGTCACAGAGTTACTCAGAAACTGCATAAGTTAGAGACTTGAAATTTTGCATACTTGTCACATGACAAATCATAAAATTTTTGAAAAATCTTATATTATTTTAATTAAATGAATAAATTTAAGGACATCCGACCATTTCTGCGATTTTCTTAGATCTTAAAACAGAATCTGAATTTCAGTCTTTTTCGCAAAGGCAAGGTGGTTCAGTGGTAGAAGCGTTTTCCTTTTAACCCAAAGGTTCCGGGTTCTATTCTGGGCGACGGAAGTTGAAATTTTCAAATTTTACATTTCATTATCCGATGGATTTGATAAGAACTTTCGTATTTTTCTTTGCCTTTTTAAGAAATTTGTTCTTTATTTTTTGTTTGTTTAGCTAAATTTAAATCACATAATTAAATATGCTTTTCAGATATACAAACGTATGCTGTTACAATTGTCTGAAAAGCAGTTCTTGTAATTTTTTAATTTGATTTAAAAAATAGCTTCCTTTTGTTACGATTTTATTATTAAATTTAATGGTGCTGCCATCTATTTTCTTACTGATAAAGTATATTTATAAATGATAACAATAATTATACATTAATGATTTGTATTTTTTAATTAAAGAATAAAGTGTTTTGAAAGCAATCTTAAACGAAACCCTTTGTGTGATCTTTGATCACACTTACCCACTTGACCAATTCGATTTGTAATGACCGACATACGGTGTGTTTATCCTGTTGTTGTTTGTAAACAATTCCACGTTTGAATTAGATAAATATTTATTTTTCTCCTTATATTGGTAAAACCGCATATTTTAGTACAAATTTTAAAATTTCTCAAAATTTCTTCGCGAAGTAGATGTTTCGCAGACAAGGCCTGATTACTGCCGGGGAAAACTTTCAAAAGTAAATTTGAATAGAACTTTTCGCCTTATTTAGACGCTTTTTACGTAGATATTCTCTGTCATAAATAAGTCAAAATTTTCTATTCGTTTTTACTGATGGAAGTTTGGCCCGGTACTGATTACCGCCCTGTTGACAGAGGCGTAGCATATGAGTTAGCTTTAAATCATTTAATAGTGTAGTTTGAAGTCTGTATGTATAATAGCGTAATATGAATTTTTATATGTATAGTCTAATAATTGCAAGCTCAAATCGGGTTTTTCCCCTCTCAAAGTTGCATTGAGCAGCACAGTATTAAATAGTATTATTTATTTCATTTTATTTTATTTTATTTTTGCCGTTTTGATCATTTTCATTAAAATTATTTAATCTCAAACGATATTTTATGCACAGAAAGCAATGATAGCGCGATGAAACAAGCAGTGGTATTGTAATTCCGCTTTAGTCCATAAAAAAGCTAGCATTTTGTCAGAAATGGGGAAATAACTTCCTATTCGAATTACACTGGTATCCAAAAGTTAAGCAACAAACACAAATTACTAATTTTCGAATATTAATATTGTGATTACTCAAAATAGAGCGATATAAACACAAGCAAATAAGCACAATCCTACAGCATATGCAATCGATGTGACGTATTTTGATGTCACTACGGTGAAACAAAATGTGGTGCATTTCACTCGTCTCATAAGTCTCAAATGATAGTCATTTGGTTGTCACAAGGTCATGTGAGAATGAAGTCACCTTGTGATTCTCATGTGACCGTCATTTGCAGACTCTATTGTGTCCAGGTCATCATGAGTGCTGCATTGTGCGTCCCAATGTAATGGGTCACAGATGACTCTCTAAGATAACTGACGCTTGGCGATTCTACTGCGAAGTCACCATAAACGCTACTTTGTGACAAATCACCATATGACTGACTTCATTTTGCTGTCACTTGGGGATTCGATGCAAAACAATTATTACCGTAACTTAACAACAGAGTCTCCAAATGATGGTTACATGAAATTTACATAGTGACTTCATTGTAAAGTCACTTGGTGATTTGTCACAAATCAACAGTCATGGTGACTTCTCGGTGGAATGACCAAATGTCGGTCACTTGAGAATAATAATGAGATGGATAAAGATATCCCATTTCAGTTCACTGTAGTGACTGTGACACTTGTGATGTCAAGGAGACTCATACCGACTATCTGTGCTAGGGTAATACCTATTTGCTACACCTGCCATTTATATAATTTTATATTCAATACGTACCGTATTTTCGAAAATTACAGGGTGGCGACAGATCAGGAAAAACACAGGCAAAAAAAAGGGGGGAACTACCAATATTTTCTTATTATAAAAAATTGCCGTATTTAATCGCGCGATTAAAAAAGCGAGTTTTCTATAAGAAAATACTGGTATTTACCCCCTTTTTTGACTGCATTTTCCCCTGATCTGTCACCCTGAATTAGCATTTTATGTTTCTTGCTTAACTCCTGTGACACCAGAGGCGTCAAGAGGGGGGGGGGCAGGATCACTTTATTACCAGTATTTTTATATACTATATTTGGCCTTATTTAATTCATACCGTTCAAAGATTAAATAAGGCCAAATGTAATATATAATTATACTGGTAGTAAAATGATCGTGCCCTCCCTGACGCTACGCCACTGTGTGACACCATTGCATCTTCGAATTAAAGAAAGACAACGATATAGTGTCAAATTCAATAATAGCCTTTTTTAAATCCCTTGGAGACGAGCGACACGTATACATGACGCATAAGATGCTCAGAATCCTCAATTATTCCCACCAGTTATTTTTTATTGTAAGCTTTGTCTTACGTAATCCTAGCACTTCTGCGATTCAATTTGGCGAAACTTTCTGTTTTGAAAAACCGGTGGTAAAAGATTAAAAATTCTGTAAAAGACGCTCATCGCGAAGGGGTTAAAGGATAAAAATTATTACCATTTATATAATTAGTTATATGGTGTTATTTTTACTCACTCATTTGTAATATATTAATTATTTTTATATTTCTTGCAAACCCACAAGGTAATAGTTTCTCACTTTGTTTATATTTGAATTCATCATTATTACAGAATTCTGAAGTAGGCCTCTACCAGCAATTCGGTCGCATCTTGATGGATAATCCTGACACCATGACTTCGACTTATGCCGCGGGAGTGGAGAGAGTAAGGAAATCCAATGGAAAGTACGCCTTCATCATGGAGTCTCAGTCCAGCGAGTTCGTCACGAACTCAGAACCATGCGACACCCTCGTCAGCTCGGGTTATCTTGTCACCAGACCCTATGCCGTGGCACTTCCAAAAAATTCCACTCACAAGTAAGACATGATTTTGTTCCCAATAATCCATGTTAAAAATACAAGATGTTCGCGAATAGAAATAAAAATAGAGAGGTGATAGTACACAGTAAGAAGAACAATATTTGGCAGAGACTTGGGGTTAGAGTTGTAAAGGGTAGAAAAAACCCGGGTTTTTGGGAGGGAAATTTTTATAAAGTTTTAGGTATGGACATTTTTAATTTACAGAGGTTATGCATCTACAATAGATTCGTCGTCACAACTGTTTGCGCATTATGAAGTAATGGGTAGCAAAAAACTCGGGTTTTTGGGAGGGAAATTTTAAAAAATCGCGGGAGTTTTTAGAAAGTTTTAGGTATGGACATTTTTAATTTACAGAGGTTATGCATCTACAATAGATCCGTCGTCACAATTGTTTGCACATTATGAAATTTACTGATTGACTGTATAAAAATATTTACAGTAACAACAAGGCCTGATTACTGACGGGGCAAACTTCCGCCAGTAAAATTAAACAGTAATTGTCGGCTTATTTAAACGCCATATTCATGAAAAATATCTGTCACCAATGCGGCAAAATTTTCTGTTCATTTTTACCAGTGGACGTTTCCACCGTCGGCAATCAGGCCCTGGAAAACAAATGTAAACAAAACCAATAACATATAAAAATAGCACAGTTTAACTAACGCAATACATGCTTAAGCTGCAGAAATATTAAGCAAGAAAATTAAAATATCAAATTATTTATAAGTAAAAAGTGAGAGAGACAGATGCTAAATTCATCTTGCTTGATATGAATGTAAAAATCATCCACATTCTCCAGCCAATGTAAACAAAAAGATATTGAACAAAACTAAAATAAATCAATGTAAAAATTGCAATGCAAGTCGCAAGAAAATTAATATAGAGTATCCCTAAATAGTAGATATGCCAGCCAACAGAAATTAAACAATTTTAATTTTTAAAGAAACATTCAAATCCTTACCAATTCACAGCCGCCGTTGGGGTAAAGCTAATGAATTTTAATAAAATATAAAAACTTAGAGCGCAAAATCCTGTAACAGGGTTCGTACGATTTTACCACAATTTTTTAATAGAATTTTTCTATTTAATATTTAAATAGCAAAAGTTGAAGACGCCTCGTTTAATTGCCGGATTTGTAATAATTTTCTGCATTTAAATAAGGCGAAAAATTCTATTAAAAATATATATACATACACGTCGAATTGATAACCTCCTCCTTTTTTGAGTCGGTTAAAAAACTGTGGTAACATCCTACGAACCCTGTATAAATTTTGTGAATTCTTAATGAATATCTTAAACTTCAGCGCGTATTTTGGATATGTGTTACTCCACTCGTGGGCGACACTTTTATATTTTATGTCTTACATTATTTCTCAAAAATATACACGATATTCGTGTTTAAGCAATGAGTGTGCTATACATATACAAATACTTCGATTAGATGCATGTATCGTTATAATCTACAATAGATTCTTGGTTAATTGGGGCACATCGGTTCTAGCACGATGCGTCCCAATAAAGCGATTGCCTCAATCAGGCGTGTAAAACATGGGCACCAATGGGTCGATTGCCATCACTAAATCTTTAGCATTCTTTGCCAAATAAGAATACTAGTAAAATTTAGGCAAAGTATACTAATAAAATGTAGTCGAAGAATACCAATAAAATTTAGTGGTGACAATCGGTCCATTGGCGCCCAGTTTTTACACCCCTGGCCCCAATTATCAGAAACAAAGTTAAATGATATTTTTACTTTTTTTTCTATATTTACAAGAAGAAAGTATTGGATTCATGAAAAATTTCGACTTCCGTTTTTCGACGGATTTATACGTTTTAGAAGGTCTTGAACAGTGATTTGACTGTTTTTAGAAAATATCTGTCTGTGTGTCTGTATGTGACAAACATTTTGTGGGCGCTCTATCTCAAGAACTGATTCACGGAATTTAATAAAATTTTAGATTCTGTTAGACCTTGATATAAATTGGTGCTGATTATTTTTTGGTGTAAATCGCCCAACAAGTAGCGCTGCTATGCTGCATTTTTCACGATTTCCGCAATCGTTCTATCTCAAGAACTAATGCACGAATTTTCATCAAACTTCAGATTCAGTTAGACGTTGACATAAGTTATTGTTGATTAGGTTTTGATGCAAATCGCCCAACGGGTGGCGCTGCTATGTTGTATTTTTCAGGAATTACACGATTTTAGCGAAGGATTTTCATCAAACTTCAGATTTAGTTAGACGTTGACATAAGTTGTTGCTAATTAGGTTTTGGGGCAAATCGCCCAACGGGTGGCTCTACTATGCTGCATTTTTCACGATTACTACAATAGCTCTATCTCAAGAACTAATGCACCGTTTTCAGAAAAAATCAGATTCAGTTAGACGTTGACATAAGTTGTTGCTGATTAGGTTTTGGTGAAAATCGCCCAACAGGTGGCGCTTCTATGCTTCATTTTTCATGATTTACATGTTAGCTATATCTCAAGAACTAATGCACAGAATTTCATCAAACTACATATTCTGTTAGACATTGATATAAATAGACGCTAATTAGATTTTGGTATATACTGCCCAACCAGGTGTCGCTGCTATGCTCTGTTTTTTATTTTTCGGATTCCGCGATAGCTATATCTGAAAACGTAATAGATAGTCATTTAATTTTTGCTTGCAAACGATTTGATTTATACAGAAGAAAGTTTTGTGATGGCCACACCCACAACATATTAGTTCAGTTTTGTTTTTAATATTTTGCCCAAGTAAACAGATGTCCAACGATGTTCCAAATAACCGGAATCCACTGTACATTCATTTGTATTATAAACACGAACGATGAAAACATTTGTTTAAATAACGCACCCCAAATAATGCAACAATTTGTTTTTTGATACACTAATACAACATAAGACTACGACCCGACCCGACCCGCGGTACGGGTCGATGCTATACTTTTTCGTTGCTAGTAGGGTTGACTTTTATTGTTTCGAGTTCGGGTCGATTTCGACACTTGCAAGTCGGATTCCAGTTGATCCGATTTATCAAAAGAATGTCCAAAATATTTTTTTACATGAAAAATCTGTATTCAATAAAATCTCCATAACGGCACCTCTATTTAACGAACACTTTTTAATTCCTAACACTTATATATTTGTACGCTTTTATCTCTGAATAGTGGACACCTCCGAATCTACGCACACGTAACACGTGTGTGTACGCTTAAACTATCACAAATACGTACGTACATGTTGTTTTGTGTGTATCAAAACCGAAATGTTGGGGTAGTATTTTTCACATCCCGAGAGAAGAAAAAAGATTTTTTTTTTAACTGTACGATAAAAAAGAATAAAGTATGACTACATTTCTTACATACATTTTATTTTTCATGCAATAAATTGAATATATATTCAATAATATTCAAATATATATTTATTTTTATCTGAAAGATAGTTTTGCTCAAACTTTTTGTGAAAACTCCAACAACCCGACTTCCAAAAACCTATGAACCCGATCCGCAGAAAGAAAATTAGAGTCACCCCGAGCCGAAAAGAGAAATTAGGGACAACACGACACGATGCAAACTCTATTCAACGATTCCGAGGTGTCCGCTATTCAGAGGTTTAAGAATATTTAATATTAAAGAATATAGATATGCCCATTTTTCTATATAAAAGATAAAATTGTTATTAGAGACATAATTGTAGGTTACTTGGGCCGGGTACAGGTACAACCCAACCCGTGCAAGACTCTAATTCTAACTTGTTAATCTACATAGCTGAAAGTAGAATTTACGTTGAAATACGATTTCTTGTTTGCAGTGAGTAAATATATGCAGTAATATAATTTACTATTTAACAATACGCAATGTTTGTTATAGGGAAATAATCGATCACGGAGTTCTAACTTTATTGGAAACAGGAAAACTCGGACATTTATATGAGAAATGGTGGCACACTCAAACTTCAGGATGTGAAGATCCTGCTCTCAATGTATTACCGGTAAGTACTGTATTTACTTGAATCTAAGACGCACTTTTTTTTAGCCAGGGAATTAAGGATTTTTGATTAACCTTGCACTGCAGGAATTTTTCTTTTGAATTTTTTTTTTTTTATATACTGATATTTGTGGTTAGATTCCAGAAATTTTAAAGAGTAAGTTTTTACCTTATTTAATAGCAGAGTACTGTTCAATGCTGTCAGATTGTGAAAAATGTCCCCATTTTGGGGGATTCTGACCCTTCAGGGGAATTTTTTGGGGGGGGGGGGGAATTGTTACTGGGGAATGTTTTGGAGAATTCTGATGTTTTAGGGAAAAAAACTCAGAGAATATTTTCATTATTTCTCGTTTCGGATTGGTTGTAAAGTCAGATTAGATTTTCAGCTGCGTTAAAATTTTTGTCACTACTTCTTGATAAAGATTTATGACAAAAAGCTTTTAGATTTTAGATTTTCGTAATTGTTTGTATCTATTTGGAAATATTATTATTGCTTGGGCTTTTATGACGTAACCCCCCCCCCCATCCTCCCATTTAACCATTTCCGGCACAGTGGTCCCACTCTGGGCACACCTAATTTTAATTCCAAACTTGCATTCGGCACCAAGAATATTTTCATAAAATTTTGTTTCTATAATGTAAGCTTAAAATTAGGAGTTCGTATTTTCTAAAAAAGTCGTTTGCAAATTCCAGTGTCACTCAGCAATTTCTCATTTTACGAACAGACTGTGTCTGTGCCGGAAAGGGTTAATGCTTTTCACAGGTAATATTTTAATTAGTTAAAGTTTTCTTTCTGTATTAATATTCACATGTAAATATTTTGTTACTTGAAAAAAAATATTATCATTTATTTATTTTTTTTTTTTTTTCTTCAGCAACAATAAATAAATAAATTACTTTTTTGAAATATGAAATAAATCTCTATTGAGATAATGAAATTTTGAATAAAAAATTGAAAGAAAAAAGTTAAAAAATGATTGGACACTGCACATTGCAACCTAGTCTAGTATGTGCCTGCTAAAGATTGTTAAATTTCTATGCATAGTTTTTGATCCTAGAAATATTAATTAACTGAACTATATTCACAGCTAGCGCTCAAAATAATTCTTTGATTTAAAACTTGAGCGCGTTTATGATACATTTCTCTATAAAACTACCAGTTTTCATATTTTTGTATGGAAGTTTTTTTAATATAAGCCGAGACAGAGCCCAGGTCACAATAAATCTAACTACGGCAGCGAGAGTTACTTTTTTAACACTTTTCAAGATTGTTGAAAAGTGTTTATGAATTCGGTTTGTCTGTCCATGCTCTAACTCGCGTAAATATAGCCTGATTACCTTGCAATTGATATATGTTAATGGAGTTTACTATGGCATGTTCGGTATTGAAGATGAAATATGTAGAGTTCACATAGTTCATTTACAGATATACTCAAAAGAATTCCGTTACATTACAGTCTATGGGGAAAAATCATTTGCGATATATTTTAATGATGTTACACTATTTCAAACATATTTAAATTCAAATATATATCACAAGAGGCTTACTATAGAATAGGGTGTTTATGGTATTCATCAGTCATTTACAGAGACACACAAAAGAACTGCCTAAGTACAATAGTTGCTGGTAGTGCATTTTTAAATTAAGCTATTTTTTTGCCTATTAACTGGTGTGCATAAATTATATAGATAATAAAATCGGATTTCCACCCCTCCCCCAAATTTGTCAAATACCTCACTGTATTGCTGGTATATTTCTGAGTTTTCACGATATTTGACTGGTCTTCTTATATGCGTTACTCTGTAGAATTGACTACCAAATCTTGAAAGAAAAACTTTGGTATAGTTAGCGCATGCACATGCACAGTTAGAAATTATTTCATACAAATGCCCATATATCTCATCCAATATTCAATATATTGATTTTTTAATTGCAGTATACTGTTTCTACTGTTCTTGAAGTCAAACATGTGCTTTACATCCTCGAATTTCAGTAGATATTCGACAAACCATGTAAAAAGCGAAAGCGTGCAGTCACTGCCCCTTAATTTTTGGACAGAAGTGTAGTTTGTGATCAGGCTGTGTGAGTGAGCTCCAAAACAGAAATTTTTAACATTTTCCAGTATAGTTGAAAAGTGTTTATAAATTCGGTCTGTCTGTCTGTCCGTGCTCTAACTCGCGTAAATATACTCGGAATTCCATGTTATTGATATATGTTATTACGGTTTACAATGGCATGTTAGCTATTGAAAATAAAGTGTGTAGCATTTATATTTCGTTTATAAGTGACACCCACGAGAATTCCATTACATTACGGTCTATGGAGAAAAAATATTTGCGGATGGTATTATACTATTTCAAGCATATTGAAAATTATATCACTGATGGGCACTACAAAGATCAAGCACCAAAAGAATGTCTATGAACAATAATGGCAGTAAGTGCGTTTTCAGTTGTGGTACGCATGTTTAAATTTAACTAATTTTTTGCCTATTACTTGGTGTGAATAAATTCTATAGAGCATATACCGGGCTGCACAAAATATCTCGAGTACATTTCCATTTATTGGCGGAAATTGTTGAAGGAGAATTTCCAACTGTGCTATATGCGTTTCGTAACTGAACTAAATTTTAGCATACTATGTAGTATATACAAATTTATAGATCATATATACAAGGTTGCACAAAATAATTCGGATATTTTTCCGACTATTGATGGTGATTCCTGAAATTGTTTTCTCAAATGCTTTATGTGTTTTCCAAATTGTTTACTTAGGCATCACCTTTCACCTTATTAAACTGTGAAGTTTCGTTATAAGTATACTGAATATATTGGAAAATGTTTCATAATATGTTCTTGACGCATGATTTTTCGTTCTTGTTAAAACTATATCGCCAAACCTATTTTTCGTTCTTGTTAAAATTCTATATCGCCAAATCTATACTAATAAAAGTGTGACATTTAGATATCTACATAGTAATAATCCTATTTTATTATACCAACAACATTTTACCTCAATTTATGAAATTTTTTTCTTAACTTTTGTTTTTTTACCAGTTTGTGATTGCTGCAATCTACGATTTTTGAAATCCGATATCTCAGAACCTATAATAGATAAATACTATAAGCGATTAAGGATGCCAAGTAGTAATGACAATCATATTACATCAGCGAAACTGTATTCGTAAATCTCAATTACATTCTAAGATGCAGAGCATCGAATGACTTTGTGTAAAAATGATCCATCGCCAATGACATCAGGATAAACAAAATGAAAAATTATTTTTCTTAGAGTAAAAAATATTTTTTCACACATTAGCTAAAGATCTCAAATTAAGCACATGCAAAACAGGGATGAAGCTACACCTACTCCCAGTGGCAGAAAGTTCTGTAGCTGTCTGCGACAAGCTTTTAAAATTTCATAATCTGTCTGCAAATTTTATGTGTAATTTTAATGAATGAATAATACACTAAACTAGGAATTTTTCATCACTTTATTTAAAATAGCGTAAGCTTGATGCATTCTCATTAATTTTGCTTATAACTTTTGATGTTACATATCGTTTCATCATCTCACTTCTTGTGGGTTTTCTAAAATGGGAAGTATAAGCTTGGGAGGGGGGGAGAGAAATTTCCCACCCCTGATGCAGCTACAGAAATTCCTTTTGGAGAAAAATGTCTTATTTAAAGTCCAGCATCAGCCGCAGATCAGGTTAACCCTGTTTTCAGTTCGAGCTGAGTTTAAATTCCTGCAGGTTGAATTCGGGTTAATCCATTTTTTTAAATGTTGGTTCAGTATATTGTTTCAGATTTAAAAATTTATGTATTAAACATAGATGTTTGTATGTGTGTGATGTTTTTTGAAGAGACCACTAAGTGCAGAGCTGCAAGATTTGGCTGGAAGAGTCTGAAGTGTTGTTTTGGCTGAAGTTATGCTTCTCAAAGTCCACTTTTGGACTAGTTTTCTTTTTTTTTTTTATGTTTTTTTTTTTTTTTTCAGCGAATTTTCTACATTAGTAAAAGGAATCCGGAATTCCTACATCTATTTTTGAATTTTTTATGCAATTTTTAGCATTTTTCTCGTTTTGCGACGATCTTTAGACATTAGTAAAAGGAACTGGGTTTCAATATTTTAGCAGTCTTTTTATGCAGCAAATTTTGACGATATTCATGATTATTTTTTTCCAAAATCGTTTGATGAAAATCACGTTTTTTTTTCTTTTTTTACCGCGATCCATTGCCGAAATTTGCGTGATTTTACCGCAATCCTTTGCCGAAATTCAGCCAAAGTTCGTGTGTTTTCACCGCGATTCTTTGACGAAAATCGCGTGTTTTTACCGCGATCCTTTGACGAAATTCGTGTGTTTTTACCGCAATCTTTTGACGAAATTCGCGTGTTTTTACCGCGATCCTTTGCCAAAATTCACAAGTTGCGAACAGTTTTTAAATTAATTTCATGGACAAAAATTTCAGACAAAAATTGTCCACACGAGATTTTCTTTGCTCGCGACTATGTCGCTGTGTCGCGGTGTTTCTGCCACTGCGCACCTATTAATACATGTTAATGCGTTTTTACTAATGCTAACTAGTCGAACACTAAAATGATGACTTGTTTTCAAATGGGTTTTAAATGAAATTGTTGAAACTAGAAAACCTAATACGATTCATGTTTTTTCTAACTATTTCTAGAAAGAAAAGTACAATAAAAGGAAAGGAGAGACACATGTGAAATCGCAACGTGTTATGAGAAGTGAGGGGAGATAATGGCAACAAATGATCAACCAATTACTAAATTTAGGAATTTTCCTTCATTTTATGCCAATAGCCTATTTTACTTTTATGCAAGTCTCTATTTGTAAATGAAAAATTTACAGTTTTGTTTTTCTGTTTTCATTTTAAGTTTTACTTTTGCATTATCCGCCATTACCAATGTAATTTTCACGTACCCCAGATTGGAAACTGCTGCTCTAGAGGACTAAATATGATACATTAGTTCAACTTTATCTCCTTAATTCAGAGCTATTACTACACTAATCTTTTTCAAAATGAGTAATAAAAGTCATTTTGGTCCAGGCAAATTTGAACCATATTTATGAAGTAATTTTAATAATGCATAAATGATCTGCATTATGCAAAAATTTATTATCTACTCAACTCCTGATCCCAAGGAATGAAATTTAAAGATGCTCTACTATATTTTGATATGTTTCAGATATATTCAGCCTTGTTTACAAGGTAAGTTTAATGATGTGTGAAATGTGATCTATGTAATACAAAATCTCACATTTTTAAGGTTTCCGTTATAAAGATCTACTATATCTGTATCTATGAATGAGTTCTAAAAAAATAATAATAAGTCACATAAAAAAACTATCAATTCTATCAATTATTCAATAACGTAATTGAAAGTGTCACCGAAAGAGAAAAAAAATACCTATTGTAATTTGGTGATTTTAACCTTTTGTTTTCTCACCAAATTAAACATTTTGTCATGATTTACTGCAATGACAATTGATAGCATGATGAATCCTAACATCACACATAGTAAAAACAATTCTTTTCAAAAACCATAATATTTGTTAAGAAAAAAGCCTTTATAATGCTTATATAAAAAAATTAAACACATGTATTGAAATAATGAACTTGTTACTAAAATTTTATTCATATTTTAGAAAGTGTACAACACAGCTATGACATTACATGAAGTATCTGGAATTTTCTACTTATTCATCCTGTTTTCACTGTTATCAGTAGCTGCAGCAGCAGTGGAATACTACATGAGGACACGTAACATTACAGTAAGGTAAAATTAAATAAGCATTTGAAAGACTGGAAAATTTATATCATTCCTTAAACAAGATTTTATATAAGACATATAATGATCCAATGTACCAAATGTATTTATGACTATTTTAGGAAATGTAAATAACTGAAAATAAAGCATTTTGTATGAATGGTGTATCTTTATTTAACAGCTGAAAAAAAGATTGATGATGAGCCTGGAATATCTCTCTTCACCCTCAAAATACAGGGTGTTTATAAAGTCCCGGACCCATTTTGATGTTTAATAACTCATAAAATAATAAAGATAGATTAAAATTAATAACATAAATGGTTAGATAGACTCAAAAAGTTTCATGACACTTGTCAATGAACTTCCACGTGTGCCCCCTTCGTCGCACGGAGAATATCAAGTCGATAGTCAATTTCACGCCAGGTAGCGGCAAGCATGTCGGCATCCACAGAGGCTATTGCGGTTGTAATTCTGGCTTTTAAGTCATCAATGTTCGACACTCACCTCCTGTAAACATTGTCCTTTACAAATCCCCAAAGGAAAAAGTCCAGCGGCATTATATCAGGTGATCTGGGTAGCCAAGGAATTGGACCTCCTCGCCCAATCCATCTTCCTGGAAAATGGTCATTCAAAGAAGTACGAACGATGGTGCACCATCTTGTTAGACATGTTGGAAAACTTCGTATTTCCACAACTAGAAGAGCTTCAGCCACATGTCTTTTTACAACAAGATGGTGCACCACCTCATTGGGGTACCATCGTTCGTATTTCTTTGAATGACCATTTTCCAGGAAGATGGATTGGGCGAGGAGGTCCAATTGCTTGGCCACCCAGATCACCTGATATAACGCCGCTGGAATTTTTCTTTTGGGGATTTGTAAAGGACAATGTTTACAGGAGGAGAGTGTCGAACATTGATGACTTAAAAGCCAGAATTACAACCGCAATAGCCTCTGTGGATGCCGCTACCTGGCGTGAAATTGACTATCGACTTGATATTCTCCGTGCGACGAAGGGGGCACACGTGGAAGTTCATTGACAAGAGTCATGAAACTTTTTGAGTCTATCTAACCATTTATGTTATTAATTTTAATCTATCTTTATTATTTTATGAGTTATTAAACATCAAAATGGGTCCGGGACTTTATAAACACCCTGTACTTTGTAAGGAAAAATAACCATTTTTAACATTTTAATAAATAAAAGAAGGGAATATACACTACTGGCCATTACAATTGCTACACCAGGAAGAAATGCAGATAACAAAATGACATTTATTGGACAAATATATTATACTAGAAATAACAAGTGATTAAATTTTCAAGAAATTTGTGTGCATAGATTTTGAGAAATCAGTACCCAGAACAACCGTCTCTGGCAGTAATAACAGCACCTATACGCCTGGGCATTGAGTCAAACAAAGATTGGATGGCATGTACAGGTACAGATGTCCATGCAGCTTCAACACGATGCCACAGTTCATCAACCGTAGTGACTTGGCGTATGGTGACGAGCCAGTCGCTCGGCAACCATTGACCAGACGTTTTCTATTGGTGAGAGATCTGGAGAACGTGCTGGCTAGGGCAACAGCCGAACATTCTCCGTATCAAGGAAGGTTCGTACAATACCGGCAACATGCGGTCGGGCATTATCCTGCTGAATCGTAGGGTTTCGCAGGGCTCAAATAAAGGGTTGAGCCACGGGTCGTAACACACCAAATATGTAACGTGCACTGTTCAAAGTGTCATCAATCTGAACAAGAGGTGTCCGAGACGTGTATCCAATGGCACCCCATACCATCACGCCAGGTGATGGGCCAGTATGACGATGACAAATGCACGCTGCCAATGTGCGTTCACCACGATGCCGCCAAACACGAATGCGACCATCATGATGCTGTAAACAGAACCTGGATTCATCTGAAAAAATGACGTCTCGCCATTCGTCATTGATCACACCATTGAAGGCGCTCCTGTCTATGATGCAGCGTCAAGGGAAGCCGCAGCCATGGTCTTCGAGCTGAGAGTCCATGCTGCTGCAAACGTCGTCGAACTGTTCGTGCAGACACTTGTTGTCTTGCAAACGACCCCATTTCTTCGTGACGTGACGTGGCGTGACGTGGCTGCACGATCCATTACGGCCATGCGGATAACATGCCTGTCTTTTCGGCTGCTAGTGATAGGGGGCCGTTGAGATGCCGCACGGCGTTCCGTATTACCGTCCTGAACCCAGCGATTCCATATACTGTGAATAGTCATTGGATCTCGACCGACGCGAGCAGCAATACTGCGATACGAAAAACCGCAATCCCGTTAGGCTACAATTCGACCTTTATCAAATTCAGATACAGAAATATCAAATTCAGCTGGTACTCATTTCTCCTTCTTACACAAGGCATCACAACAACTTTTCACCAGGCAACAACGTTCAAATGCAATTTGTGTATGAGAAACCGGCTGAACAATTTCCTTATTTAAACACATTGTAGGTGTCGCTACCGGCGCCTGCTTTGTCTGAATGCGCTGAAAAGCCAATCATTTTCATATCACAGCACCTTCTTCCAGTCGTTTAAATTTCACGTCTGTAGCATGTCGCCTTCTTGGTGTAGCAATTTTAATGGCCAGTAGTGTAATAAAAAAAATCTCTAGATTAGTGTGATTTGTAAATCAAAGTAAAAAATAATTACGAACTTATAATTTAAAGTGACATATCCATATGTTTCACTACAATATTTATATCATTAAAATGTTTTATTAAATACATCAAACAGATTAAGCATATTTATTATATAACTGCATGCTGCTAGAGAAATAAACTATGAAATGTGTAAGACCCAGCTAAATCCATTTGGTGCTGACATTGTTTAATCCAGTTTGTATTGATTTAAAGAAAAAGTTACTTCAAAAATCTCCAGCATTTATTTTTGTGTGCAGGAGGTGGGGATGTTTTGTTTACCCTTGCAATAGTTAGGTCTTGGAAATGTGCATGCACAGTTGCTTATTCTCTAACCATTTATGGTTGAGAATGATTTCCTAAAATCTAAGCACAGCTCATTCCACGCTACTTAATTATATTGATCAAGTTTAACGGCTTTCTTCTTATTTCCAAACCACTTAGTTGCACTACTCTCACAATCTAGTTGATCACACTTTTTCTATACAAAGCGACATACAGTATGCCCACTAAAGTCCCTTGCCACCCTCTTAACTTCGGAACGGCTGTTGCTATATTCATAAAAGTAGTGTCTAGGTTTAGTAAAGTAGCCATGCGCTACTCAATGAAACTGCCTATGACACCACCTGGTGAACTGCTGCGAAGTTAGCATTCCTATCTCGAAAACGGAAAGAGATAGAGAAAAAAAGTGATTTACAAAGTTGTAGAGCATCATCGATTTAGTACGAAAAGACACCTTTGTGGACATTAATGCGAAGAATAGAATGGTTAAAACGCGCATTTATTTTTCAATGATTCCCCACACTGTGACGTGACAAAACGATCTTAAAAAGAAAGAAACAACTAGTTATAATAATGTACCTTTATTTTAGATGTTCAAACTTCTCACCGTCAACTGCAATGCATATTTGGATCCTTGTTTGAATTTTACGTTGCACACATTGGAGCATAGATGGTGACACGTTGGCACAATCGTCCATAATGCATCATTTAAAGTCCTGCAATGTTTGTGGAGGAGTCGCAAACACCTGCTGTTTCATACCTGGTTGTTTCTTTCTGTCTAAGATCGTTTTGTCACGTCACAGTGTAGGAAATCACGAAAAAACAAATGTGCGTTTTAACCGTTCTATTCTTTGCATTGATGTCCACAAGGTGTTTTTTGTACTAAATCGATGATGCTTTAGAAGTTTGTAAATCACTTGTTTTCCCTATCTCTTTCCGTTTTCGAGATAGGAATGTTAACTCTGCAGTTTTCCACCAGGTGGCGTCGTAGGCAGTTTCATTCAGAAGCGCATGGCTACTTTACTATACTTAGATACCACTTTTAGGAATATAGCAGCAGCCGTTCCGAAGTTAAGAGGTTGGCAAGGGACTTTAGTGGGCATACTGTATATTTCTTGTACTTTACAATATTACTGAAACTTTTGTATGTTATTATACTTTATATAGAGGGTGGACAGAAATTAGTTGGCTGAAAAAAATGGTTTATTATGTACTGTTAGTTATATAGCCACTGATACAACAGAGAGGGAGACTAAAAGTTAAAACTCCTCCCAGAGCTAAAAAAGCATTCTGTAATTGATGCTTATATATATATAATTGTTTAATCAAATTAGACGTTTTTATGAATCAAATCTTTCAAAACCGAAATCAGCATTAGTATTTTCACCTTATTCAGAATGCATCACTTTATTTAATCAAATTATATTTAACAAACATAATTCATTTAATTGGCAAGTTATTGTACTTAAAAATTGAGAAAATAAATAATATCACTTGTTTTAAAAAAAGGCAGCATTTGCTTTATCATGAATAAGCTCTAGCATTTAAAAGTGATCATTTCCTGTCACACTGTCGTCTTAAGTACTATATACAGTAAGGAGTTTTTTTAACTGCATTTTTTTTCTTTCCTTCTTTTTCGAAATGACTGAACCATGGAATCTCACGAAAAACACAAAACATATGCCATGTAGTAGAACTCTCACAGTCTCAAACACACTCGCTTGCCTTTCTCACTCTGTTATCACTAAAGTCAAGTTGCTTTCTCAAATGAAAGTATTGAAGAAGATGGACATTATATTTTCCCCCTAAATTTTCTTAAAAACATTCATTGAATGTAGGTATGTTTTGAAAATATACATCTATTAATGCCTTTATCTATGTATGTTTTGAAACTAATATTTATATTGATAATAATTGTACTCATGTTTGAAAATATATAAAATAACCCACATGAAAACTTTTAAATTTCAATTATTTTAGTCACGAATTGTTAAACAGCCGATTTTATAAATCAATATCCATAAAATAAGACTATCAAAAATTGAATTTAAAGACAAACACAACACATTATGATATTATGTCTAATATAAAACACTCGTGATTTTAAAATGATTTAATAAATCAGAACGAAACAAAGTATTTAATAAAATTAAATAAATTAGAGATTGTTACCAGTTAATACTTCTAAAAGCATAAAATTAATATTAACGCATCAAAGTTATAAATAAGTAAATAAAAACTAGTGAAATTTGGGAACTCAAATTTTGTCTGTCAAGATTATTGATGTCTTTATAATTTAGAAGTGAAATTTCTATGAAACAGCATAAGATTTTTTTTTTTTTTTTTTTTTTTAATGATGAATTTAAAAATTCAACAGTAAAATATTTTCAATTTTATTTCCAATATGAATCAGTGTAAAATGTTTCTTATTTCTATTTTATGATATTTTTTGACATGCATAAAATTTTTTAAGTTAATATGTTCATTATTTTCTTTAAAAAGTTTAACAAAATCTGGAATTCTGAAATCATGCAGTAATTTTTTATTACTATATTAAAAAAATGGATTAAAATTAATATTTTCACCTTATATGTATAGTATGTGTACATGATATTAGCAAATATGAAAATTGAAGCTCACTGAAAAAGCTGAACTACGTATGTGCATAATAGAAAGTTATTGCAATACAAATGCACATGAAGAAATAAAAATATTATCAATGAATATAACAAAAAGAAAAAAAAAACTGATTTAGGTATGTAACATTGAAAATAAATATGCAGGTAAAGTTAAAAGATATATTAAAACCATTATTATTTTTATTCACAACTAATTTCTTTTATTTAAGCTATGAGTTCAAACATGTTGTTAAAATTTCTGCTTTATATTAGGATAGCTACTCAAGCTGAAGTAAATAACACTGCTGCAAGAAAACACACTAAAACAAAAAACAGAGATAACATAAAATTTTCATGTGCATGCAGTTAACTATTTCCTTTTTTTCCTTATTTCAGTTCCCCCCCCCCCCCCCCTTTGATTTCATATGTGAAAAAGTATTTGGATAAATAGAAAAATTAGAAAATAATGTGAACACACTTAGTTATTATTTTGTTATGCATTTTTTACTTTTTAATTAATGCTTTATATTAAAAATGTTATATATGTTTGAAGGAAAATTTAAAAGCACAGACTTTGTACACATTATAATTTTATCTATCTGTGACTACTTGATTATTTATGACTGCTGGATTAGCTACCCCCCCCCCCCCCACACACACACACACCCATACTAGATCCAAATTCTGGCTGTGCCACTGATATATTTAAACATGGAAATACCATATTGATTATAAGATATAACATACTGATTATAAGATAGAAAAACTTATAAAGTTTTTCTTTTTGACAAATATTCAATGTGGCTGCTCTTTATTATACTGCAAATGTCCCTTTTGTAAACAAGTTTTTTTCTATGGTTCGTAAATATGATATTTTTGAAAACATAAAAAATATCTGATATTTTATAAATATATACGATATTTTCAAACTAGTCAACTTACTGTTGATTATAAATATCTTCAAACTTAGTGTAAATTAAAAAATAAAACATATTGCACGTAACATGAAAATTTAGTAAAACACTATTTTAATTTTTTTTCCTTCTTTTTTCACTTGCATAACAAAACTGAACGTCAACTAATTGAAAACAAATCAATATGCTTTCTATATTCATAAAAAAACAAACAATAGAATTCTTCAGTATCAAGAAGAATTTATGTCTTATACAACAACATTTTAAGTACAAAATATATTTCTTGAATTGAAAAATTTTAACATAAATGTTAGCTTGTCTGCTTTTTCATTCCCTAACCTGTAATGCAGTTTAAACTTAACAAAAGCCAAATTAGAAAAGATTCTTCTTAATGAAGTTGTAAATAACTGATTATCTAAATTAGACAGATTGTCTTTCAATTGCTATTCTAATCTGGAGGCACGGCAGTGCCTCCGCCAAGTCGAGAGAGGACAGCCGTAAGCATACTTTTCTGGAAGCAACTCAGGGCACTTTTGACCCCCCCCCCCCCCCCCATATCTCCGCTCTGGAGTATCCCAAAAATTTGAAACTTCGTTTTTCTAGAGTATTTGGCATACAGGACCAAAATTTAAAATTACAACTTTCTGTCTTTTCTAGTTCAGACGATATATGAACTCAAACATTCGATTTCTTGTCACTCACTCACTCGTTCACGCGTCATCAAAAAGATTAGGTAGATCCCGTAGCCCTAGAAACTTGACATTTGGAAAAAAAGGTAGTGTTTAGCATACAAAGAAAGGAAAAATTATAAAATCCGGAAAATTCGAAAAAAAAACATTCGAAAATTCAACAAATTCATTGAAAATTGAAAATAATACGATCTTTAAGTCTTAGAAACTTAAGATTCGTTGTGAAGGTAGTGTTTAGTATCCAGAAAAAGAAAACATCAAAAACACCAAAAAAATCGAAAGCAAAATTGAAAAAATCGAAAAGTTTCAAATAATCCGATTTTGTTATGCTAGAAACTTGGAATTCGGAATCAAGGTAGTACAGGATGAAAAATAAGGAAAAATTAAAAATTCCGGAAAATTCGAAAAAAAATTCAAAAATTCGAAAAAAATTGAAATAATTTGATTTTTTAGCCTTAGAAACTTAAAATTCGCAGTAAAGATAGTGTTTAGGATTCAGAATAAGTTAAAATAAAAAACGCAATAAAATTCGTAAATAAAATCAAAAAATCGGAAAAATCGAAAAATAAGGAAAATTTGAAAATAATTCTATTTTATAGCGCTAGAAACTTGAAATTTGGAATAAAGGTAATATTTAAGATACTAAATAAGGAAAAATTCAAAAATATGGATAATTCAAAAAATACCCATAAATTAGTGCAGACGATATATGAACTCAAAGTTTCGATTTTTTGTCACTCACACACTCTCGCGTCATCAAAAAGATTGGGTAGATCCCGTAGCCACAGAAACTTAAAATTTGGAATAAAGCTAGTGTTTCGGATACAAAGAAAGGAAAAATTATAAAATCCAGAAAATTAAAAAAAAAAAAAAACATTCGAAAATTAAATAAAATCGAACAAAATTGAAAATTGGAAATAACACGATCTTGTACTCTTAAAAACTTAAAATTTGGTGCGAAGGTAGTGTTTAGAATTCAGAAAAAGAAAACATCAAAAACACAAAAAAAAAATCGAAAAATCGAAAAAAATCGAAAAATTTCAAATAATCCAATTTTGTTGCGCTAGAAACTTGGAATTCGGAATAAAGGTAGTGTTTAGGATGCAAAATAAGGAAAAATTAAAAAATCCAGAAAATTCGAAAAAAAAAACAAAAATTCGAAAAAAATTTAAAAAAATTGATCTTTTGGCCTTAGAAACTTAAAATCCGCGGTAAAGATAGTGTTTAGGATTCAGAATAAGTTAAAATAAAAACGCAATTAAATTCGAAAATAAAAAAGTCTTTCCGGCCTGTACCGGGAGGAAAAGGTAGCTTTCCTACATCTTCGTTTTAAAATTTCAGCTAATGTTACACGAAAACAGCAAGTTAAAATGCAAAGAAACGTTTACAAAAGATTCGTTAATACTAAATTTGAATAAGAAATTCGCCAAATTATTGAGCAATAGCCAAATTGGCTTCATTTATGAAGACTTATTTTGGTCGCCAAATTTGGCAATATTTCGCCAAATGTCGCCAATTTTGGCGCTAACGGATATGAATATATAGTTTTATGCGTATGATTGGGAAAATTATTACAACAATGAAAGAAAATAATATGCGAGTAATCGCGTTAATGTGCTGTTTTGTTTCAAAATGTCAGCCACCCTAGAATTTCAAACTGCTCTATCTCAGCCATTTTTTAAGATAGAGGTAAACCAAAAAATGCTCTGGAATCCTTGTATCAAGGCCTAACACGTAAGCTAAAAATAAATTTTAATTTTTAATTTTTTTGTATATTTATTTTAGTTTTAAATTTTTAAATGGCCGCCATCTTGAATCAAAATGGCGGACCAAGCTGGCCAACGAACTCGGTCGAGACATTGGTGACCTTAATACACACAATTAGTTTCATCAAAATCGATTTATAAATACGAGCGTTTTCGTATGACATAGGTCAGATATATATATATATATATATATATATATATATATATATATATGGATATATCTATATATATAAATCAACATTTGAGCGGAGGGTGGTTTTGGGGTCTGGGGGTCATGATCGGTGAAAATATATCGAAATTTTCCGGAACTGCTTTCCTCCGAACGGCTGCAATAGGTAGCTTTATACTTTTTAGTATTGAAAGCTACCTAATAAAAAAAATCGAAAAATAAGGAAATTTTGAAAATAATTTCATAGCTCTAGAAACTTGAAATTTGGAATAAAGGTAATATTTAAGATACTAAATAAGGAAACATTAAAAAATATAAATAATTAAAAAAAAAAAAAATCTTAAAAAAAAAAAAAAAAAAGACAGAAAAAGAGAGAAATTGAAAATAATATGATCTCCTAGTATTAGAAACTAAAAATTTGGTGTAAAGGTAGTATTTAGGATTCAGAAAAAGAAAAAATTAAAAACACAACAAAAATTGAAAATAAAATCAAAAAATCGAAAAAAAAAACGAAAATTTGAAAATAATTCGATTTTGTAAAGCTAGGAACTTAAAATTTGGAATAAAGGTAGTATTTAGGATACAAAAAAAGAAATAAATAAAAAATCTATAAAATTCGAAAAAAAAAAAATCGAAAAATTGAAAAAAATTCGATTTTGTAGCTTTAGAACTTAAAATTCGGCGTAAACTTATTTTTTAGGATACAGAAAAAGGAAAAATTAAAATACAATAAATTCGAAAATAGAATAAAAAACTCAAAAAAGATCGGAAATTTCAAAATAATTCGATTTTGTAGCGCTAGAAATTTGAAATTTGTAATAAAGGATACAAAATAAAAAAAAATTAAAAAATCCAGAAAATTATAAAAAAAATTCGAAAAAATCAAAAATTGAAAATAATTTTATCTTGTAGTCTTAGAAACTTAAAACTTGGTGTAAAGGTAGTATTTACTATTCAATAAAAGGAACAATTAAAATATTCGTTAAATTCGAAAATAAAATCGAAATATCTTTAAGAAATCGAAAATTCAAAAACAATTTGATTTTGTACTGCTAGAAACATTAGTTTTAAGATAATTGTCCTATTAGCTAGTACAACGCCCCTAATTGTTTTAAGTTATTTCCCCCGGATTATGGTTTTCTTTTCTTTCGTTTACGAATTTCGTTATAGAAAAGTTCCGCTATAGACTGGCTACGATATAGACGATTTCTTTATAGAGAGGTTTATTTTCTTTCACAGGTTGTACTCTATTTATTTCACATATGAAATATGGATTGTTAAATGATGTTAGCCCCACAAAAATTTTCACAGCTCCCCCTACCCTCCCGACATTACTGGCTGGTTATGGCTTGATAGTCCTTTCTAAATAAAATCCTGGTGACTCTAAGATTCACTTGATTTATCTCTAAATTGAACCTAAATGATCCTAAGAAGACGGATCAAATAATTACTATATTGGCATGACAATCAGGTAACTTAGAATTAAATCTAAAAATCAATAAATTTATAAAAAGTCGAAAATTTGAAAATAATTCGATTTTGTAGTCCTAGAAACTTGACATTTGGCAGTATGGCAGGGTTTAGTACACAAAGTAAGGAAAAATTAAAAAATCTGTAAATAATAAAAAAAAGACTAAAAAAAACGAAAAAAAAAAAACATTGAAAACAGGAATATAGTTTGATTTATTGGAAATTTCCGGAAATTTAAATTTTGGCTTTCCTTTTATACTAAAAAGTTCTTTTATGTTAAATATCAAGTATCTAGGGCTGCGAGTAATATCTCAGATGGATAGCACCTATTCTGGAAGCAATTGAGAGTAATTTTGACACTCCCCCTCCCATAACTTAGTGCTTGGATAGGAACCTGAAATCTCTTTTTATCTACAGTACTTTGCAAACGAAACTAAAGCTTCAAATTTTTGATTCCTGTAAATAATAGGGACAGAGTGTGGGCTTAGCGAAAATCAGTGGATGATCTCCAAAAAGAGCCCAAAATCAAGAAAAGAAGGATTACTTACAAAAAAAAGTGAAATCTCATCAAAAAGTCACCTGTAAAAAATGCAGCCAAGTCTCGTAACTCATTTACCGTAAAAAGTACTGAGATCGTATAAAGCCAAGTTTAACTGTCTTATTAACTGTGAAATTTTCATTCACAAATCATTCCTAGTCTCTACATCTTTAGTTAATTATTATTTTGTGACTTGGCAATTACGCAGCACAGGGAAGTTATTACACCTTACTATGTTATGGGATGGGATAATTTAATTAAGGCAAATTATATACGCACAGGGAAGTTATTACACTTTAATATGTTATAGTATTATTTGATTAAGACTAACTATATACATCACATTCTCGTGCTACGTAATTGCCAAGTCACAAAATAATAATTAACTAAAGATGTAGAGACTAGGAGTGATTTGTGAATGAAAATTTCAGAGTTAATAAGATAGTTAAACTTGGCTTAATACGATCTCAGTACTTTTTACGGTAAATGAGTTACGAAACTTGGCTGCATTTTTTACAGGTGACTTTTTGATGAGATTAAACATTAACCCCCACATGATTATTTGTTCTGCAGTTAAAAATTCAGCTTCAAAATGTATAGTCTGGAAGTTTAGCTCTTTTTAGCTAAAAATGTCACTGCCAGAGGCAAAAGTACTTTATCAACAGACTAACACAATCAATAACAGTTGAAAAATTCATTTACACCTATTTTGACAGAAAATATAAAATATATCAAACAACAACATTTTGAAAATAACTATAAAATAAATAAAAACATCAAAAATGATATTTCGAAAATAAATATGGGATATATATCATGATATATAACCAGGGTTTTGCAAATTTGATAAAATCTGGTAGGCAGCAAAAAATTCTAGTCGCCTTTGAAAATATTTACACACACACACCCCTTGCCATCTTTAGATTTTCAGAAAGCACATAAGTTGTTTTATGAATTAATTGAGAAAAAATAATAACAAGCATAGTTTAGAATTATTTGTTACATAGTTTAGAATAGTACACAATTTAAAAAGATAATATAAATTAAGTTTTGTATAGAAAATTATCAAAATTATACATCTGAAAAAAAAAATAAAAAAAATAAAAATAAATAAAGCAAAGGCTGAATTAACAGGCATGTTTGCGAAATACTTTCACCAAATGATATTTCGAAAATAAATATGGGATATATATCATGATATATAACCAGGGTTTTGCAAATTTGATAAAATCTGGTAGGCAGCAAAAAATTCTAGTCGCCTTTGAAAATATTTACACACACACACCCCTTGCCATCTTTAGATTTTCAGAAAGCACATAAGTTGTTTTATGAATTAATTGAGAAAAAATAATAACAAGCATAGTTTAGAATTATTTGTTACATAGTTTAGAATAGTACACAATTTAAAAAGATAATATAAATTAAGTTTTGTATAGAAAATTATCAAAATTATACATCTGAAAAAAAAAATAAAAAAAATAAAAATAAATAAAGCAAAGGCTGAATTAACAGGCATGTTTGCGAAATACTTATTGCTGAATGCTTCAAATGTCAGGCTAGTTGAGTGCTACAAAAAAAATCTATATCTGATGACATGCATTTTTTTTTTTGTGTTGTATCCAATTTTAGGTACCACAAAGGCAGGATTAACACTATTTCTTACTGTTTTATTGAAACCTGCCTCTCACCCTCACATTCTAATTACATGTCATGCTAGCTAAGCTGGCTAGAGTGGAAAATAATGTTTTCAGCACATGAGATGGAAAATGCCTTTTAAACTTGGTTCTTTCACTAAAAGTACGAAAGAAAAGGAATATCATGGCTTGCTGTGCACTATTAGGGATGGCGGAGAAAAAAAATACAGTTTGTGCTCATTTCTTAGTTATTTTTTTTTTTGCCAAAAAAACTATAGTTATTCTCAAAAAAACAAACAAAATATGTGCCAGATTAAATAATTTCGTTGCCAGATAAAGAAAACCTGGTCACCAATGGTGACTGCATTTGTCAAACCCTGTATATAACCATTGATATATATCACTGAATCCAGGTTCTTTCCTATTGTTTGTGTGCATATTAACGTCAATCAAACCAAATGCTGTGTTGACTCATGATTTTTTAATTCAGGAATGTATTTCCGAAGTGGCAAGCCATAAGCCTAATCTTTATTAATAATCCCATACACTGAAATTTAGGGAGGAAAGGACTGATGATTGTGGTGAGCATTGTATAACAATGCCTCGATCAATCTAAACTGAGATTTCAGCAGTAAGATAAGAAGTATATCCACAAACTTATGATACAATACTAGTCATTTGTCATAGAATTTGTACTTCACAATTAACATTTCACTAATTATTCAGTTACTAAATGGCTTAACTAATTTATGTCCATCTTGTATAATATATATTATAATACTAATAATTGAATTTATTAAAAATCAAAAAGTTATGAACTTAAGGCTATAGAACAATCAAACAGAAAATCATAATTATACTAATAAACATTCATGAAATAAATTAGTTCATAAAATGAACATTAAGGCTTTAATTTTATAAATCAAATTGCTTTGAAAAATAATTTTTAAAACTAAATTTTAATTTGCACTGACTTATTTACATTAATGTAGATAAAGTATTAGAATTCTAAATATGAAGAAAATAGCAAATTTTCTCAGAAATTACAAAGCTTTCATTAAAACTTTCAACAGTAATATTAGAGGATTGTTTCTATGTTCCCGTGTAATGTCTCTATACTCAAAACAATAAAAAGGAAATATATCATTTAAATATGAAAATTTATTTTACAAAATGTATAGAAAAACAGAGATGCAAAATAAATATACAATGACGTACAAATATTTACAATCACATCATATTCTTCTTTTCTGTGTACTGATGTAAAGCACTGAAAAAAAATATAAATAAATAAATAATATTGGAAGGAACTTGACAGTATATAAAAGCAAAAGAAAGAATCCATATTAGTATTTTAAAGAGTAGTCATCTAAAGGCATAAAAAGCTAATACAACTCCATCTGTCTTTATTAAATACTAGCTGACCCGCCCGGCGTTGCCAGAGTCCTTGTAATAAACTTAAATCTCTTAAAAAATGGAACTCTAGCCACGGTCTACGATGGCTTTGGAACCGTATACCCGGCATGCTCGTACGCTCTAGAAAATCTTTTATTTCCCCCTACCACCGCCAGGGGAGCATTCTGTTCTAAACAAACCTCTTTCCGAACGAACTTCTGAGACAGGTCCCCGCTTTCTACGTTACTGTGTAGTAGGCGCACTACAAAATTGAGCTGGTTTCGAGAAGAGTGGAATATTATTAGCCCAGTTATTGCAATAAGGCACAGTTAGAGAAAATAACCTTGAGTGAGGTGCCGAGAGGAGGGGATGTTCGAGTGTCCTTCAGAAAATCACTAATAAGGAGGCCCACTATGCATGCATAAAAATTCATTCGTTTTGTTAAGCTAGGAACTTAATTACAAAGTTGGCTTAAACTCTTATTTGTAAATAGTGGTAACCGCTACTCATAAATTTAGTTTAATGTTATAAAGAGTGACAATTAAGTTAATTATAATGTTTGGAATCACTTGTGTTGAAATCGGAAAGATAGTTGCTGAGATATGGAAACGGAGCATAGTTAGAGAAAAAAAAACCTTGAAGGGAGGACGGGGGGGAGGGGTTGTTCAAGTGTCCTTCAGCAAATGACTAATTAGGAGGACCACTATGCATCGTTCAAAATTTGTTCGTTTGCTTAAGCTAGGAACTTAATTACAAATTTGGCTTAAACTATTATTCGGAAATAGTGGTAACCGCTACTCATAAATTTAGTTTAATGTTATAAAGAGATACTATTAAGTTAATTATAATGTTTGGAACCACTTGCGTTGAAATCGGAAAAATAGTTGCTGAGATATGGAAACGGAGCATAATTAGAGAAACCTTGAAGGAGGTCCCGGGGGGGGGGGGGGGGGGGGTTGTTCAAGTGTCCTTCAGCATATGACTAATTAGGAGGACCAATATGCATCTTTAAAGATTGATTCATTTGGTTAAGCTAGGAACTTAATTTGAAATTTGGCTTAGACTATTATTCGGAAATTATTCGGAATTATTATTATTCGGAATGTTATAAAGAGTGACAATTAAGTTAATTATAATGTTTGGAATCACTTGCGTCGAAATCGGAAAAAAAGTTGCTGAGATATGGAAACGGAGCATAGTTAGAGAAAAAATCTTGAAGGGAGGGGGGGGGGGGGTTTGGAGGAGGTGTTCAAGTGCCCTTCAGCAAATGACTAATTAGGAGGACCAATATGCATCTTTCAAAATTCGTTCGTTCCCTTAAGCTTTGAACTTAATTACAAATTTGGCTTAAACTATTATTCATAAATAGTGGTAACCGCTACTCATAAATTTAGTTTAATGTTATAAAGGGTGACTATTAAATTAATTATAATGTTTGAAATCACTTATGTTGAAATCGGAAAGAATTACAGTTTCGGAGAGAAATACAGTTTTATTCTGCAAAATTCTGCATGTTTTCTTTTAAAGTAACATTCTATACTAGAAAAGAAAAATAAGACTTATTTTTCCCCTTGTATTCATTCTGATCAAAATAACATTAAAATTACTTGAAATGGAATATGTAATATTTTAAGGAAAAAGTTATTTTTATTTTTTCTATATGAGAATAAATAAAATTGTCAGTTTCAGAAAGAATGAGCCCGAGCCCGCCCGGGTCCGAAGGCTGACATAAAAATCGAGCCTGAGCCCGTGTCGGGCCCGGGCTTTCGGCTGAGCCCGTCTCTTTTCTAATGCTCACCAGTTGGATTATTTTTCTTCAAGATATACTGTTTAATCATGTGAAATATAGGTGAAACTGGGAAATTTAGCATGATTAAACAGTATCTCTTGAAGAAAAATAATCCAACTGGTGAGCATGTGGCAAAAAAATCGAAATATTGAAGATACTGAAATGTCCTTAAAATCTGCTTGTATCCGGTGGAAGAAATGGAATAAATTACTTGAAATGCACGTGGAATCAAAGCTGATGAATATATTTTGCAGAATAAAACTGTATTTCTTGAAAAAATAATCCAACTAAAGAGTAAGCACATGAGAAAAAGCCGAAATATTGAAAATACAGTTAAGTCATTGAAATCTGTTTGCATCTGGTAGGAAAAAGAATTAACCAGTTCTCTAATTAGATGTAATGAATGTAAAGATGCATATTTCCATGAAAAATGGTGTATTTCACTTGGCGATCGATAACAAATTTTTTAATCGGCACTTGGCGAGTGGCGATCGATGGCTGATTTTTTAATCGCCATGTGGCGAGTGGTGACCACTAATTGTCACCTATAATGTGAAATACACTCATACTCATAAAATAGGTATAAAACTCTTATAGAAAAATATGTTTATACACAACAATTATAATTTATCTAGATGTCAAGAAAGTTTCAAACATAATAGTGACCACTAACTTTAAAAAGTGACCACTAATGAATGAGTCTACAGGCCACTGACTACTACCTACATTTCCCAGTTTTCACCTATAGCCTCAAAAATGAAGATTGTATTGAAAGGGAGTAAGGTAGTAACAATTTAGAGAACAAAAACTTCAAAGGAACCAGAGGGACTGATCTTTTCTGAAATTTTTTTTATCATTCATGTAGTAGCTGGAAGTACTAAGAAGTTGTTAGAAAAACAAGCTAGTGAATCGGGCAATTTTTAAGGGAATTATAGTAGGGGGCCCAAAAGAGGTCAGCTGATAGTTTTGAACAGGGCCCTAAGATGAAGGGTCCTAAATGGAAAGTAGAAATGGGGAAATAACTAAATGGAGAAAAGGCTCCAAAAACTAAGAAAATCGGATTAAAAGGGGGCAAGTTATTGACAGTTTAGGAAACAAAAACTTCAACGAGCCCTGTACCGGGCCCCTGGTGGCCAGGGTCTCAAATGGAACGTAGAAATAGGGGTAAAGCTAAACGGAAAAAGGACCCCAAAAATGAAGAGGATTGGGCAAATTATTAGCAATTTAGGATAAAAATCTTAAAGGGGTTCCAGGGGACCGGTTCACAAAAAATTAAAAATCCGAGCCTTAGGTGCATCAGGATCTGCCTTGGACTATCCGCTAGCCATCACATGCAGACAGACACACACACAACTTTTTTTTATTAGTATAGATTAATAGAGATGAGAATGTTTGTAAAAAAGCCTAAAATTTTTTGGAGGAAAAGTTTTTTTTTTTTTTTTTTTTTTATCCTTTTCTGAAGGGGTTTATTTCCATTTGGAAAAATTAAAAATTCATTTACAAAATAACATATTCAAAATTTTATAATAGCTAGATTCTGGTGCTTTTCTTTCTAATTATGTTTCTCTCTCTCTTTTCTTTAAGTTCAATGTCCCACATGCAAATATTTACTTAATTTAAATTTATAAATTCTAAATATTAATTGGTCTGATTTCTCTCATTAAATTAATTTTAATAATTTAAATTCAATGTCCAAAACATCCACAATCTTTATTTTTCTTTAATTTAAATATTTTAGTTCTAGATTTCTAACATTCTAAAATGGATTAATATTTTAAAAGAATAAAATAAATATTTAATCAATTCAGAGAATTTCCATTTAAAATTCCTTTTAAATCTAATATTTACAACGATCTTTTACTCCATTTCAAAATAGAAATTAAATAATATAGTTTAGTTTAAAATAAATAATTAAATATAAAAATCATAATTTAACAATTAATTATATCATTTTGCTATCATTATTCAAAGTTTTATTACTCGTTTTATCCAAATTTAAACCTTTTTAAAACAACAAACAAATCATTTATTTTTCGGCTTTAAAATCGGCTGCTAAAAGAAAATGGAGTCTGAAGCATTTTCTAATTTTTGTTTCGCTCCCAAACTAACTACAAGCTTTCTTTACCAATATTGCTCCATCTTCTTTAAAAGTTCATTGAACCTCGCAGGGACGCTAACCTCCCCCGCATATTCCCTCATTGCGATGCCACGCGCGCTTCTCTGATTGGCTGAAAGTTAAAAAAGTTAAGCCGCGAAAGCGTCGCTTAAGAATATGAGAATTTTTCGGGGATTCGAGCTGCAAATCTAAGAGAGAGAAGACGTAATATTCGTAGCTGCGAAAAAATACGGAGTCAGTTGTTGAGCTGTGCATATAATCCAGCCTGCAACTCGACTCCGTAATATTATGATAAATTTCTAAGTTAATCGAAAATGTTATTAATTTGTGCTTACGGAAAATCTAAAAAAAAGCAGAGATTTAAAACAGAGAACCTGAAATGTCAAAAGATAAAGCAATACGTTTGTGCTATTCTCTCGTCGTATCATCAAATTCCAGTTTTCAGACGTTTCTCATTGCAATCCTCATACGGATCTGCCGATGGAAGGTCTTTACCTATTGTATGTTAATAGCAATCAAAATTGCTTCACCTAAGAATAACTAATATTTATTGAACAAGAAATCGTTACACGAAAATATTTTTAAAAGGAGGTTTTCTCTACAACGGTAAAAGTGAATATAATTATCTGTTTCTATTTCACATTAACTTTCACAAATACAATTACTCTAAACACGAAGTTCTGAAGTAACCTTAATCTTATCGTGACTATGCATGTACCAGGCTATCTATCCTGAGAGCTGCAAGTTTTGAGAAAGACAGTTACATTTACGTATCTTTCTTAACCCTTAACCGGAAACGTACCGTCTGTGAGACGGTTGCGTCTACATATCTACCCTTTATGCAAAAATGAACGTGTCCTCAACCTTATCACGCCATCTAATCCTTACACTATTGGTCCTCTCCACCCCCACCCATTTGCAACACCTGCACTTTTTTAGTTGTTGAAAGAAAAAATATTTTCTTTACGACGCAGTCTGTCAGACGGCATGTTTCCGTTTATGTAATTTTTTTCTTTCTGATATCAAGATGGCGGGGCCGTCAATGGGCGTACTCTATGATGATAAAGACTTTGAAGAGACTATTTTGCGATGGTTTGATGAAGTACGAAGTGACATAAGCGATGTTGAAAGTATTTCAGATGATGAATATATAAATTCTGAACACGAAAGGGATTCCACATCGTCAGAAAATTCTAATGAAAGCGAAAATGAAGATATAAGAAATGATGAAAAAGTAGCAAACGCAGATACGAAATAGATACATAAAAAAATCGGTACCGATGGTCTGTTTCAGAAGTTCGCTCCTAGTCAAGAACAAGAAAACACAATATTATAAAAGTGCCAGTTTTAAGAGGGAAAGCTAGTGATCTCAGATAAAAGGCAGATCTATTCTCTTCCTGGCAGTTGTTATGTACAAATGATATGTTGCTGCATATAGTGAAATGGACAAACCGTAAAATAATTCAAATGCGAATGAAATATGATACTCTGGCCAGTAATATGAAAGAGAGTAATATGGAGAGACGACTAGAAAATCCCCAGCTACCCCGGGAATTGCGCTTTATAATAGCTCGCATTCTGCAAAAACCTGTTGAAAATGTGCCCCAGGTAGATGATGACTTAATACTTTTCAAACGCAAAGCATGTTTTTGTGTCATAGAACCAACCATAGAATGACAAAATATCTGTGTGTACAGTGCCGGAAGCCTGTATGCATGCAATGCTCCAAACCTAAATGCAATGATTGCATAAAAAACGCGGATATTTAAAACATGCTGCAATACTTACTATTAAATGTTTTGTTAATTTTACTGTATAATATTTTTTTTAATTCATATTCTACTAATATTTATAAAAATATTTGCATTTATTTCATTATTTTGTCGAAAATGTAAATATTTGAATAATAGTGTGTAATTTTGAAATATTTCCTGTCCCCGACATTCAAAACTTATTTTTATGCTGTTATATTAAAAATGTGTTCCTGTTATTGCATTACTATTAAAGAATAAACGTTAAAGTTCACTATTTGTTAAATTATTAAGAGTTGTTTTCTTTTTAAATTTTTATAGCAATTTTTAAAATTTAGCAGTCTCACAGACGGCACGTTTCTGTTTGTGTTCTGAATTTTCACGTTTCCGGTTAAGGGTTAATAATGATTATTAATATATTTCTATATGAACAATATGGAATTATTCCGTTTCTGTCATCGGAATTGTAAACAATGAATTTACAGAAATATCCTAATTGTGGTCTACAATAATTGCCAGTTAAAAATGCTATATAAGATATTTACTTTTATACTTATTCTAAGAATTACACATCTCTCTCTGTTTTAGTTATATATATATTGAAAGGTCAGTGCTGCACCGTAATATTAATACTTTTATTTCTCATACAATAAATAATTTCATTTGTTTAAAATGTCTCATTGTACGTGATTTCAAACACTTTGTTACTTTATTCTTATCATCTTCAATTTTCCTTTTTCCAGGTAAGAAAATTTTATTGTTAATTATTCCATCATATTTTTTTATTATGTTTTCAAACATTTGTAATTCTAGGAAATTTTACATCTCTTAAATACTTTTCATTTAGATTAGGGGTGCACAACCTTTTTAAGCGAAGGGCCACTTACAAAAATGACTGGTTGTCGAGGGCCACCATCAGTAGAATTTTGTTTACAGGAGGTGTGACGGGGGGAGGTGGGGGGGGGGGGGGTGGGGGGGGTAGCCCCCTAGGTTCTTTCCTTCCCAGTCAACGTATTCAGTTCTGTTGGCAAGGATATATCAACAGTTTACGTTTGTATTTATACAAGAGATATAGCTAAGATTATTTTCAAAGAGTGAAAATACTCCTTGACTTTATTTGAGGGAGTAAATTTAACTTTAAAGATTGCCAATGTCGAAAAAAAATTCTGCTTTCAAGAATGAAGGTGGAGAGGAGGAGAAACATATATTAAATTGTGCTTCTTAACATATTCAGTCATAAAATGTAGATATCAAGTAGGGGTGCACAACCTTTATAAGAGGAGGGCCAGTCACAAAAATGACTGGATTGTCGCGAGCCAACATCCGTAGGGTGAACAAAATTTTGTTTTGGGGAAGGAGGGAGAGAATCGGCCTAAATGTTCATAAAATTGCTAATTTTATAAAAGGAGAGTTAGCTCCCTATACTCAACCACCTCCTTAGTCAGTATAACCCATTTCAGTTGGCAAGGATAGAAAAATCTTGCATTTATTTTCCACGTGTGATTGACAATATTCAGTTTTTTTCCTAGTGATTGACAAAATTCACGATTTTTACGCGCCCGTTCGGCGAAATTTACGATTTATACGCACCTGATCGGCAAAATTCGCGATTTTTACGTGCCCGATCGGCGAAATTTACGATTTATACGCACCTGATCGGCAAAATTCGCGATTTATACGCACCTTATCGGCAAAATTCACGATTTTTACGAGCCCGATCGGCAAAATTTACGATTTTTACGTGCCCGATCGGCAAAATTCGCGATTTTTATGCATACGATCGGCGAAATTTACGATTTATACGAACCTGAGCGGCAAAATTCGCGATTTATACGCACCATATCGGCAAAATTCACGATTTTTACGATCCCGATCGGCAAAATTTACGATTTTTACGCGCCCGATCGGTAAAATTCGCGATTTATACGCACCCTATCGGCAAAATTCGCGATTTATACGCACCCTATCGGCAAAATTCACGATTTTTACGAGCCCGATCGGCAAAATTTACTATTTTTACGCTCCCGATCGGCAAAATTTGCGATTTTTATGCACCCGATCGGCAAAATTCGCGATTTTTACACGCCCGATCGGCAAAATTCGTCGTTTTTTCACGCCCGATCGGCAAAATTCGCGATTTTTACGTGCCCGATCGGCGAAATTTACGATTTATACGCAGCTGATCGGCAAAATTCGCGATTTATACGCACCTTATCGGCAAAATTCACGATTTTTACGAGCCCGATCGGCAAAATTTACGATTTTTACGTGCCCGATCGGCAAAATTCGCGATTTTTATGCATACGATCGGCGAAATTTACGATTTATACAAACCTGATCGGCAAAATTCGCGATTTATACGCACCATATCGGCAAAATTCACGATTTTTACGATCCCGATCGGCAAAATTTACGATTTTTACGCGCCCGATCGGCAAAATTCGCGATTTATACGCACCCTATCGGCAAAATTCGCGATTTATACACAACCTATCGGCAAAATTCACGATTTTTACGAGCCCGATCGGCAAACTTTACTATTTTTACGCTCCCGATCGGCAAAATTTGCGATTTTTATGCACCCGATCGGCAAAATTCGCGATTTTTACGCAAACGATCAGTGAAATTTACAATTTACACGCACGCGATCGGCAAAAGTAACGATTTATTCGCACCCGATCGGCAAAATTCGCGATTTTTACGGGCCTGATCGACAAAATTCATGCTTTTTACGCGCCCGATCGACAAAATTCGTGATTTTTACGCAGACGATCGGCGAAATTTACAATTTACACGCACCCGATCGGCAAAAGTAACGATTTATACGCACCCGATCGGCAAAATTCGCGATTTTTACGGGCCCGATCGACAAAATTCATGATTTTTACGCGCCCGATCGACAAAATTCGCGAGTTTTACGCATACGATCGGCGAAATTCGCGATTTATACGCACCCTACCGGCGAAATTTACGATTTATACGCACCCGATCGGCAAAATTTGTGATTTTTACACACCCGATGGTTGAAATTCGCGATTTTTTGCGTCCGATCGGCGAAATTGATCCACGGGCCACCAGTAATCCGATCGCGGGCCACTTTTGGCCCGCGGGCCACAGGTTGTGCACCCTTAATTTAGATCAATATTAATAAATTTTAAGCATTAAAGTTTTCAACTGCAACGCAATGTCTACTTTTTCTAATTAACCACTATACGATTAAATAAAATATCTTCAACGGCAATTTAACCCCTAAATTCAATATTTTTTTTATATAAAAATAATTATTTATTTTTATATTTTTTGGTGTAACAATAGGTGTTAAAATCCAAATGTTTAAGTGGAAGGGAAACCTACTATATTTGTAAATAGAGGAAATCACAAATAGTTGGTAGGGAGAGAAAATAGCAATATTATTTATTTACTTCTACCTTTTGCACAACATTCATGGTAGAAATATATATATGCTATTGGATTCAGTAAAAAGTAATGTCGTATTTTTTCGACAGATGGCATTATTGTCTCTGGTAATACTAGTCCAATCAAGCCATACTAGAGCACATTTGAAAGGTGGCATTTCACAGTCATTTTACGAAAGAAAATTTCAAGTTGGTTGTGTATTCATTGCTTTACATTGTAAAGAATTGGGCCTCCTCATCCAGGTGCGCGATGTGTCATTCTAGCATTTCCTGTGAGTACACTTAACTGCATACCTTCCCTCGCTATTTTTGCCTTGAAGACTAGCAGACGCCGAATTCTATTGTACTGTGAGCGGAAAGTTCGGACAGTGATGTAGTGGTAAGGCGTTACCCAAAGAGGGATCTTATGCTTTGATCCTTGCCGAGTTCGTGGGAAAGAGTTCATCTGCGAGAGAAGCGATCTCTGCACACGATTTTTAGGTTTGCGCCCGAAACTTTGCCCTTTGTCTTAGAACGTCCAATGACGGACTTAGTGAAAATGAAACAGAGGGATCTCAAGGCTGCTAAGAGGCTGGAGAGTTTCGAGGGGCCCGCCTCGACAAAGCCCCCGCCCCCAGAAGAAGTTCTCCTGCGAGAATGAAAAAGTGAGAGAGGACAGTTTTTTGAATAGATCTGAAAGAGAGTGGTGACTCTCTGGAAATAGTGAGGTCTGACCTCTATTTAATTGATACGGCAGGTATCAGGTGAAAATCCCAGCGAAATGAAAAAGCACGACAAGTGCGATAGTGAGAGTTCTTTAACTCTGAAGCATCGTGATTTAGTATATTTTTCCGAAGAGAAGGAACGGACGAGCCCTGTTCCGAATGAACTTTCTTTAGAAGTTACGACAGACAGTAATTTCCTGAGACTTTTGATTGATCGAGCTGCACTCAGAGTCAAGAGAACATTAATTTATTAGCGATTGACTCACGGAAAATAATTAAATGCTGTATTGACGTCTTGTATATATTTTTCATTAGAATTAACATTGTTATACAATAAAATTCTATTTTCTAATTTATGCGAGAAATTCTCTGTGCCAACGATCCGATCTCGCTACCACTCACCATCTTTTATCGGGTCGGTATAGAGGAGTTACTACAACTGGTGGCTTGCGGTGATGGATTAATTAGCAAAAATTAATGACATTCTCTAAAGACAAAGAGTGGACTCTGAAATTTAAATCATCAAAGTGCTCCAAGAAAGAGTCTCCTTGTGACTTGTGACCTGAGTCTCCTTAGACGCCCCTGTGGATCAACACAGCATCAGAAAGAGAAATCTACCAAGAATTCTGGAGAGTGTTCCCCCATCAGAAAGAGAAATCTACCAAGAATTCTGGAGAGTGTTCCCCCATCCGGAAGAGTCCCCATCCGAAAAGTGTGACAGAGAACCCCGTCTGTGCTCCTGAGAATCTCTGAAGTCTGTGCTTCTGACGCCCTGAAAGACTCTTAGTAATGGAGGTAAGCTCTTTTTATACTCAGAGTGGCTTTAATTGTTATTAGTGTTTGTATAGGTGTTGTAGGCTTCAAAAAAAAAAAAAAAGTTGTATGTTTATTTTTGTGAGAGTAAATATTTTGAGAAATTTTTCCGGTAGAAAAAAAAAAGTATGATGAGATATTGCCTATATAACTGTAACTTATTTAATAGACAAATTTTGTAGTTAAAATTAAATTATTGTTGAATTAATTTAATGCAAACTGAGAGTTGTGCAGTGTTACAAAATTTTAGCTGAATCTATAAATGAGAGTTCATTGAAAAAAAAAAAAAATTATCGAACGCATTTCATATTTTAAGATAACAGAGCTGATTTTATATGTTTTTTGTGAATTATTCTAAATCTTTTAAGAGTGGATGCAGAGATTAAGACCACCATTGATTAAAAGAGAAAGGAATTGAATAAGACTTTTGCAAATTAAAATATTTTTACTGTGCTTTTTGAAATTGAAATTGTTGTTTTGTGTAAAATTGATCCCATATGTATTTTATAACCAAATACCAAGGTGAATGTGGACGATAGGATAGGGTTGCTTATTTTTATATGTTGCATATTTCCTATATGTTATTGTTAAGCGTACCTTTTTTTTATGAGTGTATATTTTGGTAATACAGTCAACTTCCTCTAATCCGCAAAGCTTGGGACCATAGGTTGTGCAGATTATAGAATTTTGCGGATTATAGGTCATTGCTTTGTTTACATTTTGTTCTCCTGTAATTTTACAGTAAATTAATTATTAATGCATAAATTATTTGGTAAAAAAGAAAGATATTGTAAAACATTGGATTATTTAATTAAAAATCTCATTATGTTTAAGGAAAAATGTTTTTAAATTTTATTTTACAATTTCTTTTGTTTATTTTTACAATTTTCAAACATAGTAATAATTGTCATTGTTTGAGAACTTTTGGTCTAGTATTTTTTCTGGGAGTTCTTGGAATATAGTCATTATTTCTTGTTCTGAGACAACTCTTTTCTGAAGAAAATACAGATATTTATAACCCATATCCAAGACCTGCTCAAGAGTTACTTTTTCACCTTCATCATCATACTCTGTGTCAGAATTATCCTATTTTCAGTAGAGTTTAACACAGTAGTACTCATAATGTCATTTGTGAAACTCTTTTTATTGCAGCTTCATATTGGGAGGATATCCATCCAATTATATTTTCTCCATTTAAGAAATCTTGCACAACAGTTAGTGAATTTTTTAGTTTTAGTTTTGTGTTAGTGAATTTTTCTGCAGATTTCTGTTTAGCACTGACCAAACTGAAGCCAACTAAGTCAACATCATTACCATTACTGTCTAGAACTAAAGATGCTGGCCACAAATTTTGCTTTGCACCTACTAAAGTGTTTTTGTATACAGAGACTCATGCATCAACCAAGAGAAATATACAGCCCTTAATTGTAAATTGCATTCTATACTCCCCCATATTACCCGATAAATCAGAGGTTATAATTTTGTGCATAAATTCCATTTTGTATTGTCATTTCATGCTACAAATAATTCCCTGATCCATTGGCTGAATAAGAGAATTTGTATTCGAGGGTAAAAGTAATGTAGATACGTCGTCTTTTTGTAATAATTTTGAATGTCTATGTCTAGCACAACTGTCTAAGAGCAATAATATTTTACAGTTTACAGGTAAACAGATCTTTGTACTACAATGCATATAGGTTTCATTTATAAAATGATTTTCAAACCATTCTGTGAAAATTTGCTGGGTGAAACCACGTTTTTTTACTGTTGTTACAACATGTAATAAGCAAGAAGAAAGTCTCGTGATTTTTTACTTTTATTTTTCAATGTGAAAAATAAAGTTTTACTTCATTGAAATAAAAAAAAATTATGGTGGGAGGGGACTGTCTACTGATAATCAATCAAATTGCTGCCATTCCGGAATTTCTCTCGCACAGTTAATGGTAACAAAATTTTCATTGTTTACATCTGAAACAGTGTGCGGATTATAGGCGTTTGCGGATTATAGGGTTGCGGATTAGAGGGAGTTGACTGTATTTTGAAGCACTTGGTAGGAATAGCATTAAATCTTATTGTATTGCTTTATATTTGTGGGAAAGATAATTTCTAATTTTAAACTTTAAAAAATGTCGGAGCTTAAATATTTTAGGAAAGCTGATTTGCAAACGTTAGCTTACGAATTTGATGTCATTTTAGAAGAGAATGATACAGTACCGAAAATTATAAAAAAGATAGAGTCGTCAGAGGGATTTGATAAAGAGCTAGCCTTAGCGCAAATTAAACTGTTAGAAAAGATAGAGAAAATAAATTATTGACAGAGAAGGAAGAGAACGATAGACTTCAAAAAGAGAAAGAGCGCGAACATGAGTTAGCTATGTTAAAAGCGACACAAGAGTCAGATGACCGGAGTACCGCATCCAGTAGCATCTCAGTTAGAACGAATCATTTACCCCTAAAAACAATTAAGCATCGCTTTGATGAAAAGAATTTGGATATTTCGTTGTTTTTGAATTTATTTGAGAGACAGGCAAAAAAATGTAATCTAAATTCGGATGAGTTGGTGACGAACTTACTATCATTATTACCTGTGGGAATGGCCGAGTTAATTTTGAGAGAACCCGAAGACAAAATTGATGATTTTCAATATGTGAAAGAAAAACTGTTAGAATGCTATCGTTTGAATGCAGAGACATACCGACAAAAATTTAGTCAACATCCACGAAATCCTAATTCAGTTTGGAAGGATCTGATATTCGAGCTTAATAGTTTTTTAGAAGGTTGGCTGTCATGCTTACACGTTTCGGATTTTGAAGGATTGAAAAATTTGCTTGTCACGGACCAGATCAAACGGAGGGCGTCTCCAGAAATGCGCGAACATTTTATAGATAACTGGGCGGAGATTAAAGATCCCGAAGAGTTAGTGAGGCTTTTAGATGCGTACGAGGCAATCAAGCGCCCGTCTAAAAAAACTTGGAATCCGAAACTCCCTTTAGAGAAGAAATTTGAAAGACCCAGGACTTTTGAAAATGGGCGAAACGGTAACAGAAATCTGGAGACTAACTTTAACTGGAGGGATCGAAATGATAATAAAGAAAGGGAAAAGGCGTTCGAAAAAAGGCGAGAAGTCAAGTGTTACGCGTGTTTGCAAAGTGGTCACTACAAATTAAATTGTCCGGAAATTAAAAAGAAAGAGGCTGCGCGGGTCAGTCACTTAAATAGTAAGCCGACACTTGGAGAAGCCTTCTCCCCTTATTTGAGTAAAGTATTAGTGAATGGAATTCAGGCAACTGCCTTGAGGGATTCAGGAAGTGATATTGATTTGGTTGCATACGATTTAGTCAGTCAAGATAAATTGAATGGAGATCACGTTTGGATTAAGACTCCGCTGGACAGTAAATTTATACTGTTTACCCATAGCAGAGGTCACTTTAGAAATTGAAGGCGTGGGGGTTATTGAAACGAAAGCGGGAGTAAATAATAGAGGTTCAGATATGAATTATTATTTGTTGGGTAATCAATCTCAAAAGTTATTAGAGCAGGCGAACATGAAACCCGAGTTAGTAAATGCAGTTCTGACGCACGCTCAAAAGAAAAAAATTGACCATACTCCAAAGTTGGAAGATAAGCGGATTATGCTTTCCGATAAGGAAGGGGAGAATGTTCACCGACGCGATGAAGCGGAAACTTTGAATTCGGTGAAAGAGAAAGAAGAAGCAGAAGCAAATTTTCGCAAATACGGTGAAACGGAAACGTTGAATTCTAAAGAAAAGGGTGAGGAGATAGACAACCCCATCGAGTTGGATAGTTTAGACAGAGGTTTGCTGCCATTATTGATCGAAGACGGATTTACGAATCTGGCTAAGATAGGGAGAGAGGATTTTAAAATGGAACAAGACAGCGATCCATCACTCAAAGGGATTAGTAAAAAAACGGAAGGTGAAGAATCGCATTGTAATGCAGGAGATTCTTTGATAGTGGCAAAAGCCAGAGACAATCGCGTGAGTGTGGGGAAGCAGGTGCTTGTCCCATTGCCTTATCAGGTAGATATTTTTGGCGCGTGCCTAGAAAAAGTGCCATTACACTTAGGGAAAGGGAAAGTTAAAGGAAATGTGTCAAAATACTTGGACCTTGGGAAAAGATTGATAAACGATTTAACTACCGCATTTCTAAAAAGGTTCGGTGTTAAGTTGAGAAATCCGAGAGTGTGTCGCACAATAAGCGATAGTATTGCATGTTGGCATCGAAAAGTTAGAAAGCTTTTGAAAGCGTTAGTATTTGGAGAATGGATAAGAGAAACGGAGGAAAATAAATTCGTGAAGGGATGTGTGTTTAATCTCACGAACAGGTTAAAAAGAGGTCGAGTTTTAGCCGTTGAAAATGTGTCAGAAAAACGAGAAAAGAGGAAATTTTGGTTTGACAGAAAGGCGGTAAAACGGAAGCTTAATGTGAAAGATGAGGTTTTAGTTTTAACTACCAGAAAGCCAAATAAAATGTCAGATAGTTGGATAGGGCAAGGAAGAAAGGAGTCAATAATTACGGAAACAATTGATATTGTGAATGTACCTGGGAGGCGACAGAAATCCCAGATTTCTCACTTGAGTTTAGTAAAGCCTTACAGAAAACGGGTGGAGTTAGCAGATATCTTAATGCGGGAAATAAACGCACTTGAGGAATTCTGTTTACCGTATCTAGATGATATGGCGTTTTTTTCAGACAGTTGGGAGGACAATATGCGTCATCTAGAAATAGTATTAAAAAGGGTTAATGACGCGAAACTAAAAATCAAATTGGCGAAATGCAAGTTCGCTCAGAAAACCGTAAAATATCTTGGGTATATTGTAGGTGAGGGTAGACGGAGGCCAGCTGAGGCGAAAGTAAGGGCAATTAAGGAATTACCGGTTCCGAAATCGAAAACTGAAATTCGTAGATGTTTGGGAATGGCTGGATATTATTCCCGGTACATAAAAGATTATGCAGTGATTGTAGAACCATTAACGAGGGCGCTTAAAGGGAAAAATAAAAAAGAAAAGATTGCATGGAGCGACGAAATGGGAAAAGCCTTTGAGACTTTGAAAATGAAACTTACTGAAGAACCGGTGCTTTACGCTCCTAATTTTCAGAAAGAATTCATAGTACAAACTGATGCTAGTGACTTAGGTATTGGCGTGGTTTTGGCTCAAAGAGAGGGATCGGAAGAGCACCCCATAATATATTTAAGTCGAAAATTTACTGATAGTGAGAAAAGTTTCTGCGCCACTGAAAGAGAGTGTGCAGGGATTATTTTTGCAATAAAAAAGTTAAGGCATTATATTGATGGACAAAACTTTTCTATCGAAACCGATCACAATCCTTTGGTGTTTCTAAAAAGAAATTCTGGAAATAATCCCAGATTATTAAGGTGGTCCTTAGCTCTGCAACCTTATAATTATGCCATTTCTCATCGCGCAGGCAAAGACATTCCGCATGTTGATTGTCTGAGTCGAGTTTAAGGAGATTTCTTGATAAACTTTTGTATATAATTATTTTAAGATTTTTTATTTTTCATTTCACTGTGTTTTATTTCATTATATGTTCATGATTTCTTATCAGAGCGCGCAAAAAAAAAAAAAAAAAAGGAAGGTAGTATTATCTTATTCATGTATGTTTTATTTCTTGCCACTCTGATGTAATTTGAGCTTGCAATTCTTTATCCGACTCTTAGAGATTCTTAGTGTTTCACCCTTAAGAATCGTTTGAGGAGGGGGTGTTGTAAAGAATTGGGCCTCCTCATCCAGGTGCGCGATGTGTCATTCTAGCATTTCCTGTGAGTACACTTAACTGCATACCTTCCCTCGCTATTTTTGCCTTGAAGACTAGCAGACGCCGAATTCTATTGTACTGTGAGCGGAAAGTTCGGACAGTGATGAAGTGGTAAGGCGTTACCCAAAAAGGGGTCTTATGCTTTGATCCTTGCCGAGTTCGTGGGAAAGAGTTCATCTGCGAGAGAAGCGATCTCTGCACACAATTTTTAGGTTTGCGCCCGAAACTTTGCCCTTTGTCTTAGAACGTCCAATGACGGACTTAGTGAAAACGAAACAGAGGGATCTCAAGGCTGCTAAGAGGCTGGAGAGTTTCGAGGGGCCCGCCTCGACAAAGCCCCCGCCCCCAGAAGTTCTCCTGCGAGAATGAAAAAGTGAGAGAGGACAGTTTTTTGAATAGATCTGAACGAGAGTGGTGACTCTCTGGAAATAGTGAGGTCTGACCTCTATTTAATTGATACGGCAGGTATCAGGTGAAAATCCCAGCGAAGTGAAAAAGCACGACAAATGCGATAGTGAGAGTTCTTTAACTCTGCAGCATCGTGATTTAGTATATTTTTCCGAAGAGAAGGAACGGACGAGCCCTGTTCCGAATGAACTTTCTTTAGAAGTTACGACAGACAGTAATTTCCTGAGACTTTTGATTGATCGAGCTGCACTCAGAGTCAAGAGAACATTATTAGCGATTGACTCACGGAAAATAATTAAATGCTGTATTGACGTCTTGTATATATTTTTCATTAGAATTACCATTGTTATACAATAAAATTCTATTTTCTAATTTATGCGAGAAATTCTCTGTGCCAACGATCCGATCTCGCTACCACTCACCATCTTTTATCGGTATAGAGGAGTTACTACAACATTTATTTGAAAATGGAGATTCCAGGCAGTCGCCATATTTTATTTTTTAACTTCCCAAAAGGTAAAAATGCAGCACAAGCTAGAAAAAAATTGTGTTATGTTTAAGGTGAAGAGTGTTTAACTGAATGTCAGTGTCGGCTCAATCATTTTCATTTTGGAGATTTTGCACTCAAAGATCTACCATGCTCTGGACGTCCAGTAGAAATTGATGACAAAAAAAATAAAACATTGATCGAAGCTAACCAATGCATTTCAAAACAATAGCCGGCAGATAGATAAGCTTGGTGTATTCCAAAAAAGCATTTATAACCATTTTAAATAACTTGGTTGTGTCAGTAAATTCAAAATTTGGGTTCCTCATGAATTAAAGGAAATTCATCTCATCAAACAAATCAACATCTACGATTCATTGCTAAAACATAACAAAACTAGTAACCCTTTTTTAAAGCGAGTTGTAACTGGTGATGAAAAATGGATAGTGTACTGTTTAGCTCTTGTTAGAAAAACTCTGAAACCGGTCTCCGCTCGGTCCAGGTAACTGGTCAGTCGACTTTATTTGAGGGAAGTTCGGTATTTTCTTTTCGCGTTAATTTCTCCCCGTTCAGCTGGTCAGCGCAAGAATTATCGTAGTCTTTTTTGTTACATTTATATATTACTTAGTATTAATATGTTTAAGGATACTGTGCAGGGAGGAATCATGAGAAAAAGTTCTTAGTTTAGCTTATTTCATTATTATATTCTCCATTAAAAAAAAAAAAAAGTGTCTTAGCCTTCGGGCCACAGGCACATCTGTTCTAAATTCTTGTCTAAAATTTTTCTGGATTTCGTTCTGCTAGCGATTATAGCTGTAGGAGATGCTTTTAACTTTAATCTTTATATTCTCCTTTTGCTCTGTGTCAGTGTTATATAGCAATAATCTTGATTAAATATATTTTATTTATTTATTTTTTTTTTGGGGGGGGGAGGGGGGTAAAAAAATGTTTTTAATGATTTAGTAATTTACAATGTATTTCTACAGATTGTAGTAGAAACATATCATGTGAAAACCATCGCAAAGAAAAGCACAGATAAAAATATATACACTTATTTAAGCTTTATAAAATCAACGGGTTCTTTATTGCAAAATGAAGAGAAAACTGAATGACATTATCAATAGCAAAATAAATAAATATATAATATAGTTTATCACGTACAATTAAAATGAGCAATAAATATATAAATGTGCTGTGTGTTAGTTTGAAAATCAGTTTAGAATAAATAAAGATTTTCATTAAAAAATAATAAATTTGCTCTCGGAATATTGTGATTCCGAAAAAAGTCAAATGTATAAGAAAAAACTTCGATGCAATAGATTGTATTTTTAATAAAATTTCAAACATTTTCCTTCATTTAAAAAACTGTAAATGAACCCGCAAATGACATACACCCCCCCACACACACCCCTTCCTCATCTAAATGAGCTCTGATGCACCATTACCGGTTTCATATTTTAATTTCACTCTTTTCCCCCAAATTTCATATGAAAAATGTCTTGCTAAGATTATGCTGGAATTCTGGTGATTTTTCTTATTACCAAGAGAATCTTAACGTTTGAACCTTTTTCATGGAATAAGAGGGAGAGAAAAGGAAAAGTCTTCAAGGACACTGCCAAATCTGGCAAGCACGCTCCTACTGACGAAGTTCCCTCCCTACAACTTTTGGAACCTTCGAAAGCAGCAACCCTACCCAGGGTTTTACTTGTCTCGGTAACACAGTACAACAATTGTTCTTTATTTCGAACTAATTCAAAAGAATCAAACAATTACTTCGGATATCTACTATCAACAACTAATGAAACTGGATGAAATGATAAAAGAAAAACACCCAGTATTGACAAATCATAAAGGTATTGCGTTTCATCAGGTTAACGACCGAACCACACACATCTTTGATCACTTGCCAAAAATTATTGGAGATGGACTGGAAAGTGAAGCCTCAACCACCGTATAGCACTGACCTTGTACTGTCAGATTATTATTTATTTTGTTCTCTTTAAAAGCATTTAAATTGAAAAACATTCGATTCAGATAAGGCTGTATAAATGACTTGATTCAGTTTTTTTGCTTCCAAAAACCAAAATTTCTTTGAATGCAGAATTATGCAGTAAGCTGGAGGATAGGAAAAGGTCATCAAACAAAATGGTCAATATATTATTGATATTTATATCAATAAATTCACTTCAAAATTCATGAAAAATACGACATGACATTTTACTTAACCCAATATTATCCTGTCCAAATTAGTTTTGAATTGATTCAGTATTCTTTAACATTATCATGATGACAAGATTTGCATTATTTATAGATGTATATATAAATGAAGTATAGGTGCAGATTCACGGTCGCCAGTCGCCACGTGGCGACTAAATTTTTTGCTGTGGTCACTAACTTTCGGTGTTTAAGTCGCCATGTGATTTAAAAGTAATCAATTTCTGGTATTCCCAGTCCCCATCGTTAAATGTCGATATATTTTTTTTAAAGACCTAAACGCATAACAACATTATTATCTTTTAATAACATTTCAGAATGATTTGTTTAACATAGCAAACTGTTAAATATATTCGAATAGCAATGTTATTCGTAACAGTTTAAATCTGATAATTTTACATAGACTGTGATTTAAATATATATATATATATATAAACAAATGTTTGAAGTGTGTTGTGATTTTTATAGTGCAAAATAAACTCACAAATTCAGATTTTCTTTCATATGTACTTTTGTCTTGCAAAATTAAAATAAGAAATATTGTTTTTCTGACATTCCCCACTATCATGATTGCTTAGCTTATACATATATTTTTTAAACCGTATCTTGCCCAACGATCTTCTGATTGTACATGTAGGATTTAATTAATATTCAAATTTTGTTGTACATGTGTTTATATTAAATAAATTACTTTACATTTTGAATTCCTGATTTTATTTTTTGTTTAGTTTTTTACCCCTTATAAACTCTATTGTTTTTATGTGTTTGTTTTACAATTGTGGCCACTGGATTTTTTGGGTTTAGGAGCCAGTGACTCCTTCCAAATTTTGGGAATCTGCACCTATAAAATAAAGTGATTGCAATAGGTCAATTTCTACAGAAATTACAGATCAAAATTATCAAAATTAGTTACAGATCAAAATTACCATTATTTCCTCGAATAAATGCATCTCCATATTTGTTTTTTAGCTGACCATTCACATATTCTTCAGTCTGCTCCAGTGCTATATTCATATAACCATCAAGACAAGCTAATACACCTAATAAAATTAAAGATAAGTTAACATTAATCAGATAAATAAATGACAAATATGTTAATTACAAATAGTATAAAACATGACCAACTCTATATCTGAACCAAGCAATATATCTTGCTTAACTGTTTCTAATGTTGTGTATTCTATTTCCCAGACTTAATTTGTGAAAAACAATGTAAGTTAATTTAGTAAATTATACTAAATATGAATAAGTTTACTAAATGACATAATAAGTATAAGCTTCAAATATTAATTAGGATGTTTCCTTTTTAATTTTTTTTTCACTGGAAAATAATAACAAAGAAGCAAATAATGACATTAATTACTTTTTTTTTTAATATAAAGTTCATCTGGACACCAAGATGAACAACAATTAAAATAAATCCATTAAAAAAAAAAAAAAAAAAGTTGAAAATTTTCATGATTCCAATGTTTTTCTTATGTATATAGAACAAAATAAAAATTTAATGAGCACTGTACAATCAGAGATTCCTTTTTAGGTTCGTTCGTAATTATATAAATATGTAGCACCAGCACCTATACTATAGTCATCATATGGTTCGTCCGTCAGCATATAATAGCACAAAAATTACCTAACCGAACGGTTTGAAATTTAATCACTGCAGAATTTTGTCGCGTCATTTCAAATTCTATGAAAATCAAATCAAAACTTATAAAAATATTAATAAAAGTTTTCTTCATTCTATTAAATCTTATCGGACATACTTAATTTAATAAAAGAACAAGTCATGTGACTGAGGAAAACAAATACAGGCTGACCACTTCTCTTTTCATATTGCCAGAAGCCATTTTTATTAAAAATTATTTTTTCAAATAAAATTGCATAAAAGTTACATTTTTAGTAAAATTGTTCAAAAAAATTGTTTGTTTGAGTTACATTCAAATGTGTATAGATTCTAATATAACTTCAGTTGAAATTAGGTTGACTGCTCAATATATCAACCCATTAAAGTTATCTCAACCCATTAACAAGAGATGCGTACACCGTGAGTCATAAAAATATTAAACCATGTAGGTAATCATTCATAAATCTCGAGATTTCAATGATGAATTTTACGGCGTTGTCTGGTGTTGAAAAAAAAAATCATTACAATAAGCATGGCATATGTAATAAGAGAAAAGGCATGCTCATTTCGACAAACACGGCGAAAAAAATCATCCCTGTAAGCATGACACAATGTAATAAAAAGGCATGCTCATTTCGACAAACACGGCGGAAAAAAATCATCCCTGTAAGCATGACATAATGTAATAAGAGAAAAGACATGCTCATTTCGACAAACACAGCAGAAAAAATGTAGCCTGGTTCAGTACAAACCCTGGACCAGTGTGATCTATGTAATAATCGGATTAAAAATCTCTGTGTTAGTGAAGGTATTGAAACTGATAAGATAAGCAAATGAAGACATGAATCATAAATACTTAAGTGAGTTAATCGGTTTTTGTCAAGAAAGATGAAATGCATAACAATAAAAAATATACAAAATGCTGCCATGATCAAAAAAGTTCTTGATCTGTCTATTAGAATTTTGAGATTTGGTGAAGGATTAAGCAAGTAAATTAAATAATGAATAAAAGCAGCATGTTGCAATGCTTAGAAAACATCTAAGGGAGACCAAACTGGTTGCCAGCGGCGGTTAGTTAATTCAATGATATACCATGATAGGTAATGATTCTAGGTTGCCATGGCATGTTAAAAATCCAAGTTGTCTCAGGCTTAATCCTTTTTTTTTTTTTTTTTTTTTTTAATTGAACAATTATTTGTTTCCTATCTTACTTATTCTAAAAATCGATCACATCAGTCTTGCGTAGCAATCTCTGACCAATCTCTTGTGTTAGGTAGTGAAATAGGGATACAAAATGCATTTATGGAAAAAAAATAAGACCAATGTGATAACATGTGAAAAAATGAGTACGTAGCTGATCAGCTACACCATGTACTGTGAATGAAATAATATGTATTAAAAAGTGTTTTTCTTTTTATTAAAAAGTGTCTTTAAAAACTGTGCAAATCACTGGAAAACAAATTTGAACTTTTGCTCTATCCTAAAATCGAAATCAGTTGTTTCTTATTCAGTTTTTTGCACTGGTTCTAAATCCAGTTTCAGATTTTCTCCAGCACATCCAGATTTTCAGGTATTTGCATATTTCGATATTTATGTACAATTATATGGAAATTTAAGGCATAAAGCATTATCAGAATGGCTTTTTTGTTTTACATTATAATTACTGGCCAGTTTACTTTACAAAAATATTGTGTCCGAGATTAAACTGACATGTGACGGTGAAATATTGTGCCTAATTTGCATATTTTTCATGTTTTGTTAATAACGTTTCTAGACGTCCAAATATTTCTGCCATATGAGTATGCGAACATATTTCTAAATCAGTTTTTTACACTAATTTCATATCTGGCGCTTGCTTTTTTCTATAACATCCAGGTTAAAAAAAAAAAGGAAATTTTATTTTTTGGTCAAAAAATCCAGAAAATGCTTTTTATGCTACTTTGTGATCTACTTCAGCTATTTAGGACTAGCTAACCCGCTCGGCGTTGCCCGGGCCCGAGATAATTACAATATCAGAGAAAGGCGTTAACCCCCTCCCCCCCCCCCCATACCCGCAAATATAATGAATAATTTGTTCAAGAGAACCACCGTCACCTACATTAACGCGATCATTAAAAAAAGAATTACATTTTTCTGATAATTAGAACATAACAAAGACTCTACGCTAAAATAGCCGGCAGATGACACCCCTTCCCGACCTCAATTTAAAATCTATATCTTAATTAGTTACTTAAATTTTTGTTCATTAGTAAAAATTGGCAATTATTTCCTTTCATTTTCGCAAGCTAAATGAAGGGATCGGCCCATAAAACAGATCTCATTGTAGTTCAGTTTTTAATGAAAGCAGATCCCTGTCTGAAACTTTCTCGGATTTATTTCACTGGCACCAGAAGATTTTTAGCAGTTTTTTGCATAAATTAAGAAAAATTACTGGAAGAATTTTTCAAAAATTGCATAGACGGATGCAGAATTTTTTTTTACATATGCTCAGAAATTTTCAAATTGATATCTTAATTAGTTTTCTTAAAATTTGCTAATTAGTAAAATAATTTCCAATTAGTTTATTTTTACTTGCAAACGATTCGTTTCTTTCGCCATTTTGCTTTAAAAGATGTCATTTTAGAAGCGATGGTTAATGAGAATCTAATTAATATCTAGGCTAATTATCAAAATATTAAAATTCTGAGGGTCAGGTGCACCAAGAGAGGGTTTGGACTATCTAAATCTAAATTTACAGAATTCTAGGTGCACTAAATTTTCCTAGCCATCGCCAACAGACACACAGAGCGAAACTTTATTTTATTAGTATAGATATAATGAATAATTTGTTCAAGAGAACCACAGTCACCTACATTAATGCGATCATTAAAAAAATAATTACATTTTTCTGATAATTAGAACATAACGAAGACTCTACACTAAAATAGCCGGCAGATGACACCCCTTCCCGACCTCAATTTAAAATCTATATCTTAATTAGTTACTTAAATTTTTGTTCATTAGTAAAAATTGGCAATTATTTCCTTTCATTTTCGCAAGCTAAATGGAGGGATCGGCCCGTAAAACAGATCTCATTGTAGTTCAGTTTTTAATGAAAGCAGATCCCTGTCTGAAACTTTCTCGGATTTATTTCACTGGCGCCAGAAGATTTTTAGCAGTTTTTTGCATAAATTAAGAAAAATTACTAGAAGAATTTTTCAAAAATTGCATAGACGAATGCAGAATTTTTTTTTACATATGCTCAGAAATTTTCAAATTGATATCTTAATTAGTTTTCTTAAAATTCACTAATTAGTAAAATAATTTCCAATTAGTTTATTTTTGCTTGCAAACGATTCGTTTCTTTCGCCATTTTGATTTAAAAGATGTCATTTTAGAAGCGATGGTTAATGAGAATCTAATTAATATCTAGGCTAATTATCAAAATATTAAAATTCTGAGGGTCAGGTGCACCAAGAGAGGGTTCGGACTATCTAAATCTAAATTTACAGACTTCTAGGTGCGCTAAATTTTCCTAGCCATCGCCAACAGACACACACACACACACAGACAGACACACAGAGCAGAACTTTATTTTATTAGTATAGATAGATTCTACTACTTTTTTTCAATTATTTTTCGATGATAGCCATTGGTGATTATGTTCCTGACAGGAATATGACACTGTTAACCCTTATGACAAAGACGTACACTCCCCTAAAAACAGGGTTGGGTTTCTTCCAGGACAGTGGAAGAAACTGGAAAAAAACAAAAGAAATGGACAAAACTGGAAGAAACCAACAGAAAACAAAAGAGATACTCAAAATTAAAATATATTAACTATATAAAAGAATTAAATTCAAAACCTAATTATATGAACTTTAAATTAGATACTTTAATAATATTAAAAATATTTATGGAAAAATAAGTTATTTTTTAATAACAAACTTCAGGTTCAGGAGGAATTTACAGGCTATATTTTTTACAACTTTAGAGGTAGGGGATTTTTTCATTGTCATTTCTGTTAAAAAAAAACTACCTACCAATTCTTTATTTATCATATAAAAATGTAATATTTTAAAAACTATTGTACAACACTTAAAATAAACAAATTTGTGATTATGTATTGTATTAGCATGCATATCTCAATGCTTATATTAAAAGATAAATGTTATAAAAATAAACTCTACGGGTATGCCAAAATTCTTTTAAATGGTCCAAATTTTGCAGGACTTGAAAGAATTTTTTCACCTTTTCCATTCATCCATTTTAAGTTGAGAAATTGATTGCAGCATCCTATTGCTAAAATATTTTTGTTTTGTTATACCATATTGCACTGTAGTCAGGAAAAATGGAAATTTTAATGAAATCTTTCAATAGAGTAATTATTGTAATCAGTGTAATCAGCCTTAATAAAATGGATGCAAATTAAAAACACTGTCTTTTATTTAAAGGTGTTTCATTCTACAGTAGGTAAATGATCCACATACTACTTACTACTGGTTACAGAGGTTTAAATAATAAGAAAAATGTGTGCCTGTTTTAAATTAAATTACTTTTAATTGATTTTGTATATTTTGGATAAATTTATTTGGGTACATTTCCGTTATACCAACATCATTGTCGTTGCCAAGTGTAATAATTGGCACAAAATGAAATTCATGTGAAATGATTCGAAAAGAAAAAAGACGAAAAAACATTGTTGGTGCAAAATTGAGCAATTAAAAATATAACATTTGAAAATTACAGACTTTCACGAACTATATTATTAAATCAATAGAAATATACACTTAAAATAAAAGAAGAAAAAACATTGTTATATTTTTAATTGCTGAATTTTGCACTAACATTTGAAAATTACAGACTTTCACGAACTATATTATTAAATCAATAGAAATATACACTTAAAATAAAAGAAAAAATAAATATTATATGATAAAATAATAAAATATAAAACTTTGTTTAAACTACAGGCATGGAATTGTAAATGTCTCCTAGCATTGCAGTAAACATTTTACTTTTTGAATGAAGACGTTATGGTTTTTTTTTTTTCTTTCTTAATTAAAGGTTTTTTTTTATGTATCCAAAGGCCTGAAACAATTTTATTGCAACATCCTCATCATTTGGTAGCTGCCAATTTGTAAAATCCATATCCATATCAACAATAAATATAAGTTACAGTTTAATATTAAATATTTTCTATTTGAAAAATAGCAAATTAAGATGTTTTGTGAGGTTACAATTAAGTAATAATAATAATAATAATTAAAAAGCTGTAAGTACAATAAATAGCAAATCACAATGTTTGGCATGGTTTGCAATAAAAACTTTTTGAATGTTCAGGGTTAAAATAAGTGGCACATTAGCATATATTTTGGCATGGCGTTAGTATAATGGAAAAGTACCATTTATTTTATTCAGGTATGCAATGATTGGAAAGCTTTAGACAGGTGTGTGATCTTTGCTAAAAAACTGATGTAATTAGCAATTTATCATATATAATTAAATTTTTATAGGTCTAATTAAATTTATTTAAGTTTATCTATTAGAAAAACACATTTATTTTTATTATATCTTACAAAGTTGCAACTTATATGGTAAATTCCTAAAGAAAAACAGTTTCTTCTATTTCTTCCATGGTTTTTTCCACTTTGGAATAAACTTGCCAACCCTGCCTAAAAAGCATTTTATATCAAATGTGTGCCAATACCATACAAACGTAGATATTCATTTTACTCAAAAATTAGATGTGATAGAAGGAAATGGATTACAGATTCGAAATAAACATAAAAATCTATTCTAGGAAAACATTACGTCAATTCTGTGGTAACTACTTTAAAGTTGATAGTAATGTAAAAATTACACGATTGAAAAATATGCAAATTAGACTTAATAACTGACAGGTAAATGTTAAGAATATACAGACTGCGACATTTATCCGAAGTAAATGGTCCAGTAGTCATAATCTAGAAAACGTAATTCAATCTGACATTTATTGCACTTAAAATTTGCATAAAATGGCACAAAAAAGCTTATATTTTGCATACACATAAATATGCAAATTTCTCAAAAACTGGACGACCTAGAGAAAAACGGAAAGTATATTTGGAATCAGTGCAAGAAACTAATCTAGGATCAAATATTTTCATCTAAAGGACATTTTTCATGTTGTACAGTGTAACTTTTGCAACATTTTACAATCCTTAAATTTCAAAGGTAAAAATATATTAAAGACGAATATGCTTCAGTTATCTTTTGCCTTTGAATAAAAAGTAGGGCTAAAAATCATTAAAAGCAAAATGCCGTAGAATGAATGATCTACTTTAACAAGTGACAGTTTTTTATAAACTTTTTATTCTTTATTTTATTTTATTTTTTTCTCTAAATGAAGCAATTCTTATACAAGATCAAATAGTTATTATAACTACTTAATGTCACTTTTTAATGTAGATCAATTTCTAGAAAATTACCATAAATTTGTTGCTAGTAAAAAAGAAAAAAAAAATCACAAATATTTTATCATTTAAAAAATATTTAAAAACAGATTTCTATCTGTTTTTGCATGTATTGGCTTGTCAAACAACAGGTCAAATTGAAGCACTTTACTCTTTTCTAAAACATTCAATAACATTTTATTTTATTAAAAGCTTAGAAGAAGTTTATCTTATTTTCAGATATCTTTTATATACACTACACACAGAAAATAACAACAAAGAATCTTTTTTTTTTTAATTACCTCGATAATCAACACCTGAATTCAGCTTCACAACTACTGGCCGACCAATGATCTGTTTCAAAAATTCACTGGGTGTCTGACGTCTACTCATTTTCTAAATAATTTATTCTGTAAAGAAAACAGATAACCTTAAAACATTCCTTTAAAAAAAAAGCTTAATCTCTAAATGAAAAAAAAATAGGCACTAAAATATTGCATACTAATTTTAAAATAATTGAAAAGCAAAACATTTATTTACACTTATGTCACTGTGAATAACTATAAATATAATTAATTTGGTACTTCTCTATTATCCCGTCGACCACTTTTCATAACAAAAAACTATCACCAAATAAACGGGAGAGCGTTGCCATTGGAATATCAAAATAAATAAATAAAATATAAAAATTTAAGGACACAATTGCTATTTTAATTAATGAAATGATTAATAAATGAGTAAAACATAATGAAAAATACAAGCAAATGCCGAATTAAAAACCACTTGATGACATAACAAACACATATAATGCTATTGACATCAATTAAATGGGACTGCATTTTTTATGTTTAATCTTACTGTTTGGCGATAGTTTTTTTCTATGAAAAGTGGCAGACAAGATAATAGAGAAGTACCATTAATTTTATTTAGTAATATTGAAACTTGCATTTGCTTCACCCCATATTTATGTCATCTGATTCAAAAAATTAAGTCTGTGCAATTAAACACACAACAGATGCCTGTTTCTACCTAGAGAATGAGAAATTTTCTGAAAATTTTCATTCTGCATCTCCCTAAATTAAAAAAAACAGAAGTGCTTTCATTGACCTTGGGTGATAAATAATGCAAATGCAGAATAGATATATTATGGTGGGAATTTTGTTAAAATAGCCAAGAGCAAGAAATTCACCTTGTTTATGATGCCAAATTTGGTAATATTGCACCAAGTTCGGTGAATGATTTAGTGAATGTGTAAGTACCTGTCTATATACACACAAGTATTATTGTTATGCAAATATACACTTGAATGGATTATTACACTCCATTTCATAGAGATATGATTGCTAATTTATATATATATATATATATATATAAACAAAGGGAACAGATGCTGCAGACGCACTGGGGTTAGTGTTATTTCAGTGATAAAACCACATGTTAGTTTTACTTTTTATGAAATTATACTACAATTTTATTATAAAACACACATTTTTTTATTTAATACTCACGTTTTATTTTATTTATTTATGCACACATTTAATTTTATCATAAAATACACACATTTTATTATACAATACCAGGTTGCCATGTTGTTTGTTCTGGAAATTGGATTGGATTTTGAGCTCTGAGGAAAGAGAGAAGAACGTTTTGGTTGGTTTATTGGGTGTCGTATTTGTTGAATTACGTTTGTGGAATGTGTTTTGTTAAGTTTAATGGTTTGACGATTTGTCATAAGTCATAGAAAGATAATTCCTGTGAAATATTAAAAAAAACGAAATAGGAGAAATAAAGGTAAGTGAATTGTTGTTGATTTTATTTGATAAAATGTATTTTATGCATCCAGGGGGAGGAGGGGGAGTTTCAGTTAATGTATGTTAAGCGTACATATATATAAGTTACTAACTGCTGTTTGAATGAATTTCATGCATTCTAGAGATTGCTGCACAGGGAGTTTCATGTATCCTGGGGTGTTTTTTTCGGTTCTTGTACGCAAAGTGTACATATATATGTTGCTAACTGGTGCTTGAATGAGTTTCATGCATTCGAACAATCAGAAATCTTGAGATTCTTCCCAATCATAACCTGTGTGCTTTGTGGCAGAGAACTCACTACTTACACAGTTCCTATGAAAATTTCTTTCACAAAGTAAACATTGATTTTATTTTGTTTTGTGACAATTTACAAAGTTTAAGCAAAGTGGAAATATAGCTAAAAATTTGTAAAAATAAAAAGAGAAAAAAATTGCTAAATACTTGTAAAATTGAAATATCCGGAGGAAATATTGCTAAAAGTTTGTAAAAATTGAAAAATCGATGTTTACTTTGTGGAAAAGCTTGCCGTAAGAAGTGTGTAAGTATCTCCTTGGCTGCCGAAAGCATGCATTCTGATTGGGTAGAATTTGGAGGTTGCCGATTTTTCGGTTGGCGCGCGTAAAAAAAAATAAAAAAAAAATCGCTGAATCGGGCATCTTACTTGTTCTAGGATTTTGCCAGGAATGATAGTAACATTTCACATAAAGAATTTAACAATATCAATACATTTTTTTTTTTAAAAAGTGTTTCATAAAGACATGACCACTTACCAAGGTTATGATGTCTTACACTCACGCAACTTTTTTTTTTTTAACTTGGTTATAAAAAGGAAAAAAGTCGCCAAATTTTGGGGATTTTTTCCTTTAATGGTAACCTGGCTATTGTATTATGTTATTGGTTTGGAGCCGGCTTGGAAATATCGCCAAACATCGGTGCGTGAGTGTAACACATCTGTTCCCTTACCAATATAGTTTTAATATTTAAAAAGAAAACAGATATAATAATTACAACTATAATTAAAAAAAATATTTTATAAAGAAATTCCTTAATCGGGACACGTTTATAACCTATAATCGTCTGCAAAATCGTCCGTAACTGTCAGGTTACAACAATGAAATTAAATTTGCTCCAAGCCGAGTTAAATAACTTTCCACAAAACTATAACTATTTCCCATCACATTAGTAAGGTGATCAAATGTCTCTGGAATTTGGGAACGCAGGTCAGTTTAGATTTAGGGGGCAGCCTCAGCTTTTTGATCGAAAAACTTATTGAGTTTTAAAAAGTATGTAAATTTATGAAATTTAAAAAAGGATAAAGTTTAAAAGTTTGAGTTTTGTAAAGCTTTACAGTTGAAACATTTCTGAAATTTTATCCCTTTATACATTCCGAGAGATGTCGATTTGACACAGATACGAGAATTAACTTATAACTTCATTTTCTCTATCATAATCTCCTTTAGATATAATCACTTAACATAAACTGACAAAAAAGCTATAAAAGTAAAAAAATGTAAAACAAGTTTTTAACTATATCAATATTAGGGGTGTTATTTATTATTATTTGAGCTTTTAAAAGTACATTTTTAATAGGAAACCTTCAAATACCTTTTCAATTTAAAACAGAGTTTATATTTAGGTATTCTTTTTATGAATTTAGAATTCAAACTTTTAACTTCAAAACTTAACTAGTCTTCAAAAGTCAACAAATGTCTCGTTTCCAGATACAAAAGTGCTATTCAATTTGCGAATTAATGGTCCATGGAGCTTTAACATTTTATCAAACATCTTGTGACTTTTTTAAAGTACCTATATTTATCAGAGTAATGACGTAAGGGTGGTGAAATTTTATTGGTTGAGAAGATTTTGGACAGAAATAGATCACGAATGTAGAGCTTAAAATTTTTACCAAAACAAACATTTGTTTATTGGGAATTCAAGCGCTCGAATACGCCATCTGGTGGAAAAGAGATATAACTTCTCCCTTCAGGAAAATCCCTTGCAATTCCATTGCGCTACATGCATTTTTAATTTGTTCATAATGATTATTTTTTTGCGCAATTTCAGATTTCATGCACTATTTGTGTTCTGTGTTTATATGGCAAAGTAAAAATTATCCGAATTTGCATATCTAACACCTTTAAACGCGTTTACAATAAATAATGGTTTCAATGGCACTTTAGCATTAGTTAAAGGGCCAATTTTCCTGTACCGACGGCTGCAATCAGCGCCTCTATAGGCCGTTTTAAGTCCCAATTCATCAACTCATCAAAGTTTGTATCCAGTGCAGTAGTCGTAAAACAACCAGAGGGCAGTGGTGGCCGGTAAACCAAATAAGAGGCTGTAAACAGAAGCAAAACAGAAGAACCCCACCCCCTCCCATAGAAATTACAATATGTCTACGTTACAGCCATGGTCTTAACAGGAACGGAGAAAGGGCCCCAAAAACGAAGAAGATCGGATAAAAATGGGGCAAGTTATTAGCAATTTAGGGCAAAAATCTTGAAGACCCCAGGGGGCCCGGGTCTTAAAAAGTTAAAAATCTGAGCCTAGGTACATCAGGACCTGCTTTGAACTATCCGCACCCAAAGTGTCATACTTCTAAGTGCAGTAGATTTTGCTAGCCGTCGCACACTCACACAGGCAGACAAGCAACTTTATTTTATTAGTATAGACTCCGTATTAGTATGGATCCGCTTGGCGTTGCTCGGGCCCGTGGTAATAACAATTTGATTAATATTAAGCAAACGTAGAGTATAATTTTACAATTTTAAACTGATTTTGTATGAATTTATATTTTTAAATGAAACATTCGCAAAAAAAATATTGATATTTAGTGCTAAAAGCGCTCATAAGAAGACATTTTCTTTTTTGCCCCATAGTGTCGTTTTATAGTTTAAAAAAAAAAGTTTTTGTTGTCTGAACTCTTTTAAATTTTTTATCTGTTATAAATATAACAGTTTTACAGCCGGTGTAAATATTTTGTGAAAATATATTATCTAGTTGTAAAACAAGTATATTTTCTTGTCGCTTTTGTCTGTTTTCGCGTCGGCTCCTTTAACATAACAATAAAAAAATATAACAGTATCCAAGTGCTCTTTAAAATTTCGTGAAAAATATGCGTAGTGAAAACATGAGTGGAAGCACGCCAAAATACTCCGCTTTTTCGTGTTTTTTTTTTCGAAAATTTTATTATGTATTTTAAAAATATTTCTACACTTCCGAAAATTTTGTTAGTGATGTAAATCTGGTCTACCGAGATGCTCAAAGAAGATTGTGTCCAAATACGGACGTTTATAGTTACTTTTAGCGTAGAAAAAATATAGTCTCTGTAATTCACTAAGTAACCTGTATTCGACAGTGTTTTTGAAAGGGTTAAAATTCGTATTTTTTATAACTGATTACAATGTTGATTAGGAGAAGGTTTCTGCTTTAAGAACATATTTTTGGTTTGTCGGTACCTCTAGAATTGCGCTATGGAGGGGCGTTGCCATAAGGGGTAAAACGTCTCTAGGGAAAACTACTCTTTTTGAAAATTTCTTTCAAAGGGTTAACAACGGTATTTTTTCGAATTGATTACGGTATTTGAGTGCGCTCTTTCGAAAATCCCTTCCAATTTTAACTGTACTGGACGGTTTGGCTGATGTAGGTTAAAATAAAACTACGAAATAACAAAAAAAAAAGCCTGTTCGGTTCTTTTCGTCCCGATGCGCGATGCGTAAATCGGGTTCTGGGCACGGGCGAGCGCTTTTGCCGGCTCGGGAAGAAAAAGAATGGTTTTTAATTAATATCTCGACTAATTATATTTTAATAATAAATAAAAATCTGAACTTCAAGTGCATCAGGACTTGCCTTGGACTATCCTCACCCAAATTTTCAGACCTCTATGTGCAGTAAATTTGGGAAGCCATCTCCAACAAACAGACCACACAGAGCGAAATTTTATTTTATTAGTATAGATATATTTATTTATTGATGAAGTTTTAGTTTTGTTATTGAAAATTAGCCGGAGACAAACGCCGATTTTTTTCATTTACATCTTTTTTTTTCAATAGGCCAAAATATGTTAGTGTCCCCATTTTGGATAACTTTCCCCATACATAAAATTACTATGGCAACCCCTCGATCTGACACCACAAACTCTAAACTCATGCTAATTTGATCTGCTCTAAAACGATTACAGAAGACTGAATTATAATTAAACGATCAGTGCCGATTTCCTGTATTCGGGTTTCCATTAATTTCCCTTTGGCTGAGAAATTTTAAAGCTGAATCAACTGCTGTTGAAACAAGTAATTACCGTTTATGCGATTGATGAAATAAGATCAATTAAAAATTTGAAAATCAACTTACATAAAGTGGCTAGGTAAACAATGTCAATTTGTAACAATAGGTAAAAAATGTTGTTGAAATAAAATAAATATCCCGTGTAAATATATTTTTAAATTGAAACTGCTTGAAAATATTATTATTTGAGTATTTTAAATATGGCATACTTTTTTCCATTTGTTGCTTTTAACACTGCTTTTTTTTTTCTAATACTTAATAATTTAATTCTTATTTTAAAGTTTTATTTATCTTTTTAATATTTATGTGCAAGTACATTTTTTATGACATTATCTCACTATAAAAACACAAACATCACGAAGCCCTCTTTCTTCTTTTTTGGTAAGCTTGAATTGGGACTTAAAGATGAACATCTTCAAAGATTATATCATCTTAGACAGACATCCAAGGAGCACAATGCATTGTTGTGGGAAGCATGAAACGAATTCCCCTGACAGGTATTCCTCCAAGGAAAATAACAAGTCTACAAATTCTTGATAATCATTTCTTGGTCCAGGTGATGATGGTGTTGATCATGATTCATTTCTAGTGGCAAACTAAAAAATTTCATCTTTTACATTTTGTACAAGAACTTGAATATTGTCTTTCAAACCTGTTTCAAATTTGTCTCGATCAAAAAATCCCCAGTATCCTTGGAAACGTATGAATAAAGGTACTTCTGGACTTGATGACAAAGTTCACAAAGAATTATGAAATACTTTTCCAATGATAATTTCCATAATATGATGACGGCAGGCAAAAAAAGTTTATTCCCAAGCTTTTCTTCTAAAAGAACACAAGCACCTTTATCATTTCCAGTATTTTCTTGTGTGGTCTCAAAACTCATTTCAATCACTTTACCTGCAATATCCCATTCATTCAAAACTTTATAAATTGCATGACCTTGTGCTTTGCCTGTTGCAGAAAGAAGTTTAGCAACTGAGAGCATCTGAGAAACTCTTTTACCAGAAATTATAATTCATAGTTTATCTATTGTTTTCACTGGTTAATTATGGCAAAAGTTTCCATCTCAATGGACAATGAAAGGATCATTTTTTTGTAGCCGTTCTTTTAATTTTTGTGATTGTTTAATTCTATGAACAATTTTTTTTCAACCAGACTGACTTCTGTAATACATATCCTAATCTCTGCAGTTTCGGCAGCTACAAATACTGCTTGATACTTTTGTCCTGTCTAGAGCTGTTGCTAAATATGGAGTTATAATATCCATATGCCCCCCCTCTCTTAGCTTTTGATGGCCCAGGATCTCATGCTGCACCCTCAAACAGTTTTATTTCATGATTGCGTTGTTCATTTTCATTCATTACGATCTTCTTCATTTGAGCTATCTGTAGAAGATTCAAGTACTGCTATTTTTGTTTCTTTCTCCTGGGAACATTTCATTTTTTTCTAATATTTTCTTCAGAAGATTCTTCTTTTTATAAGCAATCAATACCTTCCACAATAGATTTATTTATGTCAACACCAATCATTGATCCTCGTCTGCCATCTTCTTGTTATGTTAGCAAGAAATATCTATCTTCAGCTATTTTGATTATGATTAATGCATCAGCATGAGCAAGATGAAACAAGTTACTTAATCTTGAAGAAGATGCATGCTCTTTGGTTTCCTTTGTTCGTCTTTAACCAGTCTTCATTTTTCAATTAATTCCAGACTATTATTATCTTTATATCAATGAAATTATCTTTAGATAATTAACTTAATAACTACATTTACAAATGCTTTTATGGATTTGATAGTGTACATAAGTGCCTTTTTATTACATTAAAATAATTTTATTTATACTGGGATTAGTTATATTTTTTCAAGTAAAAGGAGAAGAAAACAACAAAATGACCCCAAATTATGAAACTTAGGATTCCTTGAGCTACCTATAAATATTACTTTTTTATGATTAAATTTTACAAGAATTATTTTTAGATATAATGGAACAAATTTAGAGGGTGAGAACAATAAATTTTAAGACTTCAAAAATAAGGACCAACCTAATGATAATAATAAAAAAAAAAATTGTACAAAAAAGATGGAATGTGATGTTTTCTCATGGATTTATTTTATATTTATGATCAAAAATCAAAATTGAAATTAAAACGTTTAGAGGAAAAATATATTATTGATCGACCAAAGCAGTGGTCATGTGTAGCATAAAAGGTATGATTTGTTATAATAGATTAAATTGTAATTTAAGTTTATTTTAATTTTTTTTTTTGTTACATGTTTTTTCCCGAAGAGGATGACATCATCCTCTAATGCAGTTAAAATAAAATTGTTAATTTTTTTTCTCGTGCCTTTTTTTCTCGTTAATTTTTCTTTACAAGTTTAAACCTGCATCTATAAAATAATAGATATTTCTTAAAAAATATTAGACTGCAGTGTGCAATCCTTGAATGAGTCCACTAGTAGTAATTAAATATACTTAGTAATTTTGATAAACTGCACAATTCTATTCATTCTATTAATTTTTTTTCTGTTTGTTTGTTTATAACATACATTGATTGCACAAAACAATATTACCACTTTATAGAAATTGCATTCTGTTATAGGTGAAAGTTAGCAGTCACCATGTGGTGATTAAAGTTGTAAAAGTAGTTAATAAAAAATTGTCATTAATCACCACCCCTGAGCGGTCACTTTCCAGTTACACATTCCATTGCAATCCTTGAGCAACTGACGAATTTTACGATTTTCCCTCCAAGAATGTGTTAAGAATTTCAAGATCCCCCCCTAATTGATTGATCAATAGCGCGATTATTTTCGCCCCTGACTAGTGAATTCCGTGATAACTTCAAGTGGCAAATTTCGCAGGTTTGTTCCATGATCGATCGATCAATTGCATGATTTTTTTCCATGATCAACTGACGAATTTCACCTCGTGAACGACAGAAGAATTTCATTTTTTTTCTTACGATCGACTGACAAATTTCTCAAATTTTCCCTGCTACCCGATTGACGAATAGCAATTTTTCTCCTGCTACCAATTGGCTAATTGTGCAGTTTGTTCTTGCGACCAATCAGCAAATTTACGTGTTTTTTCTCTGTAGCTTACTAGCGAAATTCGCAGAGATTTTTCATGCAACCGACGAAAAAATTTCCCGATTTTGAGATTTTTCCATGCGATTAACAAATTTAGCTATATTCTCCTGCAACTGGTTGACGAACATTGCGATATTCTTACTGCAAACAAATGACGAAATTTACTTTTTTTTTTTTTTGACCAATTGATGAATATAGATTTTTTTCCCTATGACCGATCTGTATGAAAAAAAAAAAAAAAAGGCGTTTTAGTATTGAAAATGAAATAAACACCGGAATTCTGGTATATAACTGGAACACAATCCCCCCTAACAAATAATTCATGAACATATTCTAAAAAAATTAATGTGATAATAAACTTTCTGATTTTAAGGAAATTTTCCTGAATTTTGACTTCTTCCCTATTCTTATCATAAATACTTGGCTGGTATAAAACCTCAGAGTAAGCATATCTAGAGAGATAATCTCCGCACCCTTTCTGCAGCAAACATAAAGTAACGTGACTCTGGGCAAGAAGCATTCCGCTGAACGAGTCTGTAGCATAGGTTTCTATGGACGATATTAGACTATTTCCTGTTTGTGATTAAAAAATATCATGGTAGCAAGCTGTTGTGCCTATGGCTGTGATGAAAGAGCAAGCAAAACAAGCTTTGTTACCTTTCACCGTTAGACATTTATTTTTAATTACCTTTTTTGTATATTTAAAGGATCTTAAAAATATATCTTTCCAACTATGATACTGCTTATTCACGTTCAAATGTTGAAAATAGGAAATATTTTACTTTTAATATCACAAATGTATGTAACAGTAGGACTTACTATCATCTGGTGTTATCAGTTTCAATATTAAAAGTGTAATTAATTGGAAAAATTTTATTTAAAAAAGCATTTTAAGAACATCTCGTACAACGGTGCTTGGCGATACAATTTTTCGCCAAAAGAAACTTGTTTTATTTCTTTTAAAACATAAACAATTCTTTTTAAAAAAATAATTTTTCCTGTTTTAGATTAAATTTATGCTTTAAATAATTATAAACGGGTGCATATGAACATATTAAAAGGAAAATATTTAAATATTACCTAAATTAAAAACTGTTGCAATGTTTGAAATATTTTCAAATTTTTTAATATAATTTTATAATTTTTAATTGAAATATTTGAAAAAAAAAATATATATATCTTTTTTGTTTATTCTCTTGTTATATCTTCAGAAAAGTTTTGAAATTATTATATTTATACCACTCAAAACAATGTTATGGAAGTTATATTAATAATTAGTTTATATCTAGAAAAATTTAATGAAACAATGCATTATTTACTTATTTATTTATTAAGTATATTTTTTCATGTTTTTTCCTTTTTAATGGAGTGCTTTTCCTTTATTAATTTAAATTAATGAATTTTTAACAAGTAATATAAAAAAAAATTAAGTTAATTCCTACTTTTTAATCATAAATATATAAAATAAACCCGTGCAGCATTAATGTCTCACGTTATCTTTATTGAACATTATTTTATAATCATCGTTGCGGTATTTTATTTTTTGTTGGCATCACTCATTTGAGATAAATCTTTCCTTTCCTTTATGAAAACAATAAAATTAAAATTAATTAATTAAATTTAATTAATGAATTAATATTTGAAAAAACTGTATTAACATCAATTGTCATCCAGTACAAGTTTAAAAAAATTTATTTGAACTTGAATGGATGAATAGAAAATATTTTATTAACGATTGAAAATTCCAACAAGATATATATAGAGAGAGTGTGAGCTAATAGTAGGAATTTAAAAAGTAGGCTAAATTCAATTTGTTTAAATTATTTCTTCTCTTGTTTGTTTATAAAACTGTGCTGCTGTAGCATTTAAATTTATCAACATTGCATTAAAAAATATATATCATTAATAAAAACCTTTTTTAATTCAAATTTTATATACAGCTTTCCAAAGGATGAAGAGAGATGAAAGATCTGAGAAACGAAAATACATTTCATTTTAATTAAAATGTACTTTATGTAATATCAGTGTATTTCAATTAAAATAATTATAAAGTTTTTTAACACTTTTTAATTTACAAAAATAATTTCCTTGTTGTTAATTTGTAGCAGTAATAAATTAGTAATTAATCACCTAAATTTCCTTTCCCTCAAAATTTCTACCTTCCCCCCCCCTCTCCTGACGTTCCAGCACATAAAATTAAATTGCTTAGAAACTAATTGCTTAAAAAGGGGTTCTTTAAGATGGTTCTCAAATGACCTGGTCAAGAACACAAAATTTTCTGACGCGTTTTCTGAATAATTTTTAAATGCAAAAGCATAAAATTGCCAGGTCTGACTGGTGAAGCAATTTGGAATCGAAATAAGTTTTTATTTTTTGATAAATAAATTACTTATCGAGTTATAAGCTATTCGTGTCACGTGACGACACGTTTTTCGGCATTTTCCTTTATGCTGCGTCAAGAATTCGGTACAAAACGCCCACTTTGACTTATTTTCTGAAAAATCTACTGCCTTTGCCAAAAGATTTAAAAAAAAAAAAAAAAAAAACATATTTCGATGACATAGTCTCTGAATGAGAACACCTGCCAATTTCATGAGTTTCTGAAAAATGAATGAATTCAGAAATGTGTCAGAAAGTACCTCTTTTGTATTTGAGAACAGCCTTAAAAACTATTTTTTTTACTTTCTCCATTTGTTACTTTGTATTAAAAAAAAAAAAAAAAAGTATATAATGAAATTAAATATAAATAAAACCATGTGAAAGTTTTAAAACTGGGATAAATTATTCAAATAATATATCATTCTTTTTTTTTTTTTTTTTTTTTTTTTTTGCTTTTTTTAAAAATCTAATTTAATTATTTATTTATTACTAATGATCCATTCTTTGAATGATGGAAGAAATAGAGCATAAAATAAATAAACAATAGGAAACATCTGGTGAACCTTCCCCTTTATTTTGCTACTGAGTGTGCATCTGTTAAGTTCCGAAGTTTCTGAATCGCAGCTTAAAAATATTGCACTCTTGCCAAGAGCTGAGATAAAGCGCCAAAACTTGCATTGCTTCTAGTAACCTTTTACCGCCAAATGCCAACTGTCACGTGGGTCATCCTGACCTGACTTCTCGCCGGCAAAAACAAAGGGGATGCGCTCTCTAAGTATGGTTACTCTGAGTATAAAATTGATTTATACAAAAATATGTTTCTATACTACGATTATACTTTATCTAGATGTCAAGAAAATTAGAGTTATAGTCATTAGAGAAACATTATAGTCAGCCACTTTAAAAAGTGGCCATTAATGAAACCGAGTTTACTGGCCACTGCCTACTAACCCGATTTCCCAGTTTTCACCTATACATTCTGTCTGAAGAAAGGGAGAGGGGTGAAGTAATGATGTGTTAGCATCAATTTATATTTTATCAATTTAAAGCTTTACTGTTCTGTGTGTCTAAGAAATATCAGTCTCTAATATTACAATCTTATGGATGGAAGATATTATCTTTTAATATAGAAGAAATTTATTTATTATTTTTATATATTTAATTATTTCAAAGTTATCTTTCATTTTTAGCTACAAAATGACATTTTAAAGATATTAACTAATAATGAAAATCCTCTGTTCAAAAAGAACTTTCCTGACTGTAAGAAAAAATATTATTTAAATATTAACGTTTAATGTTTAGATAATTATGTTAAATTTTCTAAATTATTAAGATAAACATCTTGTCACTTATTCTTTTTTATAAAGGCTATTGCATTACAAGACTATTTTTTTTTTTGTCTCTCAAGGCAAACATGCAGTGGTGAATTCAATGTGTGGCCTAGTGGGACATTCACCCTGGAATGTTTGAGATTTTGTACTAAAAAATATGATCTAGGAGTGCAATTTTCCTTTTTTTACAAAAATCCCTTCCAGGGAAATATTTCTGAATTTAACATTGATCATGGCGTCTCAACCACTTTAATCTGCTATGAGGAAAACAAGTATCTTGTTTTTTACATGCAGTATTTTACTTTTGGGTTGTATGTCACCTCATTGTAACAAAATAAGCAGTTTTAATTATTATTCTTAGTTTATTATATCCAATAAAGAATTAACTGTTAAAATGTATGTGATTGTTGCTTTGGTTTAAAAAAGTAATTTTTTATCTAAAGTTGGTGTCCTTCAGAAAGATATATTTTAGAAACTACCTATTCATGATTATTATGGCCTGAAAATCAATTCAAAATGACAACTTTGATGGTATTAGCTGAAATATTTATTACATATTTGGGAAAATGGAAATGTTATTAAAACTTCCTTGAAATCTGAAGGATAATATTTGTGGATTTCACATGTGTTTCTGCATAAAAATTATTTCGTGAATGTGCCAGAAAGTAGCAAGTTTAGATTTTAGAACATCCTTTATGGCTCTTTTCATCAGTGAAGAACTTGCTTGTGTTTTACCTATAAGACATCAATGTCTTTCGAATGATGCATGAACTGTGATGATGTTCATTAACTTAAAATTTTCTGCAATCACCTTTCGTTCTAATACAAATTACACAAAAAACAAGATTTATGTACTTATTCAAAAACAAAGAAATAATCAGACAAGTATTGATTTCAGCAAAGTTCATTTTGACAAGTTAAAACACTTAACACAAATATACTGCCGATGTACTGGCATTTCACAATGAGGTTAAAAACTATTGAACTTAAATTTTGAAAAAAAGTATTTGTAGGTAACAAAGAAATGTGATGATATTATATTTTCTTAAATGGAAAAAAACCTATCACAAAACTTAAAGGTAATCAAATCTTTATTTTGAATACTAACAATAAAACATTTCTAATAACGTTGCTTTAATTTATTTTTAAGAATTGATTAGCAATGAATATTTAACTGAACCAGTAGAAGACACCTTCAACAAGCTTGGGTGATAAATAGTGCAAATATATATAGGTGTTTAAAAAAAGAAAGAGCAAATTTTAAGAATTTATTTCATACAAATTGTATACGACAGAAGCACACTCTATACATCACTGAATACAGGAAAGTCCAAAGCTTAATCTATGGTCCATTATATTACATTAATTTAAAATGGGCATAACCTTACATAGGCATAACCAGCTTATTACATGGGGAGGGGGGGGGGGGGGTGCCCAGATTTTTATTTGAAACAGATAATGGAACTGAAAACAGACACATACATACATGAGTGTGTGTATGTGTGTATACATGAATTCACAAACCAGCAATATAATAATTATGAACACAATAATAATAATGCAATAATAAATGTCACAATAAATAAAAAAGTTAAAGTATTATAGTCAGGTTTTATGGTAAAACGTCACTATAAACTCAGATTCAGTGCCGTATTAAAGGTATTACTGCTAGTGTTTCTTAACCAGGTACCACGTTGGATAGGCGTACCATTGATGGTTTAAGTTACAACTATTTAAATATCAGCAGTAAGTAAAAAATGTATTTAAAAATTTTGCACCTGGAGTCAAATAGAGTTATTGCATCTCTGTTCATATTATGAGATTGATAAAGTATTACCATTTTGTTGCGAAAGGAATCAACGTTATGACATGTAATGATAGTAAATGAACTAAATAATTTATTTACTGATATAAAACAAATTAATCATTTATTCCATACTGATCAAACAAGATACACGTATTTTGATAATATAACATGCATGTAACAGATTTTCTTAAATTTCAACCCCCCTGGTTACGCGGATGGCTTATAACATAGCAACCATAAAAAAGTAATACATTTCTTGCCACACATGACATAACTGATCCCTAGTTACTGAATTTATGGCTTTTATAATTTGAATATGCAAATGAGTTCAGTGATTAGGGATAAATTAGAAATGAACTACTGTTTTGGTTTCATACTACAAGCAATGTTCATGTTGAACTAATACCGCCTAATGGACATAGATCAAATTGAACTTTTCTGTATCTAGTTTGTCCTAAAATCTACGCTTTCTTTTTATCATAATGAGAATTTTGCTAAATTGTCCATTTATAAAGAAATTAACTTTGTTTTTGATAGCTTATTTTTGACAATATTTGTAAAGTTTGGCAACAATTTTGCATGTGCATTAGGGCATGCAATCAGCATTAATTACGGACAACTTTTTGCTTTATAATTTAAGTATGTGTATTCATAACAAATCAATATTTAACAAGTCAGGATTTTTAAATTTCTAATAAATTTATTTTTTGCAATTCAAAATATTTCATTATATAAATTTAGAATACTTTACTTGTTTATTTATTTTTTAAGATATCTACATACAATTAAAACTGTACAAGAAATTTTAATTAACGGTCTGTGGCATATCTCATAATTGTACTTATTTTTATTCTGTTTTGATTTATTATCTCAAGGATTTCTTCAAGACAAAAATCTTTTTTTAGACGGAAAGTCTTGCATCCACAATTTCATACATAGAAAATATAAAAATAACTGAAATACACAAATACAATACTTTGTCATTATATAATGCAAAAAATCCACATACAGCACATCAATTAAATATTTCTTTATCCAACTTTATTATAACAATGAAAAACCAACATGTACACAATTATTTATTGTTTCAATTACATAAACTTTTTATTTAAAAAAAGGAATAAATCCATTTTTTTATTGTTTCATATTATTTGAGGATGAATATTCTGCAAGAAAGAAACTGCTCCATTTTTAAAATAAATAGTTTATACACATAAAGGTATTTTCATTGACATCAGACAGTTTCTAAAGTACGATTCCTGTACAACACAGACTCCTAAATACGCATTTAATAATTATAAATGAATCAATTATTTACATTTTAGTACATAAAAGCAGAACAAAGATCTATAAATAAAATACATCACATTTCACAACCACATACACAGTATAAGAAACCAAAGTACATTTAGGAAGTCAAGTACATAAATATATACAAAAATTGAAAATTTCTAGTACTTGTTAACTTAAAAGTCTACGCACATATCTCTTTCTTATAAGCATTATAGATATATTTCTTACAGATAGTATTTTATAAGCTGAATTTTATCGACAGCAAGTTGCTACCTAAATAAAAAACAAAATTTTTTTATCCCCCCTTCCCCCTGCCAAAAAAAGGTTATGATAAAAATTTTCCTCTAAAATTAAATTATATTATTTAAAAAAAAAAATTGGAATGCCATAAAATATTTATTAAATTAAAAATAAATATAAAAAATACATGAAATCTTTATATATGAATGGATATATATAACTTCAGAAATGTTTTATATAAAATTTTTAGATATAATATAGTGTTAAATGCTTAAAGTCATGAAAATAAAATTGAAGAAATATGAATATAGCTACCAAAAATAAAATTAATAACATAAGCTTAAGAGAGAGAGAGAGAGAGAGAGAACACTAAGAAAAATAATGTAGGGCATGCTTTAATGGGAAAAAAAAGGAAGAAGACATCCTATTAGAATTAACAAAATGACTTTAAATGGAGATTCACAAATACTTAAACATTAGGGCGTATCGAAAAAATCCAAATTTCTTAGATCTTTTTGCGGTAGTGCGGAAAAGTTGTGAACTCCCTTTATTAAAAAACGTGTCAAATCTTAAAACTGTGGGTTGATATCTTCTGTCGCCTCAGTGGGCCTAAAGTTATAAAAATTGGACTAAAAATGATTAAAAATAAAAAATTAATAAATAATCACAGATTTCGCTCATCGGTTTGAGGTAGTGCTTACAAGTTACTATTTGTAACAACAACAACCATAGAAAATTGTAGAATTATAGATTAATATCTTCTGTCGCCTCATCGGCATCGAATTTTGGAAATTTTGACGGATTTTGGTAGTTTTCTGCATAATTGTTTACTGCTTGCGCAATACACAATCGATACAGACTGGGTTTGGCGGCCTGCCAAAATAGTGAAGGCAATGTGGGAACCCACAAGGAGTGTTCAAATGCATTTAAAACTGGACAACACAGTTCTTGTCAGTGAAAGGTATGGTGTCTCCAACAGAGCCACGGCTGCTATTGCATTGCGTGTTATGGAAGATTTGGGTTTAATATCGGAATCAGATACCAGCCTTGTCACAGGCAAAAATAAAATATGGAGGGAAAAATTGAGAATTTACATAAAATTGGTCTCAAAATCAAATGAAAATCGTTCCTCTCTATCTGGCCTTTATTTTGATGGACGACATGACAAAACCTTAACATCAGAAACACTCGAGAACAAGCAGTTCTAAAGAACAATTGCAGAAGCGCATTGCTGTATTGTATCGGAGCCTGGTTCTACGTATATGGGACATGTTACTCTTGAAAGCGGATCTAGTTTTGATATATCTAATAGCATTTACGAATACGTAACAAGTGCTTTATTGGATGATTTTAGCAACCTTATTGTTCTCGGGTGTGACGGCACTGTAGTGAACACAAGAATGTCTAATGGCGTAATTCGCAGGCTTGAATTGAAACTTCAGAGACTAGTCCAATGGATTATCTGCTTACTTTATTTCAATGAGTTGCCATTACGACACCTGTTTGAGTCCATAGACGCCAAGTCATCTGGCTCCACATCTTACACCGGAGGCATTGGACAAAACCTTAAAGGATGCGAAAAGCTTTCAATTGTTGCTTTTAATAGTATTGAATGCAAGTTGCCAGACATTGATCCTACCACCCTCAGTTCAGATCAGAAATACATATTAGACATTTGTACCGCCATTAGTTCTGGCGTTTGTTGTTCAGATCTAGCTATCCGGGAACCGGGAACGTTGAATTTGTCCCGCTGGCTAACAACTTCCAATCGAATAATGAGGTTATATATATCAACATCAGATCCATCAAATGAGTTGCTAACATTGGTTGTATTCATTCTAAAAACGCACTCTCATGGTTCCGTATTAAGATTCGTCATTCCATAAAGGATGGTTCTAGACACCTGTGGCATTTCATCAGCTGCTTATCTCGGTAATTGCCAAAAAAGTATTGTGACATAATTGACCCAGTTATTTCTCGCAATGCTTACTTTGCGGCTCAAGTAAACATACTTTTGGCCATGTTATCTGATGATAGGTGCCGTATTAGGACCCTTGCATATCGGCAGATTATCAAGGCAAGAGAAATTAGCCCAGACGGAAATTGTGTTCGCAAATTTGTTATTCCTGTTGTTAACTTTGGAGCTACAGACTATGTAGATCTCACTGAGTGGCGAGCTTGTTCGATATCGCCTCCTGTTCTCACAGAGATCAGTTCTCAAGAATTTCTGAAGATGATACAGGGCAGTATGCCAATGTTTTGTTGGGACTTTATTAAAGTTGCTTCACACACACAAGCGGTAGAGCGCATTGTGAAACTAGTCACTGCAGCCTCCGGAAAAACATTTGGGATGCAGAACAGGGATAGATTTTTTCGACACTAGAATCCAGAAAACACATGTCAAAATTTGAGACCAAAAATGATTACAAGCCAGTAATGCTTTTGTCATTTGTCTGTTCGAAAGGTAAAATAAAGTTTGTGTTCGCATTAAAATGAGGTAAGCGTGACGTATTTATTTAAAATTTTGTCTTCATTTTCCCAAATTTGGTGTTGATGAAGCGGCAGAAGATATTAACGTTTAATTCTGTTGTTTCTCGGCGTGAAAATAAGGGTGTTCCACTATTTTGGAAGATCGACAAACCCAGTCTGTCTCGATTGTGCATTGTGCAAACAGTAAACAGTAATGCAGAAAACTACCAAACTGCATCAAAATTTTAAAAAATCGATGCCGATGAGGCGACAGAAGATATTAACCTATAATTCTACAATTTTCTATGGTTGTTGTTGTTACAAAACAGCAACTTGTAATTACTACCCCAATCCGATGAGCGAAATCTGTGATTATTTATTAATTTTTCAATTTTAATCATTTTTAGTCCAATTATTGGAACTTTCGGCCCACTGAGGCGACAGAAGATATCAACCCACAGTTTTAAGATTCCGCACACTTTTTAATAAAGGGAGTTCACAACTTTTCCGCACTACCGCTAAAAGATCTAAAAAAATTGGATTTTTTTGATACGCCCTATTAAACATATTTATCTAAATTAAAGAATACCAAGTAATTACTCTTTGGTATACAGTCACGTTCTGCTCTTATGTAAATGGCAGAATCTTTGGTTAGAATTATTTATAAGATTCTAACACAAAGTAAAATTATTAAACAAAAAAAAAAAAAAAAAAAGAATAACAATAATAAAAGAATGGAGGGCACAGTGACTACTATGGACATCTAGATATTTTGATATGATAAATATATAAATATCCAAGTTTTGTTAACAGGATTAATTGTACCCAAATTTGCATATTTCAATAACAAAATATCAAAATTAATTTTTTTTTTTTTTTTTTTTGGCCAGTACTACATAATTTTGAATAAGATCGCACAATTTACCAAATAAACAAATAAAAAGAAACTGAATTTTATAAATATTCTAACTTAAGTAAATACTCAGTGTTAGGATTGAAATATTCAGAAACCAATAAATAAAAAATTTTAATAATTTGCATTAGCAGATATTTCATCAGCATAATTAATATAATGGCGATAAAACAAATTTCAACACAAGAAATATCTTAATACATAAGATACACAACAGAAGAAAAAAAAGGTTGAAGACTTTATATTTACACTTATTGAAAACAACTAAAATTCATTTATCTATATTATAATAGTGCAAGTCGTGTGACTGTCATAAACATATATGGGTCACGCTTCACTTTTCATATACCAAGTGGCCATTTTTACTCAAAATTATTTCTTAGAATAAAAGTTACATTTCTAGAAAGGTGGTTAAAAAAAAAAAAATAATAATAAGGTTAGAGATTATTTACTTTCAAATATGTATATATTCTTTGATAACTTCAGTTGAAATTCGGTTGGCATCCCAATATCTCTTTCCATCAAAGTAAACACACAAGATTCAGTTTTAAGTGAGTGAAAAAAATATTAATTTATGGAGGTAATCATTCATAAAGCAAGTTCTACAGCAATGAATTTCACAGTGGTGTTGGAAAATAATAAATCAATCACAGTTCAGCATAATTCTGTTAGGTAAAGTGCTATACAACTCAACTTCCTTCACGTTCTTCTCTTGTAAACTAAATGTAAACAAATTCAACTCATGTAATAATATTTAATGAAACAAATTTCAAAATAAATCGTCAATTAATTTTTAGGAATTCTAGAAAGAGAGCTTTAGATGTTGTGAAAACTCCTGAACAGCATCAAGAGAGAAGAGTAAAGGAAAAACAATAACATAAAGATGGATGTCTACGAGTAAATTCCACACCAAGGAAGGAAAATGGTCAAAAGTTGGACAAACTGACAGAAAATGTCATTTAAAAAGAATGAGGATATAATTTCTCTATTTCACCAAACTATATTATCTAAAAAACATCAATAAGTTTGCAACCCAATTATGAAAGAATAACCAGAAAGATTCAGAGATAACAAAAACAACTTTTTTAATATTCCATAATCGGTCCATAAGCAAAATTAGCATCAAACATGAAAGATACTAGCAACAATACAGTTTAACTTGAATATGGATATCATTAAAACATTATATATATATATATAAACATTTTATGCAAAAAAAAAATGATATTGGATAAAATACACCAATTTAGCAGTTACAGAAGATTACTTAATGGGCTTCAAGTTTCTGCATAAGTAAATGTATTGCAACTTTGATAGATTTTCTAATCTTCCATAATTGAGTCTACAACCAAGGTTAGCATAAAACAAAAAATATTATATATTAGAAAGAATGTGGTTTACTGTGAATGTGGATACCATTAAAGGGTTTTCACAAAAAATCCTTTATTGCACCAAATCATATTAGCTAAAACATCTATTGGCAGTAGATGTCACTTACGAAAGATTACTTAATAGTTTTAAAAATCTCGACATTAGTGAATGTATTGCAACTGATAAGCAAACAGACATGAAGCTTAAATGCCTAAGTAAGTGAGTTAAGCAGTTTTTAAGCTTTATACCAGAAATATAAAATACATAACAATAAAAAATATACAACTAAAAATGTACAGAATGCTGCCATGATCTCAAACAGTTCTTAATTTATATATCAGAATTTTCCGATTTAGCAAAGGATTAAGCAAGTAAATTGAATTATGAATAGGCAGTAATATGTTGCAATGCTAAGCATACATTTACGGGACACCGAATTGGTAAAAAAAGGCAGCTAGTTTATTTAGAATTATTAACAAGCCTTTAATTTCAACAGCAATTATTTTACCTATTCCTGCAGTACATCACACTCAAGTGAATTTCCATTCACTCGCTTTTAAGCTAAAATAAATTGTATAAGGAGCTTAAAAATTAGTAAAGGTTAGTTGTAAAAGTATTTTGAAATAAAGGATTAGAAGTCTCATGGCATGACAGGGATTGTAATTTTTTACTTTGTCTAAAGAAGAAAGCTATAAAATAATCTTGCAACAAAAGTTTTGTTTTATATAATTATAAGATTTTCCATTTTGGCTGATTTATCTTCAGAGACTTTTTTTTTTTTTTTTTTTTTTTTTTTAAATGTCTATTTGAATTCAGACTGTTTAATATTTTATAGTTTTAAATAAAACACCATTAAAAATGTTTGTCCATAGTCAATAAAAGAAAATAGTTGTTTGATTTTAAAAATCAAAATGGTTGAATACCATATAAGGAAAATTATGTTTAAATTGAAATAATTTTTATATATAAGTTTTGGCAACATGCTTTTTTCAAAAAATGAAGTACTGTATTAATTTTATTTTTAAAATTCCTATTATACTAACTGTAGCAAATAAATACAATGCATTTTTATTGAAACAAATTTTCATGCATTAAGATAAAAATTTCAAATCTGAATGTAGATGTTATTTCAAAATCCAAAAGTAGATGAAGTAATGGCTTCAGCATATAAATGAAAAACCATTTAAAAATAAAACGAATGAACATACTTATAGATTACAAATAATGGGGGAAAATATGCTTTTATATGACAATATTACTAATAAAATATTAAAAATACTTTGTAAGTTTTACTTCAAGTATCCCTCAAGAATATAAACTTAGTATTATTGTAGATATTAAAAAGATAGATCGCTACATTAACAAAATATGATAAATTTAAATAGAAACATTAATTTTTAAAGTTAATTTTAAAATATCAAAAAATGACTAGCTAAAAAACAAAGGCATAAAAATGATTCTAGCATGCTAATCTTTACAACACAGAAAAATCCATGATCAATTTTACATAGTTTATAACTTAGAAATATCAAACAATTATTTTTTTAAATTGTAAACATTGGGGAAAAAAAACAGAAAAAAATATATTATGGTTAAAAGTTTACGATAAAGCAAACAATAAGTCAGAAATGAATGGAATATTAAATAAATTTTACCACAAAGGAAGATCTCAATTTACAGATGTTTGAAAAATGTTTGACAAAAGTCACATATAAAAAATAAATTAATCATATTCATGGCTACTTTCTCTTTTAGTAGCCATCCCTTCTTCACTTTGATTTGATACATCACGAGATCTAACAGTCTTAGACACATTTTCTGTTAATCCTGTTTGTGTTAATCTAAAATGAAAAATAAGGAAAAATGAAATTTAACAATATTAAAAAATAAATATCTACAAAAAATCATGCACAAGGCATAGATTATAAAACACTTTCCAACACTAACAAAACATTGTTAAAAAATTAAATTTTTTCATACAATGAAGTGAAATATCTAAATAAACAATTTAAAAAACCCATAACACAATAAAAATCTATTTTTGATAATTACAGTCTGTATCAGGTAATTTGAACAAATTCTTTTGTGCAACCATAGAAATTATACACACGACTTAATACAGTAGAAATTAGTTATGTTTAAAAATGCGTATCACAGTTGAAAACTCACTTCCAGTAATTATCATTCATTGTCAGTCCTGTAATTGATTTTTTTTCTTTTTGTGTATGTGTGTGTCTGTAAATGAACAACAAATGCTACGTACTCCATAATCTATAGAAAATATGTCGTAATTCTTGTGAGTGATGCCTATCACTTTCAGTTTGTGTGAATTATTGTAACATTATAAAAACGCCTTACAAACAATGGACCATAATGTAATGAAATTGTTCTGAATGTCCCTGTAAACGAACTATAAATGCTACACACTTCATTTTGAATAGTAAACATGCTATAGTAAACCTCAATAACATATTAAATTTACATGGCATTCTGAGTATATTTATGACAGACAAACCAAAATCATAAACACTTTTTGACTATGTTGGAAAATGATAAAAAACAAATCTAATAATAATAATATAAAACACTGGCATGGATGTAATATTATTCAACACCTTTGCTTCCATTAAATGAAGAACTATATAGCACAAGAATGTTTGTTTTTTTAATATCAGAATACATACAAATGTAGCAATTTCAGCTTATTAAACTCTTTCTAGGAGAATGCTTATAAGCCTGAACATACATTAGTTATAATACTGTCTGCAGTCTTTTGTTAATTTTTTAGTCTGATTTAATGATATAATAATTATCCCCCCTCCCACCTCATCCTAAGAAAAAAAAAACTTTATAGTATTAAAAAAAAAAGAAGAAGAAGGAAAAAAAAAAAGAAGAATCAATATATGTTTTGTCCAAAGATGTTTCTCTTTATAAGATGAGAAATTTTATCTTTGGTCCCAAGAATAACTTTGAACAGGTTCCAGTATATTCCATACTGAAATCTATAATTCAATATAGGCAAAAGTTTTAAAATATAATAAAAGTAAATATAATTAAAAAAAAAACCCTCTACTTATTAATGTATTTAAAATTAGAAATATGCCACATTTAAAATTATTGTTTTAAAAATGAAAATTCATGTTCTTTATATGACATTGCATAAAAAAACTTTATATGGCATCACATTAATAAAAGTAAAAATACCTACTTATTAGTGTATTTAAAATTAGAAATATGTCAAATTTAAAATTAATGTTTTATAATACATTAAAATTTAAAAATTAATGGATTGGGATTTAAAAAAAAATATTTTTACTCAGTTTCTTTTTAAGGTATATATAACTGCAAATATTACTTTACATTATTCTAACAAACAAATATGTATTGTTGAGACACGTGGTGACAGCAAAAAAGAAATCATGTCTGAAAATTATTTCAACTATTTCCTTGATTGTTTTCTCGACATAGAATCATAATTTAATTAATATTAATCAATCAATTGATAATGAAAATATTGTATTGTTATCAAAACACATAACTGTACATAATTTCTAGAACTCTAGCACATTAGGATATATGCAGACCTGCCAACCTTTGAAAATGAGAAATAGTAGCACACCAAATTCAAATTTATCTGAAGGTTGGTTGGTGGCTGTTTTTTACGCTGCAAATTTTAAGCGAGCAAATCAGGGGTGATTCTGAGTAAAAAAAAATTTCTGAAATTCACAGCAAATTTTCTGAAAAGTTACAACAGAGGAGGGGGGGGGGGTCCACTGCCGGCACTTTTTTTTTTTGCGTCCCTTTGACGAAATTTGCGTTTTTTCACGATCTTTTGGCGAAATTTGCAGTTTTTTCGAGATCTGTTTATAAAATGTGCACTTTTTTTCGCAATTTTTTTTGACGAAACTTGCCATTTTAGGCGATTTGTTGACAAAATTTGCCATTTTTTCGCAATCTTTTGACGAAATTTGACGTTTTTTGCAATGTTTTTGATGAAATTTGCCGTTTTTACGCGTTTCTCTGATGAAAGTCACGTTTCTCCCGCGATCTGTTGACAAAATTTATCGTTTTTCGCGATCCTTTGATGAAATTCGCCATTTTTGGCAATGCTTTTGAAGAAATTTGTCGTTTTTTTCGCGATCTTTTGATGAAATTTGACGTTTTTTGCAATGTTTTTGATGAAATTTGCCGTTTTTACACGTTTCTCTGATGAAAGTCATGTTTCTCCTGCGATCTGTTGACAAAATTTATCGTTTTTCGCGATCCTTTGATGAAATTTGCCATTTTTGGCAATGCTGTTGAAGAAATTTGTCGTTTTTTCGCGATCTTTTGACGAAATTTGCCGTTTTTCTCAATGTTTTTGATGAAATTTGCCATTTTTTCGTGATTTTCTGACGAAAGTCACGTTTTCCCCACGATCTGTTGACAAAATTTGTTGTTTTTTCGCGATCTTTTGACGAAATTTGCCGTTTTTCGCAATGCTTATGACGAAATCTGCCGGTTATTCGAGATCTTTTGACGAAATTTGCCATTTTTCGCAATGTTTTTGACGAAATTTGCCGTTTTTTAACGATTTTCTGACGAAAGCAGGAATGAGATTGACAAAAAAGCAAAAAAGCTGAAAACTGCGCGAACGACATTTGAGCAATAAGTTATGAATTTCAAGTGCAACAAATATTATAATTGCTATTAAAAAATATATATTTTTAACTAAAATAAATATAGATAATATAAAAAATCGCGTTTTTTCGGCGATCTTTGGGCTAAATTCACGTTTTTACGGCGATCTTTTGGCTAAATTCGTATTTTTACTGTGATCTTTCGGCTAAATTCGCATTTTTACTGCAATCTTTCAGCTAAATTCGCATTTTTACTGCAATCTTTCGGTTAAATTCGTGTTTTTTCAGCGATCTTTCGGCTAAATTCGTGTTTTTATGGCGATCTTTTGACAAAATGCACGATTTACGGCGATCTTTCGGCTAAATTTGCATTTTTACGGCGATCTTTTGGCTAAATTCGCATTTTTACTGCGATCTTTCGGCTAAATTCGTGTTTTTTCAGCGATCTTTCGGCTAAATTCGCATTTTTACGGTGATCTTTTGACAAAATTCACGTTTTTAAGGCGATCTTTCGGCTAAATTCACGTTTTTACGGTGATCTTTTGACAAAATTCGCGTTTTTAAGGTGATATTTCGGCTAAATTTGCGCTTTTACGACGATCTTTCGGCTAAATTCGCGTTTTTCAACGATCTTTTGACGAAATTTGAGTTTTTTCAGCGATCCTTTGACGAAATTAACATTTTTTTCGGCGATCCTTTGCTGAAATTTGCTTTTCCTCCCGGCAATTCTTTGACGAAATCGCGTTTCAGTGACTTTTTGGCGAAATTCACATTTTTTCAGCAATTTGACGAAATTTACGTTTTTCACATGATTCTCTGAAGAAATTCGTGTTTTTTCAGCGATTCCTTGATGTAATTCGCTTTTTTCGGCGATCTTTTGACAAAATTTGTGTTTTTTAACGATCTTTTGACGAAATTCACGTTTTTTCAGCAATAGGTTGACTAAATTCACGTTATTTTGGCAATCCTTTGGCGAAATTTGCTTTTTCCCGCCAATTTTTTGATGAAATTAGTGTTTCTTTGCGCGATCCTGTGACGAAATTCGTCCTTTTTCGCATTTTTTTCGAGTGATCCTGTGACGAAATTCGCATTTTTTTTTTTTTTTGCAGAAAATCGTAGTTTTAGACAGATTTTCGTAGCATCGTAGTTTGTGGTTCAAAATCGTAGCAACTACGATTTTTTCGTAGCAGTTGGCAGCTCTGTGTATGTGAACAATCAATTAAGAAATTCCATTTTTATATACATGAATCAAGTAAGTTAAATAAATGCTTGTAAAATCTCTGATATTAGGACCTAAATATTAATAAATAAAAAGAATAAACTTAAAATAAAATCCTACTACACAAAAAATTAAATAAAAAAAAATGCATACACTTCTTCCATTTCAAGATCATCATCTTGAGAAAGACGAAAATATGGATTGGTTGAAGTAGGTTGAAAATTAATTCCAGTAACAATGAAGAAAGTGAATGTAGCAGCTTCTCGACAAACTTCATCCAACCACTCATATTGGAAAGGCACAGTTATCTAAAGAGATATTCCTCAAATAGTAAAACATTGTCACAATAAACAGTTTTAAAAATGCATGGAATGGTAGTATTTCAATTCTTATATCATGAAACATATTAAACTAAAATTTTTAACTATGTATAAAATCTTTTTGTAATTAAATAATTATTCCATCTGAATAGAAATTGACACTAAAATAAAAACTAATTATTGAGAGAGAGATTATTATTTTATATTTTAACTTCAGTAAATCGGATTATAAATCTGTATAGTATTATTAATCTCCACACAAAAATTTGAAACATCAAGCATGCAGCACATAAGAAGATATATATTTTTAAAAAGCTGTTTCAATTAGTAAATAAAAAATAAAATTTGTAACACATGATAGAAATGGAAAGAATATTACTCATACTAGCTGACATGCCTGGCATTGGCCGGGCCTGTGATAATAACCTTAAATATACATAAAATAAGTGTTGAATGATAAAATATATGTAATTGCTAAAATATTTCCAAACGATTCTAATATTGGGAACCCCACTGCCTTCAGCAACATGCACCCTCAAATTTGTATGATTTTAGATTTTTAAATGAAAATTTATCCAAACGAACCTACAGACGGGGGGCCCCACTGCCTTTGTCAGCATACATCAGGCATGCTACAAAATTGGAGACTAAACTTAAATTCGAAAGTTTTATTTTATTTATTCATTATTTTTATTTTTTAAACTGGTATAAAAAACACAACTTTTGAAAACTAGCAGTTTTTGAAAAATATTAATTTTATTTTTCAAAATTTTTAAAACCATATAGAACATAATGATAGACAATAAACAAGTTTATCTGCTTATTACGGAGCTATTACTATAAGAACTGAAACTGTTGACTTAAATATTTATGTAAGTTAATATAGAGTTACATTATAGCAAAATAAAAATAAAGAATGAAAAGGGCAAATGAAAAGAGAAATTTTAGTAAAATTTTTGTCACAATTAATTTTTAAAGTATTTAAATTGTTGCATAGGAAGGAAAACAGCAATTACCTTTAACAAGTAGACTATTATTCTTGTAAAGTATATGTAACACACAATCTAAAAAATAAAAGAAAAACAATTTAAATAAACAAAACACCTAAAATACAAGATATATCATAAATTCATACATAATAATAGCTAATTAAAAATACAGACACAGAGAACAATTTATTTATTTTCCATAACTCTAAACAAGAAAAAACTTTAATAAATATTACAGCAGGTGCCCACCTAAAAAATAATAATAAAAGTAGGACAAGTGCACGTAGCACTCTCACTCTGACGGTTCCGAACTATTATGTCATATTACGACAAAGCTGAGTGAACACCTAGTTTCTTGATGAATATACAAAAATAAAGACTGCCTATTTATACCTCTATGCTTTTTGTATCATAAAGCTGTAATTTATTTAATTACACTCTTTTATTACACTCTTTTATCTAACTTAGTTTTTGCATGTAAAGATGGAATTTTGTAATCTATTTTTCTCTCACTTCTGGATAGGCTAGAATTATAAAAATGCTCGTACGCTCTAGAAAATCTTTTATTTCCCCCTACCACCGCCAGGGGAACATTCTGTTCTAAACAAACCTCTTTCCGAACGAACTTCTGAGACAGGGCCCCGCTGCCTACGTTACTGTATAGTAGGCGCACTACAAAATCGAGCTGGTTTCGAGAAGATTGGAACATTAACCCAGTTATTGCAATAAGGCACAGTTAGAGAAAATAACCTTGAGTGAGGTGCCGAGGGGAGGGGATGTTCGAGTGTCCTTCAGAAAATGACTAATTAGGAGGCCCACTATGCATGCATAAAAATTCGTCCGTTTTGTTAAGCTAAGAACTTAATTACAAATTTGGCTTAAACTCTTATATGTAAATACTGGTAACCACTACTCATAAATTTAATTTAATGTTATAAAGGGTGACTATTAAGTTAAATATCATGTTTGGAGTCACTTGCGTTGAAATCGGAAAGATAGTTGCTGATATATAGAAATGGGGCATAGTTAGAGAGAAAAACCTTGAAGGAGGGGCCAGGGGGGGGGGGGGGGGTGTTCAAGTACCCTTCGGCAAATGACTAATTAAGAGGAGCACTGTACATCTTTCGAAATTCGTTCGTTTGCTTAAGCTAGGAACTTAATTACAAATTTGGCTTACCCAATTATTCGAAAATAGTGGTAACCGCTACTCATAAATTTAGTTTAATGTTATAAAGAGTGACAATTAAGTTAATTATAATGTTTGGAATCCCTTGCGTTGAAATCGGAAAGATAGTTGCTGAGATATGGAAACAGAGCATAGTTAGAGAAAAAACCTTGAAGGGAGGGCCGGGGGGGAGGGGTTGTTCAAGTGTCCTTCAGCATATGACTAATTAGGAGGACCAATATGCATCTTTCAAAATTCATTCGTTTCCTTAAGCTTTGAACTTGCTTAACCCTCTGAGCGTTTTGAAAAAGGGTAAAATTGTAATGTTGTTTTCTCTGCATTTTGTTTTAAATGCTAAAAAAATACTATTCTTTCAGCATTATAAATAAAACTTAATTACAAATATGAATGTAACCCTTGAGAGTATTAATCATTCTTCAATGTTTTGAAAATTCATTAAATCTATAGAATTATATTATCTTAAACAGGGTTCGTACACATTTCATTACATGAAATTCAAGGACTTTTAAGGACTTTCAAGGACCAAAACCAAAAAAATTTAAGCACCTAAAAATTGAATAAACTAATGAATTGCATGTTTGAATTGAAATTTTTATTTTTGTAAATACATAGAACTTTTTAAGTAAATATAAGTACATTAGATGTACAACTTATTGAACTTTACAAAAAACGTATAATATATTTAATTGAAAATATCAGTAATAATTTTAATAATACAAATTATGAAACGAGAAACACAAATTTTCTTTAATTCTGAAATTTTTTCTAACAATTTTAGATCAAGGCTATTAATGTGAATTTCGTTTTCTTTGATAGTTTTTCTCAGTTCATGATATTGCCAGGGATCTGTCCAGACTTTTTTCCCAGGGTCCTGTTTTTGTGAAATTGTGAACAGCTTTTTATATTTGTGAAAAATCTAGTCATAATTTTGTGAATTTGAAATGATTGTTATATTCAGGTTCTTGTTTATACATTTTTAAGAAGGTATATGATGTAAAATACATATATTTTCTTCATATGTGCAAAAGTGACAGGTCCGATTTTATTTTTAAATGATTAATTTGTGAAATGTTCAGTTTAAAGATGGAAAAATTTTGTGAAAAACCTATTTTTAAGATAAAGAATTTTGTGAAGGGTTCTGTTTTAGGAAAAATAGTTTTGTGAAGGGTCCTGTTTTAGGGAAAATAGTTTTGTGAAGGGTCCTGTTTTGAAATAAAAAAAATTGTGAAGGGTCCTTTAAAGGGCCCATTTTTTTCCTAAACAGATCCCTGATTGCATAAACAAGTCTATGTTCTTAGATGTTTCAGCTTTATCAGCCAAATTATTAGCTTCAACATTTGTACTTTGCATGTCCTTTTCAAGAAAAATCTTTTTTTTCTTTAGGAAGGTGATCTCAACCTCTAAAGTTTTCCGTTTCAGTTGTTTTGTTTCAGCCTGAGCTTCGTTTTTTTTCTTTTCGAAATGCTGCATGTGCATGTACTTTGAACGAGCAGATGAAGCAGCTATTCTGATTTCTTTTATAATTTGCAAATTGTGAATTTCCCCAGACAGCTTGATATATTCATGAATCACACGTTGAGAAATATAAGATGCCTCTTTCAAATTTTCAACTTCAAGGGCTTTATTAACTGAGAAGCCTCTTTCAACAGATGCTTGTCCATGGGAGGAGAGTATAAGAATCATTTTAATAATCTTCCATAGGTTTTCATATTTGTTTCCAGAAAAGTAAGGTTGAAAAAATGTATCCAAGGAAAGATTGTTTGGATCAAATGAAGCAAAATCCAATGAATTCGGCTTGACAACATTGGATAGGAAATCGGCTGGATAGGAATCTCATCACAATTTTTTTCTAAAACACGCTTATTTTGAGATAGTACTAAAGATGCTTTTCATTTTTTCTCTTGCTTTCTCGGGATGCCCAGCCATCATGCGTGGGTCAATGCTAATTGCATTTCTTACTAATGAATAATTAACTGGACATTTTTGCATTAAATGTTTTATCATTGTTGTAACGCACTTTAGACAATCTTGTCTAAGTGAAAATATATCATTTTCTGTTATTTCTGTTTTCCTTTTCTTTTCTTTTATTAGTTGCTCTGCAGCAAAACCTAATTATATTTTACCCTTATCGTTGTGCATATTTGGATTACTAAAATTAAATTTGCATAATGCATCAACTTTCTGTATCTGATTTTCAGGTTTCAGATCCTTAAAATGCTGAATACAATCATTTACAAGTTTCAACAAGTCAGTGGCAAAAAATGGAATCATTGGTTTATCACTCTGATATAGCTTCAAAAATGGTAAAAGTATTTTTGACAGCGATAGAAAAAAATTCAATTTTATCAAAAATGTTTTATCTTTAGTTGCTTCCTTAATGATACAAAATGATTTAGATGTAATTTTTAGCAAAATACCCATATCAATCTTCTTTACATATGTTATGATATCATTCCCTATTTCTATGGCCCTTTCGGCTGCTGGGACATTTTCGAACCACCTGTAACTAACAGAATTTTACAGGGAATTTTTTCATTGATGAGATATTTATAAAATCATCACGTCTTGCTGGAGGATCTTTAAAAATCCAATACAAACTTGACAGAACTGAAGTTATGTCCCACCCGATGGATGAAATTTCATGTTTGAAGGAATTGTTTAGGATATGGAGACCACATGAACCTAAATTAAAAGATTGTATGCCATATTCCTTGGATAAGTCTTCCTGTAAACTGTTGTAGAATTTCCAATTAACATAAGGCCCATCATAGATATTTGTAGAAGTTTTGATAAATCCAATTTTACAACACATTCATACAAAGCTGAGAGAATGTCTTCACTTGTTGAATGCCCAATATATGCTGATGTTAAATATTGTGTCTTGACTCTACATTCCTCCTGGTGCCAATATCGTACATGAATATCAAACTGCTTTTTTTGGTTAGTTTGATTTAGAGTCTCATCAAAGAGCAGAGTAAAAAACTCTGCATTTTTGCAGTTATCTACCAAAAGCGTTTGAAAATGAGGGCCAAGACCAAAATGGCATATATATGCACATTTTTTTTCTCCACATGAAAAATTGCTAGCGATGCTACTGTCTGAGAACATTCTGGAAAGTAATTGTGCAATATCTTCACAGGGTTTATATGAATAATGACTTTTAATGCACTTTAAGGCCCACAATATTTCAGCATCTAGTACATCATTTTTAGAAACAAATATGTCAATTCTATTTTTTTCGGAATTTTTTGAAGTACTAGCATCTATTTTTACTTACCCATCATACGTAGTATAGGGTAAGTCTTGTAATCGTTTTGAAAATCAAAAAAAAAAATTGACGGATTTATACGTTTCAGACACTGGAGATTCCGAAAAACATATTTTTAGAAAAAAAATTTTGCCGTCCGTCTGTGTGTCTGTAAACGCTCTATCTCCCGAAAAAATTGAGATAGAGACTTGCAATTTGGTATGTACTTAGTATGTAATAATGGGAAGAAGCCTGTTTCATTTCAATAACCTCGATTAACCGGAACTATTTTTTTCGGACTCTCGAAATATTCGTTCTGATAAAAGGTATATAAAAATTTTCGAAATTGTTATTTTAAGGAGTGAATATAAAAGACAATACAAAGACATAAATTTTGCATAAAGAATGAAGTCGATCGGATAATGAGTTGCCGAGATATTTGTAATCCTATTTTTAACACTCATCAATTTTTCATGACCTTGTATTTCATCCAAATTTCACTTCAAAGATATATTTTAATTGGAAATATGACGCTTAATCAGATGTAATAAACCGCTAGTTAATAGGATTATTATTTTTGGAGTTATAAGGAAAAACCTCTTTCAAGCAATTCAGTAATCGAGCCTTTAAAGTTTATGACGTCATCAAGCCAAGATTTTACTTGAATTGCAATTCATTTTATAGGTAGTTTACACATTTTTATTTTAATATTTTACATTATGCATATCCATGATGGGTAAGTATTACGGTGGCCCCCAACGACTAGTTTCTGATGTATTGGCATCTAAATTGTTTGAAGTAGATGCTGTTTTTGAGAAGAAATCTTTCATTTTCTTTTTCATTTTTTTAGATTCAAGGTTTTTAGAATGTTTGCCACGTGTAAGAAATATAAAAATACATCAGAAATAATCTACAAATACATCGCACGTGTAAGCATACAGTCAATTAAGATGTAATTATTTTTATGTCTGAAGTATAAATAAAAACCTAGAATAAATTTATTTTAAAATATAGAAAACTAGCTGACCGGCCCGGCGATACCCGGTCCCGTGTAATAACCTTAAATCTATTGCCCCGGGTGGTGAAACACGGAACTAAAATCATTAAGTTTTGTCGAAATCGAGTCGAATGAGTCAAACCGTATTGTGATCGGATATAGCTGCAAAATCTATTACTTCCACCTTCCACTGACAGGGGGCACAATCTCTTCTATACGAACATAACTGAAATCTTTAAGACTATCGATGTCGAGGCGAATGAGCCAAACCGCGTTGTGATCGGACGCATAGAAACCGAGATAGTCCAAAATCCATTAGTTCCACCTTCCACCACCAGGGGGCGCAATATCTTCTATTCGAACATAACTGAAATCTTTAAGGCTATCGATGTCGAGGCGAATGAGCCAAACCGCGTCGTGATCGGACTCATAGAACTCGAGATAGCTCCAAAATCCATTAGTTTCACCTTTCACCACCAGGGGGCGCAATCTCTTCTATATAAACATAACTGAAATCTTTAAGGATATCGATGTCGAGGCGAATGAGCCATACCCCGTCGTGATCGGACCCATAGATCCAGAGATACGAAAGCGCTCCTGGCCGCAAGGGCATAGGTGCCGACTAGGAAGGGGAAGGGGGGGGGGGGGACGTCGCCGCTGTCTGGTTAAGGTTAGGGCGTTTGTTAAAGTATTACCAATAGTAATAAAGACAAAAAGAAGGCAGACAATTTAGAAAAATGATTATCATTGAAATTTTTCAGACAAAAATTAAGGGAAAAAAAATCAAAGAAAAATTTAAGGACTTTCAAGCACTTTTTGCAAATTTTGAATAAAAATAAGTACTTTCAAGGACCAAAAAATCTTTAAAAAAATTTAAGGACTTTTAAGCACTTTCAAGGACCGTACGAACCCTGTTAAACATTGCATATATTGCCGTGAAACCTGGAGCTTAGTGAACGGAATATTACGTTCTACACGCTTAGAGGGTTAAGCTTTAACTTAATTACAAATTTGGCTTAAACTATTATTCGTAAATAGTGGTAACCGCTACTCATAAATTTAGTTTAATGTTATAAAGGGTGGCTATTAAATTAATTATAATGTTTGAAATCACTTGTGTTGAAATCGGAAAGATAGTTGCTGAGATATGGAAACGGAGCATAGTTAGAGAAAAAAACCTTGAAGGGAGGGCCAGAAGGGAGGGGTTGTCCAAGTGTCCTTCGGCAAATGACTAATTAGAAGGACCACTATGCATCTTTCAAAATTCGTTCGTTTGCTTAAGCTAGGAACTTAATTACAAATTTGGCTTAAACTATTATACGGAAATAGTGGTAATCGCTACTCATAAATTTAGTTTAATGTTATAAAGAGTGACTAGTTAATTATAATGTTTGGAACCACTTGAGTTTAAATCGGAAAAATAGTTGCTGAGATATGGAAACGGAGCATAGTTAGAGTAAAAAGCTTGAAAGAGGTCCCGGGACGGGGGGGATGTTCAAGTGCCCTTCAGCAAATGACTAATTAGGAGGACCACTATGCATCTTTCAAAATTCGTTCGTTTCCTTAAGCTTTGAATTTAATTACAAATTTGGCTTAAACTGTTATTCGTAAATACTAACTCGTGTTACTCATAAATTTAGTTTAATGTTATAAAGGGTGACTATTAAATTAATTATAATGTTTGAAATCACTTGCGTTGAAATCGGAAAGATAGTTGCTGAGATATGGAAACGGAGCAGAGTTAGAGAAAAGAACCTTGAAGGACGGGCCGGGAGGGGGGGGGGGGGGGGGGGGGTTGTTCAAGTGGCCTTCAGCAAATAACTAATTAGGAGGATCACAATACATCTTTAAAGATTGATTCATTTGGGTAAGCTAGGAACTTAATTTGAAATTTGGCTTAGACTATTATTCGGAAATTCTAGTAACTGCTTTCTAGAAATACACCATGAAGCTTAAATGTAATTAGACCCTTGCCCCTCTTCATTCCTGCAAATATAAAAAAGAATCTGTTAAATAAAGTTTTCTGTATTAACAATCTCCATCATAATAATAAATGTCATGTAAAAAAAAAAAAAAAAACTTAAACCCGACTAATTGTCATGAAGAAAAATGTGCCTGGAAAATATTTCAATCAGGGGGACGTATGTGTAATTTGTCATGTGCAGGTGGCACGACATTCGCATGGCTCTACGCTGATAACTTGAATCCATATTGACACTATTTAGTTAGAAATCCTTATTTATGCATCGCTACTCTGGTTTATTTAATTACTTCTGTGAAGAATCGATGCAACCAACCAGTGAACCAACCAACCCAAGAGAAAAAAAGCGTATTTTTGATCAGTTTTTTGCATAAATTAAAAAAAATTACCAACCGAATTTTTCAAAAATCACATAGTCAGATACAGAATATTTTTTTTACATAAGCTCAGAAATTTTCAAATTGATATCTCAATTAGTTTTCTTAAAATTCGCTAATTAGTAAAATAATTTCTAATTTGTTCATTTCCGCTCACAAATCCAACGCGGCAGTTCTTTTCTTTCGCCATTTTGTTTTAAAAGATGACATTTTAGAAGCGATGGTTAATGAGAATCTAATTAATATCTAGGCTAATTATCAAAATATTAAAATTCTGAGGCTCAGGTGCACATGGCCAGACCTTGGACTATCCACACCTAAATTTCCAGACTTCTAGGTGGGCTATATTTTGCTAGCCATCGCCAACAGACACACACACAGAGCGAAACTTTCTTTTATTAGTATAGATTTTGAAACCTGGAACATTGATAAAGTAAACACATTCACTCCCAGAAAATTTTACAAGTTCAGAAAAATATTCTGAATTAATAAAGTTTCTTCCTTATTTAGTAAAATTTTAATGCACCAATGAACTAGTGTAAGTCCATAAAAATGTTTACTAAACTCATAAATAAGAACTCCTGAAAATACTAAATCCATAAAAATTAGATTGTGATTTGTGATGAAATTTTTTGATTATTTTTCCAGTAATCAGTATCCATAAAACTGTAAAAAGCCTCACTTATTTTAAAGACAACTTTTTTCGTCACAGACATCATACTTTTTTAGTTCATTTCATGATTTTAAGAATTTAAATTATTGCTTTCTGTAATTTTAAGATATTTGAAATCTATCATAAATATGGATTATGGTAAAGAGAGGGAACCAGTAGAAAGTTTTCAATCAGTAAATTATGTGTATTTCAGAACAAATACAAGAATGAACATAGTCATATTAATATATCAGAAGCACTAATATGCTGACATCAATATTTAATTTTAAATATTTTTTCGACATATTGATACATCAGATTTGATATATCATTTTGCAAAATTAACTTAAAAAAAAATAAATAAATAAAAATAAAATTTACTTTTTTTACAGTAAACCAAATTAAATCATTTTTATTCTTACTAAAAAGAGCATAAATAACTTAAACACATCTTATTAGAAGCCTTTATAGGCCTGAATTTTTTCAATAAGCTGACAGTTTCAAATAACGTTGCAGAGGTTATTTACTCTATACACTAGCAACAAATAAGCATCCCATTTAAATGAATTTAATAAAAGACATTAGTTTAAAGGCAATGCTTTCTTTACAAAACTGTTTTAATAAACAATAAAAGATACTTTTGCTTTATAGAGGCCTTGATGTTTTTTAAAAACTCTTGGCACAATTTGGGCATCAGAAAGTGGATTTGTTGCCAACTGATGTAAAAACAGCTATGAAAATAAACCTGATGAACTTTTATGCTTGTTTATATATGAAAATTGATAATTGGCTTCTTTGTATTAAATAAATTGTATAAATGTAGAAAAAACAGTGAATAGGTTGACAAAAAATATGAATGAAAAATTTCCTTCTCTCACCAAGGCCCTATACTGGAAAAGTACCCAATAAAATACACATCATTCTTGTCTACATACAAATTATATTCCAACTGTGGTGAAAAAAAAAACCATACTTTTAAACCCCTCCCTCCATCATAAAATATATGTATTTTTTTTTTATATATATATATTTTAATATTTAAGCTCAATTCAGTGCTTTTTTTTACATATGAATATTTTCACTACACTGTTTACAATCCCTTTTTTAAAAAATGAATTTTCTTACTGTATACTGTTATTGATTTATAGATAGACTAAGACGTTATTATTAATGTATACTGTATTTTGCAGAAGTCTAGTGTTACGTGACATTCGTTAATCATTAGTAATTTAAACTAGCTGGCTTCGCCCGCCAGCGGGCCCCTAATTTACATCGGTGCCTCGAATTGTAGAAAATCTCGAATCTTGTAAAACCCCAAACCGGACGAACCGCCGACACGGGTCCCCGCTGCCTTCGGCACCGGGTAATCCCTTAATTAGCACATTGAATTGTACAAACCTCTAACCGAACGAACCTCCGACCCTGGTCCCCGCTGCCTTCAGCACCGTATACCGGTCGTGCTGTACACGCACCAGATAATCCCTTAAATTGCACATAGAATAGTATAAACCTCTAACTGAACGAACCTCCGGCTCGGGTCCCCGCTGCCTGCGGCACCGTATAGCAGTCGTTCCGACCCTGGTCCTTGCTGCCTTCGGCACCGTATGACGGTCGTGCTACGCATGCACCAGATAATCCCTTAAATTGCACATGAAATAGTATAAACCTCTAACTGAACGAACCTGCGGCACCGTATAGCAGTCGTGCTGCGCATGCGCTGCAGTATACGTTAGTTCCACCTTCCGCCACCAGGTGGCGCAATCTGTTTATATAATCATAACTGAAATCGTTAAGACTTTCGATGTCGAGTCGAATGAGCCATACCCCGTCGTTTTCATGCCCGTAGAACCGAAGATAGGAAAGCGACCCCTAGTGGTGAAAAAACGAAATAAAATCGGTAAGCTCTATCGATGTCGAGTCGAATTGATTTAGACTACCTGAGTTCTAGTTCAAAGACAGGGACCTGTAGAAAAACTTAAAACTTAAAAAAAAAAAAAAAAAATCTATAACGGGCGAAGCCCGCTTTTCCCTATCATAATATCTGGATAGGGGGTCCTTATTACTTTAATTATGATGTTTGGAATCAATTTGGTGGACATCCGTAACATAGTTTCTTAGTTATAGAAACGGACCACAGTTAAAAAAAAAAAGTGCGGGGGGGGGGGGGGGGGTTGCCATATATCTGGTTGCCACTCTAAAACAAAAACTTAAAATAATAATGCAGTTTTTAGACGCGGCCTACTTCTTAAAATCCTAATATCTAGCCAGCACTGTCATAAAAAGCGGGGGGAGGGGAGGGGAGGGGGGGGGGGGGGGGGGTTGGCGATGACACTGCTTTTCCTCAAACAACTTATGTAGACTACCTGAGTTCTAGTTCAAAGACAGTGAGCTGTAGAAAAACTTAAAACTAACCGCTTTTTCCTATCATAATATCTGGTTGCCACTCTAAAACAAAAACTGAAAATACTCGTAATGCAGTTTTTAGACGCGGCCTACTTCTTAAAATCGTAATATCTAGCCGGCACTGTAATGGAAATCTTTCTTTTGCTTTAATTATACAAATAACAATGATTAATTATACAATAAAATAATATATCGGCTCGTAATGAAGATATGGCAATAATTTTTAGATATTCTGAAAGCAGAATCTATTTAGCGTCGCCCTGTCAAAGTTTGGAATTTCTGCGCCTCTTAGAATCAGAGATGGGCCCCCCCCCCTCTGTAAACCCCCAATTGAATGTCATGTGACCTGACCTCCATCAAAGAAAATGCTGATCCAGACAATCGTCTGGCCGTGCGTCTCTGATCTGGGAATCGCAGCTCGGAAAGAAAAGAAAAATAATTTTTTATCGATCGATTTTTAAAGGATTTTTCCGGTTCTAATCGTCGCACGGAAACGATTTTTCCAATTTATGAGACCTGACGACGTCCCGTTTGCGTACGTGCGACTTACGAATTTCTGGCCCCCCCGACTTCCGGAGATAGGGGTCGGACTTGCGCTGCGGTTTGGGGCTTAAATCGCTCCCTGGGAACCCTCTGCCTTTTCCTTCCCAGACCGGACGTGTACCGGCAACCCTCGGCGGAGGCGAACTTTTCGCTGTTTTGACTTCTCTTCCAACTTCGGTTTCGGTCGGTAATTAAAACACTTTCGCTCATTAATAACTCGGGTCCGGGTCAGCATCCTGACCCGATCGAAACTTGAGCGTCGCGCCTTTTTTGCGAATTTTTCGGTCCGCGTCCGCCGTCCGTGCGTCGCCTGGTCCCGGAGCCTTTGCGGGTACAAAGGTGGAGTGCACAGACAGAAACACACACGCACGCACAGACGTTTACCGTGCTTAATATTAGGGATATTTTAAATTCAATATTTTAATTTTCGTTAATCATTAGTCATTTAAATATCTTAAATTCAATATTTTAGTTCTTTATTTGCTCTTAATAATATTTATCATTATTTTTAATATCTCTTCCTTTCAGTACTACCACTATTTTATGACACTATTTTTTTATCACTGGCTCATTCTCAAAATTCAATCTCTTTTCATTTTAATAATATTCAAAATTTAATTATCTCTCCCTTTCTTCTACTTTCCTCCACTTTTAATTATCTCAATATGCAAATTTATAGTATTTAACCTCTTAAATTATTTAACTTTGTAACAACTAGCTGAAGATTACTAGAAGATTAGTTGATTATATGTAAATAATACTCTGAATTGAAAATGTCACAAAAATATCTGAAGTAGGCTTGCTTGTCAGTTTATATGATGTAAAAGATTCCAATTTATATTATGCAGTAAAACCAGTGAAATTAGAAACTGTGTATATCAGAAACGTGCCTAAATGAAAATTTTTATGGTCCTGGTGAAAAGAATATGATATGAATAATATCAGTATTCATATAAGTAATAATATCAGTATTGTCATATGAATATGACAACAAGAATACCTGCAATGACATAAACCTGTCTACAACTTTAAATGTTTTCATGATACTTAACGATTCCATCATTGAAAGTTTCACTATATTTTTAACCTGACATTTATTTGTTTTAAAACAAGCAATCATTTAATTATAGATAACAGTAATAAGGAACTATTATAAACATAATTAAAATTATTTAATTTAAATTGTAACATTATTCATAAAAAAAATAGCTACATACATGCAAGTAATAAAGCAAATAAACATTTTTCTTTTTAAATATATATATATATATCTACCCTATATATATAAAATCCTAATGAAACGAATTTGTGAAACGATTTTATGAAACGAATTTATGAAACGATTTTATGAAACGACTGATTATGTTTCAGGGCTATTTTTAATAAAATATTAAACGCTTGATGGTGAAATTAATACCAATTGTTCATAAAAATCCGCGGATGTCAAAACTGGTAATAGAATTTTGAAATTGGAATTAGTTTTCGAGATATTAATTTTTTTCTCATTTTAATGACATTTCTGTAATGATGGCAACTAATTACTCAGTTTTTTTGTGACAAAAAAGGGGAAAAAATTGAAAAGGATCCCGATAGGGATTATTGATTTCTTTTTATTCGTCATTTTCAAATTGAAATTGAATTTATCTTTTATTTCAATCGATAATGAAGATAAGATTGTGATTAAATTATGTTTTTCAGGAAATATTGAAAAAAAAAATCACATTTCTATCGTCAGGATTCAATCGTCTGTCAGCATTTAATTTAATTTATAAACTGAAAATATTTTGAATAAATTCGTCCAAATGACGTCATTTAGGTAAACGCAAAAGAAAGGGAGGAAAAGGAATTAATAGTAATTATTATTTATTGATATCATTTTGTTATTTTTTGTAAAATTTAACTAAACGAATTTATAAAATCATTAATTCGGATATTTGAAACTAATATATAAAATAATAATTGCCCAACTGAACGGAAGAATAAAATATCCTGCTTGGTTTTTTCCGCCAAGCTTTTTAAAAAAGTGTCAAAACCCCTATAATAGAAAAGCACCAAAAGTTCATTGGGTTTATTTTCATAACTTTTGGCAACAAATCTATGTATATTAATGAATCTATCCCTTTTTGAAGCTCGAATTACGCCAAACCTAAAAGCAAAGGATCCTATAATGGAAAAGTACCCGATTTTCTTATGGACAATATTCAAGTGACAGAACATGGTGTAAAATTACCGCGGATAGCAAATTTGTTTAAATATCTCATCAATTGATGCCGAATAAATGCAGGCATGCATGCACAAAATATTTAATTAATTTTGTATGATAAATAATTATTAGAAAATTTGTATATACATATTAATTAAAAAAAATAATTTACATATTTAAAATAACATGAAAATATGCATGATGGTGCACTATAATAGAGAGAAAATTAAAACCTGTTACTGAAAATGTCTATAACATAGTACTTTTCAATACCGTGGTTCTTAATGTTATTCACAAGCAGATGGAATTTTTCTCATCCTTAAACGCAAAGGAAGAATAGAATAGAGATTGTTGTTATAAAAGTCCGAGAGGTAGTCACAATTTATACCTAACCATTTTATACAAGCTGGTTTTCAAGTAGTAATTGATTTTACTTATCAATCCCGAAAACAGTCGTCAGTTGTCGCAACAGCTGTGTATGAGGCCATGATAATCGAAAAATGTCCCATTAAAATGTTAAAAGCATGGCAACCCAATTACAGATTTACCAATATTTTTAAAATAAAGCACGCTGTCATGTTTTTAGAGGCCTCGAAGTCTGAGCGAGGGTTGGCGAGCGTAGCTCGCAGGGGGTAGGCCCCCTAGTATATATATATATATATTTTTTTTAACCATATTACTCCCCCCTCCCCCTATATTTTATAAACTGAGCTAACAGAATGTTTTTCAAATAAGTTAGAAAAAAGAAAGGGAATTAATATATTTCGTAAATTTATAAAGAAAAACTTACCAAAACATAAAAATGCCTGAAGAGTTTTAGTTTTTCGAGATTCACTGCAGCTTTTCCATCAGTTTGTGATGCTTCTTGTAAATGTCTAATAGACCTAGAATGGAGAAAAAAAAAGAATTTAATAATGCACATATATTTTGGAAGTAATTGTTTTCAGTATATTTCCGTTTTTTTTAATAAATTTTTTTTTGTATACTTGATCAGACAATTTTCAAACAAAAAGTATTTGTTTTAAACAGAGAACATTTTAAAATGCATGTCTATTTAAATAAACATATGTAAGTCAGCAAGTTATTTTCTAGCAGAATACTAACCAAACAACAGGCAAAAGTATAGCTCCACAGCATATTAAGTCCACCAATATAAATATTTCTCTCCATGTGTAATGTTGAGAATTCCCCTCTTCACTTTCCTCCATAATGATCTTAGCAACATTAGCTAAAACCTGATGGAAAAAAAAATAATAAAGAAAAAATAAATAAGGAAAAATTCTACATCAAGCATAAATTATGAAACACATTCCAACACATTCAGACTACTGTAACAAACAGTCACCGTTTAACAAAGTGAAAGATGTCTAAATAAATAATTTGGAAAACAGATAATAAATTTGAAACCTTAATTTCAGCAAATACTACCTATAGTTGAAAAGTATCCAAGTTCTTTTGTGCAGTCCTGCGGATGATCTATAGATTTGTATATATACAACATAGTGTACAAAAATTTAGTTCAGTTATGAAACACATAGCACAGCTGAAAATTACCCTTCAGCAATATCCATCAATCAAAGGAAATGTACCCGAATTCTTTTGTGCAGCCCTGCATATGATCTATAGAATTTATATACACCTAGTAATATGTAAAAAATTAGCTAAATTAAAAAATGATATAACACAATTGAAATATGACAAAATAATGAAATATCACAATTGAAATTACATATCCAACCAACAATTATTGCTATGTGAGATTCTATTTCTAAATTGTATTAGAATAAAAATGTTTCTTATTTTAGAATGAAATGTCCATAATGTAGTTTAATATAGTTTGCATACACTTTATTTTATTTTATTTTATTTTTTTATTTTTTTAAAGTGCAAAACCATTATAGGTCAGCATGTTGATCATGGTTGGCATGCAGGTTAAAAATTTAGAAATAATGAATCATTTTATTTCATAATATTGAAAGCATGTTTGTCTTCCAAGTTAAATTAGTCAATACAAGAAGCCTTGATTATATTCACTTTTATAGATTTGAAATAAAAATGAACTTTTAACGACAGAAAAAGTATCTCTTAATAAAATAAATGTGATTTTCATATTTATATAACTTCCATGCTTTGAAATACACTTTACTGTCAAATCATTGATACATCTTGAATAATTTTTATAAATAAATAATTTTTTTATATTTTATATAAATCTAACAAATATTACAGACAAATAGGGATGTAATGAATATTTGGTCAATATTCAGCATTGGGCCTGTAACCAAATACTTGGTGGCCGAATACTTTTATATGGTAAGCCGAATAAATTCAGCATAAAAATAACATTTTCTTTTCTTTTTCTTTGCAGTGCTTTTCTCAAATCCGAACTTGCTACTTTCTGACACATTCATGCAGTCATTTTCATGCTTAAATGCACACAATTTACATTTATTCTTATTCAGATATTAAGAAATAGAATAGCATTTCTCTACTTTCTTTAAAGGCTAAGTACCTTAAGTTTTAAGATGCATTGTTATTGTTAGGTTGTTTAAGTTCTACATAAGTGCACATAAGGGTGAGTCACATTGCTATTCATTCTTGTATACTTCATGAGTTAAGATTACCCCAAATTTTCTCAATTGAATTTAAGTCTGGTCTTAAAGCTGGTCAATCTAAAATGTTAAGATTTCATGAAGAAAACTATGTGTATTTTACTATGTGAGTTGTGAATTGAAGCACTGTGCTGAAACCTCTACTCAGGGTCCCTTAAGATGACACCAAATGGACTTAGATGTTGCTCTAGTGTCTCTTGATACTTTGTTGAATTCTGTTTCACATGGAGAAATGCCCAGGAAGTTTGGCCATTAAAATCAATACCGCCCTCCCCCCTCTCCAAACCATCACTTACTGCCTTGCCTATGGAAGAAAGTATGAGACTGTTTTCTGAGGTCATGCCAGTAACAATGCCAGATACTAGGACTATCCAGATGCCACTTACTACTTTTTGTCACTGAATAATGTCAGTGTGTCACTTGTCTCAGTACGACATATACTTTTGAGCTCAATCCATTCTGGTTTGTTTATGGTACAATTTTAGGTGTGGTTTGCAAGACATTTTTTTTTAAACAATGTTTTTTCAATCTCTTATGTGTGTATGTATTGTATCCATTGAGACATTGACACCAAGATTATTTTTGATCTGCCTTTTGGACATATTTTATTATGACACCACTCTTCCAATTTTCTGATCCACTTGTTTTATGTGGCTACACACCACAGACATCTTGGTTTTCAATTGAAAAGTGATTTCTAGAAAGTACTCAGTCTATTCCTTGATTTGAATGATTTAAAATTCTAGAAACTTCAATAATGGGCATTTAAAAAAAAAATTCAACTTAAAAATCTTTAAAATTTCCTCTTTTGTGAATTCTATAGCTTTCAACATTTTAACCCTCTAAGCGGCTTGCCCGTATTTTTCCGTTTCCCAAACACAACTTAAATCGGCTGTAGACAAAAATATTTTTAACAGAGTTCTATTTTAAGATATATTTAAAATAAAGAAATTAGTGTATTTTAGAAACAAACTGTGAAAGGAAATTTAAATTTTAAGATTTGTTTTATGAAAATGTAGGAAAGCCCTCAGACACTCAGAGGGAGTCACTTTCAATGGAACTTGAATATTCACAGTTATACAGCTAAGAATAAATGGTTGGTTGAAACCAATGCAGCATTTGTTGACATTTGTATAATATAACTATACTTGTGAGACTGTTTTAACAAAAATTTAAAAAAAAAGGTGTATTTTTTAAATAAATAATTCTAATGTAACCATTCTAATATCTCTATGTTTCATTTCAATTACATTTTGAGTGTTTATTGTGAAATCATTAAATAGATTTCTCCTTCGAATTTTATTATTGCATTTTAGCGTGTGTCTAAACTTTTAAGACAGACTGTATGCACAACATTTCCTGATTTAAATCAAGAGTTAATATAACACACAAACTCCTCAAAATAAAATTTATTTCTTGAAAGATATTTCAGGCGGTTTATCATTGATTATGAGTATGTGCAAGCATTATAAGAGATTTATTAAATTTATATATATAAAGATAAAAGTATTATTGAATACTAAGTGAGGCATATTTTTATATTTTAATGGAAATAATTTAGCATTCTGATTTACAGGAAATCAATTTGATATGTGTAAGTATAAAAAGATGAAAAACAGATTCTTAAGTTGGAATACGTTTTTTAAAATTAAAAAAAAATAATAATAAAAAGTACATTTGATAGCGGCAATAATGAGGTCCTATTTTAACTGAAATGTATATGAATTATTAGTATCTACAGATAAAATTATGCAATTAGTAATTTAGATTTAGAAAAAGTAAGGTTATATTATTAGCACCTAGATGTTTGGAATAATATAAAAAGTACATCAAGCTGTTACAATTTTTAAATGTACAAATTATGAAAGAGGAATTTTAATTATGTTTAATTTTATTTTTATTTTAAATTGCAAAAAAATAAATAATAATCAATGCATACATAAAAAAAAAAAATTGTATTTGGCTGTCAAATATTTGGTATTTAATTATTTGGCCAAATCGCTATGTGGGACAAGTAAACTACAAATATAACAAAAACAACAACAACAACAAAAATAACAGCTCCACATTACAGTTTCAGATATACAAGATTTCCAATTAGTATAAAGTTTTGAGGACCAATACTTTTAGTCTGGCAACTGTTTTAACACTTTAAATTTCATATTCTGCTGTAGATGATACCTTTTTATGAAGTCTTGAAACAGCTCTATGCCAAATTTATTCTAGTTATTGTGCCTTACGTGGTTTCTCAAGCTACATATTAATTACATTATAATAGACATTTTTGTTATTTATTTATAGAAATTTTTTAAATAAAGTAGAAATTGATTAACTATTTTAAAATGCCTCACCTGTAAAGGTATTACAATCATAAAAATCTTCTTGTCTTTGTCACTGAGGATGTGTTTAATAAAAGTAAATCCTGTACCAATAAGGACAATTGTGATAAACAACAAAGCTCCCTTCAGTCTGAAGCAAAAAAAAAATAAAATTATAATTTAGTATACAAGTAAGATCACAAAGGTGTTTAGAGGTTAAAAGTTATAAACAACATAATAAAATTAATTCATAAGTTGGGCCATTAATACACATATTTTTTTACTCACTTTTTCTATTTTTATGAATAGCCTATTATTATATCACATTTGCTACATTCCCAGATCACATGACCCATCTTTATTGGTTGGCAGTACATACATTCATTACAAGTAACATTCATTAATTTGATGATGTAATTTTCACATCTTTTTAGAATTTAATTTTCCACCACCTTAAAAATTGTAATAAGAAATGTAAAATATAAAAGTATATTTACATTGTTTTAATTCAAAATGATGTCACCAAAAATGATCTATGATTGAAAATTTGCAAGTTTGTTGTCCCTTCAAAAGTGCTGGATTTTGTAATGACCAAATATGAAGTCTATAACTGAAGTCTTTCCATGGGTAAGATGCAAAGTTTAGCTATCACATAAGCACTATAAGCAAAAGAGCACAAAAAATATTGTCGCACTAGTTTGTAAAAGAAGAATAAAGCTAGTAAAAAAAATTTTTTTTGAAAGTAAAAATGTCATAATTCTCATTGTTGTTGGTGAAAAACATATTTCTTAACTATGAACTGTTGTATTAACTTCATGTCATTTTGAATTATCAATGCTCTACCTAATTATTAATTTGTAGGGATACAGAACGTTAAAAATACTCTAGGCATGAAAATATTATATAGTAAAAATAACAAAACAGTATGTTCTCAACATTTGTGATTTGTCTAGTATGGGAAAAAGGATATAAAGAACTAATATGGGAGTTGAAACAACAACAAAAATAAGAACAAACATTAAGAATTATAGTGAATAATTAATTTTTAAATTAAAATTAAAAGAAAAGAAAATAGAACCAAACAAATACACAATTAACTGCTTATAAAATTGTTAATTATCAGAGTTGAAACAACAACAAAAAGAACAAACTTTGAGAATTAAAATAAATTAAAACTGAAAGAGTAGAAAATAGAACCAAACAAATACACAATTAACTGCTTATAAAATTATTAATTATCAATCTTTATTGAACTATACTGCTGTAACACACCTACTTTATTGGTATTTATGGTAGAGTACCAAAGTTTTAAAAAGGGAAAAATGAACAGCTCATAGAAGTGAGAGTACTAGTTTATCATAACATATTTTTATTATCTTATTAGGTTAATACTTTCAAAACTACATAAATTTTAAGAAGATTAGGGGGGGGGGAAGGGGGTGTTAGTTGATAATAAAAAAAAATATTTTAGTTACTTCAGAGAATAACTTCCTTCTCTGTTAAAGTTTTTAGGGGTATGTTATAAACTTTAGAAGTAATTTTTAAAACTTTTTATTTTATTTTATCCATAATATATATAAATATATCTACCATAAAATCCTGATTGTAATGTCAAGATTAAAAAAAATTATTTAAAAACACGTTTTCATCATTAATTTAGAAGTATTCTTCCATATTTTGGCATATTTTTGCATAAAAAAAGAGGAAAGAAAAGAAAAAAGAAAGAATCACCCCCCCCCAATAAAATTTAAAAAAGTTTTTTTTTCATATTTTTCTTTATTTGTTACTTTTATTGTAACAATAAATATTTAATCATCTACTAACTCCCCCTCAAAATTACTCCCCCCCTCCCCCTCAGTATAAACAATGTATAGTTTAACCTTTATAACTCTTTAATTTTAAATTTCTTTTCTGACTTTCTATACTAACAATAAATAAACCTTATCCACCACCTACATTCTCTGCTTTTCTCCCTGTGTGTCCCACACCCCCCCCCCCCCCTAAATTCAACTCCTAAAATTTAAAATATTTAAAATTCTTAATTGTTTTTTACTTTATTTGTGATTTTGTTGTAACAATATTTAAATAACCATCTAAATTATTCCCCTCCCCTCCAAAAAAAGAAAAAGTCCTTTTTTTTCTTTGTCCCCCCAGTATGCACTTTAAAGTCTTTAAAAAAGTTTTTTTTTGTTCGATTTATAACTTTTTTGCAACACTAATTAAATAATTATTCTAAATTGCCCCCCCACCTATCCACATCCAAAAAAATTCTGAGTTTCCCTTACTCCAGCACACAAACTAGAAAATCTTTAAAACTATTTTTTTAAAGATTTTTATGCTGTATTGCCACTTTGTAGCAACAAAAAATAAATGTTCATCTAACTCTCCACTTAAATTTCCATTCCCTATCCCCAGAAAAGAGGGATGAATTTCTAAACATGGAGGGGGGAGGGCAAAGAGAAGATTTTAGTATTTTTTGTAGTTTGGCTGTTTTTATAGCTGATATTTTGTTAATGGGGAAGGGGAGCTATTTTAGAGAACATATTTATTTTAAAACATGAAATATACACTTTATTTAGGGGTAAGACAGGGCTCGAAAATTCTAAAAATTTTCAGGTTCCCGGCTGGGAACCTACATAAAAAGTGTAGGTTCCCAGAAAAATTTATGTGTTCCCAGTTTTTTAATAAATTCAGAGCATAATGAATGAAGATATTGTGTCACATAGACACAGTTTTCAATAATAAACAAAAATATTAGTTTTATGGTTTATCAATTAATGTTTTGACTGTTCTCCAATCCAAAAGCACCTCCTTCTCCCTTCATATTCTTATAGATACATAACTTAAAAGGGGAATGTTGCATTACATTTGCCCACTAAAATTAAGCATTACATATTGCATTTACTAATTTATTCAAACGTATACAGAACAAATAATTAATATATACATACAATATATAATTTTTAAATTTTCTCGTGTGTGTTCAGCGCTCCATGCGTTATTTGTCCCACCTCCCCCCTCATTACCGCAGTCCTTAGGAGAATAAAAATTCATCGCTGATTGCGGCGGCCACGGCGACTTGCGTACACATCCGTTTAGGTTCCCGGCCGGGAACCTGAGTGGAAAAAAATACATTTCCAGAAATGATTTCTGGGTTCCCCGGGATCCCGGGAACGCTATTTTTCGAGCCCTGGGTAAGAACAGCCAAACTTGCAAAAAAATATGAAAATTTTTGTGTTCCTCTCACATATTTAGAAATCCCCCCCCCCCCCTTCTCCTTGAGAGGAAAAGACAGATCAAAAATTTCAAAGGGAATGAGTGATACTTATATCAGATGATGTAGATGAGATGAGTTACCTTACTACAAAATAAGAAATAGGGCAGCATTAAAAAAAAATAATAATCTTAAATATTTTAACTTTTTTGCTGGGTGGGAGGGCAGGGAGGGAAGTGGAACTTTCGGAAGAAAGGAGGGTGATTTAGATGACTGATTATTCATTTATTGTTACTAAAGCGAATAAACACAGCAGATTTTTTTAAAAATAAAGTTTAATAGATTTTTAATTTTGTATGTCTGTGTGTGTGGAGGGGGGGGGGGGGTAGACATTTTTGGAATAGAGAGAAAATTTAGGTGACAGATATCTATTTATTTTTCTAGGATAAAAGATTTCTTCAAATAAGAGTTTTCTGGGAGAATGAGGGGGGAATGTGAATTTCAAAGGAAGCATTTGTAATTTATATGATTTGCTATTTATTTATTGTTAATAGAAGAGCAACAGATAGGAAGAATTTTTTTTATATAAACGGTTTTAAATATATACCAGAGGGCCCATGCGAAGATTTCGCACTGAAATTTAATATTTTTTAGGTACTTCTCTATTATCCCGCGACCACTTTTCATAACAAAAAACTACCACCAAACTAAGATTAAACGCCAAAAAAGCAGTCCCATTTACTTGATATCAGAATCATTATGCGTGTTTGTTACGTCATCTAGTGGTTTTACATTCGACATTTGCGTGTATTTTTCATTATGTTTTACTGATTTAGTAGTTATTTTATTAATTAAAATAACAATTGTGTCCTTAAATTCTTATATTTTATTATTATTTTTTTTTTGATATTCCAATGGCAACGTTCTCCCGTTTATTTGGCCATAGTTTTTTGTTGTGAAAAGTGGTCGACGGGATAATAGAGAAGTATCATTTTTTATCAATATGTAATAGTTATTAGATGCAGTTTTAAACTTCCAAAGAAAAAGCAAGGACAAAAATATCTGCAAACAACATTTACTTGTTAGTCAAGCCAGAATATCATCTAATTTATTCCATCAAAGTTAGACTAAAAACTGATCCAAGATTGCTAAAGGCACGCGCGAGAAAAAAAAAACAAAAAAAAAAAAACAATCGTATTTTGACTGCATTAGAGGATGACGTCATCCGCTTCGGGAAAAACATGGGACTTAGAAATATAAATCTAAACATTTCAATTTCGCTTTTTAATCATAAGTATAAAATTAATGCGTGCGGTGTTTTTTATAATAATTGCTGAGCATCATATAATGTGGTATTTTATTTTTTTGGCAACAATAATTTCAGGAAAACCTTTCATTTCTTTTATGAAAACAATGCTGATTTAATTTTTAATTTTCAGCAAATTTTAATGAAAAACATGTTTTAACGGATTGTTAAGTGGGCTATGTCAGAAGCCGGTTCAAAAACCTTTCATATGGTATCTCATTCATTGTTCTGCGTTTCATATTTTCTTAGAAAAAGGGATGTTGACAGGAGAAATAATATATATGATTTTTTATTTTGCTAGGGGCTGACAAAGAAGAGGAAGCAGACATTTTGGGGGTAGAGAGATAACTGAAATGGATGATTATTTATTTATTGTTACTAGATGGCAACAAACAGAGCATATATTTTTTAATAAAGAGTTTTAAAGATTTTAAACTTTGTATCCTGAGAGAAGAGTGGGAGAAAGAGAAATGTAAGTTTCAGAAGGAGAGGAGGGGGGTAATTTAGATGATTGATTATTTACTTATTGTTACTACAGAACAACAAATAGGACTGAATTTTTTTTAATAGTTTTAAAGATTTTTTTTTGCCGGGGGAAAGGAGAAGGTGGGGGGGAGCAGACGTTTTGGAGATAGAGAGATAATTTAAATGGCTGATTATTTATTTATTACTAGAGAGCAACAAATGAGCATAATTTTTTTTTTATAAGGAGTTGTACCAGGTTAGAGCATAGATGATTTAGAGGATTGATTTTTTAATTATTGTTACGTTACAAGAAGAACACAAGAAGCTAAGATTATCAAGATTTGAAACTTTTTGTGTTGGGGAGGACAGAGAAAAGAAGTGGACATTTCACGTGGGGAAGGGGGATTTCATTAACATTATATAAAAACATAAGTGGAAATCTGCCAAAAAAGTCAACATATTTAAAATTCTCTTCCTTAGAATTTAGAAATCAATTTTTTTTTTTGCAAAAAAATTTGTGTGTGTATGCGTGCGGGCTTATATTTGGGAATAGAAAAGAAAATCAAAATTGCTTAAAAATGGGAGGGGGGCTTACAATCAGAATTTTATGGTATAGTCTGATTCGGGGTTTTATATATAGTGAAACTATATAAATAATATATTTTTGGAATGTAAAAAATACAGCAAAATAAAAAAGCTTGAAAAAGGAAAATAAAAAAAGCTTGAAAAAATGCAGCAAAATATAATTTTGCTGTATTTTTTAAGCATACAATTGGAAAAATTCAAAGCATTTTATGTTTCTAGTGCACTTAAAAGCAGTGTTAATGGAAGTAATTAAAATTTGTAAGTGTATAAATTTGTATTAAACAATGTAAAAATAATTGAAAACTTTAATCTTTAAGTTTATAAATATTTCTAATAGAAGTGAATTAAATAATCAATTAAAAGACAAACATTACAAGATAACAACTTACAAGTGCGTGATATAGTACAATACAGCCCAAGCCTCCATAGGATAACCTTCTTTTGCAATAATATGGTAATTAATCTAAAATGTAAATACAAAGTGATTATTTTATTTGCATCATAAACATACAAAATTTAAAACTTTTAGACTAAACATATGCCCAACATAAAGTCTCGATAACAGGTATTTTTTTAATATAAATGCTGGACGATTGAACCATGAAAATTTATTACAATAATGTCTTGATTATAAAATATCACAATTTACTAAATGGTGTATAAAAATGACATAATTTCATATTTCTAATGTGTCATTCTAAAAATGTCATATTTCTTTTTTACAGTAGCCTTGGTGAGATAAGAGGTAAAAGCCTTCAAAAGTGAAGTCAAATTTTCACAAGCATTTTCTGGCAACCTATTTATTTACTGCTTTATACATACAATTAATTTATTAAACATTTACACTACTTAATGTTTGCATAACGAAGTAATTTATGTATATTCAAACAGAAGCTAATTTTTTAACACATTCCAACAAAGTTGAAAAGTGTGTATGAATTTGATTTGTCTGGCTGCCCATACTCTAACTCACATACATATATTCAGATTGTTATGTAACTGATATATGTTCTCAGGGCCTGATCAACTCTATGTGAGATCCGGGGCAAACAGGCCATGTTGGGGTCCCCTTCTCAAGAAAATTGAATTATGAACATGACAATTGGCTTTATGTGCGGTTTAAAATTTAAACCATAGCTTTATGAAAAAAGAATATATTATACACGCATGTAAAAATACATTAAAAAAATGATGGGAAGGTAAAATCTTCTGTACTATATCCTATTTAGAGTGAGTAAAACTCTAAACTTAAGGGGTTGAATGAATTTGAATTTTGAAGTTTACATTACATTTCATTGTCATTAGTGAAAAACACTGAGATAATTCAGTTTACATGAATGGGAAAAATTCACATTTTTCTATGAGCTTTGAATTTGTATTTTCAGAGAGTGGACAAAATGCATTTTGAGGCTACTTGAAAATGTGGGCCCGAGGCACATGCCTCATGTGATTCTGTGATAATCAGGCTCTGTGTGTTCTTGAAGTTTATTTACCATGGTATGTTTGGTATTGAAAATGAAGTATGTAGCATTTACGGTTCATTTACAAGAGCACTCAAAAGAATCCCGTTACATTATGATCTTTGGGAAAAAATTGTTTGCCGTTTATTTAATGATGTTTCACTATTTCAAACATATTAAAAATGATATACATCACTAAGATGCAGTACAAGGTGCTTACTATAGAATATGATGTCATAGCATTTATTGTTCATTTACAGTGACATACAAAAAAATCCAGTTACAGTACTATTTATGAGCAATGATTGCTGAAAATAAGATATCAATTAGGATATGCATTTTTAAATTTAACTTTTTTTTTTTGCATATGGACTTATCTGGTATAAGTTAAGAAATCGTTTAGAAGTAGAAAGACAGAAAAACTTCTAACACTATTTCATTTTTATAAATCATCAGAGCCCACTGATTACTAATTAAATATGAATATTCTCAAGTATTATATTAGATAATTTCCTTTATTAAATACATATAATTATTTAGTTTTAATCAATTTTAACAGTAAATAGCAGTATTTGGATCTTTCCTTTATGATGTGTGATTATTTGTTTTTGCTTAATTAAAAATAATCTTTAAAATGTATAGTATATGTGAAAGTATGTAATATAATTTCAAAACACCATCTTGGATTCTAATTTAATGCATTCTCCTCAATAGTTGCCTTCTAGCAATTATAAATTCTTATTTATTTTATAATATTTAATAGAAGTTTATAATTTTTTTAGTATAAAACATTTATGAGCACATTAAAAATAAATTAAGGCAAATTTAATGTAAATTAGCTGTAAACCACTTTTTTCTGAGCCACCTTTTTTAAGTGGTTAAAATAAAAAAAAAAGCTGGCTGGCTTTGTTTCCAGCAACTTTGTTCTCAGGTCATTCCAGTTGTGGGATGCTATATTCTTGAAACTCTTTTTACAACATGACATGGAACTGAATTTTGTTGAAATAGAAATCCTTCATTATCTTGGAAAAGATCATGTATGGAAAGTTTCAGTTTGGGTTCAAGTATCTCATTCATGTATTTTTTTAGATTTATATTCCCAGAAATAACACACATTGTGCTTTCACTTTTTGATATCATTCAACATGAGATAATAACACTAACTGTGTGTTTCAGGGAAGATGTTATGTAATCAGAATGCAAAGCTTTTTTAATTAATTTAGTTGCAAATATTATGTTAATACTATTAAACATAGAAATTTTTGTCTCATCACTCTAAATAACATGGCCGCACAATTTCTCTGTTTAGTTAACGTGCCATTTTGGCCCAGTTTAATTTTTTTTCAACATTTGTTTCATTGATAAGATTGCTTATATATATATATATATATATATATATACTGGGTGGTCATAAAAAAACTTTGCCGATATATCAAACTCTAGCGGCGGCCCGTTCAACCGATCGAGATGAGATTTCAGATATAGTTATTCACAGGTATGAGCTCGGTATTCTGTGAACGGCAACAAATTGGCGCTCACGGTTACGGTTATAGCTACAGAAACTTGAAATTTTCAAATGACAACGCCCATTTTTTTTCATCGCAAAATGCTCAGCGCATGCAAAAACCCTAAAGAGTCTTAGAACGGTACGTATATCGCAATAAACGGACGCGTTATGCACACACAAAAACAGCTCTGCGAACGGCAAAAAAAAAACACGATCAGGGTGCACGAAGGAAATTTGCATATGACAGAGGCAAAACAACAAACACGGAATGCTGTTCGCCAAATAGTCAGCATAGAAAACGTATAAAGAGTAGAGGTGGGAATGTTAGTTCTTCAATCGGGAGCACTCACATGCCGACGAAATGACTCTCCCAGCGGCAGTTCATGAATTGGTAAAACTCTATTATCAAAATGGGATGAATGCTGCAAAAACCTTGCGTGTTTACTGTCAAAACCATCGCCAAATACGTGGCCCATGTAGCCCGCAAGCTCTTCGTGATTTAGTAAAGAAATTCGAAGAAGCTGGCTGCACCTGTGATAGACTGCGATCCGGACGACCAACTGTTCCTGAGGATACTGTTATGGAAGTGCATCACACAGTGACTACAGGACACATGCAAACTGCAAGAGGTGCATCTCGTGTATTGGATATACCAAAATCAACGGTCCTAAAGCTACTGCACTCTGTAATACGCATGCTTCCTTACTGGTACCAGCGCATCCAGATGTTGGAAGTGGGGGACCATCAACAACGTATAGACTTTGCTAATGAATTTCTTATCCGATATGATGGAGATAACGACTGGCCTCGTTGCATATTATGGACAGACGAGGCACATTCCACCTTAACTGGCAACATCAACACCAAAAATTGTGTGCACTGGGCAGACATGAATCCGCACACTGTGGCACCAGTACCTTTATACGACGTCAAAGTTACTGTGTGGTGCAGCATTGCAGGCACTATTATTCTCGGGCCGTACTTCTTTGAGGAAGTGACACCAATGGGATTTGTAACTTGCTCTGTAACAGGATCCTGCTATACGGCAATGCTGCAAAATTATGTCATGCCAGAATTGCTGCAGCAAAATGCGCTGAATGACTTCATTTGGATGCAAGATGGTGCACCTCCACATATAGCGAAGTCTGTTCACAGGGTCCTGGAACAGCATTTTGGCGACCATGTCATCTCACGCCATTTTCCATTTCCATGGCATTCGCAATCTCCCGACCTCACTACTACGGATTTCTGGTTCTGGGGATATCTCAAATCTAGAGTGTACATGTGCAATCCACAAACTTTGCCGGATTTGAAAGATTCTATCAAACGTGAGATTGCAAACATCCCTCATGCGATGTTACGTTTGGCTGTATTGTCCACAGTCGCTCGCATGCAATGTGTAATTGCCTGTGATGGCACCCATGTGGAAAATGTGTAATCAAAATAAAAGTTTTCTTTTCTCTGATCTGTGTTGTAATCAGTGATTGGTGTACTGACTCTGTGTCATATGCAAATTTTCTCCGTGCTCCCCGATCGTGTTTTTTTTTTTTTTTTTTTTTCCCCCATTCGCAGAGCTGCTTTTTGTGCATGCATAATGAGTCTGTTTCTTGCGATACACGTACGGCTCCAACACTCTTTAGGGTTTTCACATGCGTTGAAAAAAAATGGGCATTGCTACTGGAAAATTTCGAGTTTCTGTACCTATAACTGTAACTGTAAGCACCACTTTGTTGCCGTTCACAGAATCCTGAGCTCATACCTCTGAATAACTATATCTGAAATCTCACCTCGTTCGGTTGAATGGACCGGCTGCTAGAGCTCCATATATCGGCAAAGTTTTTTTTATGACCAACCTGTATATATATATTTATTTAATGTAATTCTAGCACTCAGACCACATTACTGCAGTCTGCACAGAACTGTTCTTTGATTCATCTACATACTAAAGTGTACCATTTCATTTTGTACACACTTAGATAATTGGTTCAGTCACCAAAATACAGGCTCACTACTTTTCTACCATCAATTGCTCTCTCATGTGCACTTTTTCCTGTCTTTACCAGTGTTGTTTTGTGCAACTTAGATATCCCTTGGCTATTTTTTTCCCCGAATTTCTCCATAACTGTAGCCTTTTTCACTTAACAATACTATTATACATTGCTTTCTGGGTAACTAATCTACTCTTCATGACATTTTCCAATCATAAAACACACCATGTACCAATCAGAAAACACAGTGAAAAACGTCCTCCAATCAGTATCAATACATAACATCAGTAGTTGAAATCTTACCTTACACTCAAATGACCCATTGGCAAACTAAATGAAATCTGTCTGTCATCATTTGAAAAATTCATGTACATTGGCTACATTCAAGTAAATGAAAAACACTTCTCATCAAATTAAAGTTTTACAGCCTTTTCTGATTTATTTAGCTATAACTTTTGATAAAATAATTATAATTGAACAAACTGTACTGCATGACATTTTTAATTAAATGATTTCTCCAGTGATATATAGCTTTTATAATATTACTATTACTATAAAAAATGTAATGTTATAAGCCATTCAACTTAAAGGTTTCGATAATTTTGGCTTTTTTTTTTTTTTTTTTTTTTATAAAACTACTTTACTGCTAAGATGAAAAAAAGTGTGATTCATAATATAGAGGAGTTATACTACAAAAATTATTTTAACAGTGTTGATAGAGGATCAAATTAAACTACTCTTTCATCACAATATAACTAAATTTAAATTTCAAAATGCTGCAATGCAAAATAAATGAATAAATAAAAGAAACAATAAAATCTCCCTAATATAAAAAAAGTCAAACTGAAATTGTAGTAAATCAAATAATAATGTGTATTTCATTTTTACAGTTTTTGAAATAAATACATCAATTGCACACATGCAAAAAATGAAATAAAACAAACTTTTTGAAAAAAAAAAAAAAAAAGAAAAAGAAAAGAAAAAAAGAAAGAATATCACTATATTTTTTACCAAATTTTGATATATTAAGTTTCATTTCAAGTTTATTTTTCTTTAAATAAGCAATTAAAATATAAAACATACTACATCAAGTTTTTATTTATAACTTTTACTGTTTTTACAAATATATATATATTTTTAATATTTACTAATAATTTAAATTTTATATTATAAATTTTAAATACAACTTACCCCATGGAATAGCAGGGAAAGAGATTTCAGAAAAACAAGCAATCCCATCAGATAATGGATTTTAAAAGTTTCTTCTCTAATAATAATAAAAAAAATTCAGAATAAAGACAATGTTCACTGGAAAATTAATTTTATTGCATAAAAAGAATAGTTAAGACAATTTAACAAAAGCAAACGTTTTCACAGTAAATAAAAATGTTTAAAAAACGACATTTGTAAACAGTATTTGAATTAACGTTTGAATCTATGTGAGACAATAAAAACCTATTGTGTTTTTCTTCATTTATAATGAAGAAGAAAATAAAATCAAATGATCTAATACTGTCCTTGATATATCATACTAAGCAAAAATTTTATGTGTGCTTGTACCAGATATCTCCAAGCAAGCATGCCAAACTCAAAGGCTGACCAAAGGCCAAAAAAAGTGAGGTTTAAAGTTCATGTGGGTTGTAGAGAAAGAGAGAGGAAAAAAAAGTCCATCCACCTCAGTCAGAAAAGTAGGTTTATTTCTTTGTTTTTTTTATTTTAAGGTACATAAATCAAATTTTAATACAAATTAAACAAACAATCCTAAATTTTCTATTTTGTCGAGAAAGATAATTTGAAGGGAAATTTCAAATGTATTATCAAACATAATTGAATGGATATGAAATAATTATATACAAGAATGTTCAAATTTGTTGAAATCATAGATTAAAAATATTCCATAATCTATTGATACATTTCTGACGTTCAAACACAAATCATTCAATGAATGCCATGGAAAACTTTTGTGTGTATTTGTAAAGGAATTTTAAGAAGTACATCTGAGCAATGATGCTGCATACATGTCTTCAGCTCGTACAAACCATTTGGTACCCTTGTCATTTTTAAAAAACAAAATGGGGAAGTCGTGCCCTTATCATTTTGTAATTTTTTTCAATAACTTATTATAACTTATGAGTAGATTCTACCCATACCATTTTATAAATATTTTAAGTAATTTCAATCATTGATCAATTGGTTTAGAAAAGAACTTGATTCCACCCCACTAGTTTCTAAATCCACACATCCAATTTTAATTTTTAATTGAATTTTTGAGTTGATAAAATCCCAACCAGAATTCAAATCCCCTGTACAATCAAATAAGATCAAGTTAACTTTTACAAACTGTGCAAATGTGGTAAATGCTGACGTTTTTGTAGATATGATACCAAAATAAATAAACGGAATTGCCACCAAGCTGCCATGTACTCAAAACGAAAGCACTGTCCTGTTCAATAGAACCAGGGTACACAAATTTAATTTCTTTTTTTTTCTCTTTTTCCTTGCAAATAGTAAAACTCTTTAATATTTAAGTTTTTTGCTGTTTAAATAGGAAGTAGGAAGGCTACCAAAGAAACTCAGGACATTATGACCTTAAATCTGGAAAAATGTCTTCTGAATTAGCTATATCCAACCTCCCCCCCCCCCTTTTTTTTTTTTTACCAATGAGCTAACAGTGAAAAGCAGATGTAATTTGTTAAAATGTGAATCAGATTTACTGTCACCACTGTGGAAAATAAATACACCTCAGACTGCAAACTTTACATTTTACAATTAAATAATATCAACATTTTTACACGACAATAAACATCATACTCATTTTTCTCTTTCAAATTTCATTTTTACATTTTTTAAAAACCATTTTAATTTTTTTAATAATGCAAAAACTTTTCATAAGGTTTAGGATAATGCAAAAACCTTTAATAAGGTTTAGGGTAAGGCAAAAACCTTCCATGAGGTTTAGCGTAATACTACTTACCCTACAAGTAGTCAATGGAAATTTTTTTTTAAAGCTATATTTGTTATTTTTGTGCATATTTGAGAACTTTTATATTTAAATTACATTATATTTTTAATTTGAAGGGGTGGGAGGAAAGGATATAAAAGATATTAAAACATTAAAATCCCATTTCAAATCTAAAATATAAATTAATTTCCAATTAAATATTTTCTAACCCTTAATGCCTAGTTCTGAATCTGCAGTTCAAAGGTCTTAAGGTTCAAAATACAAAAGTTAGCACAATTTGTAGCACTTTGTGGTTTCACTTACACCCAGCCTTTGCTCACATCACAGACCGGCCATTAATCAAAAGCTATTTAACCAATTAAGTTTACGTTTTCTCCCAATTTGACATTTTCTCCCCCTGTTGGAAAATATTGCAAGCACTGATCAAAAAGCAAAAACACACATGAAAATAAGTTTTTTGGTAGATTTGAGAGTTTCAGCCTGTCTTGAAAAGATGTAGTAATTTAATAATTATGGTTCTCGGGGTCTCCTTCATGACAACAATTGAACTTCCACTCTCTGGATGTATTTTTGAACTGGATAATAAAAAAAAATTATTGAATTAGCGAGGTCTCAAGTCAAGTTATTTTAACAAAACCATAAGAAAATATTGTACATAAATTTTAATGGTAAGATGGTTTGCTAACAATCACTATGCCACTCAAGATAATGGGCCTGACTTTAAAAAAAAATAATAATCTACAAAGAAAAAAAAAATTCATGGCTAAAATAAAATTTCACTTACCGTTTTTTTCGAAGGACGGTAATCCAAACACAGCCTGCCACAAAGAATGTAAAAGACATCAGAAAATACAGTTTTGGTAAAGGCATTTCCCCAGCAGAGAGGTAATTTTCACCATTATTTTCAACAATAGAAATCTGGGAAACATAATGAGTGTAAGATTTAAGCACAAGAAATCAATTGACAATTCATCATTTCACAATTCACTACAATTATTAATTAAATTATTTATATTTAATTAATAATAAATTATAAAATAAATGTAAATATTATTGCTAAAAATTAATGAAGATGAAATAACAGAATTTCTTCATAAGTGATGACAAATAATAAAAAAAGAAAAAGTATCACTACACTTGTGGTAAAACTTAATTTTGAGTCCTTCTTGATATTCATCATTAAATGCATAAAAAGAAGAAAAAAAGAGAGAGAAATATTATGGTGTTTCTCTCTCCCATCTGCCACAGAAATATTATTCACAATAACAAAATTTTTTCATTAATTTCAGCTCTTAGAGGTCTTTATCTTTAAAGAACATTTGGGACTTACTCTTTTCATCTTAACATGGTTTTAATATCATTATGTCATATTATGTGACGTCAATATAACACAATGAAACAAGAGATAAGTGGGTTTTCATTCAAAGTGTGTTTAGCAATTCAAAATTATGGCTGCAACTCAAGTAGTCATTTTCAAATAAATTGAACAATTAGGATTATCAATAATTATTGAAATATTTATAAGAATAATTAATTGTTCAAACTAACTATTAAAACCATTTATCACAAAATTAATATTTCAATTATTTAGATTGATTTCAAATACTGAATTCTGTAGGATTTTAATTATCAAATTAATAGGACAATGAGGGGTTCAGTGGAATAAAGCCTTCCTGATATAACAAAAACTTTATACAGAAAGTTCCGAAATAGTGCATGCAATCATATTTCGCTTTACAGTTAAAAGAGTTAAATCTCCTAAAATTATTTAGTAATATTAATATGAAAGAAATGAAACAAGAAGTTGAAAATTTTAAATATTAAATAAAACGAGTTCAATATAAAAATGTGACTTGAGGAGCTGACGTTGAGGCCCATGATCTGATAAGAAATTTCATGAATATATATGATGCTTCTGCATATACAGAGTTGTTTTCACAGAGATTAAATATCAAGCATTGAAGACAGAAAATAAGAGTTTTGCAACACACAGTAATACGACTCAGAAAACTACATTGACGTACCCGTAATGGTTAACAAACAAATTTTGTTGCATTTACTGAACCAACCAACTGGCGTTCGGGATGCTGATTGGCTAAGATTGAAAATACAAATTGTTGGCAGAAAACAGGATCAGGTGTAAATTGTTTTTGGCGTCTCAGAGGTCGTGAGGATTCTGATAGAGATGGAGGCAGCAGAGGGCATCTGTGCTCTGGTTTGCCTCCAGGATTAATCATTTTTTAACTTATATCTCGAATAAGAACTCATGAATTATAACTCATCTATAATAATGTACATCTACAAAAAATATTTCTTTATTAAATTTTTTTAGCCTGTCTAAAGACCACCATTTGGCTATCTATGTGTGAATGCAAGTGATCACTTTGATAGAGAAAACAGTCACTTTTTAAACTTCAGTATTTCCGGTGTGAATGAAATATTTCCAATCAGCTGTTCCCCTGACAAAATTTTGCACATCCGAAAACATCACTGCTTGTAATTTCTGTATGATTTCAAATATAACACCATGATGGAATGACCAGCCTCTTTCTACAACACCAGCAATTCCTGAGTAAATCCAATAATTCCACTCAATAATTTCTTTAACAAAAAATACAGTGAGTGAGAAAAAAGCCTCTTTCCAAATCTTCAGCATTCCCTGAGTGGATAAAATAATTCCAATTGACAATTTCCTTTACGAAATTTCAATTTCATTCTGCATGATTAGAGATTGTCTAATAAAGCAAGAATTTCTTCTTCTAAAAAAAAAAAAAACTTGTCTGTTATTTCTAAACTAAGATTACACAGGATATCCATGGTATTGTTAGAACAATTAAAATGGCAAAAACTTCTAGAGTATACGAAGATGTTTATGTTTCAATTATGTAAATTTCTCAAGTATGATCTAAAATTTATATGCATAAGGAGGCATTTATGTCATAATATAATTATTTTAATACAACCTTAAATATTATGTGTACAAGATAATCTGTAGGTTATACTATGGTTAATTCAGATAAAATCCTATGTTCAGTGTGTTTATATGCAGTATAAGCCATGTGATTAGTTTATTTCAATAAAAAGAATTATGTGTATAAATGGTGTGTTGTTTATCTGATGTCATCACACATAGAAGCTTCTCCAGATGAGTTAATCATTTTATTTCATTTCTTCTATGTTTTCTTGTGTTTTTCTAGTAACTGAAAATCTAATAGTTTAGAAATCAACTTTTAATTTTATGAAAATGAATATAATGATTGGTAATCTTAATCTTTGAATTATTCTAAAATAACAATAATGTTCTATAACTTTTCAAGAGAAAATTTACAAGTTTAAATATTTTATATTCAGACCTGCCAACCTTTGAAAATGAGAAATAGTAGCACACCAAATTCAATTTTATCTGAAGGTTGGTTGGTGGCTGTTTTTTACGCTGTAAATTTTAAGCTAGCAAATACTAATCAATTAAACGCATGTGTATATCCATAAGCACACAAAATAGGAGACTCTTTTGTTTTTACTAATTTTTTTGTTGCGGGTGGGATTGATTAAACATAATTATTCCTATTCAATTAATGCTCTGTCCACTCTTAAGCCAAATTTCTGAACTTCACAGTGAATTTTCTGAAAGATTCCAAGGCAGTTGGGGGGAGGGGGTGATGGAACTACGGGTATATCTTCCAGAGAAAAATGTCTGGAGTCCTTCATCAGGTCGAGTAAGCTGATAAAACCGGGAGTGGGGGGTGTCCACTCCCGCCACTTTTTTTTTGCGTCCCTTTGACGAAATTTGCGTTTTTTCGCAATCTTTTGACGAAATTTGCCGTTTTTCACAATCATTTTGACGGAATTTGCCGTTTTTACGCGATTCTCTGACAAAAGTCACGTTTTTCCAGCGATCTGTTGACAAAAATTTGTCGTTTTTCGCGATCTTTTGACGAAATTTGCCATTTTTCGCAATGTTTTTCACGAAATTTGTCGTTTTTTCGTGATCTTTTGACGAAATTTGCCGTTTTTCGCAATGTTTTTGACGAAATTTGCTGTTTTTCGCGATTTTCTGACGAAAGTCACGTTTTTCCCGCGATCTGTTGACAAAAATTTGTCATTTTTTCACGATCTTTTGACGAAATTTGCCGTTTTTCGCAATGTTTATGACGAAATTTGCCGTTTTTCCGTGATTTTCAGACGAAAGTCACGTTTTTCCCGCGATCTGTTGACAAAATTTGTCGTTTTTTTGCGATCTTTTGACGAAATTTGCCGTTTTTCGCAATATTTTTGACGAAATTTGCCGTTTTTTTGCGATTTTCTGACGAAAGTCACGTTTTTCCCGCGATCTGTTGACAAGAATTTGTCGTTTTTTCGCGATCTTTTGACAAAATTTGCTGTTTTTCGCAATGTTTATGACAAAATTTGCCGTTTTTTCGCGATCTTTTGACGAGATTTGTCGTTTTTCACAATGTTTTTGACGAAATTTGCCGTTTTTTTGTGATTTTCGGACGAAAGTCACGTTTTTCCCGCGATCTGTTGATAAAATTTGCTGCTTTTTCGCGATCTTTTAACGAAATTTGCCGTTTTACGCGATTCTCTGACGAAAGTCACGTTTTTCCCGCGATCTTTTGACGAAATTTGCCACTTTTCGCAATGTTTATGACAAAATTTGCCTTTTTTTTGCGATCTTTTGACGAAATTTGTCGTTTTTCGCAATGTTTTTGACGAAATTTGCCGTTTTTTCGTGATTTTCTGACAAAAGTCACGTTTTTCCAGCGATCTTTTGACAAAATTGGCGACTTTTCTTCGAACGAAAGACGAGATTGATTTTTTTTCGGCGATCATTTGCCGAAATACCGATACATTTAATGTCCGAATTTTCAGATTTATGACCGATATATATATTTTTTTTCGGAAATCATTGCCTTAATTTTTCGGAAAATTCGGACCAGAATCACCCCTGAATGATCTTTTGACGAAATTCGCATTTTTTTAGCAATCAGTTGAATAAAATTCACGTTTTTTCGGCGATACTTTGGTGAAATTCGTGTTTTTTCAGCGATCCTGTGACGAAATTCGCATTTCTGAGCTTGATCCTGTGACGAAATTCATGATTTTTCGCGCGATCCTGTGACAAAATTCGCGTTTTTTTTTTTGCAGAAAATCGTAGTTTTAGACAGATTTTCGTAGCATCGTAGTTTGTGGTTCAAAATCGTAGCAACTACGATTTTTTCGTAGCAGTTGGCAGCTCTGTATATTACAAATAATTAATTATAATTCTTTAAAAAGTAATATTCATTATATAACCACTATATGATTTTGGACAGCTTGTTTTGGTTTCTTACAGCTGTTTTTTTTTTAAATTTTAATATAGTTTATGATTTCCCTTTAAGCACATTCAATTTAAGTTTAAAGATTTTAATCACTTGCCTTAAATATATTTTAATTTTATTATTTAATAATTAATTCTACATCCTCACTCCAACATTCTATTACACTACCTACAGTCCCTGGCCAAATTATTAGACACAGTTGTTTTAATTGTAATTTGTTAAATATCTGGAAAGATACATCAGGAATTATCCTGAAACTTCAAGAGTGTAAACAACATGATAGATGTCATATATTTCCGTGAAGATTTTTTTCCCGAAACCCCATAAGGGGCCGTCAACAAATTGAAGAAAAACGAATATATTTTGGATAACCCTGTAAAAACTAATATTGCAAAAGCATTCAAACTGTAGATTATGATTAAGTGGATTATTGTAATAATTTGGGTTAATTTTAATGAAGATAGCATGTATACTCGAAGAAAAAAATCAGGTTTTTATAAAAACAGTCCCAAATTTTATCAAGTTTTTTGCTTATAATTTGCAGAGTTTTTAATATAAAAACAAGTTATTTTCAGAAAATATGACAAAAAAAATTGTACACAACATCCTGCAATCAGAATTAAAAAATAATAAAAATTGAATGAAAAATGAGCAGGTTCACTAAGTATTGTTTCACTGCGCATGCGCGAATTCAATCAAAATATACTGTGCATAATATATTAGCTAAATATATAGACCAACTTTTATGAAAGTCTCAAAAACATAGCTTGAAAATTCTGATAGTAATCGTCGATAGAATAAGCTCGAATTTCGCTGTTCCCAAAAGGAAGCAAAAAGATGAGGGGTTGTATCCAAATATACTAGCTTATAAAAGTTGACATAATAAGAATGAAGTGTCTCTCATTCTATATTTGATACAATCCCTCATCTTTTTGCTTCCTTTTGGGAACAGCGAATTTCGAGCTCATTCTATCGACGATTACTACGAGAATTTTCAAGCTATGTTTTTGAGACTTTCATAAAAGTTGGTCTATATATTTAGCTAATATATTATGCACAGTATATTTTGATTGAATTTGCGCATGCAGAGTGAAACAATAATTAGTGAACCTGTTCATTTTTCATACAATTATTATTATTTTTTAATTCTGATTGCAGGATGTTGTGTACAATTTTGTTTGTCATATTTTATGAAAATAACTTGTTTTTATATTAAAAACTCTGCAAATTATAAGCAAAAAACTTGATAAAATTTGGGACTGTTTTTATAAAAACATGAATTTCTCTTCGAGTATACATGCTATCTTCATAAAAATGAACCCAAATTATTACAATAATCCACTTACTCATAATCTATAGTTTGAATGCTTTTGCAATATTAGTTTTTACAGGGTTATCCAAAATATATTCGTTTTTCTTCAATTTGTTGATAGCCCCTTATGGGGTTTCGGGAAAAAATCTTCACGGAAATATATGACATCTATCATGTTGTTTACACTCCTGAAGTTTCAGGATAATTCCTGATGTATCTTTCCAGATATTTAACATATTATAATAAAAACAACTGCGCCTAATAATTTGGCCAGGGACTGTATTGCAGCTGTACGGACGGAAGCAATTCTGGAAAATTTCTGTACATTTTCATTAATCATGACCCCCAGACCACCTTATGTTCAAATGTTGACACACACACACACACACACACACACACACATATATATATATATATATATATATATATAGAGAGAGAGAGAGAGAGAGAGAGAGAGAGAGATACAGTGCAGCATTATCTGCTAGTTTCGGCATCGTCACCATGATGGTTGAGAGAATAGATAGATAATAGAAATGCCTCCTCTTTCCTACAGACATGACAGATACTAGCAATAACATAATGTATACGATGTTTATCACTGTATTATAAACATACAGCAATCAATAGAAGTACAGTACAGTATTTGATTTATATATTGTAGACTTCTGTTAATAATGCTGATAAAATAACAAAATTGAATACAGTATTATATGTACAGTATACATATTGTTCAACGCAATATTGCACTTAATTTGATCTAATAATAAAGTTATTTCATTTTTAGTTCATTAAGTTTGTTTTTTGTATCAAATTTTATTCTTTTACTTGTCATCAGTTCACTGGCGGTTAACAGCAACAAACAGGTGAAAGAGTGATGGTTAACCGAGACTTCACTGCATATAATTATATATCTGATTTTTGTTACGTGATAGCACTCATATTTATAAACCAATGTAGATGTGACTGAGCATATGTAGAGGTCTTACTAAAAGATCTTGATAGAGTTTGTTGGCCAGCTTAATCTGGAATCTTGTTTCAAAATAGCAACCACTATTTTAAAATTAAATTTCAATTGTTGAAACATATATATATATATATATACATATATATATGTGTGTGTGTGTATTATAAATTCACAATTTCTTTTTTCTTAACTATTAGGCCGTGTGAGGATTTCAGAGCATTTTTTGTTTTGACACTATTGTTAAAAATGGCTGAGATATAAGGTTCTAGGATGGCTGACATTTTAAAGCAAAACAGCAGATTAAAAATAAGGCATTCTACCATAGTTGTGTTCACTGCTAATTTATATATTGGCGAATGTGGTTTCTTGCAAATTCAGTTTCATTGTTGTAACTATTACTGAAACTTTCGTATACTTAACTACATACTTATAAGATAAAATGATGTCATATTTAATAGAAAATATATATTGATAATACTACAATATTTGCACATGTATGTATATAGCAATGTTTACTTAGTAACAAAATAAGTAGCCATAAATGAAACCAACTTGGCAATATCTGGGTGATTTCTCCAAATTCCCATTTAAGAATTCAGTATTGACGAAAACTGTGAGTTTTCTATAATAGAGTTTCACGCATTTCAGCTTAGTTAAATTCTTAAAATAAGGAATATGGAAGATACCTTTTTTCCCCTGTACAGGTCAGATAGACTTTTTATTCTACAAGAATAAAATATCTTCCAATACGTTGGAAAAAGTGCATAGATGTTAAAGAAAGCTATAAAAAAAAAATAACATTGATACAACTTTGGTTTGGTAAATAGTATTTAACCAAAAATCTGTATTTGATTCACCCTTGTACAAAAACATTGGTGCTATAAAAAAAATTAGTGCTTAATATACTGAAATTATTTGTCTAAAGTAATGTCAAAGACTCAATACATTGCATTAGTGGATACTGATCAAGTAACTTTTCTTTAGAATAGAGAGATACTATACAGTCAATTACATCGAAATAAAACAAAACAAAAACCTTATTTCAGTTCTTCATAAGGTATAGCTGTTCAAAACTTCATAAATGATGATAACGTAATTACTGAAACGTTTCCAAGGAATTAACACATATTATTGAAATGGCAGGAAAATGGTCATTTCAGTGTTTCAAAAACATTTTTCCAAATGGCGACTTTTTTTATAAGTCAGAGTGTTGTGATATGCAATTTGGAATTTTATTTTGTTTGTCACTTTGAGAAATATAAGAGGATACAAAGGCAGACCATGAGGGTCATATGGACCACAGTACGAGAAATGCTGGGTTATTTAATTAAAATACTTTTTTTTTTTCCATTTACTAGAATATTTCAATATTGAAGAAAATGATCTTAAAAGAAATTTTTAAGCACTATATTTTAAATAAAGAGTAAAATATAAAATGGTCAGAATTATAAAAAAACCAATGGCAAGTTTAATTATACTAAAATATATTAGCGTTTGGGTTTTTATAAAAATTAATGCTTGAATCTTTGTAATTTTTTATACTGAGATTCTCAGCAATAAACAATAGAATTTTTTAAGAAAATTTTCAATTATTAAACACATTAAATTATGTACTTTTATTACAATTAATGAAAATTAAAACACACATACAAAATACCACAGCAAATTATTCATTGAAACAGAACAACTTCAAAATTAAGAAAAATATACATCTTGATAATTTTTATACAAAAAACTAGCCACTATGAGCTATGCTCCCCAACCCCTGTTGAGACTTTGCAGTCTTAAAACTTGCTAATATGCTCTGTTTTAAAAAGAAGGGGAAAAAATGGCTACAAATGTAGAAACTCAATAGCTATTTAAACTTTCCCTGATTATGTACTGTTAATTGTGATCCATATGTCATTAAACAGTACTTCAGTACATGAAAATGCATATGTTGTTTTAAATATGATGCAATTTTCACCATCAAATGCTTTTTGCACTTAATAATTTAATTATTTTAAAGTTTTCATTTTTTTTTCGATATTTATGTTTAAATATATATTTTAATTAAAAAAAAAAAAACAGTGTTTGAAAATATTATTACTCAGGCTTTTTAAAATCTGGCAACAGTATATAAAAAACAGCTATTTCAAAATATGAAGTAAATCTCTATTCAGATAATGAAATTTTAAATTAAAAAATTTGAAAAAAAAATTAGATAAAAAAAATAACTGAACATTGCACACCACAATCTAATCAAGTATATGCCCACAAAAGATGGTTAAATTGCTATGCATAGTTTTTAATCCTATAAGACTTATGTAATTGAATTATTTTGGCCATTTTCAACATTAAATAGCACTTAAAATAATTCTTCAATTTAAAAACTGTCTGCTTCAGTGTGTTTATCATACATTTCTCCATAAAACTCCCAATTTTCATGTTTTTATATACAACAGTTTTTGTCAGGAAAAGCCGAGAAAGTAAAGTACACTATAGATTCAATAACTGCAGCGTTAGTAACTTTTCTTTAGAATAGAGAGATACTACACAGTCGATTTCCTAAACAAATTTTAGCCGTAAAATTTTTCATAAAATTTTATAAAATACTATTTCAGTACGAAAACAACTTACAGATAAATTTACAGGCATGGGAAGCTCATCAGCTTCAGGACAGTTGTGAAAGTACAGACTATACAGCCCTACAGCTTCAATACCATTCATAGATATAGCAAACTAAACAAACAAACAAAAAAAACAATTTGAAGCAATTTTTAAATCATTATTTAAAACTTAACATAATTATTTACAAAAGAATGGTACAATTCTACATAATTATTATTATTACTTATTTCAATCACTGAAATATTGAAAAAAGATAATCATAACAATAGAATGAAGTCTTTGAAAAGAAAATACAGATGCTCTCTTACTTGTGATAGAATTAGGTACTGATAAACACATCACAACTTGGAAATAACAAATAGAGAGGTATGACATTTTTTTTTAATTTGTCGATCAACTTTTGAGAAGCATTATAATGCATTTCTCCTAAAATTTGTTTGCCTTTGCTTACAGAGAATGCTTCAGCCATTTTTTTGTTGTTGTTGTGAACTTTTTAGACTTTTCTGTTCTTTTATAAAAATTTTCTTTTTTGCTAATTTTCTTTTTTATCTAATTTAATCAGCCCTCGGGTACAAAGCTCCCCAGTCTTAGTGAGTTGGATTTTAAGATTTCCTATGCTAGTAAGGAGTAGTGTGCTCTCATAATTCAGTCACTGCGAGGCATGGTTGCTGCAGGATAACATTATTGCATTGTTCAAATTGATTTTTTTGGGGGGGGAGGGGGGATAGATTTTTTTTTTATAGTCTCTGAAACATTATATCTAAAAATAATCATAATCTTGAATGATCATAAGTAGAAGAGCATCTGGATACTTATTTTTGTGGGCCTGTAATATATTTTTAATTAAGTGCAGTCAGGGGTCGGAAGTAGCGAAACTACAGTAGTCGCTCCTTATTACAGTAGTTTGTAGTGTAGTGCGTTACTTTTCGAACAATGTAGTGTAGCGAGTAGCGCGATACAAAAAGTCAGTAGTTTGTAGTGCCGACGCTACTTTTAACGCTACTCCAGGGGGAAAAATGTAGTATTCTGTAAATCACGTGATCGAAACTAGATTCTTTTGTGAAAAATTTATTCAGCTGAACAATTTGCGAATCTCAGTTGCAGTGTATAACAACGCAATGCATGAAGTCATAGATTTTTACCATTGTCACTTGCTGCTAAAATCAAGTACTAACCCACCAAAGGAATTAATTTTCTTGTTGGTAACATTTGTCTATTTACTTGTTATTAGGTCTTCCTGTTTTAATGCTACGTTTCTTATTATTTGGAATTGCTTTATTTACAGATTTATTTGTTGTTTGCATTTAGAGTTGTCTCTCTGTAATTTTCTAGATTGTAATATCACTCTTAATTTTGCTACGAGATTTCTAATGTGTGTATAAACTAACATCTTGGAGACAAATACAAACAATTCCTTGTATGCTATCTTTCTTAATTTTTTAATCCCTTCGGTTATGTCGCATTTATTTAATTATATCCTGGCAGACGCAATATAACGAGGGGGTCACTTTATTATTTAACCCCTTTCTTCAATTTCTAATGTAAATTCACTTCCTTACCCTTTCACAAAATCTGAAAGTAGCGAAGTAGTGACTACTTTTGAAAAGTAGTTTGTAGTTGCTACTTTTTAAAACAAGTAATTGTAGTTAACTACATTTTCGATAAAGTAGTTGTAGTTGTAGTTCGCTACAATAAAAAAGTAGTTTTTCCAACCACTGAGTGCAGTATACTGCTGTATAAAGAACACAGCTTTTCTAAAAAAATCATCAAATATGTTTGAAGTGTTGGATTATTGATATCAATCATACCTAAAATACATATCAGACTGTTGAATTTCTGCTATTCAGAGATTTTATTGTATGCCTATTTGGAGGCAAAGTTGCACTAAACTAAAGTGCAAAATTGAATTACTATGGTTAAATTTGATGCACATTTTAAGAATTAACAATATACAATGATATACCTCATCTAATAAAGATAATTCATTCCAGAATCCTATTCATTAGCCGAAATCTAACGGAAACATGATTTTTTGACTAATTAAAATACAATATGGCTGCATCATGATAGCATATGCATCCAATAAAACATTTCTTAGCAAGCGCTAAAATCAACAGAAATCATCAATAGCAGAGATACTCATTAGCCATGGTCAGGGCTTTACAAATTTGATAATATCTGGTAGCCAACAAAAAAATATTTATTCCAAGAGTAGAAAGGCTATTTCATTCCTTCAATTCATTAGCTTATTAAAGATGATGCTAAAATTAAAAGGGCAAATTAAAAACTCATTAAGATTTGGTAAATAAAACAAGCCTTTTAATTTGAGCAAAACAGACACACCCGTTTTGACTGCAGCGTTTACTGTGGGAGAAAGGCAAAACACAAGGAGCGCGCTCTGAAATAAGGATGCTGGAAACATCGAATGTCGTGGCTTTGGCGCATACTTAGTATGCACAAGAGAAGAGAAAAGCTCTCCAATGAAAAACAGCAGCAGCACATGTCGGTAGCCAAGACAGCTTAAAGGAATGGCGAATGATCGGAAAAAAATCGTCGAAACTGGAGAAAGCTGAAATAAAAAATAAATAAAAATAAAGAATGTGATAGCAATATCACACCTGTACCTTTACAAGCTTTTCCTGGCTGTTAATGCAGACGAAAACAAAGCATTCTGTTTTTCTCTGCATTTTGAAATTGCAATTGCCAAATCCCTTGTAAAGTTACAAAAAAAAAAAAAAAAAAAAAAAGAAGAAAATATTTGCTGTACTTCTTTTGTTCCAACGTTATCTTTTTTAAAAAAAATTAATTAATATTTACTATTTAAAATGACATTTTTAATGAAGTTGGATTATGCATCAGTTTTCAAGATTTCCATTTTTCTGCATTTTGAAACTGCTGCATCCACTTGAATGGAAATACAAAAAACATATATTAGGGATACCCTTTTTCCTCCCTAACAGTGTCTTTAAAAAAATAATAATAAAAATAAAATAATATTTACTATTAATGAAAAAAAAATTCCAAAATTCAATTCCATGTTGGTTTTTATGCTTTCCAATTACTTTTGAAGTTTTCTTCCTGGACAAAAATACAAAAAAATATCCACTTTTTCAGCATTACTATTCAGCCGATTCTGGCAGTACTTTTGGTTAAAAAAAATATTAATATTTACTATTTAAAAAATTATATTTATTGGGGGTTGACTTTGAAGATATCCTTTCCCATTTAAAGAGAAATGTGCTTTTTAACGTTCTCAGAGGGTCTTTGTTTCTGCGCATGTCTGGGGAAACCTCTATGCTTTCAACACCAGGTTGTCAATGCTGGAAGATATCATTTCAGGTTTTAAAAGAGTGAGGGGCTGGTTTTATATTATTTAGGTTTTCTCAATAACTTTTGGTCAGAACTGAAACTGACATCTAAATGTCAGAAATTAAATTGGCAGTCACTATAATTGGAGAATTTTAGTTCATTTGGAAAGATTTTTGTTTAATAAAGTTTAAATCATACAAATTTGAGGTTTGTTTACAAAAACAGATCAGAGTGTATGATGAACACTACCAAGGTAGTGTAGCATCCAAATCTAGGTTTGTTTGGAAGGATTTTTGTTTTAAAATGTAAAATCATACAAATTCGAGGGTATACGTTGCCTAAGGCAATGTAGCCCCCATTTTAGGTTCATTTGGCAAGATTTTCTTTTAAAAATATAAAATCCTTCAACACTGATTTTAGGTATATTTAAGTTTATTATTATGGGCCAGGGCAAGTCAGCTAGTAAAAATAATAAAATTAACCTATATAAATGGAATGTAAATCTATCAGAAATGTTTACCTGTAAATCAGATATTTTTCTTTTGGCACCAATTGTCTGACTTTTGAAAGGTATTTTAAAAGAACTACATGTTTTGCCACCCACAGAAGTGCTTGGTACATCTGCTTTAGGAGCATCTGTTGATGGATCTACTACTACTTTATCTGAGTCTTTAAGCTCTTGTTTTTCTTTCTCAGATTTATCTTTTGTGCTTTCCACAGCTTGGGAATTAGATTCTAAGTGAAAAATATATTTAAAGTACAATAATTATTAATAGATAAAAGTAGAAACATAAATTGAGGAAGCACAGAAAAATCAAGAAACATCATCAATTATATAAATTATGGCATATTTTATGTTAATTCCAGTAAAATGTATACAAAATGAAACTGGTCTATAATGAAATTCTGGCTTTAATGAAAAAAATTATATTGACAGCAAAAATAATAATATAATACACTTACAGCTATTGTTGTTGGTCTGCGTGACGGTTACCAATTAATTCAACAGACCGCTAAATTAAACTTGTAATCAGTTAGCCATGAGTTATAGGAGAAAATAAATTGTCAGCAATTAGGTTCCATAATTTGATAACTAAATTAAAATAACATCACAAACACAATCACATAGAAAAAATGAGGTGAAAACGAATGTGTGCTACATCGCACGAGCTTGTAGAATGAATGACAACAAAATCGGTTCATATCAGTGCAAGAAACATAGTTACGGTTGTTGTTAAAGTTAATAACCGTTAATCGTATCTTTACACTGCACCATGGAGTTAACAGTCACTTTGAGCAACACATTGATAGTTGTAGTTACAGTTAATGTTTCTTTTAGCTGCACCATGGAGTTAGCAGTGTTGGTAAAGGCACTGCACACTTATAATATGCCTATTAAAATGGAAACCTACCTAAAATAGATTTTTTTCCAGTTCCTTATGGTTGTGATTCTGTCTTAGCAGGTTGTGAGATGAATTCTCACTTTGTTTTTGCCGTTCTTTTTTTATTTTATCGGCATTTGCATATGTGACCTGTTTCCGATATCTTGTCGACTCGTTTCACATACTTTACAATGCCTTTCACCAGTATTCCTGTTTCTCATTACCATTCCAGCTGCCTCTTTGCATATTTTAGCAATCACTTCGTCGCGGCATTCGGCCATTTTTTTCCTGTGCGAATGTGCATGCACATACAAACTCTTCCGACATTTTTTTCATTATGATTTCTTTTCTTCTCTCATTTTTCGGCACTTTGGTGCACATGCTCAGTAGGTATTCATCGGCGCTGGCTTTGAATTTGGCAGCTCTGTGCATCGTTTTTCAAAACAAATGTCTGGCGTCTTGTTTTGACAAATAGGAAAGGTTTTTGTTTCATTTTCCAAACATGCCATTCGCTTATTTAATTACCACTGTTTTTTAAATTTAATCAATTAAATTGAACATCCCTTTTAATTACTTTGGTTTCTTCTGTAGCAAGTTAAAAATACTTTGACCGTTAATTTTTTTAAACAGTTCAGTTCTGATGGAATGTCGGTGAGGATGTTGTGTTATTTCTTTTATGATTTTATTTAGCCATTTCCTGTTAAGCAGTCTCCAATATGTATAGTTCTTTGAAAAGTTTGCAAGGATTTAATATGGTGATTTGTGTCTGAATTTAAAAAAAAAAAAAAACTTTAATAGTGGTCAAGAAGGAAATCTTATTTTCTTCTCAACATTTAATTATGAATAAAGACTATTTAATTGGATTTCAAGACTTTGTTGTTCCTGTTTCCACCTCAACATGCATTTTTTAAGTAAGATAGTTTGTATTTTCTTCATCTTAGTGACTATTAAAAGAATGAACTTAAATATTTTATTTAAGGGGTTATTGTCTCCATAATTAAAAAAATTAAATGATTTTCACAACTGCATGTACTACACATATCGTCGGTACCATTCCGAACTATCGAATGTGAAAAAATGCATTTTTCATATTTTATGCCAATCTTTTATATTGTGTATGACGCGTACGTTGCCAAATCGTCACTTTTCTAGCTTAATTAGAACTTACTTGAAACTTAGAAAATGCAAATTTCAAACTATCGAATTTGCACATTTTTTCAAAAAATTACCATGTCAAAGTGTCGAATACGGCAAATTCGATACTTCGCCGTAAATTTTTGTATTTTTTTTACTTTTTTAACCATTTGTACCATGTCAAACTATCGAATTTGAAAATAGTCACTTTGTAGGAAGGCAAAGGTCTAAAACTTTTAATTATGGATTCAAAATTAACAGAATTGACGCATGTTTTTTATGTTAGTATAGAATGTTTTCTACTAAAAATGGAATGTGTAGCATTAATAGTTCATCTACAGGGACACTCAAAATAATACTTTTACATTACCCTCAATTGGGGAAAAAACGTTCACGGTGTATTTTAATGATGTTAATCTATTTCAACAATATAGAAATTGACATGCATATCTAAAGTGCATTAAAACATTTTTCATTTAGAAGATAGTATGCAAATCATTTATCATTTATTTACAGGGCCACTCAAAAGAATTCGGTTACGTAATGGCGTAAGGGAAAATGTTTGAAGCGTAATTTAATAATGTTACAATACTATTTCAAACAAAATGAAATTGATATACGTAATTGAGGTGCACTACAAGATGCTTACTGTAGAATATGACATACATGCTTCTCATCGTTAATTTACAGGGGCACACAAAGTAACTCGGTTACAATGTTTTGTATTAGCGATAATTGATGGAAACCGTTTTTAATTATGGTATGCTTCCTTAAGTTTAACTCTTCGCATACTATGTGGTGTGTAAAAGTTCCACAGATAGTACTATACAGGGCTACTCAAAAGAATTTGTAAGCATTAATTCGTATGCGTGATAAATTACATAAACAAGGTTTTTAATTCTTTTTCGGAATTTTGAGCAGAATTTTATTTTTGTAAGAGATGTTTGTAGAATATAAATAAATTCATAATATACAGGGCTACACAAAGCATTGCGGGCTACGTATGATAATTTCAGAATGTGTGTTTTAAACAGTGTTATGTGATTTTTGCCTGAATTAAATTTTATCATATTATGTGACGCGTATAAAAATCTGCAGATAATATACAAGACTGTACAAAAGAATTAGAGTAAACTTTCGTCTATTGACGGAAATTTCTGAACTGTGTTATGCGTTTTAAAATTAAACTAAATTTTCAAACACTATCTAGAAGATATACAAATCTACAGATCATATACATGGCTTCACAAACGAATTCAATTATTTTTCCGTCTATAGACGGTAATTGCTAGACGGTTATCATTTTATAATAATGCCTTTTACTAAATTATTTACTTAAATATCTTCTCTCACCATATTAAATGTTGAAGTTTCGTTAGAGTAATCTGGAAGCGTTGGAAAATGGTTCATAATCTATGATTGACGCATGATGTTTTTTTTTTCTTATTTACATTTTTAGTACGATTTCTTTAATCGTGACAACTCAGTAATTTAATTTTTTTTCTGCTGGTTTTTGTTTTAAGAAACTTTAATTCTAGAATACACTTGTATTTCATCAAATTTAAAATCGTCTGCGGTAGTTAGTAACTTATTTCTTAAATCTGGTTGAGTTAGTTAAATTTTATTCCAATCATTTCTATCCTCTGTAATGTAACGAAAATGGCAAAACGGATTTTATTAAAAAAATATGAAGAAGAAATTAACATTTGAATTAAAGACGTCTGTATATCGAGTTCGCCGTCATCATCTCGACTCCGAGATAAAAACGATATCCTCTTTAACACAGGTATTTATTCTATTTTTAATATTCTGCTATTCAGCGTAATTAATTTGAATTCGAATGTTGCTTTAATTTTGTATATTGTGTCTTCTTTATTTAGATTGGAATATTCACCCTGTACTCGATTTAAATTTGATTAGACCATCCCCTTCAACACTGATATCCAATGCGGAGAATGAAAAAGGTAAACAATTCCTTTATTTATTTATCTTGCTATGTTTTGTATTCTTCGAATACTAATAATATTTTACGTTTATTTTAGGTATTGAAAACTGCAAATTATCTAACGTTGGAGAAAAGTACAGAAATATTAATAGTTTTGATGTTACTTTTAAAGCAGCTGAAAAAATTTTTACAGATCAACAGGCTTCAAACTTTTCTTTGCATAATGGTAAGTGGCTCATTAAGCCAGACAAACGTTTATTTATAAATTTAACGCGTTTTTCTTGATTTTATCATTTTTTTCTGTTAGATTTATATCCAACCTCATCTGATAACACTGATTTAGACCCAACATTTTCTCCAAGTCACACCACTGAATCAGATGGCAGCTATATCGACCAAGGTATTATTTAATTAATTTTAATTGTATATTGTTTTTTATGGCTCAGACAGTAATCTTTTTATTATTGCTAGGTTTTATTAACCATTGGGAAAAGGGTTGATACTTTCGGTCGAGAATGGACCAAATGATGTACGCACTTTACTCTTCAAACCGTTTTTAATGAAATTCTGTAACTTTAGAAGAATTTTTTAAGCGTTTTTAACGAAATTGTGTAATTTTAGAAGAATTTTTTAAGCGTTTTTAACGAAATTCTATAACTTTAGATGAATTTTTCTCTGAATAGTCAATAGAAATGCATAAAATCGTTACAAAAATTTTAAAGTTACAAAAAGGATAGATGCAAATTATCAGATATGAAAAAAAGCCGAATTCAAAAATTGACGTCGAATGAGAAATCGTCTTATGAAGTAAAAAATGTGGTCTTCAACTTTAATTTCCTCAAAATACTTTTAGCTCAGATATCATTCTAAACAACAGTTAAAGCAATACTTAAATTTTTCTTAGGGGATGGTCTACAAATAGAAATTGTACCAAACTTTAAAAATGTCAATGCTAACACCTAAAATTGGCATCCTATTTCAATATTTCGGTTTATTCGACCTTCGGATACCAAACGGGAAGTCAGTAGATAGGAAATGGGATTTCTGCGTCAGCAGCAGGCGATGGTGGCGGTAATACCGCCTTCTGCCGATATCATACTATAATAGGTCGTTAGAATAGCTAGCGTGGGGAAGCTATGTTATAGTAGGGTGGGGCGAATAGTCTGCTATAAGACGGGAAGGGGGGGGGGTATTTTAGGAGGGCTAAATTAATAAAATTTTTAAATGTCTTATAGTACGAGGTAACGGTTAGGGTAGAGACTGAACACTGCCCCGCTATCCCTCTGTATTTTCCCAATGGTCGTTGTAAATTGTTAAATTAGAATTTTTCTACTATTTCTTGGCTCAATTAAACACACAATTAAACGCTTAATTAAACACACTCTTACAATACATTTAAATGAAAACTTGACTTCTAAAACAAAAACAATTTAACAACAGAATTTCATTAATTTATATTAAAATGACGACAAAGGTATTTTCTGATTTGATTCTCTGCCTGCAAACGAAATGCTTGTTCTTTACCATGGTTTTTGGGAAATAAAAATAATTAATGATAGACGTTTTATTTTTTTGACACTGAATTTCATAAAAGCACGTAGATTAAGCAATTACCTGTCCAAAAATGCAATCTTTACTTTTTTCTGTGCATTAGTTCAGCTGTAGGTTGTTTGGAAAAAAAATTGACGAAGAAAAAAGTGATCATTATAAGTAATTCGACATTATTTAAAAATATATATCTCTCTGTTTATATATCACTCATGATGATGAGTTTGATCTCAAATTGAAGAATTTCTTCATCAGATTTCATCAAATTCTTCTAATTTTCGGGTTTTTTTTTTATATGTGATATTTTAATCTGGCATGTTTGGTCGATTTAACATTCAAAATTTGTTTCCTGTAAGAAAACAGAACCGGTCTGTTGTCTTGTTCTTGGCATTTATTTGTATGGCTGGCTTACTATTTTTTGTTAGCTTGGCTTGACAGAACGACCGTCCTGCTTGATTAATAAGATTCTATTTTGACTTGTAATTTTATCATTATACAGGACAAAAATATCCCGTCCGTTTATACCTTCGTTACAGTATATTAAATAGGGGATGTATTCCGGGCTTCCGCATTACATAAGGTAAAGCTAGGAGAGTCTGCGCGCAATTCAAAAGAATAGCAATAAAAAATCTAAATATTAATTTTTTGCTAAACTATTCATGAATAATTTTTACTTCATTTGTTTTTTATGCATTTCCATTGCTATTTTGTTGTTATGTTGCAATTTAATAGAACAGTTGTAATAAAACCAAGAAAGTTATTTTGCGCAATCTGTCCTTACAGGGTTGGTGTGATTGCGCACATGGGTACGAGAGATTGTTACTAATAATAACTACAATTAAATTGTTAACAATAATAATTACACTTAAATGACATTGCTGTAAGGTTTTTGTGAACAAATTTTATTGTATTGGGAGTGAATATTTCAACCTAATGCTTAAAGATTCAGAAAAAGGAAATAATTTTAAAAATGATTAAAAAATTTTAATTAAAGGAAAAAAAATAAAGAATCTGAAAAGGCAAGTCCAGATAAGATTACAAAATAAAATTATGTAACTTAATAACACGTTTAACTTAAAATTAGTCCATTTTTATTTTTCAATTTTTATGCAAATTTACCAATAAGCTGCGTAATCTCTCCTAGCATTTAAACTAATGGGAACAATGCGCCATCTCTCCTAAGTAGCAGATACGCAAACCCTCCAATTTTGGTAGGAGAGATTATGTGGCCTTTTATTTAAACATGGCCGCTACTAAAACGAACCGTTGATGTTCACATTGTTAGTCTAGAATAGTAGCTAATGAGAAATCGTTTAAGTTTAAAATATTTTGTACTATTGACATTGTATAGAAATTCTGATGAACAGCTATGAAAATTCAAGCACTTACTTTGGGAAAACAAAACAAAATAGCAATACTTTATCTTAGACACGGCAGTGCCTCCGCCAAGTCGAGAGAGGACAGCCGTAAGCATACTTTTCTGGAAGCAACTCAGGGCACTTTTGACCCCCCCATATCTCCGCGCTGGAGTATCCCAAAAATTTTAAACTTCAATTATAGAGAGTATTTGGCCCACAGGACCAAAATTTAAAATTACAACTTTCTGTCTTTTCTAGTTCAGGCGATATATGAACTCAAACATTCGATTTTTTGTCACTTCTTACTCACTCGTTCACGCGTCATCAAAAAGATTGGGTAGATCCCGTAGCCCCAGAAACTTGACATTTGGAAAAAAGGTAGTGTTTAGGATACAAAGAAAGGAAAAATTATAAAATCCAGAAAATTCGAAAAAAAAACATTCGAAAATTCAACAAATTCCATCAAAATTGAAAATTCAAAATAATACGATCTTGTAGTCTTGGAAACTTAAGATTTGGTGTGAAGGTAGTGTTTAACATCCAGAAAAAGAAAACATCAAAAAAATCGAAAGCAAAATTGAAAAAATCGAAGAAATTGAAAAAAAACGAAAATTTGAAGACAATCCGATTTTGTTGCGCTAGAAAATTCAAATTAGGAATAAAGGTAGTATTTAGGATACAGAAAAAGGAAAATTAAAAAAATCCAGAAAATTCGAAAAAAAAAATAAAAAAATTCGAAAAAAATTGAAAAAATGAAAATAATTTGATACGATAACGCTCGTATTTATAAATTAATTTGGATGAAACTAATTGTGTGTATGAAGCTCTCACCAATGCCTCGACCGAGTTCGTTGGCCAGCTTGGTCCGCCATCTTGTTTCAAGATGGCGGCCACGGAAAATTTTAAAACTAAAATAAATATACAAAAAAGTTAAAAAATCAAGTTTATTGTTTAATTAGGTGTTAGGACTTGATACAAGGATTCCAGAGCATTTTTTGTTTTACCTCTATCTTAAAAATTGGCCGAGATAGAGCAGTTTGAAATTCTAGGGTGGCTGACATTTTGAAACAAAACAGCACATTACAAAAAACCAACGATAAATTTATGGTCAATAATGGTCAAGCAGGTGCAATCCCGAATGAATACTCCGTGTTATTATAACTGTAACTTTGACTTCGAAATTTTGATACGTTGCATTTTCTATTTGTTGATATTTTTGAACTATGATTTACGCTAAGTGAAATGTTGTTGTTGAAGAGGGATTTTCCATGTAAATCCGAAACGTCCAATTTTAATATGTTTTTAATGTTTTATGAAAGTGTATTGTAATGTCTGTAATTTTAATGATTTTAATATAAATTTATAAGTTTTAGTGAACGCGATTTCTCGCAAATTATTTTCTTTCATTGTTGTAATCATTTTCCCAATCATACGCATAAAACTATATATTCATATCCATTAGCGCCAAATTCTCGCCAAACTTGGCGACAATTGGTGAAATCTCGCCAAATTTGGCGACAAAAATAAGTCTTCATAAATGAAGCCAATTTGGCTATAGCTCAATAATTTGGCGAATTTCTTATTCAAATTCAGTGTAAACGAATCTTTTGTAAACGGTTTCTTTGCATTTTAACTTGCTGTTTTCGAGTGACATTAGCTAAAATTTTAAAACGAAGATATAGGAAAGCTACCTTTTCCTGCCGGTACAGGCCGGAGGACTTTTTTATGAGTTGTCGGATGCAATCTATGTTTTGCATTAAATAAAGTAAAACATTGAAAAACAAATCCCACAGGATGGGGATAGTTTGTTTTAGATAGATTTTAAGATAATTGTCCTATTAGCTAGTACACCTTCCGTTATTGTTTTGTGTTATTTTCCCCGGATTATGCTTTTCTTTTCTTTTGTTTACGAATTTTGTAATAGAAAAGTTCCGCTATAGACTGGCTACGTTATAGACCTTTTTTTTATAGACAGGTTCATTTTCTTTCACAGGCTTTACTCTATTTAATTTATATATGAAATATTTGTTGTTAAAAGATGTTGGTCGCACAAAAATTTTCACTTCTCTCCCTCCCTCCCGACATTACTGGTTGGTTATGCCTTGATAGTCCTTTCTAAATAAAATCATGGTGATTCTAAGATTCTCTTGATTTATTTCTAAATTGAACATAAACGATCCTAAGAAAACGGATCCATGAATTACTATATTGGCATGAGGAAATTTAGTTGCAGAAAAATGGAGCATATAGCTAACATTAAGTCTAATAGGAAAACCACAGCCTTGGCAAGATTGTATTAACAAGAAACCATCCAAATCTGGAGGCACGGCAGTGCCTCCGCCAAGTCGAGAGAGGACAGCCGTAAGCATACTTTTCTGGAAGCAACTCAGGGCACTTTTGACCCCCCCCCCCCATATCTCCGCGCTGGAGTATCCCAAAAATTTTAAACTTCGTTTTTCTAGAATATTTGGCACACAGGACCAAAATTTAAAATTACAACTTTCTGTCTTTTCTAGTTCAGACGATATATGAACTCAAACATTCGATTTTTTGTCACTCACTCACTCGTTCACGCGTCATCAAAAAGATTAGGTAGATCCCGTAGCCCTAGAAACTTGACATTTGGAAAAAAGGTAGTGTTTAGGATACAAAGAAAGGAAAAATTATAAAATCCGGAAAATTCGAAAAAAAAACATTCGAAAATTCAACAAATTCCATCAAAATTGAAAATTGAAAATAATACGATCTTGTAGTCTTAGAAACTTAAGATTCGGTGTGACGGTAGTGTTTAGTATCCAGAAAAAGAAAACATCAGAAACACCAAAAAAATCGAAAGCAAAATTAAAAAAATCGAAAAATCGAAAAAAATCGAAAAATTTCAACGAATCCGATTTTGTTGCGCTAGAAACTTGGAATTCGGAATAAAGGTAGTATTTGGGATGCAAAATAAGAAAAAATTAAAAATTCTGGAAAATTCGAAAAATTCTAAACAAATTGAAAAAATTAAAATAATTTGATTTTTTTAGCCTTAGAAACTTAAAATTCGCAGCAAAGATAGTGTTTAGGATTCAGAATAAGTTAAAATAAAAAACGCTATAAAATTCGAAAATAAAATAAAAAAATCGGAAAAATCGAAAAATAAGGAAAATTTTAAAATAATTCGATTTCATAGCGCTAGAAACTTGAAATTTGGAATAAAGGTAATATTTAAGATACTAAATAAGGAAAAATTAAAAAATATGATAATTCAAAAAATACCCATAAATTAGTGCAGACGATATATGAACTCAAAGTTTCGATTTTTTGTCACTCACACACTCACTCACTCTCGCGTCATCAAAAAGATTGGGTAGATCCTACAGCCACAGAAACTTAAAATTTGGAATAAAGCTAGTGTTTCGGATACAAAGAAAGGAAAAATTATAAAATCCGGAAAATTAAAAAAAAAAAAAAACTTTCGAAAATTCATAAAAATCGAACAAATTGAAAATTGAAAACAACACGATCTTGTAGTCTTAAAAACTTAAAATTTGATGTGAAGGTAGTGTTTAGAATTCAGAAAAAGAAAACATCAAAAACACACACACAAAAAAAAAAAAAAAAAAAAAAAAAAAAAAAAAAAAAAAAAAAAATTAAATTAAATCGAAAAATCGAAAAAAATCGAAACATTTCAAATAATCCAATTTTGTTGCGCTCGAAACTTGGAATTCGGAATAAAGGTAGTATTTAGGATGCAAAATAAGGAAAAATTAAAAAATCCAGAAAATTCGAAAAAAAAAAAAATCAAAAATTCGAAAAAAATTGAAAAAAATTAAAATAATTTGATCTTTTGGCCTTAGAAACTTAAAATTCGCGGTAAAGATAGTGTTTAGGATTCAGAATAAGTTAAAATAAAAACGCAATAAAATTCGAAAATAAAATAAAATAATCGAAAGAAATCGAAAAATAAGGAAATTTTGAAAATAATTCGATTTATAGCGCTAGAAACTTGAAATTTGGAATAAAGGTAATATTTAAGATACTAAATAAGGAAACATTAAAAAATATGGATAAAAAAAAATCGAAAATTTCAAAAAAATGTAAATAGAAAGAAAGAAAGAAAAAGAGAGAAATTGAAAATAATATGATATCGTAGTCTTAGAAACTGAAAATTTGGTGTAAAGGTAGTGTTTAGGATTCAGAAAAAGAAAAAAATTAAAAACACATCAAAAATTGAAAAAAAAAAAAAAAATCGAATAAAAAACGAAACTTTGAAAGTAATTCGATTTTGTAAAGCTAGAAACTTAAAATTTGGAATAAAGGTAGAATTTAGGATACAAAAAAAAGGAATAAATAAAAAATCTGTAAAATTCGAAAAAAAAATTCGAACATTCGAAAAATGGAAAAAAATTCGACTTTGTAGCTTTAGAACTTAAAATTCGGCGTAAACTTATTGTTTAGGATACAGAAAAAGGAAAATTTAAAATACAATAAATTCGAAAATAGAATTAAAAACTCCAAAAAGGTCGGAAATTTCAAAATAATTCGATTTTGTAGCGCTAGAAACTTGAAATTTGTAATAAAGGATACAAAATAAGAAAAAATTAAAAAATCCAGAAAATTATAAAAAAAATTCGAAAAAATCAAAAATTGAAAATAATTTTATCTTGTAGTCTTAGAAAATTAAAATTTGGTCTAAAGGTAGCATTTACTATTCAATAAAAGGAACAATTAAAATATTCGTAAATTCGAAAATAAAATCGAAAAATCGAAATATCTTTAAGAAATCGAAAATTCGAAAACAATTTGATTTTGTACTGCTAGAAACATTAGTTTTAAGAGAATTGTCCTATTAGCTAGTACAACGCCCCTAATTGTTTTATGTTATTTCCCCCGGATTATGGTTTTCTTTCCTTTCGTTTACGAATTTCGTTATAGAAAAGTTCCGCTATAGACTGGCTATGATATAGGCGATTTCTTTATAGACAGGTTTGTTTTCTTTCACAGGTTGTACTCTATTTACTTCACGTATGAAATATGGATTGTTAAATGATGTTAGCCCCACAAAAATTTTCACAGCTCCCCCTACCCTCCCGACATTACTGGCTGGTTATAGCTTGATAGAACTTTCTAAATATGGTGACTCTAAGATTCACTTGATTTACTCTATATTGAACCTAAATGATCCTAAGAAGACGGATCAAATAATTACTATATTGGCATGACAATCAGGTAACTTAGAATTAAAATCGAAAAATCAATAAATTTATAAAAAGTCGAAAATTTGAAAATAATTCGATTTTGTAGTCCTAGAAGCTTGACATTTGGCAGAAAGGCAGGGTTTAGTACACAAAGTAAGAAAAATTAAAAAATCCGTAAATAATAAAAAAAGACTAAAAAAACGAATAAAAAAAGAAATAGTTTGATTTATTGGAAATTTCCGGAAATTTTAATTTTGGCTTTCTTTTTATACTAAAATGTACTTTTATGCTAAATATCAAGTATCTAGGGCTGCGAGTAATATCTCAGATGGATAGCACCTATCCTGGAAGCAATTGAGAGTACTTTTGACACTCCCCCTCCCATAACTTAGTGCTTGCCTAGGAACCTGAAATCTCTTTTTATCTACAGTATACTTTGCAAACGAAACTAAAGCTTCAAATTTTTTATACCTGTAAATAATAGGGACAGAGTGTGGGCTTAGCGAAAATCAGTGGATGATCTCCAAAAAGAACTCAAAATCAAGAAAAGGAGGATTACTTACAAAAAGAAGTGAAATCTCATCAAAAAGTCACCTGTAAAAAATGCAGCCAAGTCTCGTAACTCACTTACCGTAAAAAGTACTGAGATCGTATAAAGCCAAGTTTAACTATCTTATTAACTCTGAAATTTTCATTCACAAATCACTCCTAGTCTCTACATCTTTAGTTAATTATTATTTTGTGACTTGGCAATTACGCAGCACAGGGAAATTATTACACCTTACTATGTTATGGGATGGGATGGGATAATTTAATTAAGGCAAATTATATACGCCCAGGGAAGTTATTACACTTTAATATGTTATAGTATTATTTGATTAAGACTAACTATATACATCACATTCTCGTGCTACGTAATTGCCAAGTCACAAAATAAGAATTAACTAAAGATGTAGAGACTAGGAGTGATTTGTGAATGAAAATTTCAGAGTTAATAAGATAGTTAAACTTGGCTTTATACGATCTCAGTACTTTTTACGGTAAGTGAGTTACGAGACTTGGCTGCATTTTTTACAGGTGACTTTTTGATGAGATTTTATATTTAATAAAGGTAAAACTTTAATGTTTATTACTTAATATGAAGAATACTAAGAGTGTATGAGTGATAATGAATGGTAGTTTTTATGTGTTGCTTGAGTCAATAAGACCAACAAATATTCTGGAGGCATGTGATTTTCCTGACATGTGCCCCCCCTCTTATTGTCTCAACGCAACTATCAGCCAATTGTCCAAAGAATATGGAAATGACTTGAAAAAGTCTGAAAAGACTAGAAAAATGGATTTAATATCCAAAAAAACTTCACTATACACATCTCAGCTGAACTGAACAAATTAACTTTAAAAATTACCCATGTTTGATTTTTTTCATATAGTTAAAAACAATGTTAAAAACAATTTAAACACTTGAAAAAATTTGGATCCTCGATCAATTAGCATAACCCTCCAACAACATTAGTGAAACTCCCACAAACGACCATAACAATTTTAACCTTACAATAATTTAATTTTTAAAACAATGTTCAACACTTGAAAAATTTAATTTTTAACTAACTGCCTCAAAGATTAATATATTGCAACTTTCCCATTTATACTAGTACGACCAAAATTTAACTTCTCAGCTTAAGTCAAATTTTCACACAAAGCCCCAAAGAAAATTTTCAAAAAATTTCAACCCATGGACTTAAGGACTAGCCGGAAAAATCGTTGCAAAAATACTAACAGCAGCTTAATACGTTACAATTTTTAATATAAACAATTTTAAACAAATTTAACAAGAAAAATATTGCAAATACGTACCAACAATTTAATCTTCAATTTGAAAGATTAAAACAAGTTTTCCAATAACAAGAAATTTTTCCAACTGCAATCCAACATACACATATTTAACACTAGAAAAGTTCTTTATTTATAACATCAAAGAAAAAAAAAATTTAATTTGGAAAATCTTTGAAAAATTTAAGAGACTTGACTCCTTGGGACATTAACTCAATATCCAAAACAAAATAGTAACTTTGAGGAACTTTCAGCATCTGAGTTAGGATAAAACTATTGACTACAATCAACTACTTTCTTACATAACACTCAGCGTCAATTACTCTCCACGCCTGGATTCCATTCATACCGATTGAAGTCTCAGATGCCTAAAAGAGATCAGAATTAGATATCTACATTTATAACAAGGTAAAGAAAAATACATATACCATATTTTTGACATTAATTATAACAGATTATTCAACAGACAATTTCAAAGAAAAACATTTAACTTTAAAAAAAAATTAGATAAGTTCATATACTGTTATCCCTTTGGAGTCAGCCAATAATTTAATTTTTAATTTTACAAATCTAATGATCAAAAACATTTCCTCATCTGGTTATCCATGGATAAACGGGATCCCTCCCAGACATAGAAAAAAAATGCAAAACTTTCATTACCCATATAGCTCTATCTCTACACTACATTACAGTAATATTATCAAAAAGAACTTTATATCTTCTATCATCATTTCCCATCCGGTATACGGGAAAAAAGTGACACTCCCATTAATAAACTAAATAAAACTGGACTTACTGACTTAAAAAATTTAACGTGCCCGCGGAAAGGCCCTGATGTGGCAGTTACCCCCAACACAACCCCCCGAAAGAGTTCTCTGTCACTTACCGGTCAAGGGTCACCCTCCCGAGACGGTACTGAGGGCTGATCGAACTCCTCGAGAGGAAGTATTAAAGGACACCATCTCCACACCAAAGCGGGAATTTAAATGTATACCGAATGAGAAACTTGCAGTTTGAAAAAAAAAAACCTTTTACCTTACACACAATTTTCCATAAAAAATTCCATATTAAAAAACACTTTAACCTTATACTTCAATATATCACTAAAAATTCAAGAATTATTCCAAAAAAAAATATATTGCACAATTTCCTTACACTTATAAAATTTACAAAGAGGATAGGTACGTATTTGACCAGAGAAGTAATTAATCTATTTTAAACAAGATTTTTACAAATCTCAGAAGATCATATTTGGTGAGGGGTTTGGTAAACACGTCTGCGAGGTTAGCCTTGCTACGGACAAAAGTTAAATCAAAAAGATTTTTATAAACCAAATCCCTGACAAAAAACAGTTTAACGTCGATGTGCTTACTACGGTGATTTTCGATTGGGGACTTAACAAAATCTATGGCCGCCTGGTTGTCAACGTATAATTGAGATTTAACATCGCATTCACGAATGATCTGCCTACTCCGGCATTCCCGCAGGATCCGGTCATACCAGACTATATTCTTGGTAGCTTCAGTCAAGGCCACAAACTCTGACTCCATGGTAGACAGGCTTACACATTTCTCCTTGAAGGTTCGCCAATCCACGGGTGAGTTTCCCAAAAGAACGAGCTGGCCACCAATAGAAGTCCGGTCATCCCGGTTCGCTGCAAAGTCTGCATCAGAGTAGGCGATCAACTGCTCCTGATTACATGATAATCGGAGGCGATAATTTCTAGTATATTTTACGTAACCTAGCAGCCGTAGAAGTCCGCCCCAATGAAACAATCCTGGATTACTCTGAAATTGACTAAAAATATTAACTGCATATGATATGTCAGGTCTAGTGCGATTCGCTAAAAATGACAGACAACCTAGCACATTCCTATATGGTATGGATTTCATGACATCAATATCTGACTGTGAGGTTGGGCAATCAACTTTAGAAAAAATTATACCCTTGCTAATTGGGAGTGAAGATATAGGTATTTTAAAGCTTTTAAATTTATTACATATTTCATCAATATAATGAGATTGATGAATCTCTAAGCCATTCCTTTCTTCGAATTCTACCCCCAAAAGCTTTTTGGTTTTTCCCAATACCTTCAAGTCGAAAAATTTCCCCAACATTTGTAAAGCATTATCTATGACAGTCTGATTTTTCCCAAACAACACTATGTCATCTACATACAACAAGAGTACTATTTCAGATTTAAAGATATATACACAGTTACAGCTATCCAATTTGATGAAACCAGTATTAATTAAGACTTCGTGTATCTCAAAAAACCATTCTCTACCACTTTGATGTAGTCCGTACAAAGCTCGATCCAGCTTGCAGTACAAATGAGACTTCTCAGGTATGGTGAAACCGGGCGGTTGTAGCATATACACGTCTTCTCTCAATGGTGCGTAAAGGTAGGCGCTGGTTACATCACACTGAATGTGACGCCATCCGCTACACGATACCAAGAGAGAGAAAAAGAATCGGATTACACCAAAATTGACCACAGGGCTAAAGATCTCATCGTAAGATTCGCCTTTAATTTGTTTATAGCCCTGGGCAACTAAACAAGCTTTAAAGCGGGCAATCCTCCCTAATTCATCTCTCTTGATAGTGAAAACCCACCTACATCCCACTGGAGTTACGTTGGCAGGTAAAGGAGCCAAATGCCAAACCTTCCGTTCACGCATAACACTGAGTTCGCTCTGCATTGCAGCAAGCCATTTCTCACGTTGCACGGACTCCATCGCTTGTTTAAATGTTTTGGGTATTGTCGGACCATATAGTCATGATTCAGGATTGACTTGATTAGATTCAGGAGCACTAGATTCTTCATCTTCACTATCAGAGTTGTCTACGCTTGAAACAGGACCAGAATAAAGATTATTACCCTTAAAATCAAATATGTCAGGATTATATTTTATTTGATTTCTATCACAATATCTTTCAACATCCATTATTGATCTCAAACGATCAGTTTTCCCAGTTTCGTAATAATAGACATCTACCCGTTTTCCGGTAGGCCTAGGTACTGCTTTACGAATCCAGCTAACATCTCTAAGTGAGGAAATAGTCGGACTGGAACTGTCAATGGACTCGGAATCGGACTCCTCCTCTCCAGATGCCTGTGAATCACTTGCTTCGTTGGAGGGACCAGGGATGACCTCTGGTTCTACCTCTACTACGGTATCATTTTGATTACTCACAAGGCTATCCGGAAAGAAGTCAACCTCCTCCGGGCCCATCACAGCTCCACTGTTGTCTGGATCAAACCTGGATTTTTCGTCAAATGTGACGTCAATGGATTCTATTATACTATCTGTTTCAGGTATCCAAATTCGATAACCCTTAGTTTTAAAAGCATAGCCAACCAGAATTCCTCGTTTCGCCCTTGGACCGAGTTTCCCATCCCGCTTTTGTCTTGGGATTCCCACAAAAGCTACAGACCCAAAAGGTTTTAGATGTTTAACTGAAGGTTTATTACCTCCATACAACTCAAAAGGAGTCTTACATGAAGTTTTGGGACACACTCGATTCCAGGTGTACACGAAGAATTTTACGGCCTCTGGCCAAAAACTTAAGTCTAAGTTGCTCTCTGATAGTAAGGTACGGGCTCCATTTATGACAGTCTGCATAAATCGCTCGGCCGTTCCATTTTGCTGTGGAGTATATGGATTTGTGAGCTCATGCATAATACCCTTGGATTTAAAAAATTCGTCAAGGTCATCATTGACAAATTCCCCCCCATTATCCGTCCGTACATTTTTGACTTTCCTTCCCATGAAAGTTTCAGCTCTAGTAATATGATTACGAACAATTTCATAGGAATCTGACTTCATTCTCATAGGATAAATGGACACACGGCGGGAATAGTCATCGATAATAGTGAGAAAATATTTCTCGCCATTTCTACCTTGTACTTGGCAAGGACCCCAGACATCAGCAAAAAGAAGTTTCAAAGGGTACTGCGAGCGTCTTTGACCTATTGCCTTAAATGATACCTTTTTATGTTTACTTATTTTACATTTTTCACATTTAAAGTTAAGATCTTTAAGCTTTGGCATTCCCCGGACTCCCTCTTCATTACAAGTATGCACTAGTATGGCTGGACTTATGTGTCCGAACCGCCTATGCCAAATCTCCATTTCTGAAAACTTTGAAAGAGAATTTGTCTCAATTTTTAACGATTTTGGAATCCTAGGAAAAATCTGGTATACTCCCCTTTTAAGATAGGCATTAAATAAAAAATGTCCTTCCCTCGAGACGGTTACCTTCCCTCTTCCACCAATAAAAGTTGCCCCGTTTTTATCCAATTGAGGACCAGATATGAGACTACGACGTAATTTACTTGAATACATAACATTCTTTAGTAAAACATGGCGTTTGCCAAATAACAATTTTACATCACCTCGGCCCTCAATTGGGAAAGATATGTTCTTAACAGCAACAGTCATTTCCTGATCTATTAAAGGAGAAAATTTTACAAAAATGGATTTATCATTAGTGAAATGGTGCGTCGCACCAGTGTCCAGGATCCACCTGGCCTCTACATTTATACAATTTACATTAACATTTGATATAAAAATATTAGAGGACTTACAAAAATTTACTGGACTCTCTGAATGTCCTGGCGACTCATTCCACCTTTGATTATTCCTTCTGTATCGGGGTCGGTTACGAGGCATGTTTCCTCCAGGAGAGTTGTAGTTTCCTTTCTCAGGTCGGCGACTTCTTGATTGACATCTGGACGATGACGGTGAAACCCTTCCATAATCAGGTGTTTGGGCATGACAGGATGGTGAACCAGTATGGCGAGAAGTTGAACGAGCATGACAAGATGGTGAATTTCCACGAAGAGAGTTCCTATTCGGTGTATTCCTTCTGTAAAACGGGGAGGAGAAGCGAGATCTTGAAAAACCAGATTGTTCATATTTACTATTGGCCTTAGTTAAACAATTTTTCTGTAAATGACCGGATTGACCACATTTCCAACACTTCCTCTTCTTAAACCCCTTGAAATTCTCTTGCTTCCTTCTAAAATTCAATTGATTTGCTTGGAGATTACCCTTACCGGAATCTGAATCTCTTACATTCAAACGAGTTTCTTCTGCTACTAGTTCTTCTACTATTTTAGAGAACTGAAAATCAGATTTTCCCCATCGCAAAATATTTTGTACTATTGCATCAAATTTCCTGGGAAGAAACCGGAGAAGCTGAAAATTTGCATAACATTCGTTAAAATTTTCATCTATCTGTTTTATATCTCTGGTAATTCGTGCCAATCTTGCCGCAAAAAGATTTATAGTTTCATTTGTCTTAATCTTGCACTCCATTAGATCCGTAAATATCTTCATATGATGGGAACGGGAATCTGGACAGTAATTTAATTTTAACTTATTCCACGCTTCAATGGGATTTTTGCAATTCTCAATTAGTCTTTTAAATTCCACACTTATATTCAAATAGATAATGGATAGTGCTTGATTAGATTTTGCTTTAAATGCTTCAATTTCCTCAGCAGTTGGCTTTTCTTTAGTTGGTGCTACCAAATTATCTTCTATTATATACCAGAGATTTTTATCCAATAGAATGTATTTAATATCATTACACCAATTTCTATAGTTTGATGAATCCAATTTCTCAATCAATATGTTAGCCATTTCCCTTTTTTTTTTTCTTTTTTTTTTTTTTTTTTCTCAACTCCTCGTTTTTGTATTAAAAGATATGTATGTATATGGTTAAAAACTGATAAAAATCTTAAATTTCATTCAAATTATGTTAAAATTTATCATAATTAAAACTTCAACTGCAAAAATAAAGGTGTATAATTTAAAAATTCAGTCTAGATTTGTTAAAAATTTCAAAGTTAAAAGCCAGTTCTCTTATAAAAAAATTTCATATACTTCAAACAGAAACCTCTTCACTTATTTTGGATACTATCTTTCGTTAATCATCTATTTCTCCATATTTTCTTTCACTCATGTCTTCAATGATCTCATTTCATACTATAATACAGGCAAACCGCCCCCCCCCTCTCTTATTTTCGTTGCCGGGACTTGCGTTATTACGATCGGGAGAGTTTGTTTACCTTTTTAATCTTCCATTTTTTTCAGCATTTTCACTTTATCAAATCATAAATAGCTTCATTATATGAGCTCTATCGCCTATAACCGCTTGTTTAAATAATGTAGGCAGTCTATTTCGAAGTAAGCAGAGTATAACTTTTAGTTATAGCGTAGTGAGAAGCTTTTGCTGGTTTTAGATAGATTATCATATAAAAGTTAAATAGTGAAATGCAGAATATATATAGAATTCAATGAAGACAAAAAGTTATTCAAACACAGGAGATTTATTCAAAGTACTCACATATTATAATACAACATCTTGATTCTAATAACTTGATATTAAACAGTTTCGTTTTGAAGACAGTAACGTTTTCACTTTTCACAGAACACGGATATTTAGCAGATAGACGTAAACAGAACAAGATAAACTTATTAAACACATCAAATATATTTATACTTTACTGTACCAAGCTGCTCGAACTTTAAATACTATCGCCATCAACCACAACGATCATCGTTTACTTTTATATCACATTAACAAGCCAGATATTCTAATACTACGACGATGTCTATTGAAAGAACACCGCCGATTACTTGATCAATCGATTTCCAATATACGACCTATGCAGAGATATAGCAACTATTTATACTGGTAGAATGTCGGCTAATCACTAGAAACACCCACTTTACTAGAACGATCCATCGAAATTTGCATACACGTGCCATTGTTGATTCGACGTTCGGTCTTCCAATCCGAACGGTCTACGTGTGCCGCCATCTAGTAAGTGGCAGAGGCACTACCTCAGAAGTGCTTACGATGTTTACGATGTAGTGCGGTTCTCGTTAGAAGTAAAAATGTGTTTGTGTTTCTGTAGTTACGTTTTAATGATGGACTAAATAAAAAGTATTTGTTCCTGAAAGCAGCTCAAATTATGGAAAGAATAAAGTGCAAAAGGTAAGTAAAAACAATGTATTTACAAAAGTAAATTATATTTATGAAGTGTATTTTATATTTAATAAAGGTAAAACTTTAATGTTTATTACTTAATATGAAGAATACTAAGAGTGTATGAGTGATAATGAATGGTAGTTTTTATGTGTTGCTTTAGTCAATAAGACCAACAAATATTCTGGAGGCATGTGATTTTCCTGACAGCTAGGATAGTCTGCGCACAATTCAAAAGAATAGCAATAAAACATCTAAATATTAATTTTTTGCTAAACCATTCATGAATATTATTTACTTCATTTGTTTTTTATGCATTTCCATTGCTATTTTGTTTTTATGTTGCAATTTAATAGAACAGTTGTAATAAAACCAAGAAAGTTATTTTGCGCAATCTGTCCTTACAGGGTTGGTGTGATTGCGCACATGGGTAGGAGAGATTGTTACTAATAATAACTACAATTAAATTGTTAACAATAATAATTACACTTAAATGACATTGCTGTAAGGTTTTTGTGAACAAATATTATTGTATTAGGAGTGAATATTTCAACCTAATGATTAAAGAATGAGAAAAAGAAAATAATTTAAAAAACGATTAAAAAATTTTAATTAAAGGAAAAAAAAATTAAAGAATATGAAAAAGCAAGTCCAGATAAGATTACAAAATAAAATTATGTTACTTGATAACACGTTTAACTTATAATTAGTCCACTTTCCATTTTTTATTTTTTTATGCAAATTTACCAATAAGCTGCGTAATCTCTCCTAGCATTGAAACTAATGGGAACACCGCGTCATCTCTCCTAAGTAGCAGATGCGCAAACTCTCCAATTTCGGTTTGAGAGATTATGCGGCCTTTTATTTAAACATGACCTCTTCTAAAACGAACCGTTGATGTTCACATTTTTAGTCTAGATTAGTAGCTTATGAGAAATCGTTTAAGTTTAAAATATTTTGTACTACTGACATTGTATGGAAATTCTGATGAATAGCTACGAAAATTCAAGCACTTACTTTGGGAAAAGAAAACAAAATAGCAATGTCTTATCTTAGACGCTCAAAACAATCAACGTGCACTTTCAAGTAGACACTCCACTACTGGTGTTGTACAACTACCTGGAGTCGCTGCGCGCTCACTCTACCCCTTCAACCCGAACCTCTATGTGTGCAATCTCTCCGACTGCGTCATCTCTCCTGGCTTTACCTTATATATATATTACATACACAATACGAAAATACATTTTTATATAAAGAATATTAATTATGTATTCAAAGAAATTTTTGTAATTTATTAAAACTGATACTTTCGTATTAGCCGCATGCCCGAATTTAATAGCCAAATAAATCACCAAATGTTACATTAGACATTAATTAGACTACTTAGACCTACTTACTTAGACTATTTACATTAGACATTATTTTTAGAGCCATAAAAAATGGAGAGAGTTTTCAGACACAGTTTTAGATACAGTTTTCAAATAAATTGTAGTTAAAAGAATATTTTTTCGCCTATTCGACGTTATAAAAATTGAAATTGTTCTGTGCCTAGAAGTTAAAAAAAAAAGTAGTAAAATCAGCATTTATTGATCCGTTGTTGCCACTGTCAATATGACGCCAGTGTTACTCACGGATATATTTTTGCTCTATAATATAAAATTTTCTTAATGTTCAAACGAAAATTCGAGTTCGGCTTAATCTCTTTTCTCGTTTTCTTTATGTATAATATTAAATACTCTACAGTATGTTTCAAAAGTGTCTTGACATTTTCATGTAAAAACGTTTTATAATGATTCCTTTGTTTCTCAGGTTATTTAAGAAATGTATAAAGGTACATTCCTAAGTTGAATGTGTGGATGGGAATAACTAAAACAAAGATCTATGGACCTTTTATTTTCTCGGAGCCAACAGTTACAGGAAACATCGACCTTGATATGCTGCAATTTTTTTTTCAGCCACAATTAGAAAGTGATGGTATTTTCTAGCAAGACACTGCACCATCCCATTTTGCATGAATTGTTCAAGACAACCTGGATGAACAATTCCCCGATAGGTGGATAGGTCGCGGTTGTGGGCGCCGCGGTCTCCTGACTTAACACCCCTTAGACTTTTTTGTGTGGGAGTTCATAGAGTCGAAGTGTACGTAGTGAAGATCCACACAATTGAAAAAATAAATTAACGAATAACTGACGCAGCAGCACAAATAACACCACATATGCTAGCAGATGCTTTTCGCGTCACCCATGAAAGATGGAGCCTAGGCATAGACTTACAGGGCAACCACATTGAAATGTATTGATTATACCTTGTACTTCTTATTTGTACTAACAAGTTCTTTATTAAAAGCACTTTGAAGGAAAATGCCAAGAAACTTTTGAAACACCCTGTAAATGATTGTTGTTTTCATTATTATAATTATTAATTTTTATGTTTTTTTAGGAGCTGGAAAATCTAAAATCACAATTCATAAGAAAAAGAAACCCACGAAGATTATAAGTAAAAAAAAAGTTCATTTCCGTTCAGAACTAGACCATTTCCAGGCTGCAAAATGTGTGAAAAACATTGGTTTAGAACATACTTTTAGCTCTTCCGCCAACAAAAATAACAAGGAATGCTGTCCTGCTACAAATAGCTGTAGTTCACATGATTCTACGTTAGATGAAATTATCGAGCCTGTGAAACGGTACAAGTCCAATCCCCATAAATGGAGAAAAAATGTAAATAAAGCCAAAAGATTAAAAGGTGCAGCATATGAAACTGAAAACCATAAAATAATTCCTGCCAAACCAATGAGAAGACCTACTTGCATAAATAATAGAAAACATCAATGTTGTGCAAAATTTCCAGAAGAGAAAAGAAAGATTATATTTGATAATTTTCATTCCCTTGACTCATTACACAAGCAAAGAGAATTCTTTGTTAGGCACATCACTCGGAGAAAACCGAAAAGACATAGTAGTGAAATATCTAGAAAAGAATTCACAAAAACATACACATTTACTTATGGCAACGAGAAACACATTGTTTGTAGAGCCTTTTTTCTAGATACCCTTGGTATTAGTGAGGGACTAATTAAGGGAGCATTTAAAAAAATTAACAAGACTGGTGTCATAGAGTCTGATAATAGAGAGGGGTGCAGAAGAAAAAAAAATCCAGGAAGTAACCCACGGATCAACTTGAATGATGGTGAAGATTATGTGAAACAGCACATCCTTTCATTTCCTGCTTTGGAGTCACATTATTGCCGCAAATCAACTGATTTTACATTTTTAGATGCAAATTTAAATATAAATATCATGTATCGACTGTATAAGGTAAAATGTAAAGCAGAAGGCAGAAAAGAACGATGTTATGAATCATATAGGAAAACATTTAAATCCTTCAAATTAAAATTCCACCAGCCCAAAAAAGATTTATGTAAAGTATGTGCCACTTTTGAGGCGAGCTCAGAGGCGGAGAAAAATACAAACAGAGAAGAATTTGATCGACATCAAGAAAGAAAAGAAGCTGCAAGAATGAAAAGGAACGAAGACAAACTCTCCGTTTTAGGAAGTGAAAAAGTACTGGCTTTCAATTTTGATCTGCAGTCAGTTTTATCAACTCCAAAAGGAGCTGCAGGACCTTTTTTCTATGTTCGAAAATTGGCCATCTATAATTTAACTATTTATAATTTGGAAGATTCGAGTGTTCAATGCTATATGTGGGATGAAACCGAAGGAAGAAGAGGCAGCATTGAAATTTCATCTTGCATATTCAATTACATTATGGCCCATCCAGAAATAGAGCACGTAAAAATGATGTCGGACAGATGTAGTGGCCAGCAAAATAAATTCCATTTTTCTGCTATGTGTCTTCATGCTGTCAAAGTACACCCAACGTTATCCACCATAGATCACGTTTATTTTGAGCCCGGGCACTCGTACATGGAATGCGATTCCATTCACTCAAAAATAGAGAAAAAAGCAAAAAATACTCCTATATATACACCTGAAGAATGGGCACAGCTTGTGAGAATGGCTCGCAAGAAACCTAGTCCTTATAATGTTATTAGATTACTTCATGATGATTTTCTCAATTTTAATTCACATGAGGCAAAATTTGAAATAGAAAAGCAACATAAAAAAAAGTCCAAAAAAAATGGAGACAGTAATGAGGAAAAAGAAATAAACAATCACAGAGAAAATGAGCAGACATATAAATTTAGTGATGCTGTTTGGTTTCAGTACCGAAAAAGCAACGAAAACAAAATATTTATGAAAACACGAATACAAGATGAAAATTTCATTGAATTATACATTAAAAAACGAAAAGGAAAACTAAATAGCAAACCAGTCAAACCATACCAGCAACGTCTACCAATTTCAAACGAAAAGAAAAAAGATCTTTTGCTGTTATGCACCCACAATTTAATACCAAGATCCTATCACAATTTCTACAATTTACTACCAACTTCTTCCACTGCACGCGATAATTTAGCAGAACCTGATTGGAGTGACATTGAAGAAGAAATTGATTAAGATTAATTTAGTTGATAGAACTGAAGATAGAATTGAATCTCACAATTCAAGTTAATATTAATTTTTGCTACATTTTATAAAACTTATGTAACGTTTGAAAATAAATTATTTTGTTCTATTAAATTAGTATTTACTTACAAATAATTCACTAAGGAAAACTGTTATGCGTTTGATAGTGAATATGTAAATATAAATAAAATACTAAAAAAACAATTCAAACTATCGTGTATGGCACAATCGCTACTTTGATGCAGGGAACCTTGAAAAAGTACATAACAGCTTAGTGATTCAACTAACGACTGTATTCTTTGTCGATTAAAACAATGAAATTGTAAATTTCGGTGTCAATATTAAATAGTACAGATTAGGAAAACTATAACAATCAACAACTTCAGCATGCCACTGATGTTGAATCCACAATAAAAACATTTTCTTGCTCTCCACACAAAAGTTTTAATATTCTTATTCGATAGTTTGGCATAGTAGTGTCGCATTTCACTATAAAATTTAAATTGTTATATATAGTATATTGTTATATTAATTGATTATACAATTAGTCATGTTAATTGATATAATTATTGATGATTAATTTTCAAAAAAACATCAAACTGATTGATCGGAAATTGGTGCAAATGTACAACTTTATGTACAGTGAATTGAGTTTAAAAATGCTGCTCTGTCAAAAAATAAAGAAAAAACATACGTCAACAACAGACTATGAAACGCTTTCTAACGCATCCAGAACACTGTAAGGAACACTATTTAAAAAAGGCAAAAGAAGATATCAAAGTGAAACTGCGATTTCGGAAATTAATGTCCATATCCGGAAAAGTATTCGAAATCTTTTGATTATCCTTACACGCGATCAATAGATATGTAGCTTAGTTACAAAATGCATAGCACAGTCAAAAATTTACCTTCACCAATTTCTATAATTAAACGGAAGTGTACTCAAATTATTTTGTAGAGACTTGTTTATTATCTGCAACTTTATGTACAGTACACATCATGTAGCTTACTGTACTGTACTAAGGCAAAATTTAATTCAGGTGAAAGACGCTTAACACTATTAAAAACACACTTCCAGAAATTACCATTTATAGCCGACAATATATCCAGTTCTTTGCGCAGCGCTGTATATTATGAATTTATTTATATACTACGAATTACTTAATATAATTTGGCCCGAAATAGCATAACTTAACTAAAAAATACTTTTAAGGCATACCCACCCATACAGAGTAATGCTTACAAATTCTTTTGTGTAGCCCTGTATATGATCCACAGAATTGCTATAAGCCACGTAGTATGCAAATAGGTCAACTTAAAAACGCATACCATAACTTAAAACGCACTTCCAGCAATTACCGCTAATATAGAGCACTATAATCTATATCTCTCGTGTATACCAGTAAATAAACGATAACTGTCATGCCTTGTCATATTGTACAGTTAGCATTTTGTAGTGAACTTCAGTAATGCGTATAATTTCATCATGTTTCAAATAGTGTAACATTATAAATATACGCTTCAAACAATTTTGCACCGTATATTATTATGTAAACTGATTTTTTTGAGTGATCCTGTAAATAAATGATAAATGATTTGCACAACATATTCTACATAAAAAATATTTTAATGCACTTTATAAGTGCATATCAATTTCATTATAGTTGAAATAGTGTAACGTCATTAAAATACACCGCAAACTTCTTTTTCCCCATTGAGCGTAATGTAATAGAATTCCTTTCATTTCCCCTGTAAATCAACTAACAAGAACAAAAAATAATTCGTCAAGCTTACATTATGAAACGTTTTACAACACATCCAGAAAACGTTAACGAAACTTCGCCGTTAAATAAGGTGAAAGAAGATACGTAATTGAACAGTTTAGAACACATTTAACACATTGAAATATCCAGTGTTCAAAAATACCTTCCATTGTCAAAAAGGTAATCGAATTTTTTTGTGCAGCCCTGTATATGATTTATAGATGTGGATATTTAATACATGGAGGATGAAATATAGTTCAGTTAGAAAATTCACATTTAGCAATTTTCGCGAATCGATTGAAATCACTCGAAATATTTTGTGCAGCCCTGTATATTATCTGAAGTCTTTTGTACACACCACATATTAAGCTAAAATGCAACTTAAAACTCACTCGCAGCATTTACCAACCATAAATGACAATGTATATTTTCCTTTGCGTAGCCCTGTATATGAATTTATTTATATTCCACAAATTTCTATTAGTCTACTAAATATAGTTCAGCAGAAAAATGCGTAACACAATTAAAAACTACCCTTAAGCACTTCACTCCCATAGTCTGTAATGATTACGGATTCCTTTGTGTAGCCCTGTATATGAACAACTCAGTTTATAAACACACACGTACTATGAAAAAAATTAGTTAAACTTAAAAACGCAAACCAAAGTTGAAAACGCACTTATCACACATAGACTGTAAATATCGCACATGTACTGTGAGTAATATATTTTGTGTGTCCCTGTAAATAAACGCAATGCACGCAAGAGAGCTATTTATAGTGCACCTCAGTAATGCATATAATTTTCATTATGTTTGAAATAGTGAAATATCACTAAATTACACTGCAAACGATTTTTCCCCTTAGAACGATGTGTAACAGAATTCTTTTGTTTGACCGTGTAAATGAATTATAATAAATGCTTTGCACCCCATATTCTAGAAAAAGTATGTTTTAGTGCACTTCACAATTGTATATCAATTTCATCATGTTTTAAATGACGTAGCATCATCAAAATGCACTTGAAACGATTTTTTCCCATTGACTGTGATGTAATGGAATAATTTTGACTGTCACTGTAAAAAAAAAAACTATTATACATACTTAATTTTCAATAGAGATCATGCTATAGTAAGCGACAATAACGTACAAAATTTTCAGGGCAATCCAAGTACATTTACTAGAGATAGAGCACGGACAGAGTGACAGACGGCAGACGGACAAACATAAGTCATAAACACTTTTCAACTAGGTTAATAAGTGACTATCTAGATTGACAACCATATTGATACAAATATGGTATATTCGCTACTTTGACTTGTAAAATTTTGCAAAAAACTGAGAAAAGTACAAAATTTTACAAATCAAACTATCGAATACGGCAAATTCGCTACTTTGAGTTGTAATATTTTGCAAAAACTGAGAAAAGTACAAAATTTTACAAATCAAACTATCGAATACGGCAAATTCGCTAGTTTGAGTTGCAACATTTTGCAAAAACTGAGAAAAGTACAAATAAACATAGCATTTCAAAGTATCGAATGTGATTTTTTGGCGAAAAAAATTAGCCAAATGATTTATCTCGATAGCAAGCTTAAATAGGATATTAAACAGCACAAGAAATATATAACAATTAGTTACTTCCGCCAAGCGCTGATTTTAAATCCATAATTAAAACAGTTTTTTTGCATTCCTGAAAAGTAGCTATTTTCAAATTCGATAGTTTGACATGGTACCGACGATATGATCATGCCAAACTCCAACAAATAAAATCCACATCACACAGGTTTTACTGTACTAATTTAAAAAAGTTTTATTTGAATATTTTTCTTTAATTAAACAAGAGTAGCTGCTTTACATCATGGTTTAAACAAAGATTTTTTGGTACTTTTGGGTTACAGCAGCCCCCCCCCCCCCCCCCAGGATGAATTGCTAAGCTATCAAGATTTATTGCCCAATTATAAAGCATATATGGCATTATAATAATGTATGAAGTATATAACATTTCGTGACACATATGGCCCAGTTATAGCCATGTATGATGCTTATATGACGTATATATATATATATGACATGTTTAAGATATATATGATGTATATATGGCATATAAGACAAATAATAATATGTATATAATGACATATATAGCATTTGGAGTACATATACAGTGGTGGCCAAAAGTGTGGACATTTTTTGAAAGTTTCATGTTTTTCAACTGTGTGTGATTGTAGAATATATTAATTTTCACTTAAATACAAACGTTTATATATCAAATTGAAGGTAATTTAATGTAGAATTTAATAATAAAAACAATATTACAATATCTGTATTACAAAAAAAGTTATGCTCATTTTAGTAGAACAAACAAACACAAATGGTTTTGAATAAGGACGTGTTTTGTAATAAAAGCGTACTAGCCAATCACAAACACTGTTCTGAGGACCAATCAAATGTCTGTAACTATAGTTTAGGTTATTTGGATGATAAAAGAGTTATTGTTGTGGAAATATTTTGCGGAATGATGCATACTAGTACAATTAAATAGAGTATTGCTGATTTTGAATATTAGTCCTTTTTTTAAAATTAAACTAATTTTAAACAATTTCATCAACAAGAAGAACTAATTGGACATCTACAAAAAGAAGCCGAATTGTCATATTGAGAGAAAATGGCCTCTCTTATGCTGAAATTGCAAGACAAGTTGGTGGTTCAGTGACTTGTTCTGGTGTACGAAAGTTCTGTTTATGTTATGAAAAACGAAATCAGTGGAAAATAAGGCCAAATCAGGCCGAAAAAAATGCACAAGTGCTACTGCCGATAGAAAAATTAAACGGCTATGCCTTCAAGATAGAAAAATTTCATCAGATGCCATTAGATGTGAAATGAATGCAGCGGGTATTGCAGTAAGTTCAAGAATAATAAGAAGAAGGTTATCAGGATTTGGACTACAAGCTAGAATTCCAAGGAAAAAAACCATATTTAAATCAAAAGCAACGCGAAAAACGAGTTAAGTGGGCAAAAGAACACTTTAAATGGTCAGAAAATCAATGGAAGCAAGTAATCTGGAGCGATGAGAGTAAAATATCGCTCTTTGGTAGTGATGGTAGAAAATACGTGAGATGTAGAGTAGGAGAAGCACTTCATCCTGATTGCATTGAAGCAACTAGAAAAAACCCAACAAATGTCATGATTTGGGCATGTATGTCTACAGATGGTGTGGGCCGAATTCAAGTGATTGATGGCATCCTGAATGCCAAAAAATACATCGAAACTGTCCTGGAACCAAAATTGATACCTTCCATCAGGGATCTCTTCCCCAACAACGCACCATTTATTTTTCAGCAGGATTCAGCTCCATGCCACACAGCAAAAGTATGCAAAGCATGGTTTCAAAATAAAGGCATAGATATATTACCATGGCCAGGAAACAGCCCTGATCTCAATCCAATTGAAAATTTGTGGCACGGTTTGAAAATTCTTGTACGAAAAAAACATCCATCCAATAAAAGACAACTTATTGAAGCTATAATTGATTCTTGGCACCATGTGATTACGAAAGATGAACTCCAAACACTTGTTCACTCGATGAAAAGACGTTGTGAAGCTGTCTTAAAAAATAAGGGTTATCCTACTAAGTATTGATTGTGTAAGTATCACTTTAACAAAATGCAAATCTAAGATAGATCTTACTATTAGTTGCATAACTTTTTTTGTAATACAGATATTGTAATACTGTTTTTATTATTAAATTCTACATTAAATTACCTTCAATTGGATATATAAATTTTTGTATTTAAGTAAAAATTAATATATTCTACAAGCACACAAAGTTGAAAAACATGAAACTTTTAAAAAATGTCCACACTTTTGGCCACCACTGTATGCCTACATATGCTTTCTGATGATCTTGACGAAATTGTATCTGCAATCTTGGCATAATCGTAATTGTGTGTGTGTGGGGGGGGGGGGGGGGGGGGGTTACCCAAAAGTACCAGATTTTTTAAAAACAATTGGTTGAAGTTTTTTCTTAAACCAACCTTGAAATTATATTCAAAAAAAAAAAAAAAAAAAAAATAAGAGAAGCACACAACATGCCATGCAATCATTACTTATTTCAAACTAATTATCTTGCAATAAATTTTACTGTGAACAAGTCTTCATTTGCTGCTAATACATTTATAAATCGAATAATAAATATTTTCATATTATCCCATCCCTGAGAAATGATACCACAGATCTCAGAAAACCTGAACAAAGTAATGTTTTTATACTGCAAATTTTCAGATAAAAAATTTTAAATACTGATATGTTAAAAATTAACATTTTTTTTGTCCTGTATAAAAAAAATAACTTGTAAAAAAAAAAACCTTAAAAAAAACCCAGAGAATGGAGTATTTTTTTTTTTAACAGATTCAAAAAGACTACTTTGAGATTGGGTGAGTGGGAGGGACAATTGAAGAGCATATGGATATTTTACCCTTTTTCCTGAATTAAACAAAAAAAAACAAGTTGGAAATTGTACGTCAAACGTTACAAACGAGGTGCGTTCGTACGCACGTTTTAGAATTAAATTCATGATATCCCGTGCGTAGAACGGGTTAAACAGCTAGTTAAGTATATATTTTATGACACTGTTCATACAAATATCTTAACTAGTTATATAAATATTCAGATATATATGTAGCAGCTAGTTATATAAATATTCAGATCTTGATGATTTTTAATTCTGTGAAATGAATTATATCGTCTGCAGATTAATTTCTGTCATAAAATAAGTATCTCGGTCGCTTGACGATTAAACTTCGGAAACTCCTATAACAAAAAAGCACCGATTTAAAAAAAAAAAAAATTCAAATTTTTTAATAAATATTTTTATTAATATCTCCTAAAGTTTTGATTAGATTTTAATAAAATTTGAAACGTCTTGACAAAATTCTGCAAAGATAATATATTTTAAATTGCAAACCATTTGGTTGGGTAGTTTTTGCGTTGTTATATGCAGACAGACAGACAGACAGACAGACGGACGGACGGACCAAACGACGACTATAGGTGCTACGTATTTATATAATTATGAACGCACCTAAAAAGAGTGATCTGTCACAATATTTACACATTTATCAACTTAAATGTTTTTTATACATTATTTACAAAAAAATTATAAATTTAATGAGGATCTTAAAAATATATTAAAATGTTTCATGTGCCTCTTTAAAGCTTGGTGTATGTGTGTGTGTGTGTGTGGGGGGGGGGGGGGGGGGATTTGTGAATGTGCATAAAGTAAAATAATCCTTTTTTACTTACATTCTATTATACTATGCTGCGATGCCTAAATTTATGTTTTTAGTGCAATTATGTTTATTTTTTAACTTAAATTACATGAGAAACCTTAGAAACTGTTATGCTGGTCAAATTTTATTGAAAAAAGTTGAGTTAACTATTGGAGGATAATAAATATAAAATAATAAATGCAAAAAGTAATAAACACAAGTAAATAAACATACTCTAATCTGTATCAGATTTGATGATTTTCTTTTACTCGATGAATAAAATAATAACTCATTATTAAATCACACAAAAGTGTGCAATTTTACTGCTCAAAGGTATGGTACAATCATACAATTAGAACTAAATTTGGATATTGTATAGCCAAATTTTGCACGTTGGCACGCATGATGATGCGTTGGCTGATACAAACATTGTCATGCTCAAACAGTTGAATATCTGTGGAGTAGTGATATGTAATGTAACAAATGTATCTTATTTATATCATATATTCTAATACGAGCAAATCTTGTGTGTGTGTGGTTATATATATATATATATACATATATATGTAAATTTTATCTCAAAAACAGTTCAACGAGTTTGACGAAATTTTGTATCCTACCATTTTCAGGCATAAGAAGACTATTGGGCTGGGTTACATGTTCGAGAACTTTTGATTAGTGCGTCATTTTTGGGTCAACACGGGTCAAGTTAATTTTATCTAAAAAACAGCTCTAACAATTTTGATTAAATTTTGTATCCTACGAGTTTCAAACACGAGAAAATCATCAGGCTAGGTCACATGTCCGAGATAATTCAATTAGTGGGTCAAGCGAATTCTATCTAAAGAATGGCTCAGACTATTTAGACTAAATTTTGCATCCTATGGTTTTCGGACACAAGACTTGTGCTAGGTCACATGTTTGAGAAAATTCGATTAGTGGGTCATTTTGGTCATGGGTCATTATGGGTGAAGCTATTTTTATCTTAAAAACAGCTCAGAGGATTTGAACTAAATTTAGTATTCTACAGTTTTAAGGAACGAGAAGACTATTGGGCTAGGTTATATGTTCGAGAAAATTTGATTAGTGAGTCATTTTGGTCATGGGTCATGATATTTGAACTAAAGCTAATTTTGACCAAGCGTAGCTTGGTCTTCCTTGCTCGTACATATTTTAATACAGAAAAGACCCTTTTATTAAGTTATATTTTGATTAATGTTATTATTATTTAAATAAAATATACACAGACACACAAACTTAATTCTTGATATATTTTAATTTATACCTTTATTTTGCACAGGATCCACAGATCGTTTCTGCTTTATCATTGAGCCAACATCAGGTGAATTACGAGCAGGTTTGACAACTTCATTATCACTGACAGTAAGATTTGATTCAGTTATAGATTTTATTTCTAAATATGGAAATAAACTACTGCAATTCACCAATAACCTAAAAAATAGAAATCAGATTCTATAGATGTGGACTTGCAATTTTGAACACAAAATATATTATATATTACATATCATTTTTCCTTAATACATCATTTTTTACATATAATTTTTCATTAATATATCAATTACTATTTTTTTTTTTTTAAATACAATTGAATTTTTATCAACATAATTTTATTTATTTATTATTTAATTATCAGTTATCTGTATTTAGACAGTATTTGTTTTAAACTTTTTCTAAATATAGTAATAAATTATTTTTATTATATAATAGTATATTCACTTATTTTTCAATAGATGGCAGCACCTCATTGATTTATTTGAATACATGTTTGGAGTTCTATTTTAATTTTTCTATAGAGAGCGCTGGTTCTATACATTGGGGTTTGTGCTTTGCTTTGCTGTGCAGTGATGATCCTTGGTCAATCATCTTTTAAAACCTATATTGGAAACATGTACTGATTTTCTCCAATGCAATGCTTGAGTTTCATGTTGACTCATTTTGGATTATGAATTCTATCTGGTAATTTGATGTATTTTTTCCCTATATCCTTTTTAATCCTGTTTTATTTTGAACTTAATGATTATTTCACATTTTATGGGTGTGGTTGTCCCAAAATCATATTCTTTCGCAATGTTATGGCTAAATTGATGATGAAAACACGAATTTTATTTGTGGTAATTATGGAATTTGGGACCTGAAGATTCTGTCTAAATTCCACAAATTTCATTTTTTCAATTTTTGTAATTCAATTTCTCCTTTTTTTAACTATGTATATGGAATCTATATTCAGTGTGTTGGGGGGGGGGGCACTATTATTGTCAATTAATTATTATATTTGAATTCATAATTTCAAAATTTTTGTTGGTGAATCGGTAATGTTTCATTAATGGTTATATATATATATATATATATAACATAAATTCTGAATATTATTCTGTATTAACTTAATGATGGAAAAATCTTCATATTATATAAAACACATCTGGAAAAAGGTAATATTAACTGTATTTTAGTTAGTATTATGTTAATTTCAATGTTTCATACACATGCAAACTAAATTAGAGAAATTTTTTGAAAGTCACTGATCTTCATTATCCATGCTTCTCTTTTGTTAAGAATAGTTAAAAATAAAATAACTACATCACTTCTGACCAACACCAAGAAAGATGAGTAAAAAGTGATCTATTTTTTCCAATGTGATATTTTCTAATTAATTTTGAGTATTTAACTACATTCATATATGCATATATTTACTCCATATTACACTGGATGCCATCAAATCTTTTTATCTCTGGTATGTTTTCCGTACAAAGAAACAATCTCAGATTTTTACTCTTCTTTGGAACAATTTTTAAAAAAATCTTTTTTTTATACATGAAATATCAGGAGTCAACTCTAATGGACTGCCAGATTTTCACAGATTTTGAATTCTATGATGAACTGAGCAATGTTTGACTGGGGCAAATCATTTAAATTAAACATTTAAGCAACATATGTTTTTCTCTTTAGAATCTAGATGAAAATCAAGAACTACATTTTGAAAAATCTAACATGTTTTTTCCTGAACCACCCATAACATCAAAATATAAAATATTCCCTATCCTAACTAAAAGTAATTTAGTAAAATAAGCTGACGGGTTAGCAGAACATGTTGTCACTTACTTTTAATACCAAATAATATAATACATTTAATTTTTGTATTCATAACAGAGGGTTTTGTTTAAAGTTTTACAAGTGTCCAAAGACTTTTGTGGCATTATTTTCTACCCTTTTCATACAAATTAGTAATTTTAAGTATAAAAAAATGTAATATGTAAAGTATAAAATAAAGATGAAGATGTAAATGATTTATTACAACAGAAGAAGTCATTTTAAATTATTTTAATACTTTTTAAATATCGACAATTTTCAAGTGCCTGATCACTTTTATGAACTCTATAAATCTCTCTCTTTTTTTCCTACTTTGACAACATTATACAAAATATAGAAATATTTTCAGATTCAACTAAAAAGTATTTACAAAAACAATGAAAATATCTGCCTACTTTTGTTTTACTCATATCACATAAATTTGCTCATCTTATGCTAATATTAAAGGAATTATACGTACTTGTTGTTTTTCAGATCCAACAGAAATGATATAATCTGTATATTTCCGTCAGCAGTCAGAGCATCATCAGCAAGAAAGCACTTATTCTGCTGAGTTTCCTATAATTTTTGAAGGAAAAAAAAAATTTTTTTTTTTAGATATAAACATAAACATGATTGATTTATTTTCAAACAAGGTACCCACCCTTTTTCTAAAGTAAAAAAATATGTGCTTTCAAAGCATTTTTTTAAAGACAAAATTATTTTTTAATTATATATATAATAGCGCTAAGTGTATAACACTTCCGTAGTGAACTCATCCGTATCCAATAATATTTTGTTGAAATCACCATATTTTATTTTAATTTTCAGATTTAATTTTTTCAATAAAGCTGCATAAGATTAACCTTTTTAGAAAAATTGTGAAAAAACAAAAACATCTTGAGTGATGAGCTACATCAAAATATGCATGTTTTTCGATATATCTTGAGTTGAAAATCGTTTCATCTAGCCGATAGCGATGATAGTAAACAATATGTGAATCATTCTTTTGAGATTCATTAAAATATATAGACAATGGATGCAATAATTGAACGAACTCCATGCAACTTTCTGTTAAAATGCCAATTTAAAGCAAGTGAAAGAGAAGGTGATGCCATGTGGTGCCATCTGTTGCTGGTAAAGTATAATCATAATGCAGCGATGTTATCAATATTAAATATTTTATTACATTCCTCTGCACACAGGCATTTAAAAAATCTATAATCTCCAATTTCTTATAAATAAAATAAAAAAGAATGCTTGAAAAAAATGGCCTGTTTTTATAACTATTTTACCCCCACATGATCTTATTAGTCAGATAAGATAAAATTTATTATTACTTCATAATTCTTGACATCTGTTGAGTAAAGTATAATCATAAAATACCGCAGCTATGTTATCGATATTAAATTTTTTTTCACTCCTCTGCACACAGGCATTTAAAAAAATCTATAACCATCAATTTCTTATAAATAAAAAAAAAGAATGCTTGAAAAAATGGGCTTTTTTTATAACTATTTTACTCTAGCTAAAGCGAATTTGTTGCCAGTAAGGTGTAATCATAATATACCACAGCTACGCTATCGAAATTAAATATTTTTTTACGTTCTTCTGCCCACAGGCATTTAAAAAATCTATAACATTCAATTTCTTATAAATAGAAAAAGAAAGCTTGAAAGAATGGGCTGTTTCTATAACTATTTTACCCCACATGATCCTATTAATCAGATAAGAGAAAATTTATTACTTCATAATTCTTTTTGTAATGCAAAGCTATATCATTCTTTTAAAAATTCAAACATGTCATTCTGATGGGCTTTCTTCTAGTAACATGTATAAAACTAAACTCAGAAATTTATTATCAGATATTGTGTCTGCTACTATAGTTTTAATAAGACTAACAATTGAACACATGAAGTCTAACATATGAAGAAAAATGTGCCACTTAAAACTCCATTCTGTTTAAAAAGAAAAAATAAGCATTTTAAGGACTATTATTGAAAATTGAGTACTTAAGTACCTAATTAATTAATTAAGGGCTCTATGATATGAAAAGTAAAAATTAAGACTTCTAAGCACTTAAAAAGGACAGTGAGAAAACTGACAAAATTCTAAAAAAGCTAAACTATTGTTACTGTTATCATAGTTGTTAAGGGGATGGTGATCTTTAAAAATGATCAAAATTAAAATAAAATAAAATAGAATCCATACAGCCTACTTAATTTAATCCACAGACCTATAATCCACAAACACTTTTAATATGCAATACATATTCAGGTATAAACAATGAAATTTATAGTCAAGGTTTCAAAGAAATTTAGTAGCGGCAATTTTTTATTTTTTTTTTACAGAAAGTTATTTATTTTACTTTATTTTATTTTGCATTAATTAAAACAAAATATAAGTTTAATCTTGTTTCTCTGTGAACCATAAAATCAAACAATGATATTTAAAATATATATTATATTTTTATCAAAATCGTCTTTCATTTCTGAACAGGAAATTGCATTTTTTGCATAACTTGGAAGATAAGATTTAAAAATATAAAGTATTGAAACAAACAACAATTAAATTAATATTCATATGATAAGATCACTAATAATAATTAAAATATAGATAAAATGCTTAAGTGATACAAACAGAACACAAAAGGCCTATAAAAACTTTTTAATATAAAGATCAACATATGTTTCAATGCTCAAATGGCGCCATTATCAAGAAACTAGAACAATAAACAAACTATTCTCGCAAATTTTTGAAAATAAACTTGAAAAACGTAAATCATGAGACCATATATGTAAAAAAAGGCAGGTGATTAAAATAGTCAACTGTAAAACGAGAAAATTAATATTTCTTTATTGCTTTTTTAAAACTGAAAAATACCTCGTGCCAAATTTTAGGTAAATCAAATGAGGTTGATTCGTTGCAAATGTTCTCGTTACGCATATAGATTTCTATTGATTCATGGATAATAGATGGGAAAGAAACTCTTGATGGATAAAATATTTTATTATTTTAAAAATCAATTTGTAAAGTCTCGGTTTTATGTAGTCTTGCCAATGCTGTAGTACTTCTGTCATATTTGATATCTGCCATATGCTCTTTTAATCTTGTTTTAAGCTTTCTAGTTGTCATTCCTATATAATATTGTATAACGTTCCATCTGCTCTGGTGAATGGGATTTCATAAACACCTGATAGTTGATATGACTCTGTTGGGTCTACTTTCTTACAAACGACAATTTTTAATTTTATGGATAGTTTTGTGATAAGGTATACATTGAATTTGCTAAGTTTATATTTTAATCTTTCAAAGAACCCAGGGAAATATTGTAAAGTAGATAACTTTAAATTTTGTTTATTGAAGTTTTCTTTTCCTTCTTCTCCATGCTCGTAATTACTTTATTATTAGTGCTTTCTTTATCTTCGTTGTTTCTTGCTATTAAATGTATTTTATTTATTTCATTGGTTAACTGATCTGCAGTACAGACGGTAAAGGCTCCCTTAAAAAAATGCTTAAATGCAGAAACTCTGTATGAAAAAGGTGCTTGAGCATTATGTGGGATAATGGATTGATTGGCTATTGGTTTTCTATACACAGTACATTTATTTTAAAAAATTTGCGACAATAGTTTATAGTTTCTTGATAATGGCGCAAATTTGAGCATTGAAACATATGTCGATCTTTATATTAAAAGGTTTTTATAAGCCTTTTTCTGTTCTGTTTGCATCACTTAAGCAATTTATCTATATTTTAATTAAATTAATGTTTCAGAAAATTAAAACTAATCAGGGATGAATGTATATTTGAATTTATATATTTAAATATGTATTCTTTTTTTTTTTTTTTTTTTTTTTTTTAATTGCTATTTGATTATACTTACATTACTTAATTTTCTGGCTGGAATTGATAAGTCTTTTTAATATTGAAGAAATATTTTATTGCAAAACTTATTTGAAATCATTATCTTTTCATTTCAACATTCATGCATGAATTAATAATAACAACATATTTTGTATCCTCAAAAGAAAAATGTAAAAAACAATGACATTTAATCTGCACAACCTTTGTGGGTTACAGGGAGTTGACTGTAATAATAAGGCTATCAAAAGAAGTGTTTGATTTAAATTTTTCTCTGATAAATTATCTGGATTCACTTTAACCCTTTCAGGGGCAGTGAAACCACTTAATTTTAATTCACAAAAGCCACATTGACACCAGAATTTTGCTAAAATCTTTTTCATTTAAAATGTATGTGAAATATAGTCTTTTTCTTATTTGCAAATAAATTTGTTCGTAAATTCTGGTGTCAAACATTTATTTCAACATTTTAATACTGAAAGTGCTCTGCCCCTGAAAGGGTTAAAACAGCCCAAGTGAGACTTAAATCCTATCAAGTTTTTAACTAGTTTCATGCAATTTTAAAATCTTACCTGTAACCAATAATTATAAAGTTTACCATGCAAATTATTTTTCTTCAAACCCCTCTTGAATTTTTCAAAAATGTTAATGGTTTTATTTTTCAAATAAATGGGTATGAATAATGAAAAAAGAAAAGATAATTACCAAAGATATAATTATCAAATGCAATATTAAGCGAAACAATTGGGAAAGCTTGTCCAATTTACAGAAAAGGTTTCATTAATTTTAGTATAATAATTGTGATGTACAGTAAAATGAATGCAAAAAATATGCGTACTTTTAAAAACTATACTTATATTGAACTAATCACTGGTTTTGAATAATTTCAAAATTGCATGAGCATTATAAAATACAGATTTATTATGCATTATTTTCTGTAAAGAAGCTTTTTTTTTTGTTCAGAAATTTTTTATACTTTATTTCAAAACAAAATTTGAGATCTTTTTCAGCAACCAATTGACAAAACTTGTGATTTTTTCAATGACCTATTAACAAAATTTGCAAATTTTTTTTAGAGAACAATTGATGAAATTCATGATCCTTTTCAGAAAACGATTAATGAAATCAGTGATTTTTTTCAACAATCAATTAATGAAAATCACTATTTTTTCTTTAATTTCAATGGTAAAATTCACAATTTTCTGTCTGTCCAACTGACAAAATTCATGGATTTTCCCCTATATTGACAAAATTCACAATTTATATTATCCACAACTGATAAATATAATAAATGTTTCACAACTATTTTATTGCTTTTTTTTTTTGTACACCTATTAATTCTAAAATACTGATTTTGTGGAATTCAGCAAAAAACAAATGATTCGCAGATTTTCGTAAAAAATTAAAATTTATATTTGCAGAAAAATCACATGTTTATTAGTGCGATAGCACACAACTTGTGAAATTTTAGGTCAGATTACCATATTTAAGGACATTTCAGGAATTACTTTTCTTTTTTAGGAATTTCAGGACAAGAACGATCCTTGAAGGTTACAGTTCAACAATAATAATATGAAGAAAAAAATGTTATTCAAAGTAGAATAGTATGTTTCCTATATATATAAAAAAAAATTTAATTGAGTCGGTGTCATATTTAAGATGTTTCAACAAAATTTTAAGTTAAATACAAATAAAAAGGCAGATCCCATAATCATACATAAAACAATTATGAAAATCTTAAACAAGTCACAATTAATAGAGGCAAATTATAAATTATCAAAAATATTACACAATGAATGTATTCAAAAGTTTTCAACATAAATTTATAATTTATCTCGAATAGAAAACACCATTTGTAATAGCAAACTTCACATAATTTAAGAATGAGAGTCATTGAGCTCTATATATAACAGGAGCTCAGAATCAGCGGTCAGAAGCATGAAAGGCAAATGAAGCTTGCAAGGCAAAAGTAAAAAAATAATCCGTGTTGTCAATGTCAAATATTAGTATTCTCATTTACTATTATCCTAATTTATGCTTTTATAACTAAGCTATGCTTATCTAATTCATAAATAATTCACTAATCATGTAAGGGAATGCGATAGACAGCATGTTTTGCCATGAATGCGTGCTAAACTTATCTTCACTGTATCCTTCCACGCTGACCGCTGGGAATCATGTTGGGCATTAGGAAGACAGATCTCCTGTTATATTTGGAGCTCAGTGATGAGAGTTGAAAATTGGTTCATAGTCCCTAACAGTTTCTAAGTTTTAAGAAATACTACCACCACCACTTAATATGTGATCAAATTTGATTTATTTATACCAGATACATACTTCCCAACTTACCTATAATTTAAGTAAAACTGTACTGATGTCTTCTGTAGTAAACATTTTTGAATCAAGAAAATTATTGATTAAAATGTGTCTTGTTTATTTGTAATTAATATTTAAATTTATTTATTACTAAAAATTTTTCTTGTGAAGCATGTATATTTGACCTGGATCAAACAAACACAGTTTTACAGAAATTATTAATAAGTGTGCAGCTTTGCAAATACCACAACCCGTTCTGAAAGTGGAAGTATCTTAATAAAAAAAACTTGTAATCAAAATCAAAAAAGTACAAAGGAGCAAGCATAGAGATTGACCTCAGCTATCCAATGCAAAAAAAAATCATTTAAAAATATTGAAATGTGAACGAGATATCGCAAATTATTTCCCCCATAGGATTAACATTAGTGAGCGAGTATTTTCGCCTGAGTGAAGTAGCCTCTTAATAAATTGTAAAATCTGTAAAAAGTAAAATCTGACCTTTGACTTTTACATATGTAAAGAAAATATATGTATTTTATATCCATATATCTTCTTAAAAATGCATAAACAAGAACCTGAATATAACGACTATTTCAAATTCACAAAATTATGATTAGATTTTTCCCAAATATAAAAAGTTGTTCACAATTTCACAAAAACAGGACCCTGTGAAAAAAGTCTGGACAGACCCCTGACTGGGAAATAAAAAAGCATCTAAAATAATATCTCAAAAATAAGGTTTTGTTAGTTGTTGTTCTTTCAGAATAAATGTGTGATATAATGAATATACTTACCATATATGGAGTTATACTGGCACTGACCGTTTTTGTCAAAGTCAATCCAAGCTAAAGCAAAGAAATAAAAATTAAAACTGGGCACTATATACATCACATCCATAATAAAACTCTCAAATTATATAACAAAACATACACCTAAAAATCTGCACACTGCACCCTTAGAAAAAGTTCTAACATTCAATTTAACATATTGTATTATATTTGCACCTTAATGTCCTTTTAACATGCGTAAACAAAAATCATCTGCAAATTAAGATACAAACAAATAAAAATGGTGTCTACAGAAAAGATGTTGCATATTGTATTGTACAATTCTATGAAAAGAAAAAAAAGAGAAATCATACTGTGTGATGCTCGACCCTCTGCTAAACAGTCTCATATGGTAATATTGGGTGAAGTTTTTGAATAGGAATAATTTCTTTTAAATGAATTGTATTAAAAAATAAAAATTTAACCATATATGAATAGATTACATATACATATAAGAAGATATAAGAATTTATAAGAAGACATAAAGAATTTCTTTTTTTTTTTTTTTTTGTAAGATATTTTTTTTATCAACATTTGCTAATCTTATGATAATTTCAAATAAGCAAGTGGAAAAAATGTTATGGCTATGGAAACTAAAATTTCCAAGTGCAGATGTAGGAGAAACCGTTCAAATAAGAGTAAGGTAGACAGGGGTAAGGCTGATAGCCAAAATATTATAGCTGTTATAATTTCTAAGGAAAATGAAAAAATATAAACTTTGTACAAAACATGGAGCAAGAAACAGAGGTTATATGGGGTTTCTTAAAAAAATCCAGAAGGTATATGGCATATACCCTCCACTACACCCTTGATGCCTACTATAAATATCTTAGGCAACAAAGTTTCTAGTAGTAATGTCTAAAATTCATTTTTAATATAACTAACAATATATGCTACTTTATAGAAAAACACGGATATTTCGTTTTTATTTAAAACTAGCTGACCCGCCCGGCATTGCCCGAGCCCATGTAATAAACTTAAATCTCTTAAAAAACGAAACTCTGGTCATGGTCTCCGCTGGCTTCAGCACCGTATACCGGGCATGCTCGTACTCTCCGGAAAATCTTTTATTTCCCCCTTCCACCGCCAGAAGAGCATTCTGTTCTAAATAAACCTCTTCCCGAATGAACCTCTGAGACAGATCCCTGCTGCCTATGGTACTGTATAGTAGGAGTGCAACAAAATTGAGCTGGTTTCGAGAAGATAGGAACATTATTAGCCAAGTTATTGAAATAAGGCACTGAGAAAATAACCTTGAGTGAGGTGCCGGGGGGAGGGGATGTTCAAGTGTCCTTCAGAAAATGACTAATTAGAAAGACCATTAAGCATATTTAAAAATTTGTTTGCTTGGTTAAGTTAGGAACTTAATTACAAATTTGGCTTAAACTATTATTCAGAAATAATGGTAACCATTACTCATAAATTTACTTTAATGTTATAGAGGGCGACTATTAAGTTACTTATAATGTTTGGAATCCCTTGCATTGAAATCGAAAAGATAGTTGCTGAGATAGATATGGAAATGGGACACAGTTAGAGAAAAAACCTTGAAAGAGTGGCCGGGCAAAGGGTGGGGGGGGGGGGGGAGAATGCTCAAATGCGCTTCAGCAAATGACTAATTAGGAGGATCGCTATACATCTTTAAAGATTGATTCATTTGGTTAAGCTAGGAACTTAATTTGGAATCTGGCTTAGACTATGATTCGAAAATACTGGCAACTGCTTTCTAGAAAATACACCTGGAAGCTATGAATGCTGATTGTTAAATAAAATTTTCTGTATTAATAATCTCTATCATAATAATATATGTCATGTAAAAAAAAAACCATTAAATCCAGCTAATTATCATGAAGAAAAATGTTTCAAACAGGTGGCATCTGTGTAATTTGTCGTGTGCAGGTGGCACTACATTGGCATGGTTGTACACCGGCCAGTAACTGCAATCCATATTGACACTATTTCATTAAAATTTTGAGTATCAGATGCATCAGGAGAGGGTTTGGACTACCTAAATCTAAATTTTCAGGCTTCTAGGTGGGCTAGATTTTCCTAGCCATTGCCGACAGACAGCGAAACTTTCTTTTATTAGTACAGATTATTGAAATTCTTAATCTACAAGATTAAAATAATTGAAGCAACTGTAAAACTGATATAAAGCATTTTTAATTATTACTGTATTTAGAAATTAATAGAAAATTCACTTAATCATGTAAAAAAAAAAAAAAACTGATAACTTCTTAGCAAATTAGAAACCAAATTTCACCTAATGTTAATAATTATACTTAAATTTAATAATATATATATATATATATATAATTTAATTACAGTCAAATCTTGTTAACATGAAATAAAAAAAAGACTACATATATATTTTTTTTGTGTTAAACATTAAAATAATAGTACCATCTTATCTGTTGATATTAATTCTTGTCAAGTGAAATTTAACATTAGGCAATTTAATTCTAACAATGTTTGACTGTATATATAGATTATATGTATATGTGTGCAGAGCTGGGCATCCATTCACCAAGTTGGTGTCTTCTGCTTTTGAGTATACCAGGGTCGGCGAACCTTTTCACATCCACGTGCCAATTTGTTTCAAAAAATTGTTTCAAGGGACCATGGCGTGCCAACAACCCCTCCCCCCCAACCCCCACCAAAAAAAAATTAAAAATAATGAATAAAATTACTTTTATTATTATTAGATTAAGATAAATATGGATAAAATACCTGCAAGTAATAACAATTGATACACATTCAATTAAATAATGTATAATATTTAAATCTAAAACCAAAACATCTGTTCACATGAAAAATTAACTAACTATACTAATAATTATAGAAAGAAGATAATATATAAGAAATAATTGTAGTAATCGTAAAAAATATTAAAAACTTAAATCAAAACAACTTGCCAAATGACTGTAATAATTATGATAATACATAGTGTTGCCATTGAGATCTGTTGATTTTGACATTATAAGCAGGGTGGTGTTTTTATAATTGAGGTAATTTCATTTTAAAATAGACAATGAAAAAAGAAACTTTAAATAAAGTCATTTACGAATCATATCTGCCAAATATTTGTTTTACAACTGATATTAAGTGGAAAATTATTATTTAACAAATATATTACAATTCATAAGAAGAAATTACCAAAATATAAGAAACATTACCTAAAATGTCTGAAAAGAAATCTGGTTTTCTCCTTGGTTTTCGTTGATTCAATTTTATTTTCTAATTTCATGAGCATTGCAAAATCTTCTTTTTTTTCAGAAGAATATTAAAAACTTTGTAAGGTACATAATGCAGCCACAGCGTTTTAGAATTTGGGTGTTAGTTTCTCTTCACTAAGTTCGTTATTACTCTCATTTAACTCGTTGTCACAAATGTTTGTTTCTTCTTTCAATTTGCAGCAATCGTTTGTAGAAAAAAGGGTAAATCATAAGCTGAAAATGGCGGTTTAACATATCTCAAAATTTTCCAGTCAAGATTTATGACAATTTTTTACCGCTATTTCCTTACCTATTTGATTGGTACTTTAAGAAACTGGCATAATATGCAGAGTGATGCTTTAAAGCGAGTGACACTTTAGCAATGTCTTACTCTAGTTATATTTTTAAAATAATTAAAAAAAAGAAGAAACTAAAGTACTGAAAAAAATTAATGTGATTTTTGATGTTGCATCTTGGATATCAAATGATTGATATCGGGATCATAATTGGTTATTTTTAATAAAGTGTCTGGAATTGAATTTCAAGTTAATTTTATTATAAGCATGATGCCTGATAGTCTTTCTTTTTCTATCATCTCCAAATCCTTTCTCAATCTGACGAATTTCTGAGCCCATATTGAGGTGGATTGGCAGTCGATAAGTTCCATTTGAATTTCCTAAATTTCCAACCAATCGAATACAACCAAGTTCAGTTTATCAATCAGAATGACATCTGGATATATAATAAATTGAAGTGTTTCCGAAATACTTTTGAGTTCACAAAATCCTGATGCAAACTCTTCGATTAATGCATTTATTACCGAAATAATATCTTCAGTGAGACTTGATTCATCTAATTTTTTCATGTAAATTAAAATCCCCAGCTATTTTTTTAAGTTTGGAATTTTTTACAATTTTTGGACACAATATCTTTTCTAAATATTTACAGTTTCGCTTCAAAACCTCGAATCATATCTATCATGATAATAACAGTGTTATTTGTTCCTAGGAGCTTTAAATTTAAGTCTTTTAAATGTTCGCACGAATACGTAAATCACATTAATTTTGCAAGCCATTTCACATCCATCCATTGCTTATATTTCTCAATTTTACTTCCTTCATGTAAGATAAGCCAAATTTCTTCCAAGCAATCAACGAATCTTTGTAGCACTTTGCCGCGACTTAACCAGCTAACATTATTAGTATACGTCAGTAATTCACTGTACACAGAGCTGACTTCATCTAACACAGCGTCAAACTTTCGTTTATTTAAAGCCTGTGACGATATGAATTTAACTGTTTTTTTTTTAGTACAACCATAATATCACCAAGAGATTCGAAACCAGTCTTTACACACAGGACTTGTTGATGTATGATGCAGTGAAATCCAAGAATAATATGTCCAATGCGAGTTTGAAATAAACTGAAAAACCCATTTATTTTATTCACCTTACTAGGGCACCCCGTCAGTTGTAACAGAAACTATTTTAGACAAATATATTTCATTTTCAATAAATGAATTTATAACTGCTGTATAAATGGTGAGACCTTGGAAACGCAACAAAGAGGGATATATAAATGGGAAAAATAGGGGAAAATACTTAAGGTACGGTTTTCGGGATTGACTTTTCAAATCATTCGAAGAAATAGAGAGTAAATGGGGAAAAAATCGCATTTCTGATACATAAATCGTATAAATATCTGCACCATAGGTTGTAGTTGATAATAATAATAACGAGAATAATCCCTCCTTAATGTCATTTTAAACAAAATATCATACAAACACAGCTAAACGAGCAGATTTGGTTACATCTGTACTTTCGTCAAGACATTATGAGATAAAAGGAAAATAAATTAGATTTTTGTTGATGTTGATATCAGATTTTTATTGCTCCCCTATATTTTCTGCCAATTTTGATTCTATCTTTGCGTAAAGGATTCCTTGATAAAGGAATATCTTTAATTCGTTGAATTATTTTATCTTTATTTTCAAATTTGTCAAGAAGTGATGGAGCGCATTTTAACTGGGCTGCCTTCAAAAAATCACCAAGTAGATGAAAAAGTTTACCATTCAGGGCAATGACAATCGCAGCCGAGAAACTTGCGACAGTAGTTTGAGAATTCTTGATGACATATTTAATCATAGATGTCGACAGTTTTTTTCTCTTTAATTGCACTGCCAATGAAGTTTGACTGAATTTTGATTTAGAACTTAAATCAACGGCGTGCCAAAAATATCGTCCCGCGTGCCATAGGTTCGCCGACCCTGGAGTATACTCTTTACACACGGTGCATATCATAAAATTTTATTCTTGAAAGCCATGGATTTTCTTTTTTCCATTTCAAAAAAGTTGCACTGCACACTACTTACTACTTTTCGAACTGATTTACTACAATTTTTCTCTTTATTAATTTCTTCATTCACTTCATTATTTTCTTCATTCGGTTTTAAATGTTTATTATGAGATGAAATCGTAAAATAAGAAGATATTATTGTTTGCCTAAAAACTTTAAGAAAATGGCACTCCACTTAACTGAAATTTAAACCGAGCTTTTGAACAACAGGTTCAAGAATTTTAGGGGTGTAATATCTAAGGTTAGTTTCATCAGTCATTGGTCACTGTAATTGAAAAGTGCAAGAGAATTACAACTCACAACACTAACCCCATCCCCTCTGCTCTTTTTTCAAAAGCAGGTGGTCGACTTTGGAAATGGGAAAAAAAAAAAATCAAGTATGAACTAGAGCTTTTAAAGTTAAACAAAAATAAGTGTTAAAAAAAAAGCTAGGTGTCAAATTTGACGAATGGGAATAATTTTGTAGTGTTAAGTGCAATAATTTAGTTGCATTTGATGGCCAACAACTGCTAATTTCAAACACTGATATCAATACATAAAGAATTTCATAATATAAAATCCATAATCATATTTACCTTTGGATTGAATTTTGAATAAAAAGACAATTGATTTAGCTGGACTTGTAGTTTTCCACCTTTCCAAAATCCAAAAGTTGAAATTCGGAAGCAATTTCTAGTATCATTCTACAAAAATAAAATACATTTATTATTAATTTTATTTATATGGTTAAAAGTGGTAATAATAATAACATTAATAGGTGTTTATATTTTTTAATAATAAATATTAGACTATCACAAGAAGGTTCTTATTCATTTACTTTTCTAAGGTTAAACAGCATCTTTATCATATTAAAAATAAAATAAAGACAAAAAAGAAATGAATGCAAATATGATATCAAGAATTATCTTTGCTTTTACGTTTTCTTATTTTCATAAGAAAAAATTAAGAAATCAGAATATTAACTTGAACAAAAGTATGACATCAAGAACACAATGAAAATAATTTGCATCACTAATTGAAGTTTTTATTCAATGAAAAGTAATCTCTTACAATTAAGTCATTTATTAAGACAGAAATTTTTTTCTGCAAAACTTAATTACAGTGGAAGATTTGTTTCTTTACATTCTCATTCATCAACAAATTGGTGTGAATTGTTTTGCTAAGATTTATTTATTTTTTTTTTTTAGAAAAAAAGATAAAATGCATTCCAAATCAATATGAACATGGGAAAGGGTAGAATTATATCTATTAATACATATATACATACACTATATGGCCAAAAATCCCTGAACACGTAAGATTTTACACCTTTTGTCATCTAGTAAAATTCATAACGGATTCTTTAGGAATTTCAGGAATATAAAAGAATATGTTTGACCTCATACTTTTCAGCGAAAGTTTAATCATGTGAGTAATTAGGGAACAAACAACAAATTGAAGAAAAAATTGTATTTGCCATTCTCATATAACTCGTAAAATAAAATACACTGCTCAAAACAATTAAAGGATATTTGAAGTTTTATACAAAATAAAGATATAAACGAAATTTTTTTTGCCGAAAATAGAAGAAGATAATCACAAATACAAATTTTTCTGGTTTTCAAACTGTGGAGTATGCAAATTTTGAGTTCGACGTCAAAAACGTCAGCGGCTTCAGCGGCAGCGAATGAAATTTGACTTTCAACTGGATAAAAGAGAATGAAGACAAGGATGATCGGCATTCAATGATTGCTTTGTTTCGATGAGTACGATGTCTCAGCGAAGTCATTTGACAGATTCAAAAGCTTGGAGAATTGTTGGTAGGTTAGAAGGGGGCCAAACTCAAGCCGAAGTAGCGCAAGCCATTGGAGTGTCACAAAGTGTCATTTCCAGGGTCTGGAACCGTTTTTTGGAGAGTGGATGTGCAGGCCGAAGACCAGGGCAAGGTCGTAGACGGGCAACAACGCCCAATGAAGATCGGTATTTAGCGTTAACAGCTCGGAGACCGAAACATGAACGCTACTCTTCTCCAACACCTTTGCTCGGCTACAGGCACCACGATTTCAACTCAGACTGTCCGAAACCGGCTCCATGCTGTAGGTCTGTATGCTCGCCGACCGATGGTATGTGTTAGATTAACATCAAGGCATCGTCGCGACCGCAGGGAGTGGGCAACCGAGCATGTCAACTGGAGGAGAAATGAATGGAGCAATATTCTGTTTTCTGACGAGTCCCGTTTTTCTGTGCATCCAGATAATAGACATATGGTAATCTAGATAATTTTCATCTGGAGGGACCGTGGCAGTAGGAATAATCCTGCGTTCGTGCACGAAAGTGTCAGATTTGGCGGTGGAGGAGTGTTGGTGTATGGTGGCATCTCCATTGACGGGCGCACTGACCTCTACATCATTCGAGATGGAGCTCTGACTGGTCGCCGATATAGGGATGAGATCCTCAGACCTATTGTAGTCCCTTACGCTGCAGCAATCGGAGATAACTTCATTTTAATGGACGATAACTGCAGGCCACATCGTGCAAACCTGGTGGAGGATTTCCTTTTCGAGGAAGGAATCGTTCGAATGGAATGGCCAGCGTGTTCTCCAGACATGAATCCAATCAAGCATGTTTGGGACGCTCTAGGAAGACGAGTTTCTGGCCGCCAACAACCCCCATAAACTCTCCAAGAACTGGAAAGAGCTCTTCTGGAAGAGTGGAGCAGAATACCCCAACTCGTCATTAATAGCCTCATTGAGTCCATGCCTCAAAGGTGTTCAACGTTGCTGGCCGCCTGTGGAAACCATACCCCCTACTGAAAATGATTTTCTTTGAAGAAAACACCTTTTCTTATTCTTTTTTTCTCATATGCACAAATTGTGTTTTTTTCCTTTTGTACACAAATGCGCAATAAAATGCATTTTTTTCTGCCAAACATGTGTAATTTATTCTCATATAACCTACTATGTCTGTCGACCATGTATCAATCAAAACAGTTTCCCAGATACAAAATCCACCTAAAACTGCAATATCCTTTAATTGTTTTGAGCAGTGTACTGAAATAATCCGTAGTTGCAGCACATTGCAATGTGGATCTTGCACAACATTTGTGTAAGAATAACACGTATATCCATGGAAATATAAAGGATTCTTGTATTTAAAAAAAAATCAAGAAATTTTTGCATGTTTTTTGTTTATAGCATGCAATTTCAAGCAAATTTAATGCCATTTTCAGAAAAATTTAAAGAGTACAGTAGGAACAATAAACTGAAATTAAAATATTTGATGACATATAAGCATTTAGTTTTTACTTCACATTACTAATTTCAGACATTAAAACAATTTTTCACACATAGGACTTACATAGAGATGTCATTAAAATATATATATATATATATATATATATATATATTTAACTTTCTTCCAGATAATGGAAGTCAGTCCTTTAAAACTGACATATATGTCATGAAAAATATTTTCACCCAGCCTTCTTAGGCATCTTCAGTATACTGACTTTTTTTTTGATCAATTAAGTCAAGAGGTGATGAATTTTTTGTGAATTTTAAAAAATCCTCTCTGGAGGCGCAAAATGACCTGCACTTGCTGGTGTTTTTGGAAGGGTTAAAATTTGTATTTTTTAAAACAAAATGTACCATTGATTAGAAGAAAGTTTCAGCTTAAAAAGTATATTTTTCGTTTGTCAGCACTTCTAAAATTGTGCTCTTGAGGGGCATTGCCGTAAGGGGAAATACATCATTCTGGGAAAATGACACTTTAAAAAAAAAAATTTCAAAGGGTTAAAATCAATATTAATTTGACATTTGAGACATAAGAGTGTAATCTTTCAGAATTTGCCTTAAATTTCTAAATAAACCAAATGGTCTAGCCGACAGAAATTAAAATAAAATGGTGAAATAAGCATATTCTTCATTCAAACAGTTCTTCATTTTCATCCGCTGCACAAGCACCTTTGTTGACTCAGAAAGAAAGAGATGAGCTTTTGACAAGTTTTTAATTAATATCTTGTCTAATTATCAAAATATAAAAAAAACTGAGCCTCAGGTGCATCAGAACCTGCCTTGGACTGTCACCAGCCAAATTTTTAGATTTCTAGGTACTGTAGATTTTCACTAGCCACTGCCATCAAACAGACACACACACAGAGAGCGAAACTTTCTTTTATTAATACTTACATTATGACTTTTATCAAACAAAGATAAGCTAAGATATTTTATTACAAAACTTATTTGAAATCATCTTCCTACTTAAACACATATTCATGCATTAATAATAATACTCCATTTTGTATCTACAAAAGAAAATGTAAACAAACAATGACCTATTATCTGCACAAACTTTGTGGATTAGAGGTATACTTCGTTCGCTGAAACGAGATAACGAAAATAAACAAATGCACATGCAGATTGGCGATGCTTAAACCTGGCGCTGTGCCAGAAGTGCCAAACTGTCTGAACTGTTTGAGCTCCAAACGGCTGTTTGTTTCTTGTCTTTCACTTTTAAAATTGACGATTTTTTTCGATTGATTTGGTATTTTATATACACAAATGGAGTGTGAAAATTCTTCTTTGAGCCCGCCTAAGAAGAGAGTAAAAAGAAAAGCTTTGAGTAAGGTGGAGAAAGATATGATTTTAAATGTATATAAAACGGAACTTGAATCGAATCTGAACTTCCGATTTCTCATATAGGAGATAATGCTGCTCGTATAACAGGCGTAGGAGAAACAAAAAATTGCTGATTGGCTTTTAACAAAAAATATCCCTTTTGAGGATGGAATGTTAAAAGCGGAACTGTTGCAGTTAGTGAAGCAAAATAAAAATAAATATGACAAGTACGCTGTCGATGAAAGGGCAAAAGCACAAAATAAAACTGTCTTATGATTACCCCCCCCCCTATCATTGCGAGCTTAATCCTATTGAACTGATTTGGGCACAAATAAAGAACTTCGTTGAGAAAGAAAACAAAACATTCAAAATGCCTCATGTAAAAGATATATTCTCTCAAAGTATCAGCAAAATTGGCACTGAAGAATGGAAAAGATGCATTCAACATGTAACAAATACAGTGGAAAAACAAATGTGGGATTTAGATAATGCTATAGATAATATAGTAGATTCCATGGTAATCAATCTAGATTCTAATAGTTCCGATACTTCAACTTCATCTTCTGAATGATTTATGACGTAAGTGGGTTTCAATAATGTAAGATATAAATAGTTTTGTACTATTTTGTATTTAACAAAATTAACTCCTGATGATGGTTTATAACAATGTTGAATTCAGAAGGTTTGCCCCGGGAGGAAATTCCGTTCGGGGCATTAAAATGTCCCCTCCCGGAATATTTCAGATTTTATACTTTTAATGGTCAAAAAGTATAATCCCCCCCCCCCGAAGCTATATATAATGTCTCGCCTGGAGGAACAGAAATCCCACCAGGAAAAAATATGTCTGAATTCAACACTGTTTAAAACAAATAGAGAATAATTTATATTTTGACGTCTTAAACTTTTACATTTTTGTTTAAAATCTCGATGCAAGTCAGTTAGCAACTTGTGTTGTTTTCATATAGTTATCAAAATAAATTTTTAAAAAATTAACAAATCGAAATAAAAAATAAAATTTGCCAACCTAGGGATTTGTGCCAAATGTGTGGCTCCTTGGAGATTTTTCTGCAACCCGTTTGTTTACTTTCGTTATCTCCTTTCCCTGAACAGACTATAGTTCACTGCATATTAACTGACCTGCCTGGCATTGCCTCTGATAATAACCTTAAACCTCAAATTCATACGATTTTATATCTTTAACACAATTTTGTATGAATTTATATTTTGAAATGAAAAATTCTTGAAAAATATTTTGTGGTAAAAACGCTCGTAAGAAGACATTTTCTTGTTTTTTTTCATGTAGAGTCATTTTTTAGTTTAAAAAATATATTTCTTGCTGTCCGAACTCTGAAATTTTTATTGGTTATAAATATAATAGGTTTGCAAGCTGTGTAAAAATTTTGTGAAAAAATATTTGTATCTAGTTGTAAAAGAAATAGGTTTTATTCTCGCTTTTATTTTTGTTTTCATGTCATGTCCTTTTTAACATTAACAAAAAAAAAAAATAGTTATTATTCCACCTCTCTGAAATTCCAATCTGTTATAAATATAACTGTATTTAGAGCTGAGATCCTCTCAAAAGAATGTGTCGAAATATCAATGTTTAGTTACTTTTAGAATAGAAAAAAAAGATAGTCTTCGGGAGGCACAAAGTGACATGCAGTCTGGAATTTTTTTCAAAAGGGTTAAAAATTCATATTTTTCAAAACCAATTATACTGTGAAACAGAAGAAGGTCTCAGATATAAATAATTTTTTGTGAATCGTTATCTCTGAAATCGAGCACTAGGGAAGCATCGCCAAAAGGGAGAAAAAACCCAATCGCGAAAATGATCCTTTTTGAAAAATATTTTCAAAGGATAATAACAATATATTTTTTAACTGATTGAGGTGTTTAAGGCATAAGTGTGAAATTTAAGAATACATCTTCTGTTTTTTCATATTCCAGATAGTTCAGCCGATGTGTGCTAAGTCAATTCCTCCCCCCCCCCCCCCAAAAAAAAAAAACAGTATTTGGTTTTTCTTTTTCACATACTGCAGAAAGCAAGGGCCTCAGCATGCACTGAGTATGTATATACATGTGACATGTATGTACATATATATATATATATATACACCGTGTCCCAATAGTTTAGACAATCAATAAAATTTTCATTAACATAAAAAGTAATAAGGTACAATTAAAATTTGTGAGATAGGTAATAAATAAAAGCAGTTTTGCTGATATACACATATAAATTATGATCTAAGGTTTGAAATTATAAAATATACATTAAATTATATAACAATGTGCTGTCCCAAAAGTACAGACACCTGTAATTTTTTTTATTGTACACTTATAAAAGTAACTAAAAACTTACATTTAATATTTAATTGTATTGCCACTACACTTTATAACATCAAATACACGTTCCATAGAATTAACTAAGCATTGCATTACAGAATTAGGTATTTCATACCGCGCTTTGTCAATTGCAATTTTTAAGTCATTTACACATGTATATTGGTTTCCATTTTCATATATTTTACGAGATAAGACCCCCCATATGTTCTCCATGGGATTCAAATCTGGACTAAGTGCCGGCCAGCCTAACAGTGTGATATTGTTTTGCCTAAGCCATGTTTTCGATGATGTAGAGGTATGGATGGATGCCCCATCTTGTTGGAAAACACAGTCCGGTCCAGCTAGCAAATCCATAATTGGAAGTAAATTCGTACGTAAAATATCCTGATAATCCTCTAATTTCATTTTTCTGTCCATAAATCCTAGAAATGTTTGATCGTTGAAAGAAAACCTTCCCCAGGTCATTACAGATCCTCCACCTTGTTGCCTGCTCAAACAGGTCTTGGGTTCTTTTCTTAGGTCAATTTAGGTCATGTCAGTAAAATTTATGACCATCAGGGCCTTCTATATTCTATTTCTTTTCATCACTGAAGATAACAGAAATTCATTTTTCACCAAATGACATATGCTTTCTAGCCCACTTTAGACGTGCATCTTTCTCTCTCCTTCAAGCAAGGTTTTGCTTTCATTCTCCTGTAAACAATATTTGTTGAAGCTTTAATTCTTCTGTGTACAGTACTTTTTAAAATTCTGGAATTTCATGCAATTTCACGCACAGATAAATTATCAGCTGAAGCCATTTTTAATAACATTCTATCATCATGTAACATTGTTTTCTTTGGTCTTCCGACTCGCTTTCTAGTATTCCATGTTCCACCTGATCTCAAAACTCTATAAATACTGCTCAAGGATCTCTTTATTTTTCTCGATATTTGTACAGGATTTTGTCCTTGCGCTTTTAAATGTAGAATCTTAATAATTTCATCTTTAGAAATTTCTTTAGAACATGGCATTTTTGTCAGAATATGCAGGAAATGTCTTTTCCGAATCAGAAACAAAACAATACATTGAACTCATTTGATTCCACAAAATTTCAATAAATTATTATGCTAAAAATAGAGCAGACGATATTTCAATTAAAGGGAAAAATTATTCTGCATTTATAGAAGCAGACGAAAATAAAAATACTTTATTTTGTGAACAAAAATGTAAAAGAAAACATGTAATGCTGTATTGTGTCAATACTTTTGGGACAGCACATTGTTATGTAATTTAATGTATATTTTATAATTTCAAACCTTTGATCATAATTTATATTATATATATTATATATATATATAAAATATTTAAAATGAAATCGTATATCTATTGAACATTTTTAATATAACCCCTTTTTGATAATTCCTTGGTTCAGAGGCAATGGTGCATCACGCCTCCCCCACTTTTTATCTCAAATCCTTTCATGCGATGAACACACAGGCTTGAATCAATAAGACCAAACATTCCTAGCCTTCCAATAACAATACTCTGAATGAACTCTGTTGCGATACTTCTCACTTGCTTTTTAGTGCCGTATTTTTATTTTCTAAAGTTTTTTAATTGCAGTTTCACAAATAAAATGAGACCACTTGTGTGGCAAACTTTCACACATCCAGTTAAAAGTTAATACTCTATTTCATGAACTACTTTAACCTCTGTGAGACCAATATCAAATACCATATACATCTTCAAAATGTACATACAATACTTGTTTTATATACCAGTAAATTTTAAAAGCAATATTTTCCTTATGTATTTCTAGAATTTCCGTGATTAAATAAGTAAAGATTACTATCAAATAAAATGTGCTGCCAACCGAATAAAATTGTGTATGGTATGCTGGTCCTGAAGGAGTTAATAAAGAGGCAAAATGAGGACCTTGATAAAACTTAAATATTAATAGATACTGGATAATGCTAAGATATTAATCATATCTTTCAATTGGAAGGAGACTGCCACAATACGAAAAGCTGGAATTTTACAAAAGAAGCAGTTGAAATTTGCTTATAAAATAAAATCGTCTGCACTGAAAAAAAAAAAAAAAATCGTATTGTGGCAATTCTTTTCTAAGTGAACGATATACGGCCAGCCTGAATGGGTAGGACGTCAAGACAGCCCTGCTAAAGAAAAATGTAATGAGGCTACACTTTTCATGGGACGAAAATCTGAAACTGTTTCACGTCATCATGAGATGTAGGATTACGAAGGAAATTATAAGTGAATTTATATGCTATTCATGAACATAGAAAGCGAACCACTGATTTGAATGGTTTTTAAAAATGGGAGGGGTTGAATCATAAAAGAGAACGTGTATAAGTTAAATTTAACTTTCGTTTCAAAGACTGACATGCACTTTTAAATTTCATTAAGCATTTATCACTGATAAATTGATTTACACTTAAAAATGCCCAATGTCAAATATTTAGTATTTACAACAACATATGTATGGGTGGAGGTTAAAATAAGATTATTTCACAAATACAAAATATGATTAACTCTTGTTTTTCATGTGGATTTTTAGTGACTTACATCTAAAGTAAGCAGGTGTTTTCTGCAGTGTACAACGGAAAACGAAAACATAAGCACTGCAATGTACAGGCATAAATATTTATAAGTCATCTTTGGTAATGTAAATCAATATATTATTTGCCCGAAGTATGTAAATAAACATCCAACGAAATATGTAATGTAAGAAGAGTTGAAAAGAAGAGCTGTATTCAGCTGGTTATTCTTAACAAATAATTAATAAAAATACTTAAAAAAATATATAAATATATTTTGGAAAAAGAATTAAAAATTCTTTTCTAAATTTAACATAGTAGGATCACAACTTTTTGAACATTTTTTTTTTTTTTAAAGGGTCTACCAACTCTGAGGCCCCATCTGAACATAATTAAGTAAAAACAAATTCTTTATTTTTCGAACGGATCCTAAATTGCGCATGCGCTTAAATTGGCAACTATGTTTGAGTTTGCCACAGATTGGCAATAAATCGCCTTTTCTTGACGTGAAATTTAAATTCAATTATTTAAATTTGCTGTAAATTAATTTTTAAATACAGCACTGTTCATTTAAGTAGAGCTATCTTCTTCTTCAACGGAAGGATTAAAATACTATGAAATGATTGGTAAAACAATTGAATCATCACACCCCCACCCTCCTCTTTTCTCTTCAATGAAATGTGTCAAAATTAATATATTGCGTGAATCGAAATACATAAGTTTAAAAATTTAAAATAAAACTGATTTCGAAAATCATACACCGTTGATTTTTCTTTGAAAGAAAACGTATGATGTTACATTTCACAGACTAGAATATATAAAGGTTCTATTGTCTGTGTTATATTAAAATCTCTATGATTTAAATCTAAATAAAAACTTGTTTTGTTTACTTTGGCATACATTTTCATGACCCTTCCCTTATTTGTTTCACTGCTCCACCTTAATGCCAAATTTCTCTTTTCTTTTCCAGGGTTACCATTCTGCATGATGTCATATGTATTTTTCCGTTGTTCTTTAGCGGCGAGCGGCGCTTCTGTAGAAATTTCTCGTAGTTTGGCGAAGTAGGAAGTTCTCGAATTATCTAGAAACGCACTATACTTTATAAATATGAACACTCGTCGAATTCCGTTTCAGTTTTCTACTACTGATCCCCTTGCTCGTCAGAGAGAATTAGAAAAACGATTTGGCTTACAGCCTACCTGCCCAAAGATGTATGTTGATGTGAATAATCCGTTATCGATGGTAAGTCATTTTATTTAAATTCTTATTATAAAAAATCTTTTGATAAAGTTGCGTCATATAGATGTAAGCATGTACATGAAACTACAGATTATTACGTAAGCCTTTTTAAAGGTATGCATTCATCGAAATACGAGAAAATGTGAACAAATAACATAAAAATTTCTAATACGCTTTCTCATATTAAATATTTTATTGCAAAATTAAATTATTGTCCGCACTTATCTTGTTATCCATTCAATAACTCTTGTTTGTAAAGTACATTTTATTATTGCTGAAGTTTTAAATTAATATATAAATATTAATTAACCTCATGCATTTTAAGCACTTTTGTTAACATTAATATATGTTATGAGTTTAAAAAAAAAATAAGTAATGTCCCAAATATACTTTTATTTATATTCTTCAGTGATCTGTTTAGGAAAAAATTGGGTCCTTTCTTCAAAATTTTTTAAATTTTAAAACAGTATCCTTCACAAAATTTTTCATCTCTAAACAGGACCTTTCACAAAACTTTTCACCTTAAAACAGGACTCTTCATAAAATTCTTTATAAATAAATTTGTCTTAAAAATAAATCTTTCACAAAACTTTTCTCTCTCTAAACTGAACCTTTTCACAAATTTAACTATTTAAAAGTAATATCTTAATGTCACTTTTACATAAAAAAAAAAAAAAAAAGTGTATTTTACATAGGGTAGATGTGCCAGTAATGGGCCATTATCAAAGTTTGTGATTTATAAAAAAAATACCAATAAAAATTTAGCTTTATTATGTATTTTTCATATAATTCCTCCTTACTTGTTTTATAATCTGGGTTATTGTTGATACTCTTAATCAAACCAATCAGGAAGCAAGAAATAATGTTTCACAGTTCCACTGATTTTCTTTGAAAATCTTAATGAACATGGCTTCACTGAAGCAATTGATATCTTTTTTATTTTCTTGAAAAAATTGCATGTTTTTGTTTAGACAAAAAAAGAAAACTTTGAATTTTACATACTAAAGGCAATTTACAATTTCATTTATTTTTCAGGTTTTAGGACCATGGTCCATTACTGGAATGCTTAATTAGTCCATTTCCAGTAATGGACACCCCATGTAGACATTACTAAAAAAGAAATTTCAGTACTGTTCTTAGTGCATATTTTTTTTTAATTTCCGAAAGCTAAGTAATCAAATATAATTTTTAAATTTCACTTACCAGAATGTAATAATATATTTTTTAAGATTGACAAAGGAACTATATGGGCCATTTTCAAAATTCGCTTACATATGCTGTCCCAAAAGAAAAAGAGGAAAATTCAAACATACATTAATATTTAATGTTTAATTTGAGCTATGCATTATATAAAGAAGACTGTTAAATATGTCTAGCATTAAAAATTAAAAAATTCAATAAAAATTGTTGGGATATAAATCAGTATAAACGGATTAGTGTCAAATCCGTTACCAATTGTCAAGTCTGTTACTACACATATTTTTAATGTATTTTAATATTAATATAATTTTTCCACCATTCTATTGTTATTTTTTGTTCAACTGAGAAATAGAGATATAATTTTCTTAAAATTCAATAACTTACATAAATATATATTGTTATTATAAGAAAAAGTTTTGTATAAATTTGTATGTGGTTAAAATTTGTGGTTATAAATGTCTCTCATTTCAATTTAAGTATTATTGCTAAGTATCATATTCTGAAATTTATGGACATAAGTCACTTCAAAGTGAGTTGATTTTTGAAACTAAAAAAAATTTAAAGGTGACTAATTTCAATAATTTTGTATGGTAACGGATTTGACATTAATCTATTTATAATGATTTATATTTCAAGAATTTTTATTGATTAAAAAAATTTTTAATGCTAGAAATATTTAATATAGTCTTCTTTATATAATGCACAGCTCAAATAAAACATTAAATATTAATTTATGTTTGAATTTTCTTCTTTTTCCTATGGGATAGCATATGTAAGCGAATTTTAAAAATGGCCCATATACAAAAAAAACCCCTATAATATTGTTAAATTTAATGTGTAGTGCAAGTTAGCTTTGTATGTATTTATGGTACTTTAATGTTAGCTGGCTGCAGATGATAAACTACCAAATGTTGTTTTCACTGCCATCATTATTATTGTATTCATTTCATTTAAAATTATAAACCTTTCACGTATTTAATTAAATACATAACTTTAATTCAAAATGCATGCCTTTTACTCATTTCATATAAAATACAAAAAGAAGGAAAATAAGAAGAAATAAATTGGCTAAGCTTTTGTATTCGCCCGTGGTCAGCCATTTTGTATTTTAAATTAAAACATATTAAACTTTTATTAAATATAAATAAGTTAGTCAATAAAATTAAATAACATGTTTATAATAAGTAAATATGGATGAAAATTGTTTTGGAAATAAGAAACAAAATGAATATATTTTGATTTAAAAAATAAGATGGCGGACTGCAGGTGAATACGAAAGCTGTTTCATTGGCTATATTTGTGCCCGGCTAACATAAAAGTATATTTATTTATAATATCTTCTGTGTATTTATATTTCTTTCTTTTTTCTTACAGGGTACTGTTCCTAAAGAAACATCAAGTCCTAGACTTCAACATAGAGTTCCAATTTTTGCTGAAGGTTATGATCAGCCTATCCATTCATCCTCGGTTGATTCAATGACTTCAGTTCCTGATAAAAAACCGAATGTGAGAGTTATTCCCATAGAAGTAGAAGGTGCTGACAGTAGATCTCCGAGGCATAGAACTTATTCGGGTCCTGCTGACACACTGACAGATCGTTGTGATGATCTAGCTTCAGAAAGAATTGAAAGATTTCCTTTCAAAAGATATTTTGAAGACTTGCCGAAACCCTCAAAACCAAAACTTAATGCAGAACCTAGAGTTTACAACATTCCAATTCAAGTTGAAGGTGCTAATAATGTACAAAGAAATTCCCAACCTAAAATTGTCCCAAAGTCTCCAACTCCAAAGCCTAAAGTTGATGCCAGTCCAAAACCTAAAAGGGTTGCTCCCACTGCAAATAATGGATGTTCACAGTCTAAGTTGCCTAGCAAAGATAAATCTTTGAAAAAAGATGATAAAGTGCAGTCGGAACCCAATGAAAACGAAGTTGATCAATCCAAAAATTATGTCGAAATTTCTTTGAAAAAGATAGAAGATATATTAACTGAATTTAAAACATATGAAACCGGAGTTCTTGAATTTACTGGAACATCAAAAGACAAACAGTTTAGGTATTTAGATGAAATGCTGACTAGATGTATGTTACGATTAGATGATATTGTTACAATGGGACATGAAGAAATAAGATTAGCCAGAAAAAATGCTGTTAAAAAAGTTCAAGCTAGTATTGATCTGCTTGAAAGCAAAACGAATGTGCAACCAGTAACTTCAACTGAAATTCCTAAAGTACAATCAACTCCTGATGAGAATGTTGTGGAAAAGAATGACAATGATGTAGAAATGCAAGACAATGCAGTTACCTCCACTGAAAATGTTACAAGTTCTGAAATAAAAGAAATGGACCTAACTCAAAGTGATAATAAAGCTGCTGATACCATTATAAATAGCGATGTTAAAACCGAAACTGGAAGCAAAATAGAATCAACTGAGGTGACTTTAGAAAATATAAATAATGTAACAGATATAGAAATGAGTGAAGTACCACAAGAGAAAGCAGACGATGTGATGAGAGATGAAGAAAATTTGACTTTACAACATCAACAAAATAGTATGCCTGAAATAGAAATGACGGAAGGCATATCCTCGGATAAGGTGAATTCTACAAATGATGCTCAGTCATCTGAATTGTTTGGATCTGACAGTAAAGGTACAGCTCAAATTGAAGTTTTATCAGAAACTCCATCAAATGATGTTGATATGCTGGATGATTCAACTTCAACCGAAGTTAATGAATCTCTAGAAGAGTCTGCAGAGAATATATGCAATGTAAATAAATCGAGTGAAATATTTGAGGTAGAAATGGTTGATGCACAAGATATTTCTTCCGAAAAATCTGAGAAAGAATGTGAAACTGTTGAAAAATCTGTCGATCCTAATTCTGATTGTTTGGAACAGGAAACTAATAATGAACTTGATCCAAAGGATAGTCCAAGCACATTGGACAGTGTCAACGATGAAAGTGGTGATAAATGTATAGCTGAACTGCCCGAACAAGATGTTAAATGTGCCTCTAGTCAATCTGAAAAAGATAAGACTCTAAATACTGACTTAAAATAGTGCTGCAATAATCCTTAAAAGCTGATTATTCTGTATCATTCCAGGATTTTGTATTTCAAGTACTAAAGACACCTAGTCTTTCACCAAGTAACTATTTATAACGTACTATTGTAAATAGTTGTGTAAATATTTCCTTATTTATTAGTTAGTTTTGTACATAATAAATTTCTTAAATATTATCTTGTTGTTTTGTATGTTAATTTTAACCAGGAAAGTATACATTATTTCTCAATATCACTTTATAATGTTCTTAGAAGGTAAGGAAACTTAAAGTTCAATGTTTATTTCTAATCAAACTTGAAATAAGTGTGTAATATATTATTCGTAATTGAAATCTTATAAACTCTATTAATTTTACTATGCATTTTTAATGAAAAGTTATGAAAGTAAATACAGTATGTTAGTCTTTGAAATCTTAGCAATAAGTAAAGATTATACTTTTTTAACAAAAAATTTATAGAAAAGCTTATTTGTAGAATATTCATGTTACATATTCAATTGTTATTTGACAAAAGTACTTTTCTTAAAATGTGATAATGTAAAATTCAATATGTTGCAAAAAAAAAGAAAGTATAGGGTAGATGTGCCAATAATGGACACCCGAAAGGAATTTCTTTTAAAAATTTTTTAATTATTGTTATATTCCACTTTTTTTAATATTAATCTATCAACAATATTCAATCATGCTCATAGTCACATTTCCCAATGTGAATCAAATTTTAATTGTAAATAAATGAAAACACCCTAAATTCCATTAATGGACACCCCACAAAAAGTAATAGATAATTGATATTATGATTGTATTTAAAGCCAGAATTTAATGAAAGCGTATTTATGAAATGAAATATAGTCATTTTCAAATAACTTTAACAATTAAGATATTAATAATATATATTTATGAGAATAAGTTGCCATTTAAATTAATTATTGTCATTAGATCAATATTTTAATTATTAGAATGTTTAAAATGCTAGATTTCAAAGAATTGCATTGCAGGCTAAGCTTCGGGATTCACCTGCAGTCAGTCATCTTGTCTTTTAAATCAAAACATTTTAACTTTCATTATTAAATATAAATTGGTCAGTAAAATTAAATATATTTTACAACAAGTAAATATGAATGAAAATTATTTTTAAATGATAAACAAATGTGTTTTGATTTAAAAAACAGGATGGCGGACCACAGGCGAATTCCAAAGCTGTTCCGAATTACATTTATCAAATTATTCAGACTGGGAATGGGGGTTAAAAAGATTAGTTTAAAAAAAAAATGTCTTGGAGTAAGAATCTCATTTCTTATTATTCTTAACACTTAAACTTCCTAAAACTACTTGATATATTGCTTTTAGTAATTTGTTTTAAAAATATCAAATTAAAGTGTGGGTTGAATGTATTAAACCCCATGAGTCTCTTTTCCTATGCCCTAACATTATTTTCAGCTTCTTGATTGGGTGTTGATTGCCACATTATAAAATGTGTAAGGTATCTCTCTATATTAAAAAAAAGTAACCGCTGCAGCCGCTGTCAATGAAGATTTTGTGCCTTGAAGTCTTACTGGACTGATATCCAGAAAACTATTAGATTTAAAAATTGGTAGTTTTATAAAGAAATGTTTGATAAACACGCTGAAGCAAACAGTTTTTAAATTGGAGAATTATTTTAAGAGATATTTTAAAATCAAATTTGGTCAAAAAAGTTTTATAGGAACGAAAACTATGCACAGGAATTTAACCATAATTTATAAGGATATAGTTGACAAGTTTGTGGTGTGCAGACTGCAATTTTTTTTGAGTAATTTTTTGAGGTTTTATTTCAATTTTTTTTATTCAAAATTTTCATTATTTTTCTAAAGATTTATTTCATTTCATATTTCATAAAATCCATTATTTGAATTGTTGCTAATTTCTAAAATAGCTCACATAATATTCCCTTTCAATTAAGAAATGTATTTACATGTGACTATTAAAAACAGAAATAAAACTTTAAAATAATAATTAAATGATCACGTGATAAAAGTAGTAAATGTAGAAAATTACGTAATAAAAAATATACTTGTGCGTGAATATTAAAACGAGAAATAATTAAATTATTAGGCGTTTTCAAAGCATTAAGTAGGGAAATTTACGTCATTTAAAATGCTCAAATAGCAATATTTCAAAGCAATTTAAATTAAAAATGATATTTACACGAGAGATTAATTTATTTCGACAAATCTTTTACTTATGATTGCAAATTTTAAAACAGCGTAAATAATATTTCCTCTCAATTAAAAGCTGTATTTTTACATTTGATTTAACACCAAAAATACATGAATGTGGCGTCGCATTCACTTGATGTCAGAGGCAATACATGTGTTTGTTATAGCATCAAGGGGTTTTTAATTCGACATATACATATATTTTTCATTATGTTTCACTGATTTATTAATTATTTCATTAATTAAAATAACAATTGCATCTTTAAACGGCAGTGCCATGATATAAAAAAGAAAAAGCACTGAAAATATGTTATAAAAATGTGATGAACAGTTACATACAATAATAGATCAGTTTCAACTGACGTTACAAACATTTATTCACCGGCCAAGAGAGATAATTAAGAATAATAATGTAAATAAATATCCAAGATTATTTTTCTGTTTTCATTAATATATTGTAAATTTTATTGTTTAAACATACTGATAGTTGACACTTTGGTGACAAAGTGGGGTTTTTCTGAATTTCTTGTATTTTATTTTTTTATTATTATTTTTTTTTTCTGAGATTCCATTGGCAAAGTTCTACACACATGTCATATACGCACCATGTTGGCGCAATTTTTTTCAACCGCCAATTTGGCGTAAACTTTGTTTTTCAATATTAGTTTCAAATAGCATGCAATAGTAACAGGTGATTTTTTATTTCAATATTTTTAAAAAAAAAGCGTAATAAATGAAATAGCTTCTATTATTCTAAAAAAGGAAATAAAAATAAATAAATGATAGTTTGATATAAATAAATATTGATATACATATTAAAAAAAATTTATAGAATTAAAATAAAAAATAAAAGTAAATAAACAACAATTTATTCAAAAACAAAGTTTTTGCCAAAATGGCGGTTGAAAAAAATCGCACAAACGTGCTACGTATATGACACCTGTGCCCAAAATTCTTAAATTTGTTTATTTGGCGTTACAGTTTGGCGATAATTTTTTTTTCTTTCTTTTAATGAAAATTGATCGATGGGGTAATGGAGAAGTATCAAAAAGACAAATAAACCTTGAATTAAAAATCCCTCGATGAAATAACTAATACGTGTAACGCATCTGATGTCAACTGAATGCGACGCCACGATCATGCACGTTTGCCGATAAATCATATATTTTGGAGACAGTTCTTTTTTTATACATATAGAAAGTAGTCGACAGGGTAATGAAGAAGTAACCCATTTCCTATAGCATCATTATAAAATTCTCCCAATGCAGCGACATTCTTTACTTAACCATTTCACACAAGTTGATTTTTAAATTTTTAATTCATCTTATTTAATCAATCAGGAAAACAGTTGTTAGCTGTTTCGACAGCAGTTGATTCGACCTTAAAATCCCTCAGTCAAAGAAAAATGAATGGAAATCCAATTACAGCAGATCGCCACTGGTCGTTTAATTATGATACAATCTTCCGTAATCGTTTAAGAGTTGATAAAATCAGACTGTTTTTAAATCTTGTGGTATCAGGACAGGGGTTGGCGAGCGTAGCTTGTAGGGGGCAGAGCCCCCTAGTGGTTAAAAAATTTCGATTACAATCTCTAATACAAGTTTTATTAATTACATAAAATTAATAAAAATAGCTTTTTTTTTTTTATTATTATTTTTTGATAAGTACAATTTAAAAAAATTAAATTTGATTACTAGCTTTTCAGTTAATCAAAAGATTTTATGCACTATGAACATTACTGAAATTGCTTTTTTAGTAGTGTCCATTTACTAAAAATAGAAATCCAGTAATGGGCCATGGTCTTGGAAAAAAAGAAAAAAAAAATTGTAAATTGCCATTAGTATATAAAATGCTAAGTTTTCTATTACTATCAAAACAAAAAATGCACGTTTTTCAAGAAAATGAAAAAGATATAAATTAACCGGTCAATTCTCTAACCTTCAACTGCCCGATCAACTCCCAGTTGAGTAACTCTAGGTTGGCAAATCTAACTGCCGGTTGATATTTCGAATTTTTCCTTAACTTCAGAGCCATAGTTGTACGACTCTGGGTTAGTCAACAGAAGGTTGAAATGTGTATATCTGATTGGCCAAAGGAATCACATGATGTAGCAATCGTGTGGATAAGTTTGGTCCTTGCTAAAATGCTGTTTTCAATAACAAGGAAAAACAAGAACGAAAAATCATGCATCAAGCATAGATTATGTAACACTTTCCAACGCTTCCAAAATAATTTTACAAATCATTACCGTTTAATAAGTTGAAAGATAACATCTAAGTAAACAATTTGGAAAGCGCATAACATATTTAAAAATGTAATTTCAGGAATTTCCAACATATACAATATTCGGAAAAATATCTGAATACTTTTATTCAGCCCTGTATATGATCTAAAGATTTGTATATATACAACATAGAATGCTAAATTTTAGTTTAGTTAGGAAACGCGTAGCACAGTTTAAAATTCTCCTTCTGGAGTTTCTGTCAATAAACGGAAATGTGTTCGCGAACTTTTATGCTGCCCTGTATAGGATCTACAGAATTTATACACACCAAGTAATAGATAAAAAGTGAGTTCAATTTAAAATCGTGTTCTGCAACTTAAAACGCACTTCCAGGAATTATTGTTAACAGACAGTAGAGAATTTTTTTGTGTATCTCTGTAAATGGACGATAACTGCTATGCACACAATATTCTGTAGTAAGCTTCTTGTAATGCACCTTAGTGATATATATAAATTTCAATGCGTTTAAAATAGTGAAACATTATTTAAATAAACCGCAGACGATTTTTCTCCATAGACGTAACGGAATTATTTTGACTGTCCCTGTAAAGTAACTATAAGTGCTATGCACACCCTATTCCATATTAAGCTTCTTGTAATGCACCTTGGTGATATATATTAATTACAATGTGTTTGAAATTGTGTAACATCATTAAAATAAACCGCAAATGATTTTTCCCCATAGACCGTGATGTAACGGAATTCTTTTGAGTGTCCCTGTAAAAAAACTGTAAGTGCTACACACTTCAGTTGAAATAGGGAACATGCTATAGATGACGACAATAAAATATAAAAATTGCAGGGCAATCCGAGCATATTTACAGGAGTTAGAGCACGGACAAACGGCCAGACAAACCGAAGTCATAAACACTTTTCAACTAGGTTGGAAAGTGTTAAAAAGAGTATTGAAAGTGCATACTTGTGGTGTTTAATTTTTAGATAAATAAACATCACAAATTTCGAATTACTATATTGATTTTATGGTTTTGTTTGTTCACAAAATTAGGCCCAAAGATAAAAAAAGTTACTTCAATAATGAAAAAAAAAATACATATATATTATTTTAGCTATAAGTTTAATAAACAATTTTATGATCAGGCTAACATTAATAAGTAGAATAAAAGCAAATAACTAGCTAAGTTTATTTATTTTGCAAAGAATATTATATAAAAAGATTTTGATATACCGTTAATCCGCCCTTCCCGATTAAGCGCCCCCCTCCCACTTTGTAAACAAATTGAAAAATTCAAAAAATCCCGAGAAAGCGCCCTCCCTCACACTCCCCCAAAAGAAATTTCGCCGTGCACGTCAAGATCAACACCAAAAATTTTATCTCAGGAGGGTTTTTTTTTTTTTTTTTTTTTTTTTTTTCTCCGGCGGATCAGAAAGGCATGACGATTCTTTGATATATCGCAAACATGTACAAACACATTGTCGATCTGAAAAAGCAATATAACCAAACACTAGTTTTGCTGTAAATTTATCTCCATGGTGATATGACGGTAATAAAAATATCGATAGTGAAAGTTTCTCATGAAATAAGTTAAAAAAATGTGTATTTGATGCTGTGTGGAAAATATTTTGATTAAAAAAGAATCTATTTATTTTATTAAAGAATTTATAGTCGTATTTAACATTATTAAGAAAACGAATCACAAAAAAAAATATCGATTGATCAGATCAATCGATTTGTCGATACACAGTCGAATTTGTAGTGTAATTTGTGCTATCTTTGTGGTAGTAATGTTTTTTTGTTTTAATAATCTGGGAACACTATCAATTCGTTCTATATGTTCTCAATTTTTGTGATTTGTATTATTTATTTAACATTTATAGATACGAATTCATGATTAAAAAAAAAAAACAGTTATTTAATCTTCCTAACTTACAACAGATGGTGACACTACTTATCCCTTTAAGACCCAGCGCGCACGATCGTGCGGGTTAGACATTCATTTAAATTTTTGCTTCTGAAACAGTCGTATGTAATAAAAACCCGAATCGAACGATCGTTCTGGTTAGCAGAAAGAGTAACGTATCATTTTTTATCAACAGATGGCGGTTGTAGTCCATGTTTTACTTTCAGGCGGCATGTCTAGCTTTGTTTACAAGTACAACGGATATAGCTCATCATTTTATCTATCGTAAAAAGGTAATTATCAGTATATTTCTAATTGCTTGGATAAATATTTTTGCTTTAATGTCTAAATAAGTGTAATATAATACAAAACATTAATTATACGCTATTTATGTTGCTCTTAGGACTCAAGATTTCGTCACCCGCACGATCGTGCAACTTGGGCGTTACGTTGGTCAGTGCTACTGTAAAGGTAAGTGTTTCTCAATGTTCATTTTGTTTTCTGTTTCAACAATTTTGATGACAGCCAAAATAAAACGAAGTATGCTGTTACATAATTAATGCCATATTATTTTCTTGGGTGTTGTCATGGATGAATCCCTTTTCTTTTCTTTTTTTTCAATTAATTTTTACTTTTTTTTTCTTTTTAATTAATAAAATTTTCTAATACTTTTTCTAATTTTTTATGGAATACTTTGTTAACTTTTAATAAAGCGAAATAAAATACTTTTTCAGATGTCTAAACGGAAAAGAATTCTCACTCAAGAAGAAATATTTCAATTGATGAATAAATCAGACTCTGAATTTAGTGATATCTCGGATGATGACGACGTTACGGACAAAACATTTGAAGCAAATTTATTAGAAGGACAGTCAAGTTCAGATGAGCTCGATGAAGAAAAAATGACAATTTTGGATCATTCTTCCTCCTCAGAGTCCCCTGAACTCATCCCCCAAAGTTTTACCTCCATGCCAGTTTCTGAAAATACTAAGAGAATAAAAAAACAACAACAAAAAAAAAAACAATACAAGTGGACTGTTAAAAAGTTCATTTCTGTACCTCATCCCGGACCTTTAGATTTCACGCAATTGCAGGTATGTTTTTCATTTCTTAAATTGTAATTAAATAAAGTTATAGACTTATAGAAGAAATAAAATCGATATCATAAAAAAAAGCTTTAAAAATAAGACAAACATTTTTAAATTAATTAAAATATGATTTTTTAAGTCGATAAGTACATCTCCAATATTATTTTTTTCCTTCTTTTTTAGGCTTTAGAGCCAGTAAGGACTCCATTGAAGTATTTCAGCCAATACTTCCCAAATCATTTTTTTGAAGACGCTGCTGTCTTTACTAATCAATACTCTGTCATTAAAACAGGAAAATACCTGAAAACTAATGGACTGGAATTAAAATCATTTGTGGCTTCCAATTTGATTATGGGATGTGTAACATTTCCACGATTACGAATGTATTGGTAAACAGAAAATAAGTATCCACCAGTAGCTGATTTAATTTCGCGAAACAGATTTTTGGAGTTGAGAAATGCTTTCCATGTTGTGGACATTACTAAACCTCCTGCAAACTTAATTGAAAATAAACTGTGGAAAGTTCAATCCATTCTGGATGCCTTCAGAAAAGTATGTTTAAGTTTGCCACGGGATCATGTGTCACATGTGTCATACTCTATAGATCAGCAAATGATCCCATTCACAGGTCGTTGTCCAGTCAGACAATTTGTGAAAAACAAAACTAGGCCTGTTGGACTGAAAAACTTTGTACTGTGTACATCAACTGGCTTAGTACTCGATTTTGAGATATATCAAGGACAATCAACTCGATTGGTTCATCCTGAACTCGGACTTGGACCATCGGTCATACTTAGACTAGCAGAAACTGTCCACCCCAAAAGTTTTTTGTATTTCGACAGATATTTTACAACATTATCATTGTTAGAAAAATTAAATGAGTTGAATATTTATGCAACCGGCACTATTTTGCCAAATCGCATTAGTGGTTTTGGAAAAGCTAATGGAGATAAAATGGAATGCGGAACATGTATAGAACATGTTATGAAAGACAAGAAAATTGTGATTGTGGAATGGAAGGACAGTAAGAAAGTTATCATGGCATCAAATTGTTGTGGTACTGAACCACTGGAAACAGTGGAACGCTGGTCAAAAACCACAGGTGAATATATTAAAGTATCATGTCCTTCTATTGTAAAAACATATAACCAGTGCATGGGAGGAGTAGATGTTTGTGATCAGCAGATGGAGTGTTACAGAACGTGGTTCAAGACAAGAAAATAGACATGGAAGGTCATTTTACATTTCATTGATTTAGCAGTAACGAATTCTTGGTTTCAGTACAAACGGGATGTACTATCTAATAAAATTCCCCCAAAAAATCAAATGGATCTCTTAAAATTTAAGTTAGAAGTGGCTGAAGCTCTTGTGTCATCTCCATCTGCTAACAGACGTGTAGTAAGCGAAGATGAAGACGATGATGTTGTAATTCCTCCCGTGAAAAGATCTAAATATTATAACCCGCCTGCAAAAAAACCAAGCTTGGATAAAAGGTACGATTTGTACAACCATTTCCCATGTGTTGATGATATTTCAAGGCCTCGCAAGTGCAGGTTTGAAAACTGCGAAAGCAGTTCAAAAACACGTTGTGAAAAATGCAACGTTTATTTGTGCATATCAAAAACAAAAACTTGTTTTAAAGATTTCCATTGTAAAAAAGTAACCAGTCCATAAAATAAAAAATAATACATCAATAATTACCTTATTTGTAAAAGTTTTTTTGTTTCAGTTTGTCTCTTGTATCCGGTTAGAGCCAGAAAATGTATAAATCTTAACATGTAATAAGTAATGATTTCACAGGAAAAGCCCAACCCGAACAATCGTGCAGGTGTGGCTTTCACAGAAAAAGCCCAACCCGCACGTTCGTGCGGGTACTCTCCACGCTCAAGGGGGGGAGGAAAATTTTTTTTACTATTTTTTTAAGTGTCATTAGGGTTAGTATAGTGTTAATAACCAGAAGAATGTAATATTTAATGGTGAAAATGTTTCGGGTCTTAAAGGGATAAAATGTTAACAGTTCTCGAAATTACTTCAGGACATTTTCAACTGCAATTTCTCAGTGTTTTTTAATTATTTTAAATTATTAAGTTCCTTTTATTTTTCTGTTACCACATTAATGACAGATATTAGTTTTATTATTTATCTAAATGCATTCCAGTTTCAAAGCTTTTCTATAATTTTAAATCGCCATTAATCGTGAAGTTATACTGTTTTTCTATTTTGTCTACCATTTTGTTTTCAAAATGTTTTTCTTTTGTTACTTTATTAAAATAATGCATGCTTTGCGATGATCAGCCATTAGCATCTCCCCCCACCCATAAATATCATATACTACAGTTTTAATACCGTGTAAGCGCCCCCCTGCTTATTTTACGATTTTCCGTCATGTTTAGGGGGGGGGGGGGGGGCGGATTAACGGGATTTTATGGTATTTATTTCTAATGTATATTTATTTATTTAACCAAAATATTGATTACAGATTCAATTAAATTATCTTGGATAAAATTGCACGCCTGGTAGCCTTTTTCCCTTATACGAGACATAAGAAGGTTTTTAATTTTATGTGTAGATTAATTATAATCGATTTTTTATTATTCATTTTACAATAATTTTGGAAGATGTTTGAAATTTTTCTAGTGAAGTTCGAAAATTTTCAAGAAATTCTCTGAAAAATGTTTCTTTAAACAAATATAATTATTTTAAACTAACTAGTATATATATATTAGTTCAAATTATTTAGTATGGTATCAAGTATCAATCAACAGACTATTATTTATACAAAAGAATGAATATACGCAATACTTTACAGAAAATTCCTCTTTTTTTAACACTTTCCAACCTAGTTGAAAAGTGTTTATGACTTCGGTTTGTCTGCCGTTTGGCTGTGCTATAACTCCCGTAAATATGCTCGGATTGCCCTGCAATTTTCATATGTTATTTTCGTTATCTATAGCATGTTCCCTATTTCAACTGAAGTGTGTAGCACTTACAGTTTTTTTACAGGGACACTCAAAAGAATTCCGTTACATTACGGTCTATGGGCAAAAATCATTTGCGGTTTATTTTAATGATGTTACACAATTTCAAATACATTGTAATTGATATATATCACTAAGGTGCATTACAAGAAGCTTAATATGGAATAGGGTGTGCATAGCACTTATAGTTACTTTACAGGGACAATCAAAAGAATTCCGTTACATTACGTCTATGGAGAAAAATCGTTTGCGGTTTAATTAAATAATGTTTCACTATTTTAAACGCATTAAAATTTATATATATCACTAAGGTGGGTTACAAGAGTCTTACTACTGAATATTGTGTGTATAGCAGTCATCGTTCATTTACAGACACACACAAAAGAATTCTCTACTGTCTTTTAACAATCATTCCTGGAAGTGAGTTTTAAGTTGCTGAACGCGATTTAAAATTTAACTGACTTTTTGTCTATTACTTGGTGTGTATAAATTCTGTATTTCATATACAGGGCAGCACAAAAGTTTGCGAACACATTTCTGTTTATTGAAAGAAACTCCAGAAGGAGAATTTTAAACTGTGCTACGCGTTTCCTAACTAATCTAAAATTTAGCATCCTATGTAATATATATACAAATCTATACATCATATACAGGGCTGAATAAAAGTATTCGGATATTTTTTTCCGAATATTGTATATGTTGGAAATTCCTGAAATTACGTTTTTAAATATGTTATGTGTTTTCCAAATTGTTTACTTAGATGTTATCTTTCAGCTTATTAAACGGTAATGATTTGTAAAATTATTTTGGAAGCGTTGGAAAGTGTTACATAATCTATGCTTGACGCATGATTTTTCGGTCTTGTTTTATTGTGTGTTCTAAACAAATATGAAGTGTAGAGGTAAAACTAAAAAAATGTAAGAAAAACTGCTTTTCTTTTTAATTATTATTCTAAGGGGGAAAAAAAGAGTTTTTTGAGTCATATATCCAAAATTTTGGTGTAAGAAAAGAACATTTGTTTCTATTTGTATTCGGTAGATGGCGATACCAAATATACTCAGGAGATATCTAGGCCTTGAATGTTTAAATCTTTGTGACAAATTAATATAATCTTGAATTCACAGAGCTAAAATATCTAAAAAGGACTTAAAAATTAAATGTAACACATTCTTTCATATTAATTTTATTTAAAATTAACATTTCATCCAAGAGGTAGCGACAGTTTTTACTTAACCATTTTGTTCAAGCTCATTTTAAATGAGTGATAGACAACAGCCGTCAATTGTCGCAACAGCAGTGGATGTGGCCTTGTGAACTGAGAAATCGGGGTTTGCCTAATTTTTCAAAAGGAAATGAATGGCAACCCGATTACAGAATATCATAACTAGTCGAGATAATATAATTCAATCTTCTATAATCGGGTAATTAAAAAAAACAGAACAAATTAACGTGTTTTTAGAGTCTCTAAGGTGTGGATGAGGGTTTGCGAGCATACTCATAGGGAGCAGACACTCTAGTCACATAAATAAAACAAGAAAATATTCTATAATAAACATGTGAAATGCTATTTTTCTTCTTTTATTTATAACCCTTATATTTCAAAATAGGATGGAGTGAGAATAGTGTCATCTAATTTATATGATCATAATGCTACGAATAAAAATTTTAAATTTACATTAATATTTTAAAAAAAATTTTCATTATTAGCCTAAGCATTAATTGTCCTGGTATTTTTTGTGTATAACTTCTTTTTCTCTTTGGAATAAGAAAATAATTGTCATTTGGTGCAAAAAATTATGCTAATTTATAACATTGATTAAATATTGACACTATTTCCTCAATTTCTTAAAATATGTTTTTTTTTTTTTTTTTTTTTTTTTTTTTTTTATAATGATAATTTCTAAAAGAAAACTTATCAGAAAACAAATTTTAAATGCTCATTTTTAAAAAATAAATATGCATTTAAAAATTATTTATACCCGAATAATTTAAGAAACACTTACAGTAGTCAAAAATATAAATACACTGCATGGGGTAAGAAAATTACAATCTGGCATAAAAGAATGTTGCCAAGATAGAAAATGGAAGCTTTTTATTTGTTTAAATAAATAATAATAACATTATGATTTAAAACTTCTATAAATTACATCCAATAAAAGTATATATATTGTAAAATATTTTGTTTAAAAAGCTAATATGCGTCATTTACGGGGCAAAATACCAATCATTATCAAATAATGACACTGCGTCAAGTATAAATTATTATTATTATTATTTAAAAGAAAACAAGTTTTTAAAATAAATCTAAGACTCATGTATGAAAGTTTATGCCCCCACCTTTGGCATTTCTTGATTTACATCTGTATACTCTGCAATTTATCACCATTATTACAAAATAAAAAACAACTGTATGAGTTTGTTTTGGAGGCAACCCCATATAAATACTATGGACGAAAGACGCAAGCAAACACGTGTGTGAGAAAGATGTCCATATGTCATGTGACTTTATCTGTGCTTCAGAAAAAGGTTGCCATAGCTCTCCAGTTTATTTCATCTCGATGGGCTAGATCACATGTTCAAGAAAATTCGATTAGTGGGTCATTTTTCGGTCAATGCAATTCAATGTGAAAGAAGGTTGAAACAGTTGGAAGTAAACAAAGTCGCAAAGTTGGAAACATTTCACCAAATATCGTCAATTTTGGTGCGAAAATCCACTTTTAAGATTATCAAAACACATGCTTGGCGCTAAATGAAAGAATGTCGGCAAGTTTGTGACTTTTGGCAAACAAATTAGCTTTCAGAATCTGAAGGAATTTTCTAGAAATTCCCAATAGGAGCCGAGGTACATGATTCAACCAATCATAGTCCATAGTCTTTTGCGAACGGAATGCTGTTCTTTGATTTCTGATGTATAAAAAGTGGTTCAAGCCTAAAAGTCTAGCTACCAAAAGAAAGTGTGCAACAAACTAAAAATGCTTGGAAAGATGCCCTTTCGTTGTAAATATGCAAGTAATGTAAAATATAGAAATATGCACATAGTTTTAAGACTGATTGTTTCAGTAAATAATACTGTTATAAAACAAAATGCTTTATAACAATAATACAGCAAGAATGTATTGTTATATTGAGTTGAAGACAAAGCTGATTTTAACAAAGTGTAGCTCAGTCTACTCCGCCAGTCATTACAATATCTTCACTATTGTTAAAGTTAAACCAAAATGCAAGTTCGACTTGGAATAAGATACACTGTATTTTTGAATCAGTGGATCACTTTTCAAACAGCAAATAAATAATGTAAAATCAATCTCTATTATTTAAATATGATTCTATTTCTTAATTTTCCCGAATATCTTTATTTATTGACAGTTAAAAATAAAAGTTACCTAAGGTTTTTAAAACGTTTTCTTTAAGTATTCGGTGTGGCCGAATATCTTGATACCAAACCAAATAGTTTGATATTCGGCAAACTGAATAGATTGGTATTCTGCCTAACCGAATATTCAGTAATATGGCCGAATACCGAATATTCGGTGCATTCCTAGTATGAACCCTGCTTTAAAATTTTTTTTTCTTTTCCAAACAGGGTCCTTCGCAAAATTTTTCATCTCAAAACAGGAGCTTTCACTAAACATTTTAACTTAAAACAAGACCTTTCCCACAATTCTTTGTCTTAAAAAAGTCCTTCCGGCCTGTACCGGGAGGAAAAGGTAGCTTTCCTATATCTTCGTTTTAAAATTTTAGCTAATGTTACACGAAAACAACGAGTTAAAATGCAAAGAAACGTTTACAAAAGATTCGTTAATACTGAATTTGAATAAGAAATTCACTAAATTATTGAGCAATAGCCAAATTGGCTTCGTTTATGAAGACTTATTTTGGTCGTCAAATTTGGCGATATTTCGCCAAATGTCGCCAATTTTGGCGAGAATTTGGCGCTAACGGATATGAATATATAGTTTTATGTGTATGATTGGGAAAATTATTACAACAATGAAAGAAAATAATTTGCGAGTAGCATTAATGTGCTGTTTTGTTTCAAAATGTCAGCCACCCTAGAATTTCAAACTGCTCTATCTCAGCCATTTTTTAAGATAGAGGTAAACCAAAAAATGCTCTGGAATCTTTGTATCAAGGCCTAACACGTAATTAAAAAATAAATTTGAATTTTTAACTTTTTTGTATATTTATTTTAGTTTTAAATTTTTAAATGGCCGCTATCTTGAAACAAAATGGCAGACCAAGCTGGCCAACGAACTCGGTCGAGACATTGGTGACCTTAATACACACAATTAGTTTCATCAAAATTGATTTATAAATACGAGCGTTATCGTATGACATAGGTCAGATATATATATGGATATATCTATATATATATAAATCAACATTTGAACGGAGGGTGGTTTTGGGGTCTGGGGGTCATGATCGGTGAAAATATATCGAAATTTTCCGGAACTGCTTTCCTCCGAACGGCTGCAATAGGTAGCTTTATACTTTTTTGTATTGAAAGCTACCTAATAGATCTTTCACAAAACTTTTCCTTCTACAAATTGAACCTTTCACAAATTTAATCATTTAAAAATAAACTCTGACTGTCACTTTTACATATATAAAGGAAATATGTGTATTTTACATACGTATATCTTCTTAAATATGTATAAACAAGAAACTAAACATGACTATTATTTTATTCACAAAATTGACTAGTTTTTTACAAAATGTAAAATGCTTTTCACAAAGATTGGACCCTGCGAGAAAAGTCTGTACAGGCCCTGTAAGCTTTTGAATGATTCAGGAAAAGGAACCATTATCCAATATCTATTTGTGATACCATTGCTTGCATAGTATTTTTCTTTTAAAGTAGTACATTTCTTATTCTTCCTATTTTATGCAATATTTATTATAACATTTTAACTATTTAATTTTCTTGCGTATAGCTGAGATTATAAAAAAGAAATTAAAATAAAATGTTCTTAAATTTAGGACGTTGCTGATTTTAATACAACATTGAAACATTTTTTAATATATAAATATTCAAATCACATTTGGAAATAGTTTTATCCTAATTAAATTTTAGTTTTTCGATAAATATTCATTTTAAACGGAATTATCAAAACAGGATATATTAAATTCACTCTACCGATAATACAACAGAGAAGATTTGAGCACAGCGTAGGCAATACTAGACGTTACTAGCTTGAAGCTCAAATCAAAAACAACCAATCACAGTGAACGAGCACAGAGACTTTGCTTTGCCAATGTGATAAAAAGCAAAATTTTACCATTAGTAGACTCTAAATGGTTGCTCGCGAGCTGAGATTACCAGCTGCTAAACTCTAGTAATAACCAGCAATACCCAGCACATATTTTAGCTCATGTTTATTGGTCCTGATATATTGCAATGTATCAGGACCAATAACATCAGCAGAATTAAAACACAGACGATAACAGTATTATTCAGTAACAAACGGACAGTGGAATCTGCAGTTTAGGGAATAACAAACTATTGTGATATATTGGCATATTAATGAAAGAGAGATAAACAGTGGAATTAGATATTCTGATTTGAATGAAGCGGGGCAGCGAATAAATAAATGTTATCAGGCGAAAGAAAGGAATGAAGAAGATATTGTGATACTGGTACAGAATATTGGGCACTTTTTCTCAGAAAAAAAGATATTAGGTTATATCGGTAGAGTCAGATCATTATTAGGATATATCGTCAGAATCAGAGTTTATATATCGTTATTGCAATAATTAAAAAATATCAATATTTAACCAATATATTAATAAATAAGCCTGCCCTAGTGACCAGTAAAGCTCCAATAGCATACAAAATACACCTGTCAACAAATACTTTTAAACTTCATTTGGATTTATAAAGCTAATCTCTTATCTTCCTTCCCTACCTTAAACTATTATTTATGAGTAAGTGAAAACAAAAAAAAAGTGCATAGCTGCCAACCTTCTGGATTTTTCAAGTCAAAAAACATACTTGGTACCAGAAAATTTATTTAAAAATTATGTATTAACCCCTTGGGGACGAGCAACATGTACATGTGTCGCATAAGATGCTCAGAATCCTCGATTATTCCCACCAGTTATTTTTTACTGTAAGCTTTGCCTTATTTAATGATAGCATTTCTGCGATTCAATTAGGCGAAAATTTCTGTGGATTAAAAATTCTGTAAAGGATGCTCGTCGCGAAGGGTTTAAAGTGTCTATGCAGTTTTTGATTTATCAATTAAAATTTCTGATTCAAAGTATTTTTATTTGATTTTAAAAAACTGGAAGGTTGGCGGGCATGTCTTTGTAAGGGCAGTATTATTTATAGAAGATTAATATACACAAGCTGACTGTTGAATTAGAAATCTAGAATCAATATTTTATTTTTTTCTGCACAGTGCATGTATTAAGATATATTCTAGTTTGTGAACAGAGCTATGTTATCGCATGCACAAATCAGCCCTGATTGTGTAGTACATATCTGTATGTAATACAATGCATTCAAACTTAAACAGGGGATTTTTTTTTTTTTTAAATTAATTAAGGATATTCAAAATTTTGAGCAATATGAAATTTTTTTTTATTATTCTCTTTCATGCACAAGTTTTTTGAAAGCATAAGCAATATTTTAAGAAAAAAGAACATATGCCAACAAACTTTTTTCAAGTGGAGATTACTCTGACTTACTTCACCTTATTATTATTATTTTTAACCCTTTATCTACCGAATTATGAATCAACAAATTGCTCAATCTCAATAATTATCTTCCTTGATGCCTGAAGGTATATTACACAATTTATATTATAATAATATGAAATTTAGATAAGGTTTTTCATTAAAACTGATTTAATAATGCGATAGTAATGTGATAAAGATATATCACAGTTTTATCTTTTAATTATTTTATATTTCAGCTCAACGTACTTCTAATTTATAGCCTTTCCAGTTTAATTTGCCATTCCTTAAAAGCTATTTATCAGCAGTCGCGCTCCTTGTACGTTGCTTTTTCAGCAGTGTTTTCACGGCGTTGCTTCATTCCTCCTTCGTGCTATGAGTTCGCTTTCAATCGGCGCCGAGCTGTGACGTCATCATCATTCAGCGGCTCTCACTCCGCACACGTGTGTTGTGCGCATGCGTCACCGCCGCTCTTGTTCGGTATGTTTTCGGGAGCTGTTTTGTTTTGGCGCTGCGGCCGAAAGGGGCATGTCTTTCAAATACAAATTAGAATGGTTCTTTTAATTATTAAATGTTAATTTGTTTCTGATTTGCTCTTTTAATTTTCACGTAATTCCTAATCAACAAATTAGTTTAAATTAATCTTGCTTTAACATTTGTGCACCCCTTTTCTGGGTATAAATAATAATGTAGCGCATTTTTCCAACAGAATTTTAATAAAAATGATGCTGTAAATTTTATGCAAAACGTCGTCTGATCTGAGGCTGGCCTGTGCCGGCGCTCGTATCCTAGAATGGCCGTAGCGCTGATTCTTTGGAGATCAATTTCGCGTTTTCAGTTTTTGATTATTCTATAAAAATGCTGTTGTAAATTTTAAGTTTAATATTTTAAAAGTTTTAAATCAACTGGTAATTTAATTCTGCATTAATTCTACATCCCTTATTGGATTCTGCCAGAAGGAATATTTTAAAGATTCTTCGAATTTTACGAAATTTGAGCCAATACTTTTTAAAGACTTGATGTGCAGCTTTCATCTCATCCTTCCTCCTTCCTCAAGAATTACAATAAAGATTTTATGGATTCAACTTATGGTATTCATCATTTATAGTCTGCATCTATTTCTTCACTCAAGTAAGACCGTTTAATTCATTTTATTATTATTTTTGATTCTCTTCTCAAAGAATATTGACCTAAAGAACAGATGTACAAATTGTGCAGGGTTAATTGCTATTTTAATCACAACTGCAATATTTAAAAGTTCACTATACGATATATTCCTTATTATTCCATTCCATCAAAACATATTTACGTTACAAGTAATAGCTCTTTTTGTGAAATATTTACAAGAATAATTAGATTAACAGAAAATGCTGTTAAGGAAATATCACAATTCTTTATCGGAACAATGTAAATAAATGTATTGTGATCCTATCATTAAATAGAAAGGTTTTTATAGTTCAAAATTTTCATATAACAATTTTTAAAAAGAGAAGATCTACACTTATGTAAAAGGTTGAGAAAAATACCACTTTATAAAATATTTAGCTTTCACTCTTTTGCTGTGCTTTCTAAATGTGATCCAGAGGAGTATTTTGTATAAAAACAAAACCTTATTATCATTATTAGACAGATTAAAGAAATTCTATACAAAGTTTTCTCTGATGGTACTTAAAAGTACCGTCAGTAGATAAAGGGTTAATTTAACAGGACCACAAAGGTAGAAATTATGAACCATCTTAGTCCACTTTTCGCAGAAATATAAGAGAATACTGAAATGTTTTATTATACAAACAATAATCTAGATTTTTAAAACTAATTCTATTAATGTATTATTTTTAATATATATATATATATATATTAAATTGCATTTCTCTTCCTTATATATTACTCCTTGACACGTGTTAAAATTCATATTATGAGTATTTAGTTTGGCATCTTCTTTTCCCAGACAAGTCAAAGCCTAGCCCAAATATGTAACTGTCACTTAATCTAAATGATATACCTAAAATATCTGTTTTTAAATATGATCAATTAATAAAAAGTGAACATACAGTAGAGTCCCGCTATTCCGAACTAATTGGGACCGATCACTGTTCGGTTTAGCGAGAATTCGGAATAGGTAGATTTCATTAATAATAATCAATGTATTGACTTGTTAAGACATAAATTAAGTGCGGGGACATCTGCGAGTGTCACCTCTATGTAGCATTGATGGGCTCGTGATGAAAAGGTTCAGTAAAAGTGGGAACGGAAGGGCAGTGACCTTTGACCACTCATCACCCCACCCGGCCTACCTATCACTCTGGCTTACATTGGAATTTGTTGAAACAACTTTTACACCAGTGAAAGACTGTCACCTTCTTACACTAGTCAAGAAAATCCCTGGCTGTGAAGATGCAGAAGAAAGCTGTGTTGAGGAGTGTACTGCTATTGACGAGAATGGCCACAGCAGTACGAAGACGAAGACATCGTAGCAATGGTCCAGGACTCATCAGCTGAGATCGAGGAGGAGGTGAACGCTCAAACTGAACTCTTATCACACACAGACACTGCAAATGCTCTTGACCCTGCCTTACGCTACGTCGAACAACACGCTTAATCAACACCAAATGATGTTATGTTCATGCGGTGATGGCGGAACATTGCAACCTCAAATCGATTCAGTGCTCTTCATTAGAAAAAAATCAGTGACTTTACTTCTTAAGTGTGTGTAAATTACTTATTTTTTGTGTTTAGCAGTGATTAAAAATGATTCTACAGAATTGTACAAATGGGGCCGACATGTACTGTAAGTAACCAGCTGTCATTTCAATTTGGTTTCAGGCTTTTTCATCAAGCTTAGGCTCTATATATGTCTCTTTTTAACTTCTTTGTATAATAATAAATGTACGTTTTTTCAAATGTCTTTTTCCTGTTTTTAAGTTTGAAAAAATTGGTAATTTTCTGATCTCTGTTCGGAATAGGCGGATTTTCGGAATAGCGGGACTGTACTGTACTAGGTGCAAACTAAAGTCAGGAAATACTCAAATAACTTAAATGGATAAAGCTAGAGTTGAGTTGTAGAATGACTATGCATGTACTATGATGAGAGTGACTGCAATGCAACTGGTGGTGAAATTTGGAAGTTATCAACCCCATCTCAAAAACTATAAGATAGTGAAATAAACAGGGTTTCAGTCTTTTTTCCAAAATCACAAGTAAGGACTTTGTAAACATATTTTTAAGGAATTTTTCTTTACAACTTATATACAATAAAATAGTGTTTGGGATTAAAAAAAAAAAAAAAAAAGACTTTTTAAGGTTAAAAAAAAAAATTCCTGACGGCTCGGCCTACAGACACAGGTAGATTTCGAAGACCCAGACTGTGGGGCGCCTGCTTATTGGGAATTGCAGAAGAAAGACCTATTTGCCATGATGCGGTAGTTGGAACCGCCCACTTCGAAATATACCTCTGCCTGTAGGCGCAGCCAGCAGGGATTTTTTGTTTTTATTTTTTTTTGCTGTAAGAGTTGGTCTTATAAAAAACTTGTCAAAATAAAAGTTGTAGATAATATATTACTTTTAAATGCTAAAGGTGTAAAATTAACAACATAATATAAATTGAAATAACTTTTATTAGTTGTTTTACATGTTTCGACTCTTTCCGAGTCATTTTCAAAAACAAAATGAGAATATTCTAAAGCTGCATGGGCTTTGAAGTTATTATTGCCATGTACTTTTTTTTTTAATTACGCACGTTATCTATTATTTTTTACTTGGTTGTTTATTTTCATATATTTGACCATGGACTAACTCTAGCCACAGTTTCGGTAAATTAAAAGATGCCGCATCATTACATATTGTATTTTTGCGCGTTAGTATCTCTATGGTTTCTCTTATTATGGATGGATAGTATAGACTGGAGGGAAATATTATTTTACTTTCATTGAAATTTATTTGGATGGTTTCTTCTTGATATAATCTTGCCAGGGCTGTAGTTTTTCTATTGTATTTAATCATCTATATCTGTTTAAATCAGCTATATGCTCTTTTTTTCTGCAATTAAATTTCCTGTTGGTCATGCCTATGTAGTAATTCGATGTGGCATCTTTTAATTTACCGAAACTGTGGCTAGAGTTACTCCATGGTCAAAGATATGAAAATAAACAACCAAGTAAAAAATAATAGATAATGTGCATAATTTTAAAAAAAAGTACATGGAAATAATAACTTCAAAGCACGTGCAGCTTCAGAATATTCTCATTTTGTTTTTGAAAATGACTCGGAAAGAGTCGAAATATGTAAAACAACTAATAAAAGTTATTTTAATTTATATTATGTTGTTAATTTTACACCTTTAGCATATAAAAGTAACATATTATTACAAGGTGTTATAATTTATTATATTGTTGTAGATAATATTAAGAGGATTTATAATAAATTTAAGCGGATTTGATATCTTAGGAATTGACAAAGTTATGATTTTTTTTTTTTTTAAACCCCAATTTTTCCCCCTTTGGAGGCATTTTTAATGAAATCAAAAATCTTTCACACACAAATATTTGGCCCTTTTCGTAGAAGTAATAATAACTTTAAACAGATTCAATATGCATAAAAATTAAGAAGTTAAGGTGTTTTTTTTCTGTTTTTACAAAAAGCCCCCCCCCCCTCCCCCGATTCAATTTTGCCCATTAACGAACTTGACCGAGATTTTATGTATCAGTTTGGAAGAGATTTGTGCAGAATTATGGAAATTATCGTGTCCATAAAAAAGTGATATAGATAGATAGATATATAAAGTTTTGAACTGGGGGTGGTTTTGGGTTTTAGGAGTCATGATCGGTGTAGATCTGCAAAAATTTTTCAGAAATTCCAACTTAGGGGAGAATGTAATAGGTAGTATTTCTTACGAAATCTACCTAATTGGAAAGAATCAAAACTTTATTATAAGACACACAGTTATAAAATACTAATAAATTTTCCACAAATCTTTAATCTTAAAATATCAATTTATATCATTGAAAACTAAATGAAAATCTTCATTAAAAGTAGTTCAGTATAATAAAGTAGGTTTATTTAGCAATTATTTACCTAATTTAATGCTGAAATATAATTGACGCATGGATCGATGTCAACAATAATGAGGTTTCAAGTGTATGAAAGTTAGTTACAAAAATAGAATTAATAATGCACCAAACCATATTTGCTAAAATATGTCAATTGTCTGTAAACCCGATTATAGAAATTTCTCTCCTGATAAATTTATTTAAAAATATATAGATATTTAAATTTATTAAGTGCAAAATCTAATAACCATTTAGGAAACAATTTTAAAAAAATGAAACATTGCACAACATAAAAATCTCTGCCTTATTTAGCTATCCTATCACCCATATTTTCATGTTGAACTCATTAAGTCATCACATGCACAGATGTGTCTGTGGTTGCATGAAACGTGGTCAGACTATACTGAGTGATAGTGGATAATGTGGATATATTAAGTATAAATAAAATACCAGTACCATTTAAATAGATTTTAAAGAGATGGTCACAATCATGATTTAAAAACATACAAACACAAAATGCTTTTTCATCAGAGCTTTATTAAAGACACAACATTACAGAAACGTGCCTTTGTAAACATTGTGCATTGCTGCCATCACCACATTTTATATCACTGCTATAATTTAAAAATACACTGAAAGTTCATCAGTCACTTCTCATTGCAGCTACAGAATTTTTTCTTTTTCGAAAAGATTACAACTATGATGTACTGCATCACCGGCACTAAAATTTGTCGGAATATACATTTTTACAATTCAGGCCTTTTTATTTATATATATATATGAAAATGGCGTTTACATATACGAAAGTCAAGTAGAGTTAAAAATAGTTTTTATGGAAGTTTATGACAAACATTTAAGAACAAATAACTCACCTAATATTTCAACTTTAAATGTACAATTACTTTAAAAACTGCAATTAAAAGTGAGAAATAAATAAATTAAAAAAAAGTACAATTTGTCCATATGCATTTATATTGTAAATTTTTTAAAACAAATCTGTCATAAAAATTGTTAAACTTTATACAATTCATTCACAAAAATCTTCTTCAGTAATAGCAAGTATTGATAATGTCTCTAAAAATTTGTTCAGAGATGACAAGAAAACCTATGGCATAGTCATGATATACATTTTCATGATGTTGCATTTATACAGTAAATAATTCAATGTTACAAAAACAAAAGTTAACATACATATAAAATAAAAATCTAACAAAAAGTCAAAGAAACCACCAAAACTTAATTTTGTCACAGGAAATCAGAAGGACAAAGTTACATAAAATGAATTTAATGTTAATACAAATTCAACTAGGAACTATTTTATTAAACCAAAAAAATCAGATTTTTATAATTCACAAATGAGACAACCACTTAGAACAAATAAATATTGATAAATATCTGGGAAAATAAAAAGATACAGAAATAGCAATTATGAATATTAACATGATACAACGCTTTTGATATGCACATTTCGAAGATACTTTCATTGTACTCGGACAGGCAAATGAATTCATAAAATTTTGCTTTATAAAATATTAAGGAATTACTTATGACTAGTTCAAGTTCATATCATAGAAATTTTCTGCACTATTATCAAATTAGAGTCATTTTAACATATCATATAAATGCAAGACAATACATATGCACAATATAACCAGTTACTTCTAGTTACTATGAGAGTTTTGTCAATGAAAGACACACACACAGTTACAAATACTGTAATTTCTGGAATAAGAGCAGCAGTTTCTAACCACATTTTCATTTTTAAGACTCAGCGCAGCTCATTTCAATAAAATAGAAATGCACATTTATGTAGAATACGCCCAGAAAATAAACTTTTAAAAATTTCAAAAATAAGGATATTTACATCGTAAAACTTCAATGATTTTAGTTTTGAAACTCAGAGTTGTTTGAACAGCTTGAATTTAATGTGTAGCAAGATACACTTCTCTAAAAAAATTCCACATTTTCGATGAGTATCTTTTTTAGTAAAGCACTTTACATGTCAACACAACACTTTGCCAAGGTAATAGAATAAGTCAATATACATGTAATTAACGGAGAGAGTATCTAAAGCCATGGCAGTGTTTTTGGGGGTCTCATTTTTAATGATTTGAGTAATTTCATCATGCAACTCTTATAAAGGAAAATACAGTAAATAATACATAACAGAAAACAAATTTTAGTATGACAAGCAATACCATAATTTGCAACACAAGAGAAACAAACGGAAGATAGGAAACTACAATGACAATTTTGCGCAATATCTACGTATGACTAGAGGAAAAAAATGTTCTTAAGTCAATATATACACAATATATATATTACCTTTTATTTATACTGACTTTAAGAACAATGACTAGTTAAAAACTACTACACACATATTAAAGGAGTTAAAAGTCAAATTAAAAAAAACTATTCCATTATTCAAAAGTTGAAGAATTTTACACAACATATGGATGAGCAAGCTTGTGAGGTTTTTATAACCTTTCATCATGCAGTGATTGTCAACAATCATAGCAGTTTTAAATGCTTCATTACTGAAGTAGTGCTTATATATATATTACAAATTTTGAGTTGAAACTAACAAGGCTAAAATATATTTTATCCTAAGCCACTTCCTTGTAAGATCACTGATTACTACAAAATAAAAGCTCATTATTTACTCCTTTATTCCCATTAAAATTTCACTGACAAAAGAATGAAAATAAAAGTTTAAATGGGAGATAGTCTAATTTTACTGAAACATTAAATATTTTAAAAATTGCTTATTTTAATTAAACAAAAATATTGCTAAAAAAACAAAATGAACATTAATAATAATTAAACTTGTTACAGCTGATCATATTAAAAAAGCGTTTTCATATAATGCATGATATTAGAATGTCTATAGATATGGTATAGAGAGCAATAGATATGGTATAATGATTCTGCAATTTTGAGTAATATTGTGAAAATCATGCATTATGTTTTTCTTTGCATAAGAAAAGACAATTTTATACAGATAAGATCTTTGAACATATACTCTGCTTAATGTACATCATATTTCCAACAAATAAAAAACATACAAGTAATGAATGATAACACCAGATTTTTTTTTAGGAACTTCATTACACAAAGAGGGAGAAAAGAAGCAATTTCACAGCTGATATATTTTTTCAAAGGATTATTTAACAATCAATATTTGCAATCAGGTACATACCAGACAAATATAACCAAATCAACAAATATACAAAGATAACATTAAAACCAATCTTTTTGTCTTTTATTTTAGAAAATTACATTGATGAAAATATTTAAACACCTTAAATCTAAATAACTTTGTACACACAACTGCAAATTTTTCTCTTTAATAAAATGGCTCAGTGCCTGATCAGTCCTGCAACAAGAAGTGTTGAGAAATTTTACTTTAGTGTGTTAAAACTGCATTTCTTATTTCAATTTTAAAATATATTTCAAAATAGATTTCTCCACATCAAAGTTCAAGCCCAAGTGTCCTTAAATTTTATGTACAAAAACTATAACCAGCCTTAGTATATTTTTGCAGTGCATGAATTTCAAATGCAATGGCAACATGAATATATATTCAAAAACATCAAGCTCTTTATCTTTAGTGCATCATTATACTAAGTTCAAAACACACTAGACTCTACAAACATTCCAATATGTTGTAAAACTGAAACAAAATCAAGATGGGAATAACAAGCAATGGTTGTACAGTCTCAATACACAAGTACACTACAAAAGAGTGACCCTTTAGAGCAGATTTAAAGTACAGCACATAAAAAACGCATGGTTAGTTTCCATACACAGACAGGATGGAAAAAAGGAACACAACTTTATATAATTCTGCACTATTTTTACTTACAAGTACAGAACTAGCACCATTCAGTTAATGCGACTGATTCAGTGTTACAACTTATGCATATTTCAAAATACATAGAAATATCATACCAGTCAAAAATTAAAAGATATGATGACTGGACGGTAAAATTGATTATTGATGCACCAAACATTTTTTTCCAGACTTCATATAATTTTTAAATTTCATAAAAAATCTTAAATTTTTTAATGTTTAGATAAGAAATTTCATATTTAAAAAAAATATGCTGTTTCAAAACTTGTTGCCAACAATTAGTTACAGAGTTGCAATTTAACACAAAATGCATAAAACTGAACATGTAACTTCACAATATTTCTGAAATACTGATAACATATTAGATAAACTTTTTTAAACCCTTTTGAGGGATTGCCATAATGCGAATAACATATTTATCTCTGTGGGAAATTAATAATCTAATTATATCAAATTCTGATTACATAACATACCATGTCTTTCTTTGATGACAGATTGATTCCTAATTCATCCCAAAATTGAAAAGAAAAAATGGGCTTATTATATATTTCAATATTAACACCAATTATACATTTACAAATCACTATTGATTTATAGTAAATTTTGGTTAAGATTTGCATATTTATTTTTACCACCGCCCCATCCCAATAAGTTTAGAACAAGTTGTAGTCTGAAAAATCAAAATAATCTGCATAAGGATATTTTTTTCCCTTGGCCAATAAATAAAGAAAGCACATACTTCCAAGTAAATGTTATAAGAGACTTCCCCCTCTTTCTTCTATCACAAGAAAAAATAGTTTATACATTTTCACATATAAGAAATATTTTTAAAAGGGTACAAATATCTGTTCTAAGGATTTTAATGTTGGCTAGTTTGCTAATAAAATAAATATAGCAAACATGCAAAAAAGTAGAAACTATACAGGAGTACATAGACAGAGTACTATTGCCAAAAAATTGTTGACTAATACCACCAAAAAACTGATTATTCAATAAATGTTCATTTTGAATTGATTAACACAAAAGGTTGTATTAAAATGCTTAAATATGCAGAAAATTAAGAATCTTGTAAAAGTACAAAAAATTGAATCATTGATCTGCAGAGACTTATCAACCCAGACTTTTTAAAAAATACAATGTATTCTAAATATACATAGTTTTCAGTTTTGATATTAATTTTTACATTATTTTCTTTTTAAAAACACATTTATTAATAAAACATTCCCTCTTTTCCCTTTAAAAACATTTTTGAATGTATTACACCTCTGCAAATGCCAATTTCACAAAATGCAATCACTCCAAAAGGTTTGAAGTATCTTTTTTTTTAATTTTTTTTTTTTTTTTTTTTTTTTTTACAATATACAAGCCATTTTAGTTCTTTGAAATGGTAAGTAACAGATAAAACTTTATTTGAAAGAAATTTGCCAGTATATTATTGAAAAACCTTATTAGTATATTATTGATTGACCTTAACAATAAACAGTACACTGATATTTCAGTTAAGTTATCCTTATTAATAAAATTTGCGATTTACAAAATAACATTACAAATTAAAGTTTAAAATATAAAAAGTTCAGTTATTAAAAGAAATACAGAAATATTTGCATAGTCGAAGTATATGGTACCACTCATCAGTTTCAGTCGATGAAGATAAAACAATTTGAATAAAATATCAAAAGTTCACAGTCCAGTAAGTCATATCCTGCCTAGCAGTATTGAAGAATTACTTCATTGTCAAATAAAATACAGTAATTATATGCTAAAAAAATAATCACAGCTTTAAACGAAACTTAATACAATACAGGGAATTTAAGTACTTCAACAGTGTAGTGTAATGACAAAAAAAGAAAAGTTTAACAAGATAAAATAAAATGATTTAAGACAATCTGAAATGAAACTGATAAGAATAAAAGAGATTCAATCTTGAAAACTAATAGAAATTGTACTGCATAATTTAAAACTTTGGATACGATATGGTAAATATTTGTTATGCCTCCAGAAATTTTAATTTAGTTGACGATGCAATCCAGATCTTCAGATCTCTTAATAGTCAGAGTAGCACATTCTCAGATTAACATTCTTCTAAAGTAGTACCAAAATTGAAATATGTGAAAAGGATAACAGTTGAGCTTTATGAAGTGTTGTTGGGAAAAACATGGGCTTCTAAGAGAAATAGGTCTATATTTTACACCTAAGGCACACAGAGTACCTATTATCTCCCTAAATACATATGGTAGATAAATTAAATCGAACTTAGAACAACATTCTTCTACTGGTTAGATGATGAATAGTTAACTAGCATAAAAATAATGATCTTGCAAATAAAAAAGTGATCAATATAAATACTTAAAGGGCAAACAAAATATTATAAGAATGCATTTGTGGTACAAATACCTAAATCCAAGAAACAAAACACAATAGAAAAAAAGAACACAATATTAAAAAATATATGGAAAGTGTCAGATGTATTCATTAAGGCGAAATAACAAAAATCGAAGATTAACAATTAAGCATTGTTTAAAAACAACTGTCATTCAAAAGCAAATTTACAAAAAACTAATAAGCTAAAGCTAAAGAAGTACCTTCTTAAAAAGAACCTATAATTCTATTTTATTTGACATTTTGGGGATAGAAAATAAATTCTGCACAATTATTTTAAAATTTGAATTAAAATTTATGATAAAATTCATAAATAAAATATCTTTATGTAGAGTATTATAAAGACATAGCTTTATCAGTTGATTATTTTGCATCCAATCTCATGATAAATTACAGTGAATAAATTTAAAGATAAAAGCATTTAAGGGATACCTTAAACTAATCCAACAAGTATTTTATTTAAAGATGAGGTCTAAAAATTCCTAAGGTTATGAAATTGAAGATTATGATAAGATATCAAAATAAACCAAAGTTGTGTAGAATTTTTAATTAAAAGTTTTTTTTTAAGACTTAAGTAACTAAAAAGGTGATGTAAAACCAATTTCGCAATAACTTACTAAGAAACATAATCCAACTTTTCACCACATTAAAATTTTTCATCATTCAACAAAGTATAACATTTCATTATTTTCTCTATATTTACAAAACATTTAACAAAAGCATAAGAAAAACTTTCACTCCATGACAACAACTAAACACATGTTTTTAGAATGTTCACATAAGAACAGATAATACTAAAGGCATTTAAATCAAACTAACACAGTAACAAATAATTCTTTCGCACATCAACAAAAAATAACAGCAAGTAAAAGTATCACTAAATAGATACATGTATAAAGATACTTAAGTCAGAATTAAATTAAAGTTTTATACTTGCTTTATTTATGCAGTGCACAATCAAACATTAACAGGGATATTTCAAAATATCTAACATAAATGCACACTACAAAATGTATTTGCAAGTAAAACACATAATGTGCTCCTTGAGGTTCTCTCATATTTGGCATTTGTAAAAGTAACTGTGAAATTATATTTACATATCCTACATCATATATAGCTCTATTTTTTTTTCTCCATTTTTTACACACACAGATAATCCTGGCACCAAAAAATACTAGACATATGTATGCGATGATACACTACACACTAATAATCTACACATGACAATATATCAACTGAGCATTTTCAGGAGAGCATTTAACATTTGGGAAGGCTGAACAAATTCAAAAGTAAAAATATTAAACAATTTATCACACAATGGAAAACTTTGCATTCTTGAATGGACTACATTTGTCTTAGTTATAAGTAGAATCTTTATATGTGGTAAGCTACACGCCCAATATCACACAAGTTTTGCAAGTTTTTTTTCTTTATGAATACAAAGATGCCCCTTAATGGAAATGTCAAATTCCTTGAAATGGTCAGAAAAATACTGGGGAAAAAACTTTCCCAATAAAAGTTTTGACTGATTAAGATTTAAATTAATTGGGAATCTTCACAAGGGTTATAAATCAAATTAAGTTACCCTTGTTTGATCACAATGTACATTCGATGGACAGATCACATTCTTAAATTGATTCACCCCCTCCAAGGAGGTCTCCAGGCAAAAATGAGTTCAGAGAAGAAGGAATACATTGGTCATGATCACTAGTAGTGGACTGGATGCCCCACAAACTGTTGCCTGAGCCAGAATAGGACCACAAGTTTGAGCTTTGCAAATTCAAGCTTGTGCTGTTCCAATTATTGGTTCCAATTTTACTTGAATTGGTTCCAGTTCCAGAAGTATTTGAGCTGGCAGTAATTGGAAAACTGTTACCTGAACTGAATGTAGATTCACTGTTCCCATTTCCAGATGGCCATGAGACACCAGAGTTCATTTGGCCACTTGCGAGTTGGAGGTACTGTTTCACTTCCATTTCTGTAGGAATATCTACCAAAATAGTAGTATTACTAAGGACACAATTATTTAAAGCAGAACGTGCTTTCTCAGTTTCTTCACGAGTATTATAACGTACAAGAGCAATGCCATGATTTAGAAGCAAATGGAATAATTGCAAAGGTCCATGTTGCAAACACAATGTTTTCAATGTTGATCCATCAATCTGAAAAAATAATAAAAATATTAAAAAGAAAAAACTTTAAATCTCAAAATACTACTTTGTATTAAACACTCAAAATTAAGAGTACCTGTGGAGTAAGATTTTTCAGAACAAGGAAGTTTGGTCCACTTTGTTTTTCCCAACCTAAATTTAAAAAAAAAAAAAAAAGAAAATTAAGCAAAGGAACACTGCTGTCAAGTAACAGAATAAAATGCATTTAAAAATGGGGGAAGCTAGGAATCCCTTCAACATTGACTGACTAAAATTTTCAAACAGTTTGTACATGTAAAATAATTGTAAAGAATTCGTTGAAATAATCATAATTATCCCTAATTATTAAGCGCGGTAAACGTCTGTGTGTGTGTGTGTGTTTCTGTCTGTGCACTCCACCTTTGTACTCGCAAAGGCTCCGGGACCAGGCGACGCACGGACGCGGACCGAAAAATTCGCAAAAAAGGCGCAACGCTCAAGTTTCGATCGGGTCGGGATTCCGACCCGGACCCGGGGAGTTATTAATGAACGAAAGTGTTTTAATTACCGACCGAAACCGAACTGGAAAAAGAATCGTAAAAAATTTCCGTTTTGATAATCGCAGGCATCCAAATCGTCGCTTTTTAACGCATCATCGAATAAGAAAAAAATGTACCGGAGGTATCGATCCGAAAATCGGGCTACACACGCGGCCGATTTTTGTCGTTCCAAAACGTCAAATTTTTTGAAATTCGGACCGTAACTTTTCTTTATTTCGGCCAAAAACTGACCAGACATCCAACATCGACCCCAGACGTAAAAAAAGGTTGCCGTAAAGAACGCAGGGTCGACAGATCTGAGATCAAATCGCCCCACTCCTTTTTGAAACAAGTGGAAATAATGACTCTACATTCGCGAAAATTTGCTAACACGTGTATAAAAAAATCGCGAATTCAACAAAAAAAAATTCGTAAAAATTGACCAGTAATTTTTGAAGATATCAATTAAAACTCATTAATGACACGGCAAATGAATTTATTTCTATTCCGAAGAGACAGCTTCTTTTTTATTTCAACATTCAACAGAGACAAATAGTCTGCGGATAAGTCATTTCTGAAAGAGATAAAATAGTCACGTGACTTTCAACTGCGTTTTTTCAGAGGGGGGGGCCCATTTCCGAATCTAAGGGGCGCATTAATTCCAAACTTTGACAGGGCGACTCAAAATGGATTCTGCTTTCAGAATATCTAAAAATTATTCTCATATCTTCATTAGGAGCCGATATATTATTTTATTGTATAATTGAAGCAAAAGAAAGATTTCTATGAGAGTGCCGGCTAGATATTACGATTTTAAGAAGTAGGCCGCGTCTAAAAACTGCCATAACGAGTATCTTAAGTTTTTGTTTTAGAGTGGCAACCAGATATTATGATAGGGAAAAGCGGGCTTCGCCCGTTATCGTTTTTTTTTTTTTTTCAGTTTTAAGTTTTCCTACAGGTCCCTGTCTTTGAACAAGAAGTCCGGTAGTCTAAATAAGTTGTTTGACATCAGATTTTTTTTTTTTTTTTTTTTTCCGGTAGTCTAATTCAGTTGTTTAAGGAAAAGCAGTGTCCCCCCCCCCCCCCCCCTTCAAGTTTTTTTTATCTTAACTGTGGGGTTCTAGAGATTCGTTCAGTTCGAGGTTTATCTTATTCGAGCTTGATATTATGATAGGGAAAAGCAGGCTTCGCCCGTTATCGATTTTTTTTTTTTCAGTTTTAAGTTTTCCTACAGGTCCCTGTCTTTGAACAAGAAGTCCGGTAGTCTAAATAAGTTGTTTGACATGAGATTTTTTTTTTTTTTTTTCCGGCAGTCTAATTCAGTTGTTTAAGGAAAAGCAGTGTCCTCCCCACCCCCTTCAAGTTTTTTTATCTTAACTGTGGAGTTCTAGAGGTTCATTCAGTTCGAGGTTTATCTTATTCGAGGTTTATTTTTTCTATTTGCGCCACCTGGTGGCGGAAGGTGGAACTAACGTATACTGCAGCGCGTGCGCAGCACGACTGCTATACGGTGCCGCAGGCAGCGGGGACCCGAACCGGAGGTTCGTTCAGTTAGAGGTTTATACTATTCTATGTGCAATTTAAGGAATTATCCGGTGCGTGCGTAGCACGGCCGGTATACGGTGCCGAAGGCAGCGGGGACCAGGGTCGGAACGACTGCTACACGGTGCCGCAGGCAGCGGGGACCCGAGCCGGAGGTTCGTTCAGTGACAGGTTTATACTATTCTATGTGAAATTTAAGTTATTATCCGGTGTGTGCGTAGCACGACCGGTATACGGTGCCGAAGGCAGCGGGGACCAGGGTCGGAGATTAGTTCAGTTAGAGGTTTATACTATTCGATGTGCAAATTAAGGGATTATGCAAATTATGGGATTATCCGGTGCGTGCGTAGCACGACCGGTGTACGGTGCCGAAGGCAGCGGGGACCCGGGTCGGAGGTTCGTTCGGTTCGAGGGGGATGTGAGCCGGAGAATACAAAAGTTTCGAGGCACCGATGTACATTAGGGGCCCGCTGGCGGGCGAAGCCAGCTAGTAAGCATATTAAAACACTAATAAAAAACAGATGTTTTTACTAACAGTTCATATTAATGTTAGAATTGTGATAGTAGAAAAGTTTTCAGAATGTGTTAATCTACAACGATGGCTATAATATGACATCCGTCACTTTGCTACATTTCTTTCAATACGTATCTCCTGTTTTTAATGTATACATCTCTTGGAGTATTACTATAATAATGAATCAAAGAATTTGCTTTTTTAACCCTGTTGCCCATGGTATAAAATATAATACCATGTCCTAACAATGCTTTTTATTTTACCAAATAAAAATGAAATAAAAATTCTCATGGTATTCTCTTTTAGACCTTTTTAAGCATTATTTTATATCCCAAGAACTGGTTTGTGCTACTTGTCCATGCACTAGAGAAGGAATGGATAACAATGGCTGACAAATTTAGTGATAGAATATTGCAAGGTAAGTTTTATTGTATTTATAAAAATATTATAACTTATCTTCTATATTATGGGATATTTCATATTGTTTATAGTTTCCTATCATGACAGAATAAAAATGTCCCAAATAAAGCAATAATTTATATTGAAATTCTAATTTCAAACACATGGTAGCAAATTTTCTACACCAGGCTCTTAACGTAGTAAAAATAGCAAAAGGCAGCAGAGATACTACCAATTATTTTTTGATAGTTTGGGTAGTTTTGATAGCTTATTATTGATATTTTTAAGCATTTAAAACATTCTGGTGATCTTTAATTAATTTGTTTTATTATAATTATAATTTTGATGTATAAAATTTTTTTCAGCCATCCACATCTGCCGTTACTTCAACCTACCACTCCACTAAATGCAAGAAATTGTTTGAAAATGCAGAAGATGCTATTATTTTCATGAATGAGTTGGATAGTGATTTATCTGAACTTTCAGAACTTGAAATAGATGAGGAATATTTACCACAATTGAATATGAAGTGATTGAAGATGTGAAGAGTTCTAAATACCCTAACTTTTCCAGCATAAATTAAATTTTGCTATTACATAATATTATTTTATATGCCGGGTGTCCCAAAAATGACCGACGATTTGAAAAATCAATTAAAGAAAAACAGATGGCGATAGAAATGTACGATTTGCTGCATTCTGCTTAGGTAACCAGGAAATTTATTCTTACCAATTTTCAAAATTAGTTAAAATTTTGGTCAACAGATGGCGCAGCTGACTAGGAAAAACTATAAAACAATGTTTTCAATTAACCACTATTTGCAGCAACAACGTGGCACAGTTTGAGGACAAAATTCGCAGATACCCGTGAAAACATTTCAGTTGGAATGTTCTGACAAGCAGCAGAGATGTATTGTTCCAGTTCATTTACAGTTTGTAGATTGTGACGATACACCTGGTCTTTCAAGTACTCCCAAAGAAAAAAAATCGCATGGCGTCAAATCTGTGAATTTTGTCCTCAGACTGCTCCACGTTGTTTCTGCAAACGGTGGTTATTTTGAAAACATTGCTTTACAGCTCAGACTGCTCCACGTTGTTTCTGCAAACGGTGGTTATTTTGAAAACATTGCTTTACAGCTCAGACTGCTCCACGTTGTTGCTGCAAACGGTGGTTATTTTGAAAACATTGCTTTACAGTTTTTCCTAGTCAGCAGCGCCTTCTGTTGATGAACTTTTTAACTAATTTTGAAAATTGGTAAGAATAAATTCCCTGGTTACCTAAGCAGAATGCAGCAAACAGTAATTTTTATTGTATTACGTTTTTCTTTAATTGATTTTTCAAATCGTCAGTCATTTTTGGGACCCCCATATATATAGGTGGAAAAAGTATTATGGGTCAAATCATCTAGTGACTCACCTGACCATTTTAGATTTTGATGAAACTTACAGGAATCATTCTCCCTGATGATATAAATGAGAATATACTTTTGTTATTTTTTTTATCTCAGTAAATTTTCATACAATTAATTTTTTTAATTTCGAAAAATAATCATTTTTTGCTTGTATAAATGTTTTCAATTTTGAATTTTTCAAATTCTATCAGGTGTAGAGAGTTGTTTGACCCCTCATTTTAAAGAGAATTCCACAAGGTTTAATTTGACATGCAAGTTGACTATGCTGGGTTAAAAAAAGTAAATTTAATTTAAATTTATTAAATAGTGTGTTTTAAAAATTTTGAAAAAAAAAATGTTTTTTGTAATATTATAAACTTTAAATTTTGAAAGATTTAGAGTGGGATCTCACATTTAATTTTATTTTTTGCTTACTTAGATAAATTATTCAATTTAGTGGGTTTATGGTAGGAGTTTGATCTAAAGATATCAAAGCATACCCCTCCCTCCCATTTGTTTTCAGACTTTATGCAAATCTTATGAAAATGTTGGTGTATTTTTTTTTTTTTAAAGCTGAGTCCAAGCACAGTTCCTAATACAATTAGCTGATTAAAATAGTACTCATAAAAAATAGGCTGATGCTGTTAAGACAAAATGTACTAGCAAACAAAACCCAAAATATGAATAGCCATAAATAACAACTATATATATATATATATATATATATATATATATATATATATTTTTAATTGGCCAAATGAACACAAATGAATCTAGATAAAGAATAGCTTTCAAATTTATTAGTTGAAAAATCAAAACTTTTATTTAAATCAAAAATCGCTAGGTTCATTCTCATGGCTAGCAAATATATTTCTAAAAAAATTATTAGCATTAACAAAACCACTCAAATGAGAATTGGAAAGATAATTTTATAGTATTTTTTTAATTATTATTATTTTTCTTTTTTCTGTAAGCAACAGAATGATTATTATTTCTTTCAGCTAACATGAAAGTGCTGGCAAGAAAATATAGAATATCATTATAAGATAACGATTGCTGATAGAGGTTTTGAATACATTTTTTTAGATTAATAATTGAAAAATTAAAAATCTGTCTTATCTGCAGATTTTATTTACATGCCGACAGAATAGCACAGATAATAAGAACTAATGAAAATGCAAAATAGATCATTAAAAAAAGTCTGCATTATTTTAGGCATTTAAATAAAATCTGCCAACACAGCAGTTCTTTTCCTTTTTAGTTATTTATTTTTATATGATGCCCAAATATGTATAAATTTTTCCAGCTAAAATACTCAAAATCAATTTGAATAAAACACATAAACATAATATATGTGAATTTACTTCATAGTTAAAAATATTAAGCACTGTGGAAGTTTTTTTTTTTTTTTTCATTTTAAAACAGACTTTTACTTCCACATTGCTTCATTTTTACCAGAGTTTGAGGACCATCCCTGAGGACCTGCTTCCCCTGATATCCAGTTAGAGGTAACCTGTTTGTTTTGACTACTTAATCCAGGAGGTGGACGTGGAGCTTTCTGCATAGGAGGTGGACCTTTCCAATTCAGCCTGTCTTGCTCTGTAGAAGACCTATTATCCAAGGATCTGCAATTAGATCTCTCTTAGACTATGACAAACTAATATAATACAGTTCTTAAGAGGAGGAAATATGCACACTTTTGATGTATTTATAAGAACAATATAATATTAAAAATAAATTCTAATCTAATAATGATTATGAAATGGAAAATAACTCAAACTTTGAGAAAATATTCCCAAATATTATGCAATATATATAAATAAGCACAAACAATTACACAAAATCTTTTTTTTTTTCAATTAACATTGAAACAGATCAACCAATAAAACTTTATAAGCTGTAATTTTCCCAAATGGGCTTAGTACGGGCCAGGATGCGAACCAGGAATCTCTCTTGGCTGTATCTATCTAGTGCAATAAAACTTTAGTTTTTTATTACAAATTGCAAACCTCAAGATTAAAAGATTAACCCCTTGAGGGGCACCGGTATATAATATATACCACTTTTTAATATATAACTTTGCACCAGTATTATTAAATAGAAATATTTAGTATTGTTGTTTGCAGATTGAGAAGGTAAAAATTCATTGCTAAAATTTACTGGTGTCGAAACATCGCAAAATTTAGCATTTTTAAACCACGGGCTTGCCCTTCAAGGGGATAAGAGCACAAGAAGAGAGAAAGATAAAAGTGCAATGCTTATAATACTGAATCTTTAAATGCAACTGCCACATTGTAACCAAATTGAACTTCTTTCCATGCACTTTTTATTAAATTAATTTTTATCATCAAACATAATATCAGATTGACTAATTTCTTTGATGCCTAAACAATGTGTTATTATTATTTTTTTATTATTTAATTATTTAAGGTTACAGTTGGGTATAAGTTGGCTTTTTTTTTTCCTTGGATTTTTTTTATTCCAATTACAGAAACACTGCTTGGAACAGTTTAAAAGCATGATCTGTATCAAAGAATGTATCATGACAAGATGCTCCAAAAATTTGTGAACACTCTGCTATTAACAGTCTCCAAATCACACAGACTGGGATAAATCACCAGGTATTGTCAAATTTATTGTTCTGAAACACATCTTAATGGAGAAAAATCAACAAATTAGAACAAACTGGGACATTTTTTTCTGAGAACAGAAATAAATACTCTGACTGGAACAAAAATATTACATACAAACTTTAATCTTCCCTCCTCAAGTGGAAAAATAAATAGATAAAAGGCATTATGTTATATAATGAAATTCATTTATGTTTATCAATGTTTATACAAGAAAGGAAAATCATACGTCTAGCATAGATTAGGAAATACTTTCCAATGCATTCAAAATACTGTAACAAAACTGCATCATTTAATAAGGTGAAAGCTGATGTCTGAGTAAAAAATTTGGAAAATGTCTAACCTATTTGAAAATTCAATTTTAGCAATTAACATCTATAGTTGGAAAAATACCCAAACTCTTTTGTGCAGACCTGTATATGATCTATAGATTTTCATATATACTACATAATATGTCAAAATTTAGTTCAGCTAGGAAACGCATCACACAGTTGAAAATTTCCCTTCAGCAATTTCCTTCAATAAGCAAAATGTACTTGAATTCTTTTGTGCAGCCTTGTATATGATCCATAGAATTCATACACTCCAAGTAATATGCAACAAATTAGTTAAATTAAACACATACCACAATTGAAAACACACTTATTGCTCACATATATTACATACCCGAATTTGTTTGTGATAAATTAATGATAAATGCTATGCACATTCTATAGTAAGCATCTTTCTATAGTAGTGCATCAGTGTTATGTATATTAATTTAAATTTATGTTTGGAATAGTGTAACATGATTAAAATACGAGGGTTGCCTTTTAAGTTTTTACAAAAAGTAGGAAGAAAAAGAATTTTTTAGGAACAAACTGTTTTATTGCTTTTCAAAATATTCGCCTTTAAGATTTATACACTTTTCCATCCGTTCAAACCAATTCTTGAAACAGTTTTTCCACTCTAAAGTTGATATCTCAGAAAAAAAGTTTTGGAAGGTATCAACAGCTTCTTGAGGTGATGAAAATCGCAGCCCACGCATTTTTTGTTAGACATAAGGGAATAAGAAAAAGTCGTTAGGCGACAAATCAGGAGAATATGGGAAATGAGACATTAATTCGATATTTTTATCCTTCAAATAATCAATTGTTTCACGTGATCTGTGGGAGCTGGCGTTGTCGTGATGAAGAATGATGCAGCGATTTTTGTTGTTTTTCCTGATTTCGTTGATGACTTTTGGCAAACAGATTTCTGTATACCATTTAGTGTTAACAGTTTTTCGATCCTCTAAAGGAATGATTGCGATATGTCCTGTAAGACCGAAGAAACAAGCAATCATTTTCTTGGAAGTGCTTCGTGAACGAACAACTTTCGTAGGATTCGGTTCATCTGGAAACACCCAAACAGTGGATTGTTGTTTAGTTTCCAGCTCATACGAATATATCCAAGTTTCGTCACCTGTAACGATGTTGTATATGGATTTTGCAGTTCCAAATTTGAATTTTTTTAGCATTTCCTTACACCAATTTGTACGAGTCTCTTTTTGAGCTTCTGTCAAATTGTGCGGAATCCATCTGGAACAAATCTTTTTAACAGCTAAATGTTCATGCAAAATCGAATGTATTGCAGTCTGTGATATGCCAAGGGATGCTTCTATCTCACGGTACGTGACATGCCGATCTTCTTCAATCATCTTGCGCACAGCATCGATGTTGTTTGGAATCACTACCGATTTTGGTCGTCCTTCACGAGATTCATCACTGACAGACGCACGACCACAACAAAATTCTCCAAACCAATTGTAAACAGTCTTTTCTGATGGTGCTTCATTACCAAAAGTTTCACGAAACGATACTAAGCATTCTTGTCGAGTGAGGCCTTTCTTAAAATCATAAAAAATCATCCAACAGAAACCTTCACGAGTTATTTCTATTTTTTTCACTCACTTCTTTCTTTAGAACACTCACTGTAAACAAAATACGCAGACGATTTCTAAGATGCCACTGATTCTAAGATAAAAAAAATGTAAATTTTACGAATATCCTAAAGACAAATTTCAGTAGCGCCTTCTATTGGTCGTTTGTAAAAACATAAAAGGCAACCCTCGTACTCTGCAATTGATTTTTCTCCACAGACTATAATGTAACAGCATTCTTTTGAGTGCCCCTGTAAACAAACTATAAAAGGTACACACTTCATTTTTCGAACCTGCCATGTTAAATTTCAATAACATATATCAATTACACATCAATCCAACTATAAGCGATTTAGAGCACAGACAGATAAACTGAATTGATAAACCCTTTTCAGTTTTCAACTATGTTGGAAAGTGTTGAAAATGAGAAGAAAAAAAAAATGAAATTGAGGACATTAAATTGGTTGGTTGGAATTTATTGTCCAGAAAGAACAAATTGTACCAAAACCATAATGGAAAATATAATAGACAAATTAACAAACGATTACATGAATTTCCACAAATAAAAGATAACAACTAAGACGGTAAAAAGTGACAAAATCATTAAGGATTAACTAAAATAAATAAAAAAAGAAAAGAATAGAATAAAACTGTTTAAAAATGAAAAAAATTGTGAATTAGGAACATAAAAATAAATTTAAAAATATATAAATAGTAATAATAATAATCAATATATAAATAACTTTATTATTAATTTAAAGAAAAGAAGAATATATTTTCAGTGTTTAAAATAGACTACATTAAGCTGATTATTATTAACTGATAATCAAAATTTTCTTTAAAAACATCAATTGCAGATGAAAATAAAAATTAATCAGCTGTTATGAAAGAATATGTTTACAATTTAGCTAATGCTATTGGGGAATAGAATACCTTCAAACATAAGAACTTTTTAAATGGACAGGCAAAAATAAAGAATGGATACAACAAACTTGAAATCCTATTAAGGCATGTTTATGAATATTAATTAATAGCATTCATTAAAAGATGAGACACCGTCCTTCAAGCTACTAGAATATCAGATTTACTGTTAGAAGTTTGTTCTCACAGAATTTGAGGTTTCAATTATAATTGCAAAAAAGATTACATGCATTTCCACCAATAAAAGATAAGAACTAAGATGCTAAAAAGTGACAAAATCATTAAGGATTAACTAAAGGAAGAAAAAACAAGTGGGTAAGTGTGATCGACGATAGCTCAAAGGGTTTTGTTTAATATTCCTTTCAAAACACTTTATCCTTTCTTTAATAAATACAAATAAATTTCATTTAGCAACCCAAAAAGTCATGTTTTTTATAAAGTAAAAATTTATCGGTCAATTTTTCTCGTTTTTTCGGATATCTAAACCAGCCCGATAGCGGGCGAAGCCCGCTATTATATTTTGTCATAATAATTTCTGTCATGTGGACTAAATGCGATATTTAAAAAAAAAAAAAAAATTTCAAAATTAAACATGTTGTACACCTTCAAAATGTTAAAATATACGAATATTTCCGTAATCGGGTTTTTATTGTGATTCAATACGTTTCTCAAACTCATATATTTACTACATTCTGAATGGTGTATGTGTATACAAACATTTCGTATACACCATTCAGTAAATTTGTGATGTTTTATACTCACGTCTTTAATGTAGAAATGTTTCATGTGTAATCGTCCAGCATTTATATCATATATTTACTATTCTCTATTATTCATATTGATACTCGCTTTGTATTATTCTGAAACATTTGAAAAATCCGTTAAACTTCCGATATGACGTCATATTTTCTTTTTAATTCTCTAATGACGTGATATTAATCTGCTTTGTGTACATTACACATACTCATACTCCTTGTATTATTGAGAAATCTTTCAGTTTTATTACCACTATGACGTCAATCAATTTTATTTCATATTAATCTTTTTTTCAATTGGTGAAACTTTTTATTTCATTTTAATTTTTCACGTGGAAATCGTCTGATAGAAAATTAATTATTGTAGAATAAATTTCATCATGGATTTTTAATTTTTGGCATCTGCTATAATGAAAAATGTTTAAATTTAATAGGAAAAGGCTGTTAGAATTTTGGTTTTTTATCTCTATTTATTAAAATATGAATTTTTCAAATTTTAATATTTTGAGCTCTTCATAGCTAGTATTCAGATTTATACACAAAGTTTCAACTCTGTAATTTACTTAGTTTTTGAGAATGGCTCTGTGACAGACAGACAATGGAGCGGGAGTAATAGGGTTTCGTGAGATGAACGAAACCCTAAAAAAAAAAAGAGTAGAATAAAACTTTAAAACTGAAGAAAATTGTGAATTCGTGGGACGTACAAGAGTTGAAAATCATACCTGCAGAAGAGTTTATCTGTCATATAATCTATTAAGCAATTACATCTTTAATAAGATATGACTGATTACATGACAGATAAACTCTTCTGCAGGTGTGACTTTCAATTTTTGTACTTCCCTTGAATTCACATTTTTCTTCATTTTTAAACAGTTTTACTCTACTCTTATTTTTTCTTTTCTTTTTTTATTTATTTTTAGTTAATCCATAATGATTTTTTCACTTTTTAGTATCTTTATTGTTATCTTTTATTACATGTACATTATATGCAACAAACACATAATAAACATTAATCAATTTATTAACAAGGCAATATTTTTTACATACAATAAAATCAAGATCATAAGCACCCACCCCCTTTTCAATAGCAACAAGAACGAAAAATCATGTGTCAAGCATAGATTATGTAACACTTTCCAACGCATCCAAAATAATTTTACAAATCATTACTGTTTAATAAGCTGAAAGATAACATCTAAGTAAACAATTTGGAAAATGCATAACATATTTAAAAACGTAATTTCAAGAATTTCCAACATATACAATATTCGTAAAAATATTCGAATACTTTTATTCAGCCCTGTATATGATCTAAAGATTTGTATATATACTACATAGGATGCTAAATTTTAGTTTAGTTAGGAAACGCGTAGCACAGTTTAAAATTCTCCTTCTGGAGTTTCTGTCAATAAACGAAAATATGTTCGCGAACTTTTGTGTTGCCCTGTATATGATCTACAGAATTTATACACACGAAGTAATAGACAAAAAGTGAGTTAAATTTAAAATTGCACTCAGCAACTTAAAACGCACTTCCAGGAATTATTGTTAACAGACAGTAGAGAATTCTTTTGTGTATCCCTGTAAATGAACGATGACTGCTATACACACAATATTCTGTAGTAAGCTTCTTGTAATGCACCTTAGTGATATATATAAATTTCAATGCATTTAAAATTGTGAAACATTATTTAATTAAACCGCAAATGATTTTTCTCCATAGACGTAATGTAACGGATTTCTTTTGACTGTCCCTGTAAAGTAACTATAAGTGCTATCCACAGCATATTCCATATTAAGCTTCTTGTAATGCACCTTAGTGATATATATCAATTATAATGTGTTTGAAATTGTGTAACATCATTAAAATAAACCACAAATGATTTTTCCCATAGACCGTAATGTAACGGAATTCTTTTGCGTGTCCCTGTAAAAAAACTGTAAGTGCTACACATTTCAGTTGAAATAGGGAACATGCTATAGATAATGACAATAACATATAAAAATTGCAGGGCAATCCGAGCATATTTACGGGAGTTAGAGTTAGAGCACGGACAGACGGCAGACAAACCGAAGTCATAAACACTTTTCAACTAGGTTGGAAAGTGTTAAAAACAGTTAAATTTAGAGGAGGGGGCTTATATAAGCAATTTTTTTCAAATCATCATTAAGAAAAAAACTTTTTTTTTATTATTTTAGAAGTCATAAAGGTAAATACAAGGATGAGAATCTTCGTATTTCAGCAGATTTCCACTTAAAGAAAATAAAAATTCATGTAAATTCCCCCCCCCCACCACACACACACCTTAAAATTTTATTTCCGCCTACAAAATTAAATTTAAACTCTTTTTTTTTTTTTTTTTTTTTTTAATTCTGCTATATTTATTATTTTATTGTAACAATAAATAATCAATCATCTAAATTCACCTCCCCTCAAAATTTCTGCCTATCTCTCTTCCCTTCCCCCACATCTTATAGAGCTTAATATCCTTAAAATTCTTCATTTTTTAAAACAAAATTATGCTTTATTTATGATTTTGTTGTAACAATAAATCAATCATCAAAAGTACCCTCACTCCAAAAAAATTTGCTTTTTTTCCTTTGCCCCCCCCCCCCCCTTTCCAACACACAAATATTCAATTTTTTAAAATTTTTATTTATTTATTTTGTTCTATTTATAACTTTCTTGTAACAATAATTAATTAAACATCTAAATTACCCCGCCCACCCCAACCAAGAAAATTCCGCCTCTCTTTTTGTCTCCTCCATTTGGAAGAATAAATTTTGAACAGGAGAGAGGAAGGGGGGGAGGGTAATTTAGATGATTATGTATTTATTGTTACTAGAAAGTGACACATAGGACTTAGGACAGAAGAAATTTTTAAGATTCTCAAGGCCTAAAACTTTTTGTGCAAGGATGGAAACAGATAATGGAAGTTGACATTCCAAGCAGAAAGGGAGGGGGGAGGATTTCATTGAAATTTTAAAAAGAAAAAAATGTGACAATCCACCAAAATGGGGTAGATTCTCTCTCCTGAATTTTTAAATCAATTTTTTGCACCAAAAAAAGTTAAGGCAGGGAGTTTATATTTGGAAATAAGAAATAAAATAAAAATGCTTACAAATGTGTGTGTGTGGGAGGGGGGTTATAGTTGGGATTTTATGGTACGTATTTGAGTACAATCTGTAATATATATATATATATATATATATATATATATATATATTTAATGTTTATTTATTTTCCTTTAATTATCATTCTTTTGTTTTTATATCAATGTGCAAATAAATGAAAATTATTTATATGAATAAAATTATAAATGAAGATTATTTACAAGGAATTACGGTAAAGATTAAGTACTTAGCATATTAGAATGCTAGTTTATGCATACATAATGCTAGGAGGAAAAAAAAAGAGCAGAAGGAAAAAAAATGTCTTGCCTATTTTGAGTAGATGGCGGTGAAAATGTCCATGTGCTTGAAGTTAAAGATGATGTTGACAAGTTTGAAACATTTTGTTTGGTATTCCAAGTGAAAAGTTCAGAGTCTTTAATACTGTTCAAAGAAAGAGGAGATTTGGCAATACTTCCAGGAGTTACATGAGGGTCATCCTCAAAGTTTTTTATACGCGAGGTTCCTTTCCATGGTTTTCCTGGTTCAAACTCAGGCACAAGATCATTTAAACTGTAGGACTGGGAAGAGCTGGAAGTGGAGGGATTTGAGGAAGTGGCAGGAGAATCTTTATTTTCAGAGGCACTAGTATGTTTGTTTCCACCTTCAGAAACATTTTCATTAGATGTAGTAACATTGTCATTATTTGTTTGAACAGAATTGGATGATTCGTTTGGCTCAGACCAAGTGTCATTCTGAGATCGAGGCATTTCAGGCCAAGAATTTTCATTCAAAGGAGTTAAATTAGCAGATGAATGAGAGGCGGTGGTAGAAGATAAACTATTAGCAGATGATGATTTTGTGATTGAACCAGGAGCTCGACTAAATTCATTAGACACAGCATTGTTATTGTTGCTATTGTTCTCACGATTACATGTAGTAGTTTCAGCAGCAGAAGGATTTTCTTCTTTATCAAATGAAGGCAATTTCCACTGATTCAATCTTGAATGACCTTGTGGCCCTGGGTCTCTAACTGATAGATCCCGAAAGTCAGTATGTAAACCATTGATAGATTCAAGATTAGATTTGACAACATCAAAGGCGGACGGTTGAGGATTTTGGAGGGTTGGATGCTGCTTTGGCACCTGCAATTGCTGAAAAAAAAAAAAAAAAAAAAAAAGTTAACAAAAAGAAAAAACCACAAACTGGTACATTCATTCTTCAGACCTTCTCTTCTATAGCTTTCTAAAAACACAAAATTGTACAATACTTTTATTATACACAATTGTGATATTTCATCATAGCATTTATTGCTATACTTACCATTTTAAAATAAATGACACAGCAAGCCATGTTATGTTAATATACTGAATAATAGCTGACTGAAATAGCTGAAATATTGTTTTAGTTTTTGTCAATAGAGACATCACATAATCTTTTTTATTTATTAATTTAAAAAATTTAAATTTATTAATATATTGAAATAGTTCTAATTTTTTACTTAATCCGAAAATGTGGGTTAAGCATGATAAGAATTAAATAGAATTAAATAAGAAATAGATTCTATGAGCTGTACAGGTAGTTTTTTCAAACAGTTTTAAAATTAGCATAATGCTTTTACTGATTTTTTTTCCCTTTAATCATTATATAATTTTTTTTTCATTTATAATATTTCAATGGTAAATTTTTAAAGAATCAAAGTAACTAAGCATGATATAAATTGTGACAAACATTTAATTTCTATCAAATATTAATTAAATCATATCATTTTAATTATCTTTATTATCCTTTATCATATTCCTTATCATACAATTTATTTCTCAACGGGCACATTTGAATCATACCAATCATTAAGATAAAAACCTTCTTTTATACTGTTTTCTATTCTATATATTGTTCTCTTATTTATTCTAGTCTATTTTGTACAAATAATTTTATACTTAATCCCTTCATGATAAGCATGCAATCTTTAATTTTGACTACCACTACTACTATTTCTAAACAATTTTTGCCTTATTTAATCACAGAGTCTCTGCAATTAAATAAGGTAAAGACTACTATTTGGAAATAGTGGTTCACAAAAATTAAAAATTATATACAGGACGCTTTTTGTGAAGAAGTTCATGCATTTTTCCATGAAAAAATTCATTTCAAGTTCACTGCTTTTTAATATTTGTTTATATTTCAAAGAGTAAACTGTTTCTAAGGCAATAACAATTTTATGGGAAACTTTCATTTGATTTATGAAAAGATAGTCAATTTATTATCAAAACGTAAGTGCACTATAAGCCTATCCAAGGAAATACACAATAACAAATATTTAAAAATACGTTCAATTAGAATTTCCATCACACAAAATTTACTGGGGGGAAAAAAAACCTATCAAAAACATAAAATTTTTGGGGAAAAGAAAATACTTAGAATTTATGCCAGCATTTCATTTGACATAAAACAGTGCCTTTTTAATCAAAATTTATATAAAGTTTATTTTTGATTGGATTGGAGTGGCAATAGATTAAAAATGTCTAATGCCATCACTATGTACTTCAGACTAGAGCTCAGTGTGTTACTGCTAGAACTATTAGAACACAATAAGCAGGAGAAAAATAGGTAACTGTTTCTGATCTCTTTTTTTACTATGGTGATGTACACACATGCTTCTTGTTCATTTTCATCTTTGAAAATTTATGGCTATTTTTAAATATTATACTGTCCTTTACAAGCATGCCACCTAGAAAAAAAGCTAAATCATCAAACAAAATAAATTGACAATAAATATCTATAAACAAACCTGCTTTAGAAAGAGAGCCTGCTGAGCAGCAATCTGATTCTGTAAATTGACTATATGCTGTTTTGCTTGAGTAATCTGTACGCTGAGCTGCAAGGGTGGACTGCCTGGCTTACCACCATGTTGAGTGAAGTACAACTGCTGTTGTTGCAATTGCTGCAAAAACTTTATTTGTTGCAATAGTTGATATAAAAGTTGCAAAGTTGGAGGAGCTAAAGCCTGATTCAAAATCTGTAAGATGAATGAATCAATTTTATGCTAAATAATTACAAAAAATGAATTAATAAACTATATAAATAACTCAACAGTTAAAACTATGAAATTACCATTGGATTTAAGTGACCAGTTTGTACAGCTACTTGTATTTGTTGTGCAAGATAACGTAAATGAGTACTTGAAGGTAAATTCTGTTGAGCCATTCGTCCAGTATTTTGAGGAAGGCAGGCCTAAAAGTAAGGGATACATATATATTAAATTTAAAGTATTGCAGAAAGTAAAACTAGTAAATTTGCAGATCAAGGACCTCAATTGCCTGCTGTACAATTCACATTTTTATTTTGATTGCATTTTAATATCTAAAACCCTACAATCTGCAACTTCATTTATTTCATATCATTTTTATAGTATATGTGATTTCTAGTATAAGTACCAGCAAATCTAATTTTTTATACTTTATTATACTAAACACAATTTAATGCAATGATACTCTAAGACAGCAGTTCCTAACCTGTGCTCCAAGGAGCCCTAGGTGCTCCCCATACACCTTTCCAAGGGCTCTGAGACATTAAAGGAATATATATAAAATTTGAATGAAATCAACATATTGCAAACTGGGAATTTTATGGAAAATGTGTGCAAATTTTATTGTTACAAAGTTTGTTTTGAAGTAGCTTTCAAAATAGTTAGAAATTGAAAGCTACTTCCTCCAATTTTATTTTTTTTACTAGTATATAACGCCCGTCAAAAATGACGGAATGTTGATCTGCGTTTTCATTTTCATACGACTTCATACAAAGAAACAGCATGAAGATTTTGTTACTGAAAGGTTTGTATTGTAGAAAAGTACATTTTAAGAATGGCAAATGATTTCTACAAATACAAATGATGAGGATTTTTTTTTCTTTACTGAAATGGTTTAATGATTGGACAAAACATTCAAAAATACTTTTAAAATAATCTATGTGCGAAAGTTTTTGAAAAAAAAAAAATATATATTAATGAGTTTCTAAAGAGCTTGACTCACAGCTCATTGTTTGGTTACATAAGAAAAATTAAATCCAAATTCAGAAATGGTTTAACGATTGTACAAAACATTAAAATTTTGTTCGTTTTAAATGGTCTAAGTTAATAGTATAATAGAGTTGAATTTTTATATTTCTTGAAGAACAAAGTTTTCCAGTCATGAAGAAACAAATATATAGCAGAAAAACATAAAAAGAGACAGAAAATTGCATTTTTATGGATATTAGCTTTTTAATTCACAGTAGGAAAATATCCCATTTAAAATGACAGAAAAAACGAAGTTTTCCAATAATGAAAAAATAGTTAAAATAAATACAACGATGAAAGTAGATAATATAACTTTAACTTTTAAAAGTATTCATCAAATTAAAACCTGATTTTGTCTTATTTTAAAAATATGCCTGAAAAAACCAAAATAAATTTTGATCATTAAAAATCATCTTATTTTATTTCTTAAGTAAATTGAAATTATTAAGTGCATTAGTATGACTGAAAAATATCTTTTCACATTCTCTTATTAAATTACCTTTTTTTTTTTTTTTTTATTACTACAAAGTTAGGTTTAACCGTTACTATGTTAAATATCAAAATTTGATCTACATTGATATAATTAACGTATGTGAAATGCAGTACTGTATATTCCTTATATTTTAACTGTATTTCATAAGAAATATTCATTTTACAACGCAAGCAAAATTTCAGAATTTAATTGGATATAAGCTAGGCGATTAAAATTTGATTTAACAAAGTTAGATTTTTAAGAAAGAAATGATAGTAAGCTGAAGCTTTTAAAAGTTAATCTTGAAATAAATCAATAAAACCTGAATTTTTCTTAGTTTAAAAATATGCTTATATGCATTTTATATTATTTTACAACTTTATTATTATATTATATAATATTTTTTCCAAAAGAAAGATCGTTGTTTATATTAATTGTTCATAGATTGTGCTAAAATATGCTTATATACATTTTATATTATTTTAAAACTTTATTAATATTTTATGTAAAATATATTTTTCAACAAAAACTTCCTTCATATAAACGATATTTATTGTCAATAGATGGTGCCAGGACTGCGCCGAAATGTAAAATACTGATGGATCATCTCAAAGCCTCTCTATGAAAGCTACCTATCATCGCTATTTCTGAAAAAAATGCTTTAAGGAAAAAAAAAATGCTTACAGAAATAAATTAAAGAAATCTTTTAAATTATTTAAAGACTTTAATATGCTTTTACAAATATTTTAAGAATACTTTATTATTAAGATCGGATATTTTACTGAAACGTTCAAAGAGTCAATCCTTTTTTTCTAGATATGGGATTTGTGTTTTTGAATGGCAACAGTATTCGTTTGTTTACATCAGGTAATCGGATGTTTAATCTGTTATTTTTAATTTAAAACTTAAAACATTATAACTGGATATGATATACATGTTTTATACGAAAATATGCTGAACAGACATTATTTCAAGTAGAAGAAATTATCATTTAGTGGTCACGTGTTAGCATATATTTTTCAGTAAGCCTAACATGGCGTTTAACTACGGTCGACTCACAGACCAGAGTGGTCCAGTCCAGATTGGTTACAGACACTTTCTTGCCTTCGGATTTTATTATAAGTAGATACCTGTTCTTATTACCCGACTGCCAAGGATTATGTGTTTGACGCGTATCTGGGTACGTATGTATGTGGATTTTACAGTCAGAAGCTCCGTTTGCATGTTTTTTTAGTTCGCTTTTTTATGCAGTTAGGTTTTTTGATTTTTAAAAATTTAATTTACGTGTTTGTTTTCTGTACAACATTTGAGGTGCAAATATTAATTTCTACTACTTTTCATTTTTATGTTTCCTATATACAATAGGTGGAAAATTAAGAAAAAAAGCACATTCAAAATATGGTTCAGAAATTACATTCTGAGCAAAAATTTTTCCAAGGTGAATTTCACAACTTCTCTAGTTTCGGCCTCTGCACGTGATTTCCAATAGAGTGTTATTAATCAATAGTTCAATTTTTCATGATCATTATTTAAAAAATAAATTTAAAAAAATAAATCCCCACTTGATAGATAAGCCAACCGACTTTTTCAAGAGGAAGTGCAACAAAAATTTTGCTTCTAGGAAAACTATGAGAATACTTGTTAAAACAAATTATAAAAAAGTCCTGGTCTGAAAAGTTCTATTTCTTAAGTTACCAAGTAGCTTGAGTTGGTGAAAACTAATTACCATTGCAAGTACTTTTAAATCTGGTATTACATTAATTTACAAAGCTGTGATATTCTTTGCTAACTATCATAAACCAACACACCAAGGACAGATATATTTTTGGATGAATCCTTATCATCAAAGGAAATACCATGGAAAAATTCTGAAAATATATACACTGATGATGTGAAGGCAATGATGGGTCACAATGCTGGTGCCACTGCCAAAATTAAAGATAAGGCAAAAAACTGTATCAGCAGTACTGTATCATGCTTTCTTCACAGACACGTGCTAGCTTCAGAAAAAATATCTCCTGAACTTATGACAGTGTTGAATGATACTAGTAAAATAATATAGTATACTAGCTAACCCACCCGGCGTTACACTGGCCAAAAATATTAATAATCTGTTCTATACGAAACTTAAACCAAACCCCGTCGTAATCGGGTCAATAGTTCCACCTTCCACCGCCAGGGGGCGCAGTCTGTTCTGTAAGAGGCCTTTTCAGAACACTCGACCCAACCAAATTTCCTAGGTAGAATTGAAATTTAATCACGGGTAAACATTGCCAAAATAGCAGAAATCGCGAAAGTTGGTTACGTAATCGATCGGTTTCTAAAGGGTTAATGTAGATATTTTTTAAAACCCAATCATGCGTTTTGAAGAAAATGAACGCGTCTATGATCTGGAGTCTACTGTTTGTCCGTACTCACATTTCCTGAGTCAATGCTGATTTTTAAACCTGGACCGAAAAACGAAAATCACGCGAGTGAGTTTTGGAAGGGATTTTTTTTTTGGAGGGTTAAAATTAAAAATTTTCAAAACGGATACCAGATTTTAAAAAACAAAGGGATGTAGATTAGTTGAGGTATTTTTAGTTTTTCGTATCTTGTTTATAAACACCAATTCAGATTTTTAAAGATAGGGGAAATAGTTAAAAAAGCAAAATTGACTTACGGTAAAAAACGTTTTCAAAAGGGTTAACATGATTTAATTTTTAAACTAAAGGTTTCTGCCTAAATCCGACAGAACGTAGATGTCTTTACGCGTGTTTGATTTTTGTTTGGTTATTTTAGAAAGCCGATGCCAGATTTTATATATCATAGAAAATCTAAATTCGCAAAAGAGAGTCTTGCGCACGAATTTTTTTTGAAGGGTTAATATTTGTATTTTTCAAAAACAAATACAGATGTCGAAAAAGGAATAAATGTACATATTGTCTGGTATTTTTAGTTTTTCGTACCTTTCTCTGAATCGCCGATGCGAATTTTTGAAAATTGCCAAAATCGCAAAAATCACAATACAGCATACAGAAAATATACTTTTTAATAGGGTTAATTTTTGTATTTTTTAAAACCAAAGAGGACTTTGGAAAGGGCAAAGTCAGTTCTTTAATTTGGTGACCTTCGTTTTTCCGTATTTTTTGTATTTCGGTGGATGCAAGGCTCGGAAAACGGGAGAAAATAAAAAACATGAATTCGATGCTTTTTGATTATTTTTTTTTGAAAGGGTTAAATGTAAATTTTTTTCATACCAACCAGATCGTTTGAGACGTAAAAGTATTTTCTTTCAGAATATGTAGACGGTTTTTCCGTATTTCTAACCATTTGCCATGGCGAATTTAGAAAAACTTAAAACAAAAACGGGATGTGTTGTGCTTTCTTTCTTCTATTTCGGAAGATACGGATATTGGTTTCTGCACATGTGCCAGCTAGCTTTTGAATAATGACGTTTTTATTTGTGATCTTTGATCAGTTTTTAATTAATAACTACTTTAATTTTCAAAATATTAAAATTCTGACGTAATGGTGCACCAGGAGAGGGTTTGGACTACCTATATCTAAATTTGCAGCCTTCTAGGTGGGCTGGATTTTCCTAGCCATCGCCAACAGACACACACACAGAGCGAAACTTTCTTTTATTAGTATAGATAAGTCACGACCTCTTAAAAGCAGACTTTTCAAGCTAACAATGATGTTATGGGAAGCCACCGTTAGTTCCTCTTCCTGCATACTGAAGTTACATGTTTATCTAGATACACGTTTGATGGAATGCAAAGGTAGCAGCATTTTTGCAAAGGTTTCAAATAATGAAGACTGGGTGTGCAAATTGTCATATTTGGCCAACATGTTTAGCAAAGTGAATGAAATGAATCTATTATTACAAAGAAAAATTGTCGCAGTTTTTAATGCAAATGCCAAAATCTCTTAAGAGAAAACATCCATTGGTTGGAGTATGTGGGAAAAGAAGACATAAGTTGCTTTCCTATTTTGAAAACTGAATGAAAATAACATCCAGCTTAAAGAAAAAATACAGAAAAGTATTTAGGAGTATCTCAAACCTTTGAAAAGTTTATTTGTATATATATTTTTAAAACCCCAAGAGAAAGCACTGGACAATTTAAATGACTAAAGAATGTATTCAGGTTCAACAGATAACTATCAAGCTTAAACTAAAAAAAATATGAGGTCCTCATTAATTTGACATCTCACAGCAAATTAAAATTCTCATCCCACTAATGTTAATAATTAATGTAAAATTTATTGCAAGTTATTGAATTTTAAAGAATTTTTATGTATGGTCAAATTTTGACAATGTCATGTATATAGGTGGTAGTTGAGAATACATTGAGTATTATGGTAAAGTTTCTAAAATATAATTTCACAGCAAAGACCCTGCACAATTGTTTATGCTACTACCTACTCCCTCTTCTGCTCCATAGCAATACATCTTAACACCATTAACTTACAAAACATAAAATATGGGGTACAGTACGCTTGGGGACTCCATCATAGAAATTCATTCTAAAACGGCTCCACAAGTCAGAAAGAACTGTTGCTCTATCTTATTCTTGGAAGGCTTATTCTTGTGAATGTTTTAAAAATAGATTGTTTTTTTCTTTTCAGAGGCAGAGTCTCTCTGCAACTTCCTATATTCTTATTATGTTTATATTCATAATTGGCAAAATTTGAATAATCAATGAATGTATCTATGGACATGTTTACACCATACTTTTATTATGCAGAAACATTTTGCAGTTGCCAAAATGTTATCCTATTCAAATGTACTTGCTTACTTGCCAACCAAAAAAATATCTGCAACTTTTGCAGAGTTAAATATAATCTCATGCAATGAGATGCTTATACAAATAGAACCATAATGTAGATTACAGCTGAGTTCAGGCTCTTTTTCAGAAATCGAACCTGACGATTTTAAATCCCAGCTGGCCCGAGCCCAAAACATTTTGTGTCATCAGAGCCTGAGCCCGAAAGTATGTGGTAGAAAATTGTTAGTAACATATTAAAAATATTTCTGAAAATCTGTTTAAAATAATAAGTTTGTTATTTATACCCAACAACTGGCTGAAATATGCAAAAGTTACAATTTGTAAGACAGAAAGACATGACCAACTATAAGTACAACTATGGCAGAAAGACATGAGAGTTCTGTTTTCCAGTAATTCTGGAAAAGGATTTCAAACAGAAAGTGATAATAGACATGGGATATCTTACATTCTTGTTTCTCAAATAGCAATTTTCGCACCCCCCCCCCTCCCCCGTCCAATTTGTGAAAAAAAATAATATTTTTATTTTGAGCCTGAATCAGTTTCAGGCCTGGACTGAGCCTGTCTCATTTCTAATAATCCATCTAGTTAAATATTCATTTTAGTTTTTAATTTTTATATTTGTTCTCTGGGAAAAAAGCAGTTTTGATAGACATTTTATTGGATTAAAAAAAAAAAAAAAAAAAAAAAAACTTTAATCTACTATTTCAATAGATAAATATACAAAACTCACTCCAAAACATATCTTTTGTTAATAAAATATATTTTTGTTAAAATAGTTGCGATTTATATTATTTTACAAAATTGTTTGTGCTTAGTTAAAATCATGTTAAATTTTATTTATTTATCCGGCCAAGAATCTGATCCAAACAAGCCAGATGAAAATGGTATTCTCACCCACACAGTGATTTTTTTTTTTTTTTTTTAATCAAAAGGTTAGATTTATTTGATTTAAATTACACTTTTTTAATAAAAAATTACATATTTTTTTTTTGTTTGTGATTTAAAAAAAATCAAAAAATTTCATTTATTTGATTTAAATTGGATTTCTTAAATAAAAATTTAAATAAGATTTCTTTAAAAGTTTTTAAAAAGAACTTTAAGAACTTTCATTATTAATTAGTACACATTTATAAAAATATAACTATAAGTATAGTTAAAATTGAAATTCTATTTTTAAAAATATATAAAAACATATTTCAAGTAATTCTAACCATGAAACTATTTTACCGTAATAAATATACATATAAACAATTTTTAACACAAATGCTTATTATTCAAATCATATTTAACATTTAATACAAATGGAATAATAAACTAGTACATATTAAGTTTTGGTTAAACAAAGATATATACGGTAGACTCCTTCATATCTATACAGCTTGAGACCAGACGTTTGTGCAGATTTTAGAATTTTGCGGATTTCCGGTCAGTTTTTCTAAATTTTTTAAACAATAATTTGAATGCACTGTAAATTATAATGGAAGCTTACAATAACATAAAATATTGAAGTAATTAAGTAAAATAATAAAGTAAAATAATAATTTAAAAAAATGAAAGTAAAGGCCAAGTAAATAATTAATAATCATATATTATAATACAAGCAAATCTTGTGTGTATGTGTCTGTGTGTGCGTGGTTATGCAAATTTTTATCTTAAAAACAGCTCTAAAGATTTTGATGAAATTTTGTATTCTACCGTTTTGTGGTACGTGAAGACCATTGGGCTAGGTTCACATGTTCGAGAAAATTCAATTAGTGGGTCATTTTGGGGTCACTATGGATCAATGGAAATGAAGATTGAAACAATTATTAAGTTGTTAAACAGTTGGCATTAAACAAAGTCGCAAAGTTGACAGCATTTTGCCAAATTTGGTGAAAAATTGGCGACATTGGTAAGATTTGGCAGGAAAATCGACTTTACCAATGCCAAAACACATGCTTGATGCCAAATTTGACGATATATGACGACAATTTGGCGAAAAATTTGGTTTTCAGAATCTCAAGGAATTTTCTAGAAATTTTCAATAGGAGCCGAGATATCCGATTAGTGGATCATTTTGAGGTCACTATGAGTCAATGCATTTCAATGAAAATGAAGGTTGAAACAATTATTAATTTGTTGAACAGTTGGCAGTAAACATAGTTGCAAAGTTGGCAAGATTTCGCCAAATTTGGCAATATTTAGCGAAATGTTGGTGACATTGGTGAGATTTGGCTGGAAAATCGAATTTTAAGATTACCAATGTTAAAACACATGCTTGGCATCAAATGAAATAATGTTGCCAAATTTGAAAACATTTGGCGAAAAAATTGGCTTTCAGAATTTGAAGGAATTTTCTAGAAATTCTCAATAGGAGCCAAGATACATGATTCAATCAATCATCCAGAACGTTCTCGAAAACTGAATTCAACCAATCAGGGTACAAAGAACTTTCTCAACACATGCTTGGCTTCAAATGAAAAAATATCACCAAACTTGACAATATTTGGCTTGGAAAAAATTGACTTTCAGAATCTGAAGGAATTTTCTAGAATGCGACAAACTAAAAATGTAGTTTGGAAGGATGTTCTTTCAATGTAAATATGTACGTAATGTAAAATTTAGAAATATGTACATAGTTTTAATATTGATTGTTTCTGTAAATAATACTGTTATAAAATAAAATGCTTTCTAACAACAATACAGTGAGAATTTATTGTTATATCGAGTTCAACACAAAGCTAATTTTAACAGAGCTTAGCTCAGTCTTCCCTGCTGCTGTAATACTAAATGTACATAATGATGAAATGAATTATTCAATAACACTCACCTTATAAATGTAGCTAATAATTTACATTGAAATCATAAAATAATGTTTTATTTCATGTTTAGCAAGACTTAACAAAAAAAAACTTGATTAATACGTAAATGTATTTGGTAAAAAGATCGCAATCGCCACTATCTTGAAATTTTTCAGAAATAAATTTATACTTCCTTCATGAGAAAGCATGAATTCAGTCATATTAACTAGAATCACATATTAAAATGTGCATGGAATGATATAATAATAAAAAAAATCTTGAATTTTCTCCCTACATCTTAACTATAAGTTTCATTGTTTACATCTACAACAATATGCAGATTTCAGGCATTCGTGGATTTTAGGGTGGCAGATTTGAGGGAGTCTACTGTAATAAAATAAAACTATGTATAATAACTAATTTTAAAAAAATCAAAAAAATATTTTTTGTAGAAGATCTGATGCAAGCAAGAAAAATTAAGCTTCTTTGTCAGTTCATAAGTATTTCCTATGTTTTGATTGCACCAAGCCAAAAGAGAAAAACATCCACTCTATAACAGATGAAGCTACTACAATAAATAATAGATTAATTGTTGATTCCATACATAGTTTCATATAATCATTTTCAATCTTTGCTTAGGAAATCAGATGTCTAATGGATTAATTTCTGTCTTAATATTTGTTTTGCAGAAAAATTCATTAAACTCTTCAGATTTTGCTTGAAACTTCGATCTGCTAGGCATTACTAAATAGAATTATTCATCTTTATAATAATGCTGATATTGCAAAATAATTTAAATTCTCCTGCATAGTGTAGACCAATAGATATGACAAAAAAAAGAAAGAAAGAAAAGGAAAGGTGCTGGATCCACTACTTGCTTCTACCTTTCATTAAATATTTTACATATCACACATTTAAATGTATTAGTTTATTTTCCAAATAGTCTACATGTTTTTGTACCAATTTAAAATTCAGAAAGTGTACCCTCTAGGACCTTTTTACGGATGCAGTTCCCTGCCCTTTTTAAAATCAGCAAAATGCACCCAACCCTTTTAAAAAGAAGTGAAATGCACCCTTACAAATGTCTTGTAAAAATTTTCTTCATACCATGGTATTTATAAAACTGCATGCCTGAGACTTTACAAAAATTATAGAACACCAGAAAAATGCAAGAGGATTATAGGAAAATTATAGGAAAACACAGGAAAATTATAGGAAAAATACAGGAAATTATTCAATCATGTTGTAATATAATTGTATTTTTTTATGGATAATTCTAAAATAATTCAAAATTAATATTACTTTATTTATCATACACCTATAAAAATTAAATATTTCCCCACTTTTTTTAATATTGTTACTAAACACAATTATAGATTTAATTTAAGATTTTATCTTTTAACCCCTTCGGCCCTGATTTTTTTTTTTTCAATTTTGGGAAAAAATTACTGTTATGCTAACAAAATTAAAAAAAGTCCTTCTGGCCTGTACTGGGAGGAAAAGGTAGCTTTCCTATATCTTCGTTTTAAAATTTAAGCCAATGTTACACGAAAACAGCAACTTAAAATGCAAATAAAACATTTACAAAAGATTCGGTAATACTGAATTTGAATAAGAAATTCGTCAAATTATTGAGCAATAGCCAAATTGGCTTCATTTATGAAGACTTATTTTGGTTGCCAAATTTGGTGATATTTCGCCAAATGTTGCCAAGTTTGGCGCTAACAGATATGAATATATAGTTTTATGCGTTTGATTGGGAAAATTATTACAACAATGAAAATTTTTGTAATGTGTCTTGTTTCAAAATGTCAGCCACCCTAGAATTTCAAACTGCTCTATCTCAGCCGTTTTTTAAGATAGAGGTAAAACAAAAAATGCTCTGTAATCCTCGTTTCAAGGCCTAACACTGAATTAAAAAATAAATTTGAATTTTTAACTTTTTTGTATATTTATTTTAGTTTTAAATTTTTAATTGGCCACCATCTTGAAACAAAATGGCGGACCAAGCTGGCCAACGAACTCGGTCGAGACATTGGTGAGCTTAATACACACAATTAGTTTCATCAAAATTGATTTATAAATAGAAAAAAATGGTTTTTTTAAAAAAAAAACAAAAAACGTGTTTTTTTTTTGTTTAAAACAAGTTTTAAACGTTTAAAACGCTTTTTACTCATTCAACAGCACAATTTTGATTAAAGTGAGCAAAAATTAATAAATTAAATAGAATGAAAATATTTTTAAAAAACAGTAAGGAAGAAAAAAATTATATAATAAGTACTTTAAAAATTAATTAACAATTAATCTTTTATTCTAAACTAAAACATTTAATTATTACGTTCTTTATAAATAGTAACAAGTTTGGCAGCCTTATCAAACACCTAACCGGTTTCTAGTTTTGTTCTGCACAAACCCAAAAGTAGAAAACACTCTTTCTAAACCAGCAGTAGAGCATACAGCTGCTTGTAATTGTTTTATGATCTGCATGACATTTTTATCGACGTGTTTTTCAAGGCTTATCTACCAAGATAAAGATGTTATTTCTACAAAATTGTCCACTTTATTTGATTCTTGAGTAGCGAATTTATGATTGGTAACTGACAGCATAACGTTTTTAGGGTTTCGTTCATCTCACAAAACCCTATTCGTCCCACTTCTCTGTCTGTCCGTCACAGAGCCGGTTCTCAGAAACTGTATCACTAACAGACTTGAAATTTTGTGTACTTACAGCTGAACTGAGATTGATAATCATAACATTTTGAAAAAATCATATTTTAATATAGAGAGATAAAAAACTAAAAATTTAACAGCCTTTTTCTATTAAATTTAAACATTTTTCATTATAGCAGTTGCCAACAATTTAAAAATCCACAATAAAATTCTTTCTACAATAATTAATTTTCTATTGAAAGATTTCCACCTGAATTTAATTTGTGAATTGTCACATTGTGACATTATAAACAATAAACATGTTTTAAACATTGTTTTAAATATAATGTTTAAAACATGTTTTAAACAGCTGTTTTAAACAAAATGTTTTAAACGTAACAACCCTGTAAATACGAGCATTATCGTATGACATAGGTCAGATATATATATATATATGGATATATCTATATATATAAATCAACATTTGAACGGAGTGTGGTTTTGGGGTCTGGGGGTCATGATCGGTGAAAATATATCGAAATTTTCCGGAACTGCTTTCCTCCGAACGGCTGCAATAGGTAGCTTTATACTTTTTTGTATTGAAAGCTACCTAATAGTTATCGGAATCAGAGAAGTTAGGGCTTAATAAAAGTTAACGAATGCTTTCTTTACCAAAACCTCAAAAATGTAGTAATTTTGTATGTTTTTCATATAACAATAGTCTAACGAAGAATTTTTGAAGATGTTTGGAAAATGTCGTATTACAACTAAATTAAACAAGCATAAAAATTTAGTAATATTTTTTACCTTTGTCACAAATTACCAATTCGGAAAAGGATTCCCAAATTTTAATTTAAAGAGTGAAACATATGTTTTAATTAAAAGAAAAGCCAACGGCTTGCTAATAATTATGAAAATTATTATTATTATTATTATTACCAAATGCTAAACATAAGTGAAGTCATAATAGGTAATGTAGAGATTCATATTATCACTATTAGGTGCTGGAATTAATAAAAATAATGTTTAAGACAAAATAATACTCAATAAAATATACGTCCTATTAGTAGGACGTCAGGGCTGAAGGGGTTAAAGTTTGAAATCTGACTTCAATAAAATTACAAAAGCATGGAAGTTAGATTTTCAAATTTTGCTACTCCAAAATTCACAATGTATTTTTGGTAAAACATAATATTCATTACAAAATATCTCGACCTAAATTTTAAATAAAAATTTTCAACTAAAAAAATTAGCTCATTTAAATCATGAATAAACTCCAGCTGATTTAAATCAATGAATCTGTCATACAGTGGTCAGAAAAACTATTTTTTTATTTGAAGGAACCACAACTATTTGTTTTAAAAATTTAGTGACTGCAAACTACTTTTTAAAAGTAATTACTACTTTACTATTTTCAGATTATGCCAAAGGATTAATTCTGTACTCGAAATTGATTACATGGATTAAGTAATACAGTGTCACCTTGCTATATAACATCTACTGAAATACAATGAATTAAGTATGATATAAATGAGGGTATTAAAAAAATAACAAAGATATCAGTAAAATGTAAGCTAAGAAAATGTTGGAAAAACAGGAAAATCCACTTACAAAAATTAAGGCAGAAGGTTGTCCGTAACATTACAGTGGTACCCCTAACAAGCAGGTAAGGCAGGTTAAAAAAGTTTCTGTGTTTCAAATAACTGCAAAGTGATCTTACTAGCTTATATAGGTAGCACTATCTGAGTTATTGACAGACCTTTTGGTCCAATCTTTGTAGGTGCACCTTGTGTTGGATATCAAAACAATCATCTATAGAATATATATGCATAATGCTCGCATATAATATTTCTTGTTAAATGGGCCAAATTTGCAAGTTGCAAGGTAATTAACTGTTGATTTGTTAATAAGTAACTTTAAAGTACTTGTTATATGCTGACCAGGTAAGATCAATTTTGATTTTCTTTGTCATAATATAAAAAAATAAAAATAAAGCAATTATAAAGGAAGAAATCCGGCATAAAAAAGTAAGGTAGACAGTTGTTGCAAGACAGAAAATTGCTTTCTTTGGTGTGCAAGCACTTGGTTTTACCAGCAAGTGTCAATAGGAAAATCTATTGTGCCATACAATTCTTTACTAAACACTGCAGATGAGATTTGTCCCTAATATTTAAAAATTTATTTTGCAGAACATATTTTGCACAAATAAGGTAAAATATGATCACATGATTAGTAGAAGTACACTTTTTTTTTTCCTTGAAGTAGTGTCAGTGTTTGCTACAAACAACTGATATTTTGTATTGTGCTACTACTCTCTAGAACACATTTTTCAAAATGTAGCATGTTACACTACAAACTACTAAAAAAAGTAGAGAATAATGTAGTTTCGCTACATGCAGTGTGCTACTTTGGACCACTGCAATCACTTTTGTAAGTAATCAAGAAATGAAAGTTTAGATTAATTAATAAAATTTCATTCAATGAAATTCAAGTCTAGAAATGTCATATTTGATAAAAAAGAAAAGCAATGTCTTTAAACTGAATAAATATTTAAATTTTAATGTAGATTTCATAACTAATGAGCAAAAAGATATACCCAATCGAAATTAATAATGTTTTATCGATTTATTATTTTACTTATTGTGCAATTTTTTAAGTTTTCACAATAAAGGATTTTTTGTTTCAAATCTAACAACAAAACTTAGACGCTAAAATTCTGTATATTGGATATGGATTAAGTTTTTTATAATTAATATTTCATACAGTTGGAAAAAAAAAGACATTTGTGAAATTAACCAAATATTATTAATCCAAAAAAATATCAAAAAATTTAATCCACAAACAGAAAATTAATCTAGCATTAGTAAGGAATATTTGTAACTTAAGAACTTCTTTAAATGGCTTAAAATTCAGAATATCAAACATAATTTTATTTTAGATTTGGTGTATGTCTTCAAAAATGATTACTGATGTTGAAAATTCTAAAACTTGTGCATATTTTAATAATCAGACAAGTATCTTAGCACATCTTTCTCATTCTACAAAATTCTACAGAACAATGATTTTCAAACTTTTTACATCTGTGGACCAGAAAAATAGGAAAGCTATTCTGAACTGCATGATATAAATGTAAACAAATCAATGTACAGTGGTGGCCAAAAGTTTGGACAATTTTTGAAAGTTTCATGTTTTTCAACTTTGTGTGCTTGTAGAATATATTAATTTTCACTTAAATACAAATGTTTATATATCAAATTGAAGGTAATTTAATGTAGAATTTAATAATAAAAACAGTATTACAATATCTGTATTACAAAAAGAGTTATGCTCATTTTAGTAGAACAAACAAACACAAATCATTTTGAATAAGGACGTGTTTTGTAATAAAAGCGCACTAGCCAATCACAAACACTGTTCTGAGGACCAATCAAATGTCTATAACTATAGTTTAGGTTATTTGGATGGTAAAAGAGTTATTGTTGTGGAAATATTTTGTGGAATGATGCATACTAGTACAATTAAATAGAGTATTGCTGTTTTTGAATATTTAAAGTCCTTTTTTTTAATTAAACTAATTTTAAACAATGTCATCAACAAGAAGAACTAATTGGACATCTACAAAAAGAAGCCGAATCGTCATATTGAGAGAAAATGGCCTCTCTTATGCTGAAATTGCAAGACAAGTTGGTGGTTCAGTGACTTGTTCTGGTGTACGAAAGTGCTGTTTACGTTATGAAAAAACGAAATCAGTGGAAAATAAGGCCAAATCAGGCCGAAAAAAATGCACAAGTGCTACTGCCGATAGAAAAATTAAACGGCTATGCCTTCAAGATAGAAAAATTTCATCAGATGCCATTAGATGTGAAATGAATGCAGCGGGTATTGCAGTAAGTTCAAGAACAATAAGAAGAAGGTTATCAGAATTTGGACTACAATCTAGAATTCCAAGGAAAAAACCATATTTAAATCAAAAGCAATGCGAAAAACGAGTTAAGTGGGCAAAAGAACACATTAAATGGTCAGAAAATCAATGGAAGCAAGTAATCTGGAGCGAGGAGAGTAAAATATCGCTCTTTGGTAGTGATGGTAGAAAATACGTGAGACATAGAGTAGGAGAAGCACTTTATCCTGATTGCATTGAAGCAACTACAAAAATCCCAACAAATGTCATGATTTGGGCATGTATGTCTGCAGATGGTGTGGGCTGAATTCAAGTGATTGATGGCATCCTGAATGCCAAAAAATACATCGAAACTGTCCTGGAACTAAAATTGATACCTTACATCAGGGATCTCTTCCCCAACAACGCACCATTTATTTTTCAGCAGGATTCAGCTCCATGCCACACAGCAAAAGTATGCAAAGCATGGTTTCAAAATAAAGGCATAGATATATTAGCATGGCCAGGAAACAAACCCTGATCTCAATCCAATTGAAAATTTGTGGCGACGTTTGAAAATTCTTGTACGAAAAAAACGTCCATCCAATAAAAGACAACTTATTGAAGCTATAATTGATTCTTGGCACCATGTGATTACGAAAGATGAACTACAAACACTCGTTCACTCGATGAAAAGACGCTGTGAAACTGTCTTAAAAAATAAGGGCTATCCTACTAAGTATTGATTGTGTAAGTATCACTTTAAAAAAAATGCAAATCTAAGATAGATCTTACTATTAGTTGCATAACTTTTTTTGTAATACAGATATTGTAATACTGTTTTTATTATTAAATTCTACATTAAATTACCTTCAATTTGATATACAAACGTTTGTATTTAAGTGAAAATTAATATATTCTACAAGCACACAAAGTTGAAAAACATGAAACTTTCAAAAAATGTCCACACTTTTGGCCACCACTGTATATAATATTTTACTTATTAGATTTATATTTCAAAATAAGAATTTTTAATAGCACAACGTCTGATGCTTTGTTAGATTTCTTTTATGAGTATTTAGCATTGCTTATGAAAGATGGTATCCTGTGTTAAGATCCATTTGATTTCCATTAATGACATTGTTTATTTCTTAACCCAAATCTCAAAAAACATCCAATAGACATTATTTGATTTTCTAAAAATGGTATCCAAAATTGCTACAATGATTGCCTTTTATGTCTATATACCAGAGTAACATGCTCAAAATTTGGTACCTTTTAAGAAGGGTCTTTTAATCTACAGTCTGTTACAAAAGTACGAGACTTGTTGCCATTTAGCTAATTAATGAAATATTTTAATCAAAATCAAAAGCACTCCATGTCAGTACACAGAATTTAAAGTAAAATGTAACAACTTAAATTTAAAAATTCATTTAGGGGAAAAAACAACAACTGCAAAATAGAAAAAAAAAATGCAAAAAGTACTTGTTACAAAATTATAAGACCACATGAAGGAAAAGAAAGTTTTAGAAAATATAGTTAATATGTTGCTATACTATTTTTCGACGAAGCATTTTATACTAATAATCTTATGAAACAGATTCAATTCTGTATGTCTGGCTTTTTTTCTTCTTTCCAACCTTTCTAAAATGGGTTAAGTTACAGTTAAACTTTGAATGTAAAACAAAAAATGTCTGCATTATTAGAAAAACAAAAGTGATCTTCTTGCACTGATTGAAGTGAAGTCCAATCCAATGGTATCTTTGTGACTCTACTCTTCCTAAACTGTTCAATCGACGATAATCTAATTCATCACAGTGATAGATGCTATAGCCATCAGGGTTTTCATAAAAAAGAAATTAGACAAAAATCGTGTTCTTGAGGAATAATTACAGATCATAAGTGCCAGAGACTTAACGTTAAAAGTCGCTATTTTTTTTCTTCCCCAAATCCATTCTTTTAACTACATACTTTTTCTGTTGCCACAAAAAGAAATTGTGTATAGACAATACTTATATTATAAACCAAAGACATGTCTGTGAGTAAGAGACACCATATTGACAATGGTAACAACCTGAATAATAAATTTTGCTTTTTTACAAATTTATTAACTTCTAAACATAGCACAATTTCAATTTTTACACCATCGAATAGGGATAAAAATGTACTTTCAAATGCAATTTGTTTGAAAACTATATCTCAATTTACTGATATTTTATTGGTTATAAAATAATTTTTAAGCATGATTTTTTTAAAAATTTATCCATCTACTATAATACTAATTTAAATTTCGAGAAAATATTGAGGAGAAAAAATAATTAAAAAAAATAATCTTCTAAATATGATTGTCACTTTCTATGAGAGGATTTCAGTCTGACATCAAACTGACAACGGTTACTAAAATAAATAAAATATATCCCCCCCCCCCCCCCCTGAGTTTAATTAACAGTATAAAATTGATTTATTTCATACACCTTTGAAATTTGAAATCCACATTCATAGTGCCCTTGTTAAGTGAGTATAATTTTGTAACAGACTGTAGAGGTTACCTTTTAAAAGATTAAAAATTATTTCCTTGAAAATGAATAAAGCTTTTTTCTAATCTTTTAAATGTTGAAATGCACAGCAATTTAAAAATTTCCTGAACATGAAAACATTTCTATATATTCCTCATAGAACATAACTACCTGAAAGAACAGATTCTTTCCATAAGCACTTATTTTTTTTCTCATAATAAAAATATTTATACAAAATTTTCTATGAGAAATACTAACACCCTTTCAAAAATTGTAGATTTACATATAAGCCATATTTCAGGTAATATACATTTATTATAACTGACAATGAATAGATTTAACAACATTACCTTTCATATCATCAAAAATAATAGCAGATTTGTTTTCATGAGAATGATGGTTCAAATCATTAATACTATGTTCTTGTTAAAAAAATTATAATTCTTCAATGGTTACTATACAAGTTGCCTTTAAAACGTTTTTCCATCAAAAAATTTTAAAGGTCATGTAAAAATCAAAAGTGATCTAGATGTACATTACCCAGTTTCTATGGTGGAGGACAATTAAAATATACTTCTGTCCATTTAGAATAGTTAATAAATGAAAACAGAAAATTCAGCTTTTTTTTTTTCTATTAAAAGGGATACAAACAAGTTTATTGTTTTATTATAAAATCAAAGTTAGTTTTCAATTTAGACTGGATGATTTTTTTTTAACATTTAAAAATTTAATAAACAAAGTTGGGGATAACTGATAAGATGAATGCTTTTTTTCAGAAAATGACAGAAAAAAAAATTACATCCACACTTGCATTTATACATAGTTTATCTGCTCATAATTAAGAAAAATGCTGTTATGTTTTTCATATATATTAAAAAACTCTTGGGAATAAATTTTATTAAATTAACACTGAAAGAGACATAAATTTTATAATATAATTTTTTAGAACCCTCTAAATAAGGATTTGAAAAATTAACAGATATTTTGAAAAAAAAAAATCAAAATAATATAGAAAACTAAAATTAAGTTTTACATACATGCAAAATTATAAAAAACCTGCCGCACTACCCACAGAAATAATGACAGAAAAAAAAATGAAACAAACAATAACATGAATAACTGAAAAGCTTACAGCTAAAACAAAAACTGAGAACTAAGAATCATACACAGAAAAATAATAAGTTTAAAACTCACTGGATTGAAAGCTTGAGATTGTTGCAATATTTTTCTCATCATGGCAGGGCTTAAATTATTAATGCCATTATTCTGATTAAAATTGGGCACTTGATTATTTGTTCCAGCATTACCAAGTACATTGGGAGCAATATTATTTCCAATGGCATTCTAAAAAAAGCATATTTTGATCAAATAAGTAAAATTTGCAAATCAAATTTTGATCTCAAAGTATACAAGTGATTATTTTAAGAAATATATATCAAATTTTAAATACCCCTTTTTAACTTATGCTTTGTTTAAACTGTGACTTACTCTGTGAAGTAATAACTATATTATCCCAGTAGCAGAAACAGAGTAGTATGGCAGCAGGTACTGCAGATTATTCTAACAGCTTAAAAATAAATAATGGGCTTAAAAAAAATTTTGTCTCTAGATTGTTGTTCTCATTTCTATCTTTTAATCTATTTTCTCCGTAAAGGCTAATTTTCCTTATTTCATGTGTTACTGTTATCTCTTATGATGATAGCCTTGGTTCAACATTGTTTGGTTTCACACAAATTTTGGTTTGCTATAGTTAAACACAGAAAATTCTGCTACTGGATATATTATTATGGCAAATGGGTCTCATAAATATTATATTCATTCTAAATGATTAAATTAGTGAATATTATATGAATTTTTTAAACAATAACTGCTATAAATGATAATATAATTAAATCTTTTATGCAATTTTGTGAAAAAAAAAAAAGAGTACAATAAAATGAATTTCAACAGGGAAAATACAGCACTCTACCAGAAAAATTTCAAATTTCTAGCAACAGAGTATCTTTTTATGGAGGCCATAAATAGTATACTCCAATATTTTGCTTCTGTTTAAGATAAAAGTTATGAATGATATAAAAATTATCTGTAAAATGGGAAATGCTGTTATTTATCTGAACACTTTTTTTTTTTTCCCCAGATTCTAATGAAATTTATAGGGTTTTAATGGGATTAGTGGAAAAATGTACCATTAAAAAGAAATTTAAAAAAATCAAAATTGAGTCATTTGTCCGATGCAGTATGTCAGGTACTAGTGACAAAACTAAGAGGGAGCAAGCAGGGCAGCTGTCCAGATTGTTGATGTAAAAATCCTTTTTAAAAAGCAGCTAACATTTACAAAAATGTATTGTTTATCACTATAAATTTTAATTACTATTTGTTTTGGTTTTTCTCTAAATGAGTTTTATAAATTTTATATACAACAATTGAAACACACTCACAACATTTAAACAATCAAGTACAGTATTTTAATCAGTCATTTGTTAAGTCAATCCAAAACAAGATAAAACATTCAAAATTCCTATCCTTTAATTAACATTCTGCAAATTTGCAAAGGTGTTACACAATGAAATCAACACTACACTTTAGTCCTTACAGCCAAAAAGAAAAAAAAAATCTTTTAGATCATTTTCATTTTTTTAAAGACAAGTTTTATTATGTCTGTTATGAAACAATTCCAATTTTTTGATATAAAAATATTTCTTTGAACTTTTGAGAAAATGTGTACTAAATAAGTTAAAAGCATTCTATCTCTATAAAATATTGCTACATTTAGAAACTAGCAATCTCTATGATATATTATATAATAACAACAAAATCAGTAAAATTATTCATAACAAATTACATTTTATCAAGATAAATTAGAGAGGAAGAGAAGCAAAATATGAGCTAAGGCCAGTTTTACAAGTAATGCTTACCTTTCTAACACTTTTTACTTCTAAGTTACTAGAATGTTATTGTTATATAAACCTAATTTAACATGTTGACTGCGTAGAACACAGATCTGCATCTAGTCTTTCATTAGTGGGGTGCGGGAGATGCAGGCTCGCATCTTATCAAGACTTGCAAACAATGCATTAGTTTAGCTACAGAATTCACATTCAGTGTATGAAATTTCATCAACATATAAATAAAGCGCCCCTTTTTTTTTGTGTGTGTGTGTGTGTAATGCAGAGCTACCAAACTTAGCAAAAGAAAAAATAGGAGATTCTTTATAGTTTAAAGGGAGAAAAGGGGAGATTTTAAATGAGCTTATGTAAGAATAAAAAGCTGTTTTATCATTCATTTAGAAATTTAAAATATATTAACAATTTATTAAACTTAAATATAATCATTAAAACAATTAAATATAATCATCAGATTTTTTACCTGACTGATTGATGAAATTATTTTTATCAATGATCATTTGACGAATTTTGCAATGTTTTTCAAGGATGAAATTCACAATTTTTTTTGCGAATAGTTGACGACATACTAAATTATTTTATGCATATGATTGACGAAATCTGCAAGGTTTTTCTCACAAACAGATTGACTAAATTCACAATTTTTTTCAACGGTTCACACACAATTTTTTTTTTTTTCCTGTGAGTGATTGACAAAATTTGTGATTTTTTTTTTCCTTGAGTAATTGAGGAAATTCGGGATTTTTTTTATTAGGAAAGTGACCGAAGTCAGATTTCCCAATCTAAAAGATTTAACACTGATTAAAAAAACATGCATTATATCAGACCAGACGAAGAATACTGAAGTGAAAGCTAAAATTTTTGATGAGGAAAAATGGTTTGATGAATACATGCTTACAGAAAGTTGATGAAATGCTTAACTAAACTTGAAATATGAAGTGATTGATTAAAACAGATGAGGGTACTGGCCGTAAACTGACTAAAAGTCAGTATACAGAAAATAAAACATAGTCAATCGAACATAAATAAATGTAGAAAAATATTACTATTTCAGGTTTTAGAACATAACTCAAAAATAGAAGCTAGGGAAGCTTCTTGAACTTCATTTAGTACTATTGCCGATAAATAAACTTAATATAATGAAGAGACTTGGCATAACAACTACTTAAATTGAAATATAACAAACTTAAATAAAAATATAGAAAGAACTATATTTACTGCTTTTAAATAAAACTAGAAGATAACTATAATGTTCTATGTCACCCAAAGCCATACGAAGCGACTTCGAATCGAGAAAAATCCTTTTAAAAATCAGTGAGGAAGGAATGAAGAGATGCTGATTTATAGTAGAAATATAACTGCATTTTCCAACACACCCCTTTTCTGGATTGTTCGGTGATGACAATAATTATGCAATCAGTTATGTCCACCAATGTATGTCGTGATGTGCGAACGGCATCTGGCAATGTAACAAAGAACCGCATCACTCAAATTTGCATCTCAAATTTACATTCTAGACATGGAAGGTTGTTTTGAAGTGATGAAAATCGTCAAAGCGGAAAAATAAACAATGTTTAAAAACATAACTAAAAGAAGTTTGAATTAAAAGCATGGATTAACTAAATAAAAGGTAAGATTAAGTTAAATACATACATTCAAATAAGGTTTCTTTTGAAAATAAAGTTGATAATGGACTTTATAAATGTATTATGAAAGGCTAATTTAATAAGTAAATAAAAGGTAACTGAGGCATTGAGATATGGATAAAATAGCCTGCTATTTTTCTAACATTTTTTATCATAGACCGATTGATGAATTTCACAATATATTTCAAGGATCGACTGACAAAATTCACATTCACAAACTGACAAAATTCACCGATTTATGAAATCTGCAGCTTTTTACCACACGCAATTGATGAAATTTGCAATTTTTTCAATATTTGATATACAAAATTTGTGTTTTTTCCTGAGAGATATAGATTAAATTTGCATTATTTCATGAAATATAAATACGAAATTCCAGATTTTATTCTTTTAACGACTGACAAAATATGCAATTTTTTTAAAGATCAGTATGTATCACGTTCTTCAGAAATGAGCAATGCTGTAGCACTATTTATTGAGATTTAAAAAAAAAAAAATTCTTATTTTCAGAAGTACGTTTCTACGAATTAAAAAAACTCAGTGAAAAACGGGATTAATTAAATGGGAGATATTTATACATAAATGTACAAATGGGAGATCACGCTAAAAAGATCAAAGTATGATCTATAATCTGATCTAATGTTAGAAAAATTTTTAGTTTTGCTGAATAAAAGAACGAAAACAAATCAAATAGGCATCACTTATTTCCAATACTAACAGACGTGGATCTGTATATGTTATTACTGAAAATAAACAATTCAACTATAGTGCTAATGATGCGGATCTGCATCCAAGTAGTGAGATACATAAAAATAAGTTAATGTGCCATCTATGTGATAGTAATAAAATTTTTATAGCTATATGAAATTTTTCTGGATTTAAAACCAGAGCGCGACTATATACAGATAATGCTTCGCAGCCAACATGTAAAGGATGTCCAAATCTGTTTCATATTATTGTATTAACCCTTTAGCGGGCGGTGTCCACAAAAAAAGCACACCAAATTTTAATTCCAAAACTGACAAACGGCACCAAGAATATTTAATTAAATTTTTCCTTTTATAAACTATGGGAAAATAAGCAAGTTTTTATTTTCTTGTAAATTATTTTGTAAATTCTGGTGTCAGTCGATAATTTCATCATTTTAAAAACAGACTTACTCCGCGCCGGAAAGGGTTAAATATAAACACAATAGTTCATATTGCAACAAATGAAAATTAACACAGAATATTTACTGCAGGTTATTTTAATTTCTATATCAGATAACATGATCACAATTATGTCTGGATTACTGAAACTCAAATAACAAAAGCTATTTCCAGTTTAAAGCAATTTAATATTTGAATTTAAATCTATCTTATTCACAGAAATATGAAGTGCCAACTCGGATGCTATATTTACTATTTGTCTATGATTTTGCATCATTGAGACAGTCAGATTATGAAATATTTGACAATTTTAAAAGTAGCTAACTTTCTACCATAAAAATTTTTTCAACTTTATACAACAGTACATCTGTGGTCATCTTATACAGTTTTGACTATTCTAGCACTTTCCTCTAAATTAAATTAATAAAACTGGAACAAAAAGTAGGATTATTATTATTATTTTAGAAACACTATAAAAACAAAAGAAATGGCATGCAATTAGAAGGAGTGAATCCTTGAAGTAGAATAAAGTATGCACATATTATCACAACAAGAGTTGATAACTTGCACTGTGTTATGATTCAGAATTTTTATTACCTGATTCTTGCAATTTTGAGCAACATTAAAGCCAGCAGAAAACATACTCATCCCAGGGTAATCATTGTTTCCATAAAGATTTCCAGGAGGCATGGAATTGTCCAATGAATGTTCAGCAAAATTTATGTCATCACCAATATTATTGTGGTGAACTCTTGGTTGATTTAAATTGATCCCAGACAAACTATCAGTGTCAATCATTGGACCTTCTTTACTACTTATTGCATTCAGCTCAACTATAAGTAATAAAAAATTATGTTATAAATCACAACTCAGTAATTAAGACATTTTTTAGCAAAATTTAAAAAGGGAAAATAAAAACTTACGTAAAGCATCTTGGAGATTCATATTATGTCGGCGAAGTGCATTTTCAATATCATCTTTCTAATAAAATAAAATAAAAACATAAGAATAGTGAATTTGACTGTTGATTTTACATTTAACATATACAAAATTAGATACAAAATAACAATACAAAATTAGAATCCTTCTAAGATAGCAAATAAAAACTACCTACAACAGTGGTGCTCATTAAATTTTGTGAAAGATCAAACATCTGATAGAGCTGTGGTCATGAAGATCATTCTTACATTTTTGCAGTCATATGTCTATATATTATAATAAACAAACGTTGTATACCAGTTATTAAAATATAAACATTCATTTTAACCAATGTTAATTTAACATTAACTGTGTAGTGGATAGGGTTCATCAGCTAATAGAGGAGCTTTCTAAAGGTGAGATGAAATGCTATAGACCAGTGACTCTTAAACTGTGGTCCATGGACTCCTGGAGGTGCATGAGCTTAAAGACAGGGGTCTGCAAGGTGCAAAACAAATTAACTTTATGTATTTAACACCATTATGAAAACAATATAATCATGCAGGATACTTCCAGTTAGTTAGTAATTAATCAAATTAAAATAGTCACTAAAAAATGGAATTTAAGCTTTGTTTTTCTGATTGCTACAAACTGTGAGAACAACCTGCTAGGTTAAAATGGTAGCAAGTGAATTCCAGTCACTGAGATTGTTCAATTGATTTACAGACTTTTAAATTTTTTTAATAATCAGTACTTTCAAGAAAGACAGTATTAAATTGTATTTTTTCAATGCATTATGAAGTAAGATTGTTCTTGATGGATTCTAAATTTCATTTCAACCATTGTTTCAGCAATTTCTTCTGGCTTATCAAAGTAGCATATTTCATATACATTTTAAATTATGTGAATGGAGTGAATTTAACAAGCAAGGAATATTAGAGGGCATTTTCTAAGTCCTGGACACAAAGTATAAGTAATAACACTAATAAAATGATTTATGAGGAAAATAGATTTGCAAAAGGCATTTTTGATTCTCTTGGATTTCTTATAGCCCTCTGAAAATCCTCCCCTCCTTCCCCCTGATATTATTAAATGATTTACATCTCAAACATTTACTTAAAAGATACTTTCACAGTTTATTTCCCATGTCCCTCAAAGTAAAAAAAATAATGGATATGGAATAAGTTTTATTGCATTTCATAAAACCAAAATTTCATTTTTTAAGAGCAAGAACAACTTACAGATACAGAATTATCATGTAATGTTTTCATGAAAATAGCAGCAGAATAGCTTCTCCCTATTTTGTTTCTGCTTAAGAAATATATATGCAAAACTAGCAGAGAAAGCAATCCAATAAATAACTCCTTCCCCCCTTTCTGCATGATATATTTGTGAAAAAGACTCTCTCTAGTCAAGTACACATAATAACCAGTTTAAAATTCAAACCAGATTCATCATGCATACACGTTTCAAGCATTGAACTAGATTTTGCACATCGAGTGGCAAAGAAACAACATCCTTAGCCTAGTTTTATTAAAAACAATCCTTCTTCTTCTTTGTTTTTTTTTTAAAGCTACCTTATTATAACATTTTTATAGTGAGATTGTATTGATTGTTTACCTTTTTTTTTTGTTTGTTTGCCGATTGCACTGTTTGCATAGAAAAGTGGATATCTGAAAGGTTCTATAAGTTTATCAGTATTACACATATTGATGGAATTTTTTCCTTTACGATGCCGATTCATCATCATTCATTATCTAGAATTGAGGTAACAACAGAGAACACCTCGTAGGTCATAAGAACAACCAGTTTTCTGTAATCAGTATTTTCTTGCATTATAAAGAGCAGTTTGACGAGGCTTTATTCCCTCAGCATTTGCATGCAGTTTCACTTCGTTAATTTCTCGTATCATGATTTCACACAAGTGATTGTGCGAAGTTATTTTGCGACACTGTAAAATGCTCTAGCAATTCCAAACATAATTTTTTTTTTGCCGAAAATAGCATTTTCAGAACTTAAACAATATAAAAGTAAAAATAGCTTTTCTGAATACACTCTATTTTAAGCATTGTATGTTTATCTTGAAAATCACACTTCATTTCATGATTTTTCCAACAAATTTCTGATAAAATATGAAGTGGACACTAGACACTTTGATTTACGCTTGATAGAAAGCGTGAGCACTTGAAATTATTATTTTTTAAAACATGATTTTTGCTGTTTCTTTTTTTAAGATATAGCTAACAGGAAAGTAAAACAAACATTACTTAAATATCTTTTAAGGATTTTTAAATTGATTTTTCAATGTATATCATAATATGAAACCATTAATTTATTAAAGCATATTTTATTTGTGTTTAAAATTGAATTGTTGTAGTTTCACAGCTACTTGGCCTGTTTAGATGCATAATTAAATACATTATTGTTGTAACATGTATAAAATTGTAACCTTCAAAAATATTTGGCATTGGGTATATCTGTGGTAGGTAAAAGGAAACATGCCTTAAAATTAATGTATTAATTCATAAATAAGTTCTAAAAATGTTAAAATGGTTTATTGCCATCAGAAACCCACCTGTAAACACATTTTTTTAATTCTAGCATATGATAAAGTTTGTGAAAAAATGATTAAAAAATTCCATCATTACATACAAAAACAAAGTAAAACATACATAAAAGAATGTAACAAAAGTATGTAAATTTACTTAAAAGAATGTAAAAAATACATCTGAGTACAGTGCAGCTGTTTAACTTTTTATATATAAAACATCCTACATTCCTGTTTTCAGAGTTAAGAGGTGAAACATTAAGTATTTCTACTTGCAGAAAATTCTCGTCACACCCATCAGCAACAATTTATGTCAATGTCTAACTGAATCTGAAGTTTGATGAAAATCTGCACATTAATTCTTGAAATAGAGCTATTGCAAAAATTGTGAAAAATGCAACATAGCAGTGCCAGCTTTTGGGCGATTTACACCCAAAACTAATCAGCACCAATTTATATCAAGGTCTAACTGAATCTAAAGTTTGATTAAATTCTGTGCATTAATTCTTGAGATAGAACACCCACAAAATTTTTGTCCCATACAGACACAGACAGACAGCCTCACAGACAGACATTTTCTTAAAATAGTTAAATCGTGTTCAAGACCTTCTAAAACGTATAAATCCATCGAAAACCAGAAGTCGAATTTTTTCATGAATCCAATACTTTCTTCTTGTAAAGATTAGAAGAAAGTAAAAATGCTGTACTTTAAAATTTTGCATAAATATGTATTTAATGTATATTTTTAAGAATTTCAATTGTAGGATAATGTTGGTTAAGAAATACTAGCCTTTTTTTTGTGTGTGTGTATGTGCGTGTAAAAATAGAGTTGAACTGAGCCAAACTTTTCATTTTTACGCTAGGCCAGAACTATCTGAAAATTTCAGCCCATGCAGATATCTAATAATGATTTTTTTTTCCTTTTTAGCACTTTCCAACCAAGTTGAAAAGTGCTTATGACTTCGGTTTGTCTGGCCGTATGGCCGTCTGCCGTCTGGCCGTCTGTCCGTGCTCTAACTCCCGTAAATATGCTCGGATTGCTCTGCAATTTTTATATGTTATAGTTGTTATCTATAGCATGTTCCCTATTTCAACGGAAGTGTGTAGCACTTATAGTTTTATTACAGGGTCACTCAAAAGAATTCCGTTACATTGCGGTCTATGGGGAAAAATCATTTGCGGTTTATTTAAATAATGTTTCAGTATTTTAAACGCATTGAAATTTATATATATCACTAAGGTGCATTAGAAGAAGCTTAATATGTAATAGGGTGTGCATAGCACTTATAGTTACTTCACAGGGACAGTCAAAAGAATGCCGTTACATGACGTCTATGGAGAAAAATCGTCTGCGGTTTATTTAAATAATGTTTCACTATTTTAAACGCATTGAAATTTATATATATATATCTAAGGTGCATTACAAGAGGCTTACTACAGAATAGTGTGTGTATAGCAGTCATCGTTCATTTACAGGGACACACAAAAGAATTCTCTACTGTCTGTTAACACTAATTCCTGGAAGTGCGTTTTAAGTTACTAAATGCGATTTTAATTTTAACTCGCTTTTTGTCTATTACGTGGTGTGTATAAATTCTGTAGATGCTATACAGGGCAGCACAAAAGTTCGCGAACACATTTCCGTTTATTGACAGAAACTCCAGAAAGATAATTTTAAACTGTGCCTAACTAAACTAAAATTTAGCATCCTAGCATATACAAATCTATAGATCATATACAGGGCTGAATAAAAGTATTCGGATATTTTTCCGAATATTGTATCTGTTGGAAATTCCTGAAATTATGTTTTTAAATATGTTATGCGTTTTCCAAATTGTTTACTTAGATGTTATCTTTTAGCTTATTAAACGGTATGTTTTGTAAAATTATTTTGGAAGCGTTGGGAAGTGCTACATAATCTATGCTTGACGCATGATTTTTCGTTCTTGTTAATGAATTTTTATGAGAAATTTTTTTATTCTTGATAACTTAAGACAATGTTTCTGGTATGTGAGAGTCTGTGAAATCTACAAAGATACTTAGGTAAAAAGAAAATAAAAGGAAAAATCACAGGAAAATTTAGTTACCTTAAAATTAAGTTCAGCCAATAAACGAAACTGCTTACTAGCCCAAATCAAATCTTTAGTCAAAGGCTTTGCACTCTAAAAAATTCATAAAAAAGTAAAATCAGCCATAATTGTAATTAATTTGTTAAATACAACAAAACATGATTTATTATGTAAGTAATTCTATTATAAATAATAATCAAAAGTTATTTATTCTTTTTTTTAACCCTTTTCTATAGGTTATTAAGTTTCAACATATTACAATACAAAATATAATTTAAAAATACACCTATATACCAAGAAAGACTTTAAAAGTCTGCTTTATAGAATATGAATTTAACAGTTCTTTTTAATGAATACTTGAACGCTAGTAAAAATATACCATTACATTAACTTTTTGAAAATAATTAATGTATTGTACACTTAAGAAAAAAAAAAAAAAAAAAAAAGAGTTTATTTATTTATTTTTGAAAAATGAAAGCACTATTAGATTCCAAATTACTTCAGAAGTCACGTCAGCCTACAAATTTCATACCTTTTATGTATATAAGCAACTCTGTGAATATGCCAAAGTTCACAATGTTGAACAGAGAAAAATATTTCTTTTTAGACAGCTTTAAATGAACACTTTGACTCATAAAGGTAGGGCTAATGCAAGCATATATATAAGAAACTCACTTAGATAATTCAAGGAAACTTGCACAGAATCCCAGATTTCAGCATAGAAATATTTTTCCTCTGATTTTAGTACTTTTATAAAATCGCAAAGCATATAATGTTAAAATCTTCTTCTCACGGAAAGGACTGAAAACATTTCTTGTGCTTCACTATGTCACAGAAAAGAAGCTTAGTCACATTTTAAATGTGTCTAACGACAGTTTTGAAAAAATTATTTAAGAGTATGCTTGATGCATTTACTGGAAGATGTGCAGTTAGGAGATACATATTTGCAACATGCCATTCTAAATAATAATAAGTGAGTTCATTTTATTAAAAAAATTGTTAAGTAATTATAGCTATGATCGATAAGGTTAACTGGATGAATTAGGTCCTCCAGATTCGACCACGTTGGCTCAGTTGGTAGAGCATGGCAGCTTCAGTCAAGAGATCCCAGGTTCGAATCCTGACCCGGACATTTTTCGTTCAGGTGGAAAATTACAACTCATATGATTTCTTTTTCAATTTGAATAATTGTTTTAAAATTAATCTAGTGCAATAACATATCCAGCGTTTACTGGAGTTCCAAATAACCTGTGATTTATTGTGTTGAGCTGATTAAGATATCAGACAAGATGCTATGATCAATAAGGTTAAATGGATGAATTAGGTCCTCCAGATTCGACCGGGATGGCTAAGTTGGTAGAGCATGGCAGCTTCAGCCAAGAGATGCCAGGTACGAATCCTGGCCTGGACATTTTTTGTACAGTTGGAAAATTACAACTCAACATATTTACATGTTTTTTTTTTTTTTTTAAATAAAGGAAATTCAATTCTGTAAAAACTATATCTGAAAAACCAACAAATAAAATATATATATATTTTGTTATCTATAACAAAAAATATGATACATTTTTAGGATTTTTACTTTTTGTTTATTTTTTGAGAGGCAATGTAATAAGCAGTATAAAGAAGAAATAATGACTCAAAAATATGGAATCTGGACTTCAAAATCGTGGTAAAACTAGATTTACAAAATTAATTTTTTCACACAGCTTTAAAACTTTTGTTATTTTTTTTACAATTTAAAGAATATTTTTTATTTCTATAAAACATGAATAAGTAAATGCAAAAAAAAAGTAAGTCTAATTTAATTACACGCTTTCTAATCCCAAATCAAACTTTGACATTTCAAACCTTTCTGGTACCCTTAAGTAAATAGGATTGTTAATACCACTGAGCTCCACAATAGTACGAAGAGATATCTTCCTATTCTGATACATTGAATCCAGTGGTCTGCACATGAATACAATGCCAAAGAATTCCCAAGGAAAATTTTTGGCAAAACACAGATTTCCTCGCATAGAGAAATATGGGATAGATATTTTTCAATTGGATATCTTTTTAAAATATGACAAAGTTGCTAAAATTTTCACAGATATATATTTTTTATTGGAAAAAAACTACAGATTTCAGTTAAATTCATTGCAAACAATTTGATATTAGTTAAAAATGAAATTTTATGTAAACTCAACGAAAAAAAATGAAAACTTTGTTAAGTGTTATTCATAAAAATATGAAAAAGGTGTACAAATAAGCAAAAATGATAAAAAGTATGCAGGAAAGTTTGAAAAAATGGCCATAACATTTTTTTTTTTTTTTAATGCAGGATTCATTGCTCGAGCACACTGAAAGTGTGATGCGGTTGCGATAGAAAGTGGACCGGTGAGTTAGCCCTCCGTTCTATAATGGAGCTCAGTGGTTAATACAAGCATTTCAATGTATTTTTAGTCCTTTGCATTTTACATTGTAGTTTAATTCATGGTATAACTGTAAATATCAGAGCCCATAAAATAAAGAATATAACTTAATAAAATCACAACTTTGTAATCTACTCAAAAAAATTCTAACTTTATGTACTTATAATTAACTTGAAATATTTATAGCTCAGCATTTTAGGATTGTTCCAAAATGATACTATCAGATATTATAGAAAATAAATATAACAATGACATATATATTTTCAAAAAAATTTAAGCGTCTGATTTTGAGATATAAAAAAAGGTAAAAATGTTTTACCTTAAAATTAAAAAAAAAATATATATATATATACAGTACGGATCCATTTTATCCAAAAACCAGTTAAACGGAATAGTACTTTCGATAGACCAACTGTACCTGAGTGGGAAAAATACGTTCCCAGAAATGATTTCTGGGTTCCCCGGGATACCGGGAGAGCCATGCATTGTATTTCTTATTTTTCTCAGCAAATGGTGCCAGACTAAATGGCATTAAGACTGCAAATGAGGTTCTTAGAAGAAAAGGCAAAGTAACGGCAGTAAACGGGGGGTGTGCTATATTACTACTTCAGATTGGCAACAGTTCCGTTTAGTTTATTTTCAACTTTGTTGCGTGTTTACTACGGGGATTATTTGTTTGCAAAAATCTTGAAGCATTAAATTTTTTTTGTAGTAAATTTTCTCCACTTATAAATTCTTCCAAATAAACTTTTAAGTATTTTACGTTTTTTCCATATCTCCATGAATGTGAATAAACAGCGAAAAAATGTTGTGCTATATTACTACTTCAGATTGGCAACAGTTCCGTTTAGTTTATTTTCAACTTTGTTGCGTGTTTACTACGGGGATTATTTGTTTGCAAAAATCTTGAAGCATTAAAATATTTTTTATTTGTTCTTTGAAAAAAAAAATGGAATTGCAAAGAGACAGGCAGATGGAATGGTAAATGTAAAAGGAAAAAGAGTATCGGGATTTGAAGCACTTAATTAAAAGCAGATTGATTTTTATATGAAATTATTTCATTTATTGAAAGGGATTCCTTTACAATTGCCCTGCTTTCATATTCTGATCATTCTTTGATTCACAAACAAAGCCTGAGCCAAATGTATTATACAAGTCGGAATAATGGGTGTTGTGTGGATAAGCACCCAGTTATCCACAATACATCTGGACATAGCCATTCTAGATAACTGGTTCCATACTGTATATATATCTATGTGATATATCATATGAAATCTCAATTCAAACACTTTCTAGTAATGCCAAAAGTGAGTCCTTGTTACAATTCGAGGTCAAAATATGACTAAATTTGTATTGTATGAAATGTAAAAATTTATATTTTTCGTCCATTTTTGAAGCTAATTATCTCAGAAACCAAGAGAGATAGAGATTTATCATTGGGTATTTATTCATTTCTCTATAAACCTAACAATTGAGCTAAATATCATAAATTTTTAAGATGATCAGGTTTATAGCTACGTTGATTTGACATGGAATGACCCATCTGGCCCATAGACTGTAAGTTGACCACCCCTGTTCTAAATCAATAAAAATAAAAATTTTAACTTTCTGTATACAAAATTTTCTATAAGTACATGAATAATCACAGTAAGTATTAATTATAAAACATACCTGCTTAAGGGGACCACCCCATGAACTTGTATCTACTTGACCATCAGCCCAATTTGAATTAGGGTTTTTGGATTTAGATCCCCAGTAACTTCCCATTGGGTGTCCTGAATCACCCCAGCTTCCAAAGGCACTATTAGGTGTATTAGGAGTTCCTGGCACATTTTTATCTTGAATGGGATTATGAATGTCATCCCAGATCCTGTGCCCAGAAGGATCTCGATGACTTGGCACTTCAGACCAATTGAGGTTACGGTTTAAAGTCTGGTTTTTCATCCATGCACTTTCAGTTTTATTAATATTGGTTCCAACCTGAGGTAAACGAATCATACCAGGACCAGCATGAGGGGCACATGGATTATTGTTCGGACATAAATTGCCAGGAGGCATACCACAATTAGGCATTTGTTTGGTAGGAGGCATATCTTTCCAGTGAGACACTTTGCCTTGATGCACAGGATTGCCCCAAACAGCAGTACCATCATCATAATTAGGACCTGTTTGACCAGGAGCAGGAGCAGGTGCAGTTTCCTCCCATCCAGATGAAGTCTTTTTATTGCCACCAGTAACTGGAGACCAATTTCCAAACGTGCGATTTGGTTTGTGAGTTTGATCTCCCCATGGACCATTATCAGGACCACCTATATCTTAGAAAAAATGGAATATATATATCACTACTAAAACATGCTTAAACAGTTTATAAAAAAATGTATAGTAGGTAAAAAAAAAAAAAAAAATAATAATAATAAAACTAGCCGTTGGGGGTCACCGTAATACTTACCCATCATGGATATGCATAATGTAAAATATTATAATAAAAATATGTAAACTACTTATAAAATGCATTGCAATTCAAATAAAATCGTGGCTTGATGACGTCACAAACTTTAAAAGGCTCGATTACTGAATTGCTTGAAAGAAACATCCTTATAACTCCAAAAATAATAATCATATTAACTAGCGGTTTATTGCATCTGATTAAGCGTCAAATTTCCAATTAAAATATATCTTTGAAGTGAAATTTGTATGAAATACAGGGTCATGAAAAATCGAAGAGTGTGGAAAATAGGATTCCAAATATCTCGGCAACTCATTATCCGATCAACTTCATGCTTTATGCAAAATTTATGTTTTTTTATTGTCTTTTATATTCATTTCTTAAAATAAACAATTGCAAGTATACCAAATTGCAAGTCTCTATCTCAATTCTTTCGGGAGATAGAGCGTTTACAGACACACAGACGGACGGCAAATTTTTTTTTCTAAAAATATGTTTTTCAGAATCTCCAGTGTCTGAAACGTGTAAATCCGTCAAAATTTTTTTTTTGATTTTTCAAAACGATTACAAGACTTACCCTATACAATGTATGATGGGTAAGTAATAAAATGAATAAAGGTTATAACTAAGTTCTATTTAATACAAGAAAAAAATTAAACTCATGCACAGTTCTTTATAACTGTATCTGAATTATTTTGTTAAAAGGAGTCACCTACATATTAAAAGTGAAACTAATATTTAAAAGTTCAATAGCAACGTACAGTCGAACCCGGTTAAGACTCGCTTCAAGGGGCTGGACAAAAGTCGCGTATTAAATATGATTTGCAGTACCTGAACTTATTTACACATCTTTTTAGCATATTTAGACATTCTTTACACAAATAACATTACCTTCCTGCATTTTCCTGCTTTTGTAGGATGAAATTGTGCATCTTATGAAACAAAAAGATCATCCCATCATCCAAGTCTGCTTTTGGTTTGCATATTCAGAGAACAAACTCTTCGGTTTTTTTTTAAGCAATTACAGTTTCAAGATTTACTGATCACAAACAGCTTAATTTTTTCATTGGGGTCAGCATTTCTTCTAATAAGCACTCGATTGTTACTGAACTTCAGTCTAGTATATTTGTCCCTTTTCACAGTGAATTTTTTATCAGGCATTAATTGATTATTTTGAAGAATAGTGAAAATTTAACCACATTGAAGGCATCATAATCAATATATAATTTGGCAATTTAACACTCTACATTTTCGATGTTCACTGCTGCTACTTCCCCAGAAACATGCTTGTATACGATTCCAAAAATATTTTTAAATCGTTCCAACAATCCACTTAATGGTTAAAATATTTTTTTGAGACTCTTTGCTTTACACAAAGTTTTCTGTTTCACTACTGGCCATTAAGAGGTATATTCAAAGCTTGAGCTCGAGTATACCAGTCAAACAATACCCTTTATATGTCATCATATTTTTTGGATTTTACATTGATTCTCTTGGAAAAATAAACAACTGCAATTTTGCCTGGATTTTTTAACAGGAAACATAGCATTGACTCCAACATTTATTGATTTTGCAAATGCTTTTTTATAATTTACCATCCTCTTCAGAATCATATTTTCGTATAATGTCCAATTTATTTGGCACAGATAGTGCCTTCCTTTTAATTTTATGACTATTCTCAATATTAACAGAAAATTTGCTAAAACTTGACAGAACAATAAGAGACGATTTGACTCCACAAAACTCGTGGTGAAAGTAACTCATTGGTCATGAATAAAACAGGAGCCAGCAGACATCAGAAGAAAATAACGAAAAAATAGAATTAAAAATTAAAGAACACATTTCCCTTTCTCTTCAAATGTGTTTTAAAGCACACAGTACTAGGGAAGTTTTATTTACTATAGTGTACGAGAGGAAAAAACAAGAATCGACAACATACACTGCACAAAGAAAGAATAAGTAACAAAAAGCGACAAAAATTTGTCTATCTTTCTCTACTTCAGTAAAAACATACACAAAGCAAAAAAGCAAAGAATATTAGGACACGGGATCAAAGAATTGCAGTGTTTCTAATTTAGCAGGATTTTTTTAATTCAATTTTCTACCACTATTTCAGATTAGTAATATTCACCTTAATTTAATCTGTCATTAAATAAGTTGAATATTACTATTTAGACATAGTGGTAGACACCAGAATTAAAATATCCCACGAAATTGGCAACATAGGAAAAGAGAGAAAAAATTTGCAATTTTGATCTATAAATTCTTGTATTAAGTGAGATTTTTTTTTCCCCTCAAGGGATTGAAATTTTATCACATATTAAGCAAGATTGCATAATAACCATTTGCATATTAAGCATGATACTTTTGCATTAATCTTATGGGAGATGTTCAAGGGACCAAGAAAAATCAGAGAATTAAGCGGGATCGCATATTAACCACGAGTGTCATAATTGGGTCCAACTGTACTTTTCATTACATATTTAAGTTCGACATACTAAAAACACAGAAATACAAATTTTCATTAATTTTGAAGGATTAATTAGTGAGATATAAATAACTGAAAAATGAACCAATTTATATTTTATGTATTTCAGTACTTTTTATTTTATATGACATTTTGTATGATCCCAAACATAAATTTGTGTACATTTTGGATTAATTATATCTTTTACAAATATTAACAGTAAATTATTGAAAACCCATAAAAAAAAAAAAAAAACATTCATTTATTTCATTATCGTCACAATCCGCAAGGCTGAAAAATTTCAAATGAAAAATTTTTATATTTGGTATAGTAATAGAGAAAATTTTAGAATTGGTCAAAGAGGGTTTGTGATAAAAATTCAACTCACCTTAATGTTTACAGCAATTAATGGTGGTTGAAAGTGTTGGGATTGGTGGTCGCGTAATGTGATATTTTCCAAACCATACCCGAACAGCAGATCATGTTTGGGTTGTGTCTAATTTTTTTTGCTATAGGAGGAGCCAGGGCTTGACAAATGCGGTCACCAGTAGAGATGGGAAAAACGGTTACTTTTTGTTAACAAGTTCCATTGTTATACTACCAGCTTGGTAAAAGTTTACAACAACCTATTAATTTTGTAACTCATTGCCAGAGTTTAGAAATTTGCATTTTAAGGGATTTTTTTTTTTTTTTAATGTAAGGCATTTTTTTAAATTTTGCATAAACATTTGTATTTGAATAACATTTTTTAGACTTTTGGGTAACATTTTGCCTATTTTATCTTTTTGAAATATTAATATCTGAAAAAGATTCTAGTAAGCTCAGATTTAAAATGCAGAATTATAATTTATGAATGATCAAAACAAACTTTCGAACTTCAACAGGGGAGACTGAACAGTATTACATCTTTATTAAAAAGGATAAATATATTAGATTCTATATTCCTTATGATCCTTCTTCTATTATTACAGCATCGTACTTGTATATTCCCACAACCTGTCTTAATGCACACTCCAAGCAGAATTAAAAAACATACCTACATCCTACACCTGAAAACATCTGTACATAAGGGGACGTTACTATACACGTAAAATACATTTACGTGTATTATATATTGCGTGGATGTAAAATACATTTGTTTTCTTAATTTCTATGATTCAAAACTCTCTCTGATTTAAAATGTTCACAATTCAAATGTCATACAATCTCTTGAACAAGTCTCAACATTTTACGGTGAAATGTCATATATTCAAGTAAATTTACTACTATTGAAGATTCATCAGCCTAATAATTACACCATTTGATAGACATATCACACTTATTCGTAAAATGCACAAAAAAGAGGGCTCTTTAATATGAGTGAATGAGTGATCACAAACATACTTTCCCAATTAACATTACAAAAGAAATGTTTAAATATCTATAAAAATTTTCAAATTGGAGTAATTTTATAATTTTTTTTTATTTACAACATTAGATAATCCACTGTTTACAAATCTTCAATTAACTCTGTGGTTCATATTAAAATAACTGTTTTTACTCTATGTATTCCCAAGCCACCACTTCCTTTTTTCACACTCTTTTCCTCTTTTCTGAAAAACCTCTTCTTTTCATATGTCATTAAATGAATAAGGGTGTAATATGATCAATTGTCTATTTTAATCTAATTTGTCAATAACAGAACGTTTCCAATAACATTATAGAATAGAGAAAGATGATTCATTAAAAATAATTTAATAAAATCTTACAGATGTAATTAGACTTAAGGCAAAATTTACTAATTAAAATATTTTTCTATAAAAACTGTATGAACAAATAGTTTAAAAAACAAATTGTTGTTTTCATATTTCACAACAGTGGTTATAAAAAAATAGCATATTATAATGTTTTTCAATATATATGTATATATTTATGTGTGTATATATATATACATACTTTTTTCAAATTGATTGGAGTAGTTTTAAAATTTTACAAATGTCCTTATAAAACAAGATTTTTTTTATGATATATGAGTAAGATATATGACGTATATATATACATATTATGTGTGAGTGAGTGAGTGAGAGAGAGAGATTATGTTTTCTCGCTGATAGTGAAAAAAAGCCAAAGTTATCAACAGCAATCTAATACTATATGATTTGATATAAATTTATTTTCATGATTTTTTTAAAACATACCTATGTTTTTATTCTCATTAGTCAAAGGCAAATGATGTGAGCCAATGGGAAGAGCAGCTGAAAATAAATATTAAGAGTTGAATAAAATTTGAAATATTTATAAATGCAGGGGTGATTGTATGTTCATGAAAATATATCTGAAATTTTAGCGAGAAAATGTTTTTGTATGGAGAGATAGGGGGGGGGGACGTATAATTTATAACAAGGAGATCAAATTATGAAAAATATGAATTTTAATTCTGTTTAGCAACCATATGAAATTGATATTTTAGTCTTATTTTATGAATTTAACTATCAGAAAAACCAGAATTTCAGTACTGAAAATGAAAAAAAAAAAAAAAAAAAAAAAAAACCTGAACACAATCACCCCTGCAAATGAGAATTACAAAATTTATATCAGATTTACAATAAGACTTCAAATTTTGTACTGAAACAAAACACAGAAGAGCTACAAAAAGTATATAATTTATAGCTGCAGTTCCTGATTTACTTAAAAAAAAAAGAAAGAAAACTGTTCTACCTCAGTAAAAGAAAAGTAAAAATATCCACTTGTAACAAAAGTTTTAGGTAGTCATTAAAAAAATAAAACCACAATTTAAAAATTTGTTTTTTCTGTAAATAAAAAACAAAACTGCTTTATATTCTGCAGCTGCTTATTCTAATTTTGAAGTGTAAAAGGATATGTTTTGATACTCCTTTTCTATGATAGAAAAATAATAAGCAAACAATTTATGTTCCTGGTAGCCTCTATTTTCCTCGCTAACAAGAAGAGGTTCCAAGATTGGTGTCACAGAATGTGATTAACATTTGTGTAGCGATAGAATATATAGTTAGCATATAAATATATGAAACCTATAAAAGTACAACATCTAGGGGGTCTTGAGAAAAAAGGTCTCAAAGTTTACATCACAGTTTATAATCTTCGAGATTTTTCTGTTCAGGTTCAAATCCCACTTGGACCTATTTTTCGCAATGAAAAATTTTATCAATTACTTTTGAACTACAATTAAAAAAAAAATACATATAATCATTGAAATTTAAAAAAATCTCTATCTCTATAAAAGAGTAAGTGTCTGTCTGCCTGCCCACGGATTTCTCCGTAATTATACCACCTAGGACTCAGAAATTTTTGTCATGTGTAGATGTTATCACCGGACAGTATACCTCACGGTCGGATTTTTAAATTTTAATTTAGATTTTTTAAAAAAAATTAAAACGTGTATATGGAATTTTGGGTTCGAGGCTATTTCAAGCTCCTCCCATGAAATAGCCTCGGCAACACCATCCGTGGCAACGAAGCAGCCAGCCAATGAGAGCAGGTGCAGCATCCAGGATCTAGCCACAGATTAAAGATATTCCATTACTCTATGGATCTAGCTACCAGCGACGATTTATTTACTTTCTGTTCAGTGAAGTGTAAGATGAAATTGGCCTAAACCCAGTGACAGAACTATCTTCGTGTGTCTGCAACGCTAATAATATTTCAAAAATAGTTTGAAATATGCAATATATATCATATTAAGTTCCCGATAGTTAGTTTTGTCACTGGGGTTTAGGCCTATTTCATCTTACACTTCACTGAACAGAAAGTATATCTTCATGTATCTGCAACGCTTATAATATTTAAAAAAACTATTCTTGACTGTATTTTTAGTTAGTTTGTTTCATTTTTTAACATTTTTAGTATGAAAATATTCAGTAAATAATTTGTGCAACGCTTATAATATTTTAAAAAACTGTTTTTGACTGTATTTTTAGTTAGATTGTTTCATTTTTTTTAGCATTTTTAGTATGAAAATATTCAGTAAATAATTGGAGTTCTTGGGCGGTTAGGAATCCATTGTGATTTTTTTTTACCTCAATGAATTGATGATGGGATGACCTCTTGATGGAAACAAACAATTTACATTAAATTTTTGAGTAATTTATTGTTTACAATTTTTTTCCTGTAATTGTTTGGGACTACATTTTTAGTTCCCGAGATTGATGAATTCATAACATGCGATAAATTGTTAAGATGTATGTTCTCATTAAGATTTGTTATTGAACTCCATTTAAGAACCATTTTTAACTCCATTTAAGAAGTTTCATTTAAGAACTTTTTAGTCGCCCAAGAAAAATATTCTTAATGAAACAGATTTTCTGAGCTGTTTCTATATATTCATGATTTTTTTGTTGGGGTGTTTTTGAGTGATGTTTATGATTTAAGAACTTTTTTAGTCGTCCAAGAATCTAATGTTTTTCTTGAACTTTACTTTGAATAAAATGAAAACATTCAGTAAATAATTATTAAATCTTAATCACCTGAGAAAGGATTTTTTTTCCAAATTTGTTTCTTTTGTCACTTTATAGAATGCATACTTTGCGACGATCGGCCGGTAGCATCCAACCACCACCACCATCCATAAATATCATATAATACAATTCTGATACCGTGCAAGCCCCCCCCCCTTCCCCTGGTTATTTTACGATTTTCCGTCGCATTTAGGGGGCGGATTAACGAGATTTGACGGTAATTATTAAATTGTTTTGATGAACTGATTATAAATTCCCAGTCCGTGAAATATTTATGATGTGCATTTTGTGACATGAGTTTCATAAGAATCACTCACATATAGGACAAAATTAGCACTCACCAATCTGCAAGTAATACTAAAAATTTGTCGATTGACTGTTTTGCCACCACTGGCCATCTTAATAGTCACACTCGCCAATTGTGATGATTGATTGAAAAAAGATTTTTTACCCCTGCTGTCGTTTGATTATTTTCAAAACCATTTGGTACATTTCACAATTACCCCCCCCCCCCCCCCCCAAATCATTTGACAAATTGTGAATTTTTTTTTAAAGCTATTTGCCGATATTTGCATTCCCCCCCGGAGCCCATTTGATGATTTAAGAGATTTTTTTCAACTATTGATTGATCAATTTTGTGATTTTCCGTTTTCTCACATTATGAGTTTCATCAGAAAGTAAAACAATAAATAAATATGAATGATTTGCGGAGCTGTTTCAAAATAATTATAAAGAATAAGTCTTTAAAAATGTAAAATCAATGTTATTTCTGGCCGAGTTTTTTTTTTAAATAATTATAAACCATTTTAATTTGTAAGAATGTTGTAAAAAAATCACCATTTGTGACAAATTTTGTGTTTTATAAGAATCGCCCAAGAATGGACATGCAAATTTATGTTGTCATCGCACTCTTTATAATTATTTTTGTTGAGGGTTTTTGGGCGATGTGATTGAATTTTTGATAGAAACAGCTCCGCAAATCATTCATATTTACTTAATGTTTTAACTTGCTGATAAAACTCATAATATGTGAGAAAACAGGGATTTTTTTTTTTTTACTTCATATTTACAAATTAAATTGTGGAAGACAGAATAGGTTTGTTTGTGTAGAGGTTTGTGTGTGTGCTGTTTTTAATAAAGACAGTTGCATTTTTCCCGCGACCCTTTCATGAAAGTTTTTTCTGTGAACTTTTCACAAAATCTGCATTTTTTCCACAATCCTTTCACGAATTTCGTATTTTATCTGCGATCCTTCGATGAAATTCAAGTTTTTCCTGCAATCATTTGACGAAATTTGCTTTTATTGTGATCCTTTAACGAAATTCGTGTTTTTCCACATACTTATGTCGAGATTCATGTTTTTTCAGTGATCCTACGACGTAATTAGTGTTTTTTTTTTTTTTAGCGATCCTTTGACGAAATTCACATTTTTCCTGTGATCCTTTGGCAAAATTTGCGTTTTCTCCGCAATCCTTTGATGAAATTCGCATTTTACGTGATCCTTTGATGAAATTTGCTTTTTTAATGATCGTTTGACAATATTCGTGTTTTCTCTGCTGCCTTTTGACGAGATTCATGTTTTTTTAGCGATCCTTTTACGAAATTCATGTTTTTTCAGCGATTATTTGATAAAATTAGTGTTTTTCTTGCGAACCTTTGACGAAATTTGCGTTTGCCAGCGATTCTTTGATAAAATATGCTTTTTTCTATTATGATAGGGAAAAGCGGATTAGGATAGGTAGATAGGGAAACCCCATTATCAGATCGGGACATTAGATGTAATTAAGAAACATTTGTATATTTGTAATAATTAGCGAAAATGGCGAGATAAAGGGGGTGGGGTGGGAACGACTTTTATTAAATATCACATTTATTCTACATCAACTTCCTCTCACCACCAGGGGGTGCTTTGCTATCTCTGTTTCTATGGGCTGGATCACAACGGTGTATGGCTCTTTCCACCCGACATCAATAGAGCTTACTGATTTTAGTTTGGATTTTCACCACAGGGGGGCGCTTTCATATCTTTGGTACTATGGGCTGGATCATGACGGGGTATGCCTCATTCGACTCGACATCGATAACCTTAATGAATTCAGTTATGTTCGTATAGAACATATTGTGCTCCCTGGCGGTGGAAGGTGTAACTAAAGGATTTTGCAGCTAACTCGGGTTCTATGGGTCACATCACGACACGGTTTGGCTCATTCGACACAACATCAATAGAGCTTACCTATTTTAGTTCTGAATTTCACCACCAAGGGGTGCTTTCCTATCTCTGTTTCTATGGGCTGGATCACAATGGGGTATGGCTCTTTCCACTTGACATCGATAGAGCTGACTGATTTTAGTTCGGATTTTCACCACAAGGGGTGCTTTCCTATATCTGGTTCTATAGGCTGGATCACGACAGGGTATGGCTCATTCGACTCTACATAGATAGAGCTTTTCGATTTTCACCACCAGGGTGCTTTTCTATCTCTGGTTCTATGGGCTGGATCATGAAGGGGTATGGCTCTTTCGACTCGACTTACAGTAATATATGGGAGTGTGTATGGCACGCCCAGTGTTTGCTGTCTAAGGTAGTGGGGCCCCCAACATTAGATTTGTTTAATAATAAAAAAATGTTCAACACTGATTTCAGGTACATTTAAGGTTGTGTTGGCACGGGCAACGCCGGGCGGGTAAGCTAGTATAAATTAAATATAATGTTTTGTAGCATATAAGTGAAGTTTTAACAATGAAATTCTGCGTGTTTAAATGTATAATGGAAAGTAAAAGAGAAAAATAGGTAATTTATATTTCTATAAACCAGAAATGTTTACTGTTATTGTAAATTTAATTACAGTTATTTAAATGAATAATCTACTATTTTTCAAAGAGAGATAAATTAAAGTATGTGATATAAATCTATAACATATTATTTTAATTTTAATTTATTATACAAATATTTTAAATATTTCGTGATTTTTTAAAAATACTCTAAAATTTTTAATATGATTTTTTAAAATCTCTGATTCTTGGTTTTGTCTTTAATGCCTGCATAATAATTATTTTTTAACAATTCAATATCTTTTTAAAACTAATTTTTAAGTACATGGACAGTTATTCTAAATATAAACACAAGAATCCAACGTTTAAAAATTCTAAATTAAAAAAATTAGTTGTTTAAAATAAGATATATTTTGAAGTACTATTACATTTGAAATACTATATTAATACTAACAGAAAATTTTTAATTTAACAAATACTTAAAGCAGTGTGTTATAATTTTATATAAACTTATTTTAATTTATTTCACTGTGAAAAATAGTAGTTTATTTATGTAAATAATAGTAAGAAAATTTTAAAACAAGCAAAATTTTGTGATCTATAACAGTACCAATTACCTTTACTATTTATTTATTTATTTCGACTTTACTTTTAAATAGATATATAAACATGTGACATTTCATAGCTTTAATTGTATGTATATAATTAAATTGTATTACAAAAACATATTAAAAAACAAACAAGTGGGTAAGAGTGATCGAAGATCGCTCAAAGGGTTTCGTTTAATATTCCTTTCAAAACACTTTATCCTTTCTTTAATAAATCCAAATGAATTTCATTTAGTAACAAAAAAAAAAAAAGTCATGTTTTTTATAAAGTAAAAATTTATAGCTCTATTTTTTCGTTTATCGAGTATCCAAACCAGCCTGATAGCGGGCGAAGCCGGCTATTATATTCTGTCATAATAATATCTGTCATGCGGACTAAATGCGATATAAAAAAATAATTTCAAAATTAAACATGTTGTACACCTTCAAAATGTTAAAATATGCGAATATTTCCATAATTGGATTTTTATCATGATTCAATATGTTTCTCAAACTCATATAGTATTTACTATTCTCTGTTACTCATATTGATACTCGCTTTGTATTATTTTCAAACATCTGAAAAATTCGTTAAACTTCCAATATGACGTCAGATTTTCTTTTTAATTCTCTAATGACGGGATATTAATCTACTTTGTGTACATACACATACTCATACTCCTTGTATTATTGAGAAATCTTTGAAAATTTCCACTTTATTACCACTATGACGTCAATCATTTTTATTTCATATTAATCTTTTTTTTTAATTGGGGAAACTTTTTTTCATTTTCATTTTTCACGTAGAAATCGTTTGATAGAAAATTAATTATTGTAGAAAGAATTTCATCGTGGATTTTTAATTTCTGGCATCTGCTATAACGAAAAATGTTTAAATTTAATAGGAAAAGGCTATTAGAATTTTGGTTTTTTATCTCTATTTATTAAAATAATACGCATTTTTCAAATTTTAATATTTTGAGCTCTTTAGGGTTGGTATTCAGCTATATACACAAAGTTTCAACTCAGGGTTGGGTTTTTGACGTCAAAAACTGGTTTTTGACATGACAGTGGTAAAAACCGTGTTTTTACCGGTTTATTCTGTCAAAAACCTATCATTTTTTATTGTCCTCCAATTTATGGTGTAAGGTAGCATACACAGAGCCGTCCTTAGGGGTGTGCGACAGGTGCGGCCGCACAGGGCCTCGCGCCGATTAGGAAGGCCTCGCTCCCGATAAAACAATGTTTAATACAAATAGCTAAATACTTATATTATTACATTTGTTGTGAATATTTATTTCATAATAAATTTGTATGTGTAAACATGCTTATTTATAAAATGTAAAATATTTTATCAATAAAATGTTTGGGCAAGTATAGTGGAAGCTCGAGAAGAGAATAGTTTTTTGTAACTTATATTCAATCTACAGGCATTTTTATACTTTAGCATAGACAGTAGGGGAGATGGGGGATGAATGGGACATTTTCACAAAAATGTTTATTTTAATTATTTTATTTAAGTTATTATAAATCACATTTCATACATTAAGTTTTTGACTACATCTTATTCTTATGCACAATATTTATTCAAGATTATTATTATACAGAAATATATTATGAAATTAAAAAACAATTCTTCTATGTCCCAATCATCCCCACAGCAGGGATGAATGGGACGCAAATATTTTTCTCCCTTTATTCAATGTTAATGACTAAAAGCTGAAAAAATGCCTCCTGGGCAAAAGCTGAGAGATTGTAAATTGTAATATGATCTCCAGAATTATTTGTTAGCCAATTATATTGGACTCATCTCAGCTTTACCTTAAAAGGCCCATAAACGGAAGCATTCAATGGCTGAAGACGATAACTACAATGAGGATGAAATGTTAAAAGAATAATTACCATAAATTATTAATTTATCAACCTGTATAACATTATTTAGTTAATAAATATGTTTTTCAGCATCACCTAGGGATGAATTAGACAGTCCCATTCATCCCCATTTGAAATGTCCCAATCATCCCCATGATGCATATATTCAATTGTCAGCCATTTTGTCTCAAAAATTATTCTTTCACAATGGTTAATATTCATTCATTTTAATTACCAATATTGAGCCTTTAAATAAAAAACTACAACATATCTTAATTGTTTATATTGCATAAGATATTTAAGTAACTTCAAATGTAAAAAAAATTACTTTTAAGCAGACATTTCAGGAAATGGTAATTTGAAGGAAACTGAAAACAGTCATGTAGTCTTGCTTTTGGTTCTGAAGTACACTATGGTAGTGAAATCTATGAGGATAAGAAGCAACTAAAAAAAAGTTTATTGCCTGAAATATTGAGAACGACCCATCCATCCCTATCTCCCCATACCCATACAATAAATCTGGACAAGCTCATCAACGGAATGTGAATTGTTAAGTGATCGGTACTGATGATAATTCTGACAAACTGCTCGCTATTATTTAAATGACTGTTTGTAATGTAACAACACTGATTTGCTTTCCTTCTTGTACAATCAAGTTTATCTTTTTATTATATGAATATGAAGTTCCTCACCCCATGCATATGTATGTCTTATCGAGTAAATACGACGCGACGGGGAGACAAGGGAGATGGAATTCCATCCCCTAGACCACAGGACTAAACTGAAGATTTAAACTCTAGTTATGAAAGGTTAAGTTTTTAAATATTCTTAGAGAAAAAATTGGGAAATATTGATTTTGACCTCAAACTTTCCTCTATTTTAAAATTATTTTATTAAATAAAAAATATTAACATGTTTAATATTTGCTAATTAAATGAAAAACGTTAAACAGGTTACAATGACTAATCGAGTAATTTAATAGACTTACTTTCACTACAAATTTATTTTTTTAAATAGAAATTTCTACTCCCGGCGGCTATTTTTTTTAATTATTATTCGTAGCAGTTTAAAAAAAAATAACCTTTGTCGTACACGTCTATGACAATTTCAAAAAAAATCTACCAATTTTTTTTTTTTTTTTTTTTAAATATTAGTACAAACCAAATATAAAACTATTCGATAGTGGCAACCCTGTTATCGGTCCGTGGAACGCATGTCTCTCCGTATTCAAATACATGCATATTTTAGCCAGTTTTATTATTATTATTATTTATTTATGCTTGTGTTTAAATCATCAGAAACGAATTAACTTTTTTTCTCCATCAAATTGTTTTAATAATTGCTTGATTTTTGCATAACGTTCATTGGCATTTGGTTGATCACCGATCGCCTGCTCACAAATGCCACATTAGACCGAGATCCACCCCGGTCCTGGGGAAACTATCCTGACCCAGTGTAAAAGGTAACATCTCGGTCCCGGCCTGAGCTGAGCAAAAATCATTAAAATCAGACCCGAACCAACCCAATACCTACAAACATTTCCGATATTTGTTAGCCAGTATTATCCTACAATTAAAATTCTTTAAAATAATATTGTATATATATTTAAGCAAACATTTTAAAGCATAGAATTATTTAGATTATATGTCCGAAAGCCATGTTATACGGAATTACAATATTAATGAACACAAAAGACATTCAATTGAAGACTCATTTAAATTAAATAGTTCAGAAGGAAAGAAAGGGATGATTAAAAAAGTCATAATTTTGAAACGCTCTATGAAGGAAGGCTCTAATATATCCCTAAAAAAAATGGATTTTTAAAAATATTTCTTTTTAATTTATTAAGCCAAATAAATTTCTACAGATTTCATTAATAAATGTACAAAAATGTAAAAAAAAAAAAAAAAAAAAGACAGGGAGAGAACACCCCCACACTTTTTAATGACCAAATTGAGGAGAATGCGAGGGGTACCTTCCGATTCAGAAATTTGTCTACTTTAATAATAGGAAAATAAATAATGAATTAAAGGCCGTGTTTACATATTAAAAAGTGCGTCAACTTTAAATTTTCAAATGGTACACCGATATTGATTTTGATATCATATTTTTTTTTTTATTATTAAGGCAGCCCGAAAGAAAGTATTGTATATATACTTTTTCTTAAATCTTCATAGAATTATAAAAGAAAACGAGGTATGAGATTATCCATAAATTTATAGAAAAATAAAAATATTTTACAAGGACATGTTTTGAGAACATTCAGTTAGTTCCCAGAAAAATTATACAGATTTTTTTAGTGTACACCAAACCACTTTATCTATATATAATAAAATACCGTAATATATTTTTTTTCCCGGTTAATCTCTATTTTTTTTTTTTTTTTCTGTGAATGGTTTGGTGATAACAGGAGCCAGTCACATTAGGCCACCAAAAAGTAAAATTTATCTATATCTCGTAAACTAAAGATTGGAATGAGTTGTAAATATCCATGTTTTTTTTGCAATTATGGTCCGTTTTCTGTGCAAATTAATGTCGATGATAATTCAAGATTTTTTTTTTTAAATATGATTTTATTCCAGTCCGAATATTATGAAAGAAAATTGGCCGATTCTGTATAAACCTCTACTCTCCTAAAACATACTATCATCCTTCCTCCCCCGTGTGGTGACCGGGTTAGAATAGTCCCAATGTAGCCCATGCATGTCGTAAGAGGCGACTAAAATAGGCTCCCAATCCCAAGGTGTGTGTGGTACCGTGCTGAAGGGATGAATGGCATCTGGGGTATATGATGTCACTAACGGTCCCCTCGAGGAACCAGGCGAAACCTCGTTGACCATACGCCTTACACCTGTATAGGGAGGTTAGCAGGTGTGGACCTTTCTGTTCCTCCCAGTTCTCCGGTCCAATTATGGATGTTACAAAAACAAAAAAACAAGAAAAAAAACAGAAAGGGTTGGGTTCTCCCCTGGAAGGTACCCAATCAGCTTGTGAAACGGCTTTGAAGCCGGGTCCTAGCACCAAGGAGGAAACCAGCAACCCTGCTGCCGGTGGAAGTGGCGATGCGAGCATTAGCTTGCAACACACTAACACTGCAGCTGGGGGGCTGGTAGAACTCACAAAAACTCAAAAGCGCAGAGCACAAAAGAAGAAGCTAAAAGTCTCAGCAGTTGAACCAACTGAAGAAGAGAAGGTAGGGGGAACCAAAAGACTTAGGTCTGAGGTTTCAACTCCTTCTCCTGCACAAACAGCATTGTCAAAGAAACCACGGACGGAAAACCGGCCATGGTCATTTGCACATGCGGTAAAGGCAGTCAAGATGGCTATCGTGAGGGAATTCTTTCCTTCCGAAAAGCTTTCTGATGAAGACTTCAACTGCATTCAGATGGAGATCCTGAAACAAGTTGACCTGATCCCTTCTGGGGATCTTATGCCTAAAATTCAGAGATCTGCATTGCAGGCTGGATCCATGATTATCTACTGTGATGATATTGAAACTGGGGACTGGCTCAAAAAGATATTTGATAACAACAAGGAGGTTATTGGTGGCACGACACTCAAAGTTATGAATGCCAGTGAGCTACCAAAGCCTGTGAAGGTGGCATTTAAGACCAGAGATGTGTACACAAAGGAGCCCAATTTGTTGCTAAAGCGGATCAACCGGTTAAACCCGGAGTTGAAGTCGGGGGAATGGCGTGTTCTCCACAAGTTGGTAGAACCACATTCTATACGATGGATCTTTGAGGTTGACCGGGAGGCTGCCGAAGCAATCAAGCGGGCAAACTTTGGTGCATACACAGGCCTGGATAGAGGAACATTTAAAATTATAAATGATCCCAACACCAAGGAGAAGGAGAGTCTGACTGAAACACAGACAACCTCCTCTCAGGTAAGTGATTCTGATATTCCTTCTGATAAAGATAGTGAATTGCTTAAAATTAGTGATTTGGTGATTGATACCAATTCTGAAGGAACCCTTCAACCAGACTCACCCTTATCTATGGGTGAGATTGAAATGGAATTGCAGGTTTTGAATGAGCAGGATCAGCAGGTTAAACCCTTACCTGATGTTGATGGGAAGGGTGTAACCTCTTCCTAATTTTCTTGCTGCCTCTATACCTTGTTTATGGATAGCAGCTGTAAAGTAGCACAGATCAATCTTCACCATAGTCGCTCTGCATCAGCCATTCTTGGCAGGGGGTTGACTAGAGGTGATTATGACATTGCATTAGTTCAGGAACCTTGGACCCTTAATGGTAGAATCCTGGGTCTGAATATTAAAGGGTATAAAATCTTTTATGATGCTACCTGTGTGAGGCCTAGGGCTTGCATACTTATCAGCTCTAGGCTCAATGTGTTAAATCTTATTAATTATCTGGATGGTGACAATGTTGCTATCAAGGCTATTTATGAGTTTCAGGGACATAAAGATGAAATCATCTTAATGTCTGCCTATCTTCCTTATGAAGAAAATGATCCTCTTTCAGGGAAAATGAAGACTCTTATTGAGCACTGTATTGAGGATAAAAAGAAATTAATTATTGGTTGTGATGCTAATGCTCACCATGTTATATGGGGCAGTACTGACTGCAACAAGCGTGGTGAAGATCTTCTTGAAGACATATTAGGTTTTAACCTTTGTCTTATTAATAGGGGCAATGAACCTACCTTTGTAACAAAGAATAGAAGGGAGGTCATTGATCTTACTGTATGCAATAGCTCTTGCTATAATTACATTAAGGATTGGAAGGTGTCTGATGAGGTAACTATGTCTGATCACCGGCTAATCATTTTTTCTGTTACAGGACCTACAAGAATTGTAACAGAAGGTAGGAACCCCAGAAAGACTAACTGGGGTTCCTATTATGAAGGTCTGGAGGGCTCCTTGAACAACCTAGTTGGTAAGTTGTCCTCGATTGCCGACTTGGAGCTGGCCGTTGACCAGTTGCAACAGGCCATCCTCCAGTCGTATTATCAAAATTGTAAAATGCTACTGTTACTGACTCACCAAGGTTAGTTCCTTGGTGGTCTAAAGAGCTCAGTATTTTACGTAGCAAGTGTAGAAAGCTCTTTAATAGAGCTAAGAAGTGTGGTGATTGGGAAACCTATAAAGCTTCTCTCACCGCATATAATAAAGCCATTAGGGATGCCAAGAGAAATTCTTGGAGGAATTTTTGTAATGGCATTAATGATGTTTCTACGACGGCAAAAATTGTAAAGATTATGGCCAAGAACAGGAACTGTAGCTTAAATACTGTTAAGCTTTCAAATGGCAACTTTACTAATACTGGAAAGGAAACATTAGCTGAAATGCCGAGTGTTCATTTTCCAGGTTCTCGTGTTGTCACTGCTGCTACTCCCCTCTCTCCCATCTCAACAAGCAGTTGTGGGAAGAGAAAGTGGGATACTGCAAAGAAGGTTGTTACCTATGATAGGGTTGTTTGGGCTATTAAGTCCTTCAAGCCTTTCAAAACGCCTGGTATGGATGGCATTTTTCTTGCCTTTCTTCAGGAAGGTGTTCAGCTCCTTGCTCCGGTACTTTGTAGAATTTTCAAGGCATGTATTGCCTATGGACATATTCCAAGTGCCTGGAGGCATACTAAGGTTATCTTTATTCCAAAAGCAGGGAAAGATAATTACTATGAGGCTAAATCTTTTAGACCTATTAGTCTCACTTCTTTTCTGTTAAAAACATTGGAGAAGCTTATTGATAGGTTTATTAGAGAAACTGTGCTGAATGCTTTTCCGCTTTCAGACTCTCAGCATGCCTATCAGCCTGGCAGATCTACCGATACTGCTCTGTATAGTCTTTCATTTATTTTGGAAAAGACTTTGAAATCCAAAGAAGTTGCGTTGGCAATCTTCTTAGATATTGAGGGTGCTTTTGACAAGGTCCCTATTGACACTGTCCTTCGGGCCCTTAATAGGAGGGGCGTTGATGCAACTATCATCAACTGGATCAAGGTTCTGTTATCTTTTAGGTACATTAATGCTTCTCTTGGTGGGGACAGTTACACTGTCCATGCAAATGCTGGGTGTCCACAGGGGGGTGTTCTCTCGCCTGTTCTTTGGTGCCTAGTTGTTGATTCTCTTTTGAATGACATAACTTCTTCAGGCTTGTCTTGTATTAGCTATGCTGATGATGTTGTTGTCATTGTTAGAGGCAAATTTATAAAAACTATTTGCTCCATTATGTCTGATGCACTTAGACGTATTGAAAAGTGGTGCTGTAATGAAGGGCTCTCAGTTAATCCACATAAAACCACAATGGTTGCCTTTACGAGTATGAGAGATCTTGATGTGCAAAATATTGTCTTCTTTGGTCAGGCACTCACATGCTCTCAGGATGTCAAATTTCTTGGCATCTACTTTGACTCTAAACTGAGTTGGAAGAAGCACTTTGATTTTTGTCTGAATAGGGCAAAAAAAGTCTTTTGGACCTGTAGAAGTGCTATTGGCAGAACCTGGGGTTTGCATCCGAAGACTATCCTCTGGATTTATAGGATGATCATTTGTCCTATTATTACTTATGGTTCCATTGTGTGGTGGTCTAGGACTAGGCTGGATTCAGCTAAAAAAGAATTAAACAAGCTTCAGCAGATGGTCTGTATTGCTATGACTGGCTGTATCAGAACCACTCCTACAGCTTCTCTTGAGCTTCTGCTTGGGCTGTATCCTCTCAATATGTGTATGGAAGCTGAGGCTATCATATGCATGAGGAGGCTTAAGTATTTAGGTCACTGGAAGTCCTATTCAGACTATTTGTCTTGGAAAAATTTTGATGGTGATGTTCTTGGGTATCCTCTTTTTGGTATGCCTAGTGATGGCATGCCTGTAAAGTATGCCTTTGATAAACCTTTTCAAACTTTTTTGCCCTCACGTGGTGATTGGGATTCGGTTCCTACCCATATTGGTAGGAAGTGCTCTATTTGGTATACGGATGGCTCAAAGATGAACAAGAACACTGGTGCTGGTGTCTGTTGCCCTGGTGATGGCATTAAGTACTCGTGTTCTTTGGGCTATTTTTCTACTGTCTTTCAGGCTGAAGTCTTTGCCATTCTGATGTGCTGCAGAATTTATTTAGACATTGGCTGTAGGAAGAGATGTGTTCACATTTGTTCTGATAGTCAGGCGGCATTACTTGTTTGAGTAAAACTGTTATTTCCTCCCATATAGTTTGGGAATGTTATATTTTACTTTGCCAACTGGCAATTGACAACAGGGTATAGGTGCAGATTCACGGTCGCCAGTCGTCATGTGGTGACTAAATTTTTTGCTTTGGCCACTAACTTTCGATGTCTATGTCGCCAGGTGTTTTACATGGATGCTCATTTTCCGCCGAACGGCAGACATTTTTTTCTTTTTTCTATTGTCCATAATTTAAAAATATGATTGAACATGGATGCCACATTTCCCCTGAGTCGCAAATTTCCCGTTTTCTTTTCTTTAAAAAAAAAAAAAAAAAAATCACCAATTTCACCAATTGATTCCAAAAAAAATTGTGAATCTATAGAACAAAAAACTTTAGAGAATCGTTTATTCATAAAATATTCAGGCCTTATAACACAAACATTTATTCCTACAAATTGTATACAATTATGGTGGGAAGATTCAATAAAATCCCATCGTCCAAATTTAATGGAGAAAACAATATTGTTTTTATGTGTTTGTTTCTTTCACAATGTGGCCACTGGATTTTTTGGGTTTAGGAGCCATTGGCTCCTTTGAGATTTTGGGAATCTGCACCTATACAACAGGGTCACTCTCTACTGGGTACCTGGGCATTCAGGTGTTTCTGGTAATGAGTTGGCTGATGAATTGGCAAGGAAGGGATCTGCTACCCCTTTTGCTGGTCCAGAACCAGCTATTGGGATTTCAAGTAATCTTATTAGGACTACTGTCTTTAAGATCTTTAGAAAGAAGCAGTATTATGACTGGCGTAACATTAAAGGACAGCGGCAAGCAAAGGAGCTTAACCGTGGTTGTCCTAGTGTTAGGCATAAGGAACTTTTAATGCTGAGTAGGAATGGCATTAGGAAAGCCATTGGTCTTTTAACGGGGCATTGCCCTTTGAAAAGGCACCTTACAGTTATGGGTGTAAAAAATGATCCAACATGTAGGGGTTGCCATTATATGGAGGAAACGACCATGCATGTCTTATGTGAGTGTGAGGGGTTTTCTGCCTATAGGTTTGAGCACCTTGGTCGCCATATAATTGAACCTTGGGAGCTTTATGACATTCCTTTGAGATGTCTGCTGAATTTTGCTTCAGCTACTGGCCTTTTTTAGGACTATTTTCTGGGGTTAGTACAATAGACCTCTGGTCGTAGTGCTAGGTTCTCGAACCCCCCATCTTTAAGTCTAAGTCTAAGTCTATCATCCTTCCTCAAGAATGCATAATCCTTGGTGCGCCACTGTGTATGTCATGCAAGTTTTTTTCAAAAGGCGATTGCATTGTGGCAAAAAGTGTTGCCAATTTAGTGGATTTTTTTATTCAACATATTTACCATAATTTCCGAATCCTTTACTTTATTTAATCACGGATGGTCTGCCATTAAATAAAGATAAAATGAATTAAAAAACAGCTTAATGATCAATATTGGTGGGAATTTGAGGGTTTAACTATAGTTTCGAACTGAAGGGCCTCGCAAAAGTTCTTGCACCCGGCCTCGCTTTCACTAAGGACGGTTCTGAGCATACAATACATTTCTAGATTGATTTTACCTTGTTCTTGTTATTATTATTATTTACAATTACATTTGTTAAATTTATTTAAAAGAAGATCATTTCCTAATATAGGAAAGATATAAAAATACAAGATTAAAAGAAAAGAACAATATTTGTTATAAGCTTCACTAATAGAGATTCTACTAACTGCAATTAACATTAATATTAACTAATAATAAAAGGTTATTATAATTATTAAATAACATTCAATATACATTTTTAACACGTTGACGGACACTTGCGGCTATAGCCTTCAAAGCAAAGTTCACAATGTGGCATGATGGCTATAGCCGCCTAAAACAAAATGGTCGTTTTTAGACACTACGGCTATAGCAGCACAAATGTGCATTTACCGGCGTACAAGTAGAAGCCCACTGTCATGTTTTGGAAACAATTTTTTAGGTTGAAGTTCATTTTCCACCTTTTATACGAGTTGCAGCTTCAGTATGCACGTGCAAGGTGGCTAGTGGTCAGGGAAAAATACAGTAAAAAAAAATTATAATTACCAGTATATTCTTATAGAAAAATTCAAATTGATTATTTGATCGAATAATCAACATAAATTTTTCTATAAGAATATACTGGTGTTTATCACTTTTTTTGACTGTATTTTTCCCTGACCACTAGCCCCCCTGGCGTGGTTGTGAAGGGAGTAGTGCAACCTAATTAAAGGTGCTGAATTAATCAAAATTAAGTTTATTTAAGCAGAAAGAGTACAACTATACTTCTAATATTCTAAAAATTACAAAAACATATAGTGTCAATTTTCGAACTTCACTTGTTGCTACTGTCCGTCAATGTGTTAATAAACTACATTAAAATTATTTTAGAGATGCAAAAATGCTGTTACATTGTATAACAATGGATGTTAAGCATAGACTGGCAGTGAATAAATTTGAATATTCTTCGATATAATATTTTAAAATTCATATCTTATGCATTCATAAATGCAACTGTGGTGATTTTCATTTGCACTTCAATAAAAAATAGAATCTTAAAGTTTTGTTTTCAACAATGTAATAAATTGTACCGAAATTATACACATTGTTTAATCTAGGGGTGCACAACCTGTGGCCCGCGGGCCAAAAGTGGCCCGCGATCGGATTACTGGTGGCCCGTGGATCAATTTCGCCGATCGGACGCAAAAAAGCGCGAATTTCAACCATCGGGTGTGTAAAAATCACAAATTTTGCCGATCGGGTGCGTATAAATCGTAAATTTCGCCGGTAGGGTGCGTATAAATCGCGAATTTCGCCGATCGTATGCGTAAAACTCGCGAATTTTGTCGATCGGGCCCGTAAAAATTGCGAATTTTGCCGATCGGGTGCGTATAAATCGTTACTTTTGCCGATCGGGTGCGTGTAAATTGTAAATTTCGCCGATCATCTGCGTAAAAATCACGAATTTTGTCGATCGGGCGCGTAAAAAGCATGAATTTTGTCGATCGGGCCCGTAAAAATCGCGAATTTTGAAGATCGGGTGCGAATAAATCGTTACTTTTGCCGATCGCGTGCGTGTAAATTGTAAATTTCACTGATCGTTTGCGTAAAAATCGCGAATTTTGCCGATCGGGTGCATAAAAATCGCAAATTTTGCCGATCGGGAGCGTAAAAATAGTAAATTTTGCCGATCAGGCTCGTAAAAATCGTGAATTTTGCCGATAGGGTGCGTATAAATCGCGAATTTTGCCGATAGGGTGCGTATAAATCGCGAATTTTGCCAATCGGGCGCGTAAAAATCGTAAATTTTGCCGATCGGGATCGTAAAAATCGTGAATTTTGCCGATAAGGTGCGTATAAATCGCGAATTTTGCCGATCAGGTGCGTATAAATCGTAAATTTCGCCGATCGGGCACGTAAAAATCGCGAATTTTGCCGATCGGGCGTGAAAAAATGACGAATTTTGCCGATCGGGCGTGAAAAAATTGCGAATTTTGCCGATCGGGTGCATAAAAATCGCAAATTTTGCCGATCGGGAGCGTAAAAATAGTAAATTTTGCCGATCGGGCTCGTAAAAATCGTGAATTTTGCCGATAGGGTGCGTATAAATCGCGAATTTTGCTGATAGGGTGCATATAAATCGCGAATTTTGCCGATCGGGCGCGTAAAAATCGTAAATTTTGCCGATCGGGATCGTAAAAATCGTGAATTTTGCCGATATGGTGCGTATAAATCGCGAATTTTGCCGATCAGGTTCGTATAAATCGTAAATTTCGCCGATCGTATGCATAAAAATCGCGAATTTTGCCGATCGGGCACGTAAAAATCATAAATTTTGCCGATCGGGCTCGTAAAAATCGTGAATTTTGCCGATAAGGTGCGTATAAATCGCGAATTTTGCCGATCAGGTGCGTATAAATCGTAAATTTCGCCGATCGGGCACGTAAAAATCGCGAATTTTGCCGATCGGGCGTGAAAAAATGACGAATTTTGACGATCGGGCGTGTAAAAATCGCGAATTTTGCCGATCAGGTGCGTATAAATCGTAAATTTCGCCGATCGGGCACGTAAAAATCGCGAATTTTGCCGATCAGGTGCGTATAAATCGTAAATTTCGCCGAACGGGCGCGTAAAAATCGTGAATTTTGTCAATCACTAGGAAAAAAACTGAATATTGTCAATCACACGTGGAAAATAAATGCAAGATTTTTCTATCCTTGCCAACTGAAATGGGTTATACTGACTAAGGAGGTGGTTGAGTATAGGGAGCTAACTCTCCTTTTATAAAATTAGCAATTTTATGAACATTTAGGCCGATTCTCTCCCTCCTTCCCCAAAACAAAATTTTGTTCACCCTACGGATGTTGGCTCGCGACAATCCAGTCATTTTTGTGACTGGCCTCCTCTTATAAAGGTTGTGCACCCCTACTTGATATCCACATTTTATGACTGAATATGTTAAGAAGCACAATTTAATATATGTTTCTCCTCCTCTCCACCTTCATTCTTGAAAGCAGAATTTTTTTTCGACATTGGCAATCTTTAAAGTTAAATTTACTCCCTCAAATAAAGTCAAGGAGTATTTTCACTCTTTGAAAATAATCTTAGCTATATCTCTTGTATAAATACAAACGTAAACTGTTGATATATCATTGCCAACAGAACTGAATACGTTGACTGGGAAGGAAAGAACCTAGGGGGCTAGCCCCCCCGTCACACCTCCTGTAAACAAAATTCTACTGATGGTGGCCCTCGACAACCCAGTCATTTTTGTAAGTGGCCCTTCGCTTAAAAAGGTTGTGCACCCCTAGTTTAATCTAATACTTATAGGTTACAGGATTTCTTCAAAAAATCTAATTTTTTTTAGACTTTGCTAAACAGCGTAAGATATGGTAGAGATCTTCTAACAGAGATGTACATGTATTATTCTAATGCAATTCTTTTTTGTTTTTCTTGAATGGATAAATATACTTTAGAGTCTTTTTGATACTGAATATTTTATGTAAAACAACTTAATATTAAAGATAGAATGAAAAAAAAAATGTAAAAAGAAACTACTAAAAAATGGGTTTTTGACATGACGGTAAAAACCATGGTTAAAACCAGTAAAAACCGTCATGCGTCAAAAACTTGCCAACCCTGTTTCAACTCTGTAAGTTACATAGTTTCTGAGAATAGCTCTGTGACAGACAGACAACGGAGCGGGAGTAATAGGGTTTCGTGAGATGAACGAATCTCTAAAAAGAATTTGAACTGCTAAAAATAATTATTACATAGACAGTTATTCTAATTACAAAATAAAGAATAAGAGATTTTAAAAAAGCATATTAAAAATGTAAAAGCATATTTTTAATAAGTCATGAAATTTTTTAAATGCTTGGATAATGAAACAAAATTAAAATAATACATTATGATTGAAATACTATTTTAATACTAACAGAAATTTTTTTTCATCATATTGCGTATTTTAATTTATTTCATTGTGAAAAATAGTACATTATTCATTTAAATAACTGTAAATAATTTACAATAACAGCAAACGTTTCTGGTTTATAGAAATAGAAATTACCTATTTTTTTTCTTTTATTTTTCATTGTACATTTAAACACACAGAATTTCATAGTTAAAACTGCACTTATATACTACAAAACATATATTTAATTTATATTTTTTGTAAATTTCAATGACTTACATATTTTTTTTTATTGTAGTTCAAAAGTAATTGATAAAAATTTTCGCTGTGAAAAGCAGGTCAAAGTGGGATTCAAACCTGAACAGAAAAATCTTGAATCCAGCATGCTACTGACCAGGCTACGAAGACGCTTGGCAAAGGAAGAAATTTATCTGAGTATAAACTGTGACACCTTTTCTTCTCAAGACCCCTTGGGTATTGGTATTATGCTTTATGGCTTTCATATATTTGTATACTAACTATATACACTATATTGGCAAAGATGACCGGTCACTTGCGATTTTAGACGTTTTGTTAACTATCTAGAAAAATACATGAGGAATTAACCTGAAACTGCAGGTGTGTAAACAGTATAGTATAGGTTATATATTTCCGCGAAGATTTTTTTACGAAACCCCATAGGGGACTGCCAACAAATTGAAAAAGAACGAATATTTTTTGGATAACCCTGTAAAAACTAATGTAGCAAAGGGGTTCAAACTCGATATTATTAATAAGTGGCTGACTATAATATACTGTGTTCATTTTTATGAGGATAGCATGTACACTCATAGAGAAATTAAGGTTTTTATAAAAACAGTCCCGAATTTCACCTAGGTTTTTTGCTTATAATTTGCAGAGTTCTTAATATAAAAAAAAGTTCTTTTCAGAAAATATGACAAATAACATTGTGCATAATACTCTGCAATCAGAATTAAAAAATAATAAAAATTGGATGAAAATGAGCAGGTTTACTAAAAAATGTTTCACTGTGCATGCGTGAATACAATCCCTATTATTAAGCGCGGTAAACGTCTGTGTGTGTGTGTGTGTGTGTGTGTCTGTCTGTGCACTCCACCTTTGTACCCGCAAAGGCTCCGGGACCAGGCGACGCACGGACGGCAGACGCGGACCGAAAAATTCGCAAAAAAGGCGCGACGCTCAAGTTTTGATCGGGTCAGGATTCCGACCCGGACCCGGGGAGTTATTAATGAGCGAAAGTGTTTTAATTACCGACCGAAACCGAAGTTGGAAGAGAAGTCAAAACAGCGAAAAGTTCGCCTCCGCCGAGGGTTGCCGGTACACGTCCGGTCCGGGAAGGAAAAGGCAGGGGGTTCCTGTTGGGTTATATTAAATTTTTTCAACTCATTTTTATTGTTAATGTAAAATAAGTAATCTATTATGTTTATAAAGTTTTCCCAGTTAGTTTTCCCAGCTCTCTCTCCAACCAATTTGCATATGTGTTATTGTTTGACTAGTTTTAAAGTTTCATAAATTAATATACATTCTCATAAATTAATAGTTTGTAATAGTTTTCTTAAATAGTAAAGTTTCTATAAAATAAAACCTATGGTATTATATAAAGTAAATGTAGTTACTAAGTGTTACCTGCATCATGTAAAGTTGTAGCAAAGTAGTGCTAAAAAGGTAAACAAATATGATTGCCACTACAGTAAAGTGAAATGCTGGACTCAAAATTCATCAAACTGCAACTTTAACCTCTGTTAGGTGAGATTAAACCAGTTCACCTGGATTCAGTTTCTGTGTCACTAAGAAAAGTGTTGGTATGTTTTTTTCCCCCTTGCATAATTAACCTGTTGTTAACTGCAGTTGTGTTTCTTCAACTTATCTGTAACTTTAACTGTTGTATTCTGTATTTATAGAGCAGTTGCTGATGTAGTAGTACACTTGGTGACCACATGTTCACTGTTGCTGGCTAGCTAATGTTTTTGCTTCCAGGCTTACTTAAATGCTGTGGAGTTTGTTAGAATGAGAATCCTAGTGGAATTGATTGATAAATTTTTCTTGTTGTTTACTGTACCAAGATGGTGGATATGAGCTGGGCTCATTTAATTTTAACTAATCCTTGTTACTTCATTTTTAAAGAATTATACTAATCATGTTGATTAATTTAAATAAAGAAAGTTGCATTTAATGCTAGGTCTTTTTGGAATGATTTCACCACTTTAATTTCACTACTTTAAGCACACAATAAGGAAGACACATTGACTAAAGATTCCATGGCCTAACATAGTGGTAGCAGAGTTGCGTGGCTTATGTGTCTACCTGCAGTAATATAAATATTGAAAAATGGCTGGTGAAAGTCCATCAATGTCCTTTCCCAAGTTGGGTCAAGATAATTTTAAAGCCTGGTCTTTTAATGTCAACATGCTGCTTTGTAGTCAAGGACTGAATGAATTTACATCAAAGAATGAAAAATTAGAAGTGAAAGTTGATACAGATGGAAAGACAATAGATGAAGATAAAAATAAATTAAGATCACAGAAAGCACTGGCACTAATTTGTTTGAGTATGAATGAGGAAGTTAAAAGCATAGTATATGAAGCTAAAGATCCATTTGAAGCTTGGAAATTCTTGAAAGCTGCTTATGAACCATCTTCAAGAGCTAGAGTAGCCTCACTTAGAAGAAAGTTTATGGAAGTGAAATTTGATCAAGCTGAAGCAATGAGCTCTTATATAAATAGAGTGCTTGAAAGTGTCAAAGATCTAGAACAAGTTGGGAAAAAGGTGCCTGAGGATGAAATAGCTTTCCAGATAATTGAACATTTACCGGCAAGTTACGAGAACTTGATTATGCAGTTATATCAATTGGCAGATGACGACTTCACAGTGAATGGTATTCGTCCTTTTCTATTGGCTGAATATGACAGACAAGTTAATAAATCGTTTCAAATGCCTGGTCATTTTGAAAGCAAAGCCCTGATATCGAGTGGAAATCCTCATGTCAAGTCTGAATCAAGGAAGTGTTTTAAGTGTGGATTAGCAGGTCACTTGATGAAAGACTGTCGGCAATATATCCCTAACTACTCCTGCAGAGGCAGCCGTCGTAGAGTGCATCAAAAACCAAGGCTTGTTCCCAAATCTGAATCAAGAGGTGCCCATTTTGTTGCGGCTTTGGTCACAGAAGATGCCTGTACAGAGTTCTTGTTAGATTCAGCGGCAACAGACTCTTTTTGTAATAACAAATGTTTGTTTTCAAATTTTAGGTCAATACAAAGCAAAGCCAGCATTGCGAGAGGCTCAGTGGAAATAAAGGGAGTAGGTGATATTGTATTAGAGGTAAAACACGGCACTACAACTAAGCAGGTAACACTTTTAAATGTTTATTATGCTCCTTTGATGATTAGAAATTTAATATCTGTTAGATGTTTGTCAGAGATGAATTTTAATGTTTTGTTTGATAACTCTTGTGCAACTTTATCTTTAAATGATTTAGAATATTTAAAAGTACCCTTAATAAATAAATTTTACGTTGTAAGAGCAAAATGTGTAACCTCTCATGAAGTAAATATGGTAAATTGTGATAGACTGAAATTGTGGCATGAGCGATACGGGCATTTAAACTTTAAAAATCTTGTACAATTTTCAAAAACTAACAATGTAGTAGGATTCGACAAACTTAAAAGAGAAGATTTGGTCTGTGATACTTGTAATTTTGCTAAAAGCACAAGGCATAGTTTTCCTGCTTTAGAGGAAATAAAAACGAGGAGAATTTTGGAATTATTACACCTCGATGTTTGGGGCCCTTCTCCAGAACCTTCATTGGGGGGAGCTAGATACTTTTTAAGTATCATAGATGATTATTCCCGCTATGCTTTTGTATATATTCTAAAATACAAGAGTCAGGTTTTTAATTACTTTAAAGGTTTTAAAGCATATGTAGAAAGACAAAAAACGGTAGAAAGATTAAAAGATTAAGGACTGATTGTGGGCCAGAATTTCTCTCAGATGATTTTAAATCTTATTTAACAGAACAAGGTATTAAACCTGAGAGAACGAATGTGTATTCGCCGCAAATGAACGGTGTCGCTGAACGGTACAATCGCACATTAATGGAAGGTGTCCGGTCTATGTTAATACAGGCAAAACTCCCTCCTAGTTTGTGGGCAGAACTTGTTGAAACACAAAACTACCTAAGAAATAGATGTCCTCATGCAAAATTGGGAGGTAAAGCTCCGTTAAATGTTTGGATAGGAAGAAAGTTTTCCATTCGTCACTTAAGAGTAATAGGTAGTGTGGCATTTGTGCATATACCCAAAAGGTACACTAATAAACTAGAAAAGATGTCTAAGAAGGGCATATTAATTGGGTATGCATCAAGTACAATGGGGTATAAAATATGGTATCCTGGCACAAATAATGTTCAAGAAACTAAGCATGTAAAAATAATTGAGGGATGTTTTTATAATAAAGTTAAAACTCAGGAGAGAGAAGTTTCTTTTAAATTGAGTCCTGTTGTAGAGAATGAAATTGAAATAGGCGCTAAGGATTCGTCTTCAGTGAAATGGAACAGAGTAGAAAAAGTCAGACAAAAGGGGAAAACTGCTGGTAAAGTTGATGTTTATTATTATCCAGAAGATAACACCCACTTAAGAAGCAAAAATGAAGTTGAGGCCTATTGTAAAAAGAAAGGTTTAGTGTTTAACCCTGAAAATTTCAATTTTAAGCCAAATAGCCCTAATCCGTCAAATACCCATGAAAATTCACAATTGCCCCATGAAAATACACAATTGCCCACTGACACTGCAGAATGTAGTGATGAAAGTTCAGAGTCCGATGCTGAGGCACACTGCATTGAAGTAAAAATTCCTAATGACTATAAAGAATCTCAGAAAATGCCAGAAAGAGGGAAATGGGTAGAAGCCATGCGAACTGAACTAGAAACCCTTAATGAAAGAGATGTATATGAGCTGGTGCCACGACCTGAAAAGAATAAAGTGTTGGGAGCAAAGTGGGTTTATACAGTTAAGAAAGATTCATTAGGAAAAATTAAAAATTTCAAAGCTCGGTATGTGGCAAAAGGATTTAGACAAGTAGAAGGTATAGACTACTTTGACACGTTTTCACCAGTAGTTTCATTTTCTTTAGTGAGATTTTTCTTTGTAACACTTGTTGTTTTTAAAGGTTGGATTTGTGAACATTTGGATATCAAGGGGGCATATTTATATGCTAAATTAACTGAGCTAATTTATGTAGAGCAACCTGAAGGATTTGTTAAAAAGGATAAAGAAAATTTTGTTTGGAAATTGAAAAGAGCTCTTTACGGGCTACATCAAGCAGGAAGAGAGTGGTTTCTAGAGTTAAACAACACTTTTATGGAATTGGGTTTTAATAAAATAGAAGATTGTAACTGTATCTATATTTTTAAATCAAAAGTAATAGTATTGGTGTACGTTGATGATTTTGCGATTTTTGCAGAAAATAGGAATATGCTAGAAGAGGCCATAAAATTAATAGAGTCCAAATTTGAATTAAAAGTGTTGGGAACAATCAAGCATTTCTTGGGTGTAAATTTTGAAGAGATAAATGGTGAATACTACATGCATCAAAAGAACTATATTGAAAAACTTTCAGAAATCTTTAAAGTGCCAAAAATACATTGCAAATTACCCTTAACTCCTGGTGTAATGTTAAATACAACTAATGATGATGAGAAAGCTGAAGATGTTCCCTATCGACAATTGATAGGTTGTTTATTGTTCCTTGCATCCAGATCCCGCCCTGATATTCAATTTGCTGTAATAGCTTTGGCTCAGTTTTCTGGTAACCCATCTTATACTCACTGGAAGTATTTAAAACAAATCTTGCAATATGTAATAAACACAAAGGACTTGGCAATAAAATTATCTAGGGTATCGAACTGTAATTTAAATGTTTATACAGATGCTAGCTGGGCTTCAGATATTGTTGATAGGAAGTCTGTAAGTGGCTTTGTTGTTTTTTTAGATGACGTGCCTATTATCTGGAGTTCCACTAAGCAAAAATGCACAGCTCTCTCTAGCATGGAGGCAGAGTATATTGCTTTATCTGACTGCGTGAAAGAATTGTGTTGGTTACTAAGGATAACTCAAAATTTTTCTTTCTTGAAGTTAATTTCAAATAGACCTACTCTTTATTGTGACAACCAGAGCACTATTAGTTTTTCCAAGAATCAAATAGAGAACAGTAAAACAAAGTATATCAATACAAGATATTATTTTGTAAAGGAAAATTTGGATAAATTTATTTTAAAATATGTATCTGGAAGTGTCAATGTAGCAGATATTTTCACCAAAGCTTTGCAAGGTGACAAGTTTTCTTTTTATAGAAGTTGGCTATTTGGTTGAGGAGAGACTCTGGGAAAAGGGGGCCATGTGTTGGGTTATATTAAATTTTTTCAACTCATTTTTATTGTTAATGTAAAATAAGTAATCTATTATGTTTATAAAGTTTTCCCAGTTAGTTTTCCCAGCTCTCTCTCCAACCAATTTGCATATGTGTTATTGTTTGACTAGTTTTAAAGTTTCATAAATTAATATACATTCTCATAAATTAATAGTTTGTAATAGTCTTCTTAAATAGTAAAGTTTCTATAAAATAAAACCTATGGTATTATATAAAGTAAATGTAGTTACTAAGTGTTACCTGCATCATGTAAAGTTGTAGCAAAGTAGTGCTAAAAAGGTAAACAAATATGATTGCCACTACAGTAAAGTGAAATGCTGGACTCAAAATTCATCAAACTGCAACTTTAACCTCTGTTAGGTGAGATTAAACCAGTTCACCTGGATTCAGTTTCCGTGTCACTAAGAAAAGTGTTGGTATGTTTTTTTCCCCCTTGCATAATTAACCTGTTGTTAACTGCAGTTGTGTTTCTTCAACTTATCTGTAACTTTAACTGTTGTATTCTGTATTTATAGAGCAGTTGCTGATGTAGTAGTACACTTGGTGACCACATGTTCACTGTTGCTGGCTAGCTAATGTTTTTGCTTCCAGGCTTACTTAAATGCTGTGGAGTTTGTTAGAATGAGAATCCTAGTGGAATTGATTGATAAATTTTTCTTGTTGTTTACTGTACCAAGATGGTGGATATGAGCTGGGCTCATTTAATTTTAACTAATCCTTGTTACTTCATTTTTAAGGAATTATACTAATCATGTTGATTAATTTAAATAAAGAAAGTTGCATTTAATGCTAGGTCTTTTTGGAATGATTTCACCACTTTAATTTCACTACTTTAAGCACACAATAAGGAAGACACATTGACTAAAGATTCCATGGCCTAACAGTTCCCAGGGAGCGATTTAAGCCCCAAACCGCAGCGCAGGTCCGACCCCTATCTCCGGAAGTCGGGGGGCCAGAAATTCGTAAGTCGCACGTACGCAACCGGGACGTCGTCAGGTCTCATAAATTCGAAAAATCGTTTCCGTGCGACGATTAGAACCGGAAAAATCCTTTAACAATCGATCGATAAAAAATTATTTTTCTTTTCTTTCCGAGCTGCGATTCCCAGATCGGAGACGCGCGGCCAGACGATTGTCTGGATCGGCATTTTCTTTGACGGAGGTCAGGTCACATGACGTTCAATTGGGGTTTTACAGAGGGGGGGGGCCCATCTTTGATTCTAAGAGGCGCAGAAATTCCAAACTTTGACAGGGCGACGCTAAATAGATTCTGCTTTCAGAATATCTAAAAATTATTGCCATATCTTCATTAAGAGCCGATATCCTTATATATTATTTCTCCTGTCAACATCCCTTTTTCTAAGAAAATATGAAACGCAGAACAACGAATGAGATACCATATGAAAGGTTTTAGAACCGGCTTCTGACATAGCCCACTTAACAATTCGTTAAAACATGTTTTTGATTAAAATTTGCTGAAAAATAAAAATTAAATCGGCATTGCTTTCATAAAAGAAATGAAAGATTTTCCTGAAATTATTGTTGCCAAAAAAATAAAATACCACATTATATGATGCTCATAGCAATTATTATAAAAAACACCGCACCGGTTTATTTTATACTTATGATTAAAAAGCGAAATTGAAATTGAAATGTTTAGATTTATATTTCTAAGTCTCATGGTTTTCCCGAAGCGGAGGACGTCATCCTCTAATGCAGTCAAAATACGATTGTTAATTTTTTTTCTCGCGCGTGCCTTTAGCAATATTGGATCAGTTTTTAGTCTAACTTTGATGGAATAAATGAGATGATATTCTGGCTTGACTAACAACTAAATGTTGTATGCAGATATTTTTACGTTGCCAGATACGCAGATATATACGCAGATATACGTTGCCATTGGAATATAAAATATATATATATATATATAAGAATTTAAGGACACAATTGTTATTTTAATTAATAAAATAACTACTAAATCAGTAAAACATAATGAAAAAAACACGCAAATGTCGAATGTAAAACCACTAGATGACGTAACAAACACGCATAATGATTCTGACATCAAGTAAATGGGACTGCATTTTTGGCGTTTAATCTTACAGTTTAACGGTAGTTTTTTGTTATGAAAAGTGGTCGACGGGATAATAGAGAAGTACCTAAAAAATATTAGATTTCAGTGCGAAATCTTCGCACGGGCCCTCTGGTATTATTTTATTGTATAATTAATCATCGTTATTTGTATAATTAAAGCAAAAGAAAGATTTCCATTACAGTGCCGGCTAGATATTACGATTTTAAGAAGTAGGCCGCGTCTAAAAACTGCATTACGAGTATTTTCAGTTTTTGTTTTAGAGTGGCAACCAGATATTATGATAGGAAAAAGCGGGCTTCGCCCGTTATCGATTTTTTTTTTTTAGTTTTAAGTTTTTCTACAGCTCACTGTCTTTGAACTAGAACTCAGGTAGTCTACATAAGTTGTTTGAGGAAAAGCAGTGTCATCGCCAACCCCCCCTCCCCTCCCCCCGCTTTTTATGACAGTGCTGGCTAGATATTAGGATTTTAAGAAGTAGGCCGTGTCTAAAAACTGCATTATTATTTTAAGTTTTAGTATTTTAAGTTTTTGTTTTAGAGTGGCAACCCCCCCCCGCTTTTAACTGTGGTCCGTTTCTATAACTAAGAAACTATGTTACGGATGTCCACCAAACTGATTCCAAACATCATAATTAAAGTAATAAGGACCCCCTATCCAGATATTATGATAGGGAAAAGCGGGCTTCGCCCGTTATCAATTTTTTTTTTTTTTTTTTTTAAGTTTTAAGTTTTTCTACAGGTCCCTGTCTTTGAACTAGAACTCAGGTAGTCTAAATCAATTCGACTCGACATCGATAGAGCTTACCGATTTTATTTCGTTTTTTCACCACTAGGGGGCGCTTTCCTATCTTCGGTTCTACGGGCATGAAAACGACGGGGTATGGCTCATTCGACTCGACATCGAAAGTCTTAACGATTTCAGTTATGATCATATAAACAGATTGCGCCACCTGGTGGCGGAAGGTGGAACTACCGTATACTGCAGCGCGTGCGCAGCACGACTGCTATACGGTGCCGCAGGCAGCGGGGACCCGAGCCGCAGGTTCGTTCAGTTAGAGGTTTATACTATTCCATGTGCAATTTAAGGGATTATCCGGTGCATGCGTAGCACGAACGTCATACGGTGCCGAAGGCAGCGGGGACCAGGGTCGGAACGACTGCTATACGGTGCCGCAGGCAGCGGGGACCCGAGCCGGAGGTTCGTCCAGTTAGAGGTTTATACTATTCTATGTGCAATTTAAGGGATTATCCGGTGCGTGTGCAGCACGACCGGTATACGGTGCCGAAGGCAGCGGGGACCAGGGTCGGAGGTTCGTTCGGTTAGAGGTTTGTACAATTCAATGTGCTAATTAAGGGATTACCCGGTGCGTGCGTAGCACGACCGGTATACGGTGCCGAAGGCAGCGGGGACCCGGGTCGGCGGTTCGTCCGGTTTGAGGTTTTACAAGATTCGAGATTTTCTACAATTCGAGGCACCGATGTAAATTAGGGGCCCGCTGGCGGGCGAAGCCAGCTAGTCAAAATATAATATACATAATGTATTAGCTAAGTATATAGAGCAACTTTTGTGAAAGTCTCAAAATTATAGCTTGAAAATTCTGAAAATTATCGTCGATAGAATAAGCTCGAAATCCGTTGTTCCCAAAAAGAAGGAAAAAGATAAGGGGTTGTATCAAATATACCTGTTGATTAGTGCCAAGATAGCGTACACAATATTGCACGTTCTACTATATTTGGCTACAACCCCTCATATTTTTGCTTCCTTTTGGGAACAATGGATTTCGAACTTATTCTATCGACGATAATTTTCAGAATTTTCAAGATATGATTTTGAAACTTTCACAAAAGTTGCTCTATATACTTAGCTAATACATTATGCATATTATATTTTGATTGCATTCGCGCATGCGCAGTGAAACCTTTTTTAGTAAACCTGCTCATTTTTCATCCAATTTTTATTATTTTTTAATTCTGATTGCAGAGTATTATGTACAATGTTATTTGACATATTTTCTGAAAAGAACTTTTTTTTATATTAAGAACTCTGCAAATTATAAGCAAAAAACTAGGCGAAATGTGGGACTGTTTTTATAAAAACCTTAATTTCTCTACGAGTATACATGCTATCCTCATAAAAATGAACACAGTACATTACAATGAGCCACTTATTAATAATCTCGAGTTTGAACGCCTTTGCTACATTAGTTTTTACAGGGCTATCCAAAAAATATTCGTTCTTTTTCAATTTGTTGGCAGTCCCCTATTGGGTTTCGTGAAAAAACTTCGCGGAAATATATAACCTATACTATACTGGTTACACACCTGCAGTTTCAGGTTAATTCCTCATGTATTTTTCTAGATAGTTAAGAAAACGTCTAAAATCGCAAGTGACCGGTCACCTTTGGCAATATAGTGTACTATCTATACACAAACATTCACTACATTCTGTGACACCGACCTCGTTCATCTCTCCTTGTAAGCCATGCCCTTTTAAAAGTAGTGAAATGCATCTCTAATTGCACTGAAAAGATTTTCCCTGTACTACAGTTTTTCTGAAGTCTCTGCACCCGATAGCTTGCAAAAATTGTAGAACTCCTTCTCTTTTTTTTTAAAGGAAAAACAGGAAAATATTCAATCATGTTGTAATTTAGTTGCATAATTTATAATTAAAAAAAATATATAAAATCATTCAAAATTGTTATACTTTATACAGTATGGAATTTTTTATCTGGAAATCAGTTATACAGAATGATAGTATTAATTGACTGATTTTAGAATCTTTTCAGAAAAAGTGCCATACAGTGCTGTTTGACACATGTGTTGCCTCAAACATTACAACTTGCATGGTATAACTTGATGGATTTGAAATAGGAGCATATTAAATTAGATATTGGACATTTTGATTTTTATGCCGATGAAACAGGGGAATTTTTGTTTCCAAAGGATTCACGTAAACTGCTTTCTTTGAAACTTTAATTAATTTTTTATCTTGTTTACATCTAATTCTTAATTTGAGATCAGGAACCATGCACAGCCACATATATTCTACAAATCTGATCAAATTAATGTTGTTTGATGACCAACCAGTTATCTGGGATTCATCTGACCTCAACCATTCTAGATAAACGATTCTGTACTGTATATCTACCTAAAAGTTGTATATCCCCCTCCCCTATCTTTTTTTTTTTTCCTTCAGTATTACTAAACACATTAATATATTTTCTCTTGCAGTAATAGTGACTAGTATCCTGCTTTTTTCCTTCTAAAGTGAACACTACAAATAATTATCAAGGATTTTGAGGGGGGGGGGGGGGGGGGGGGGGAAAGAATAATGCGGATTCAAATACTCACATGTATCACTACCCCAAGTGGGTGGATTAATAGAGGTGTTTTGGTTTCCCCACGATTTAGTATCCATTGAATTACCTCCCCAAACAGAAGTATTGGTTTTGTTTCGAACAGAATAGTAGTCTATATCAGGAGGTAAATTTACTCCATCGTCAAAATCATCATCAACTTCTTCTTCACCCCATGTTCCACCAATGTGAGTTGATGGTATATGTCCCCATGGCTCTCTCATTTGATTTTGTGGCTTATCACTGGAATTCTTAATATGATGACGAATGTTATTTTCCCAGATTTCAGTCCCAGTACTTGTAGAACTGGTCCAAGTACTGCCTTCTTTAGGGCTTAAGTGAGGGGAAGAAGGTACATCCCAAGCTGTATCTTGGTTAATTCCCTAAAAAAAAAAAAAAAAAAAAAAAAAAAAAAATAACTGAATTATTTTTTCTTCTCCAACAAAACTTTTTCATAATATAATATAGATGTAAATACATAATTTAGAAATAATTCCTTACTCATTGCAAATTAATTAAAATTTAAAAACACTCTGCTAAAGAACATGCACAGAAAACAATAAAGAAGAATACTGCAGATGAAACTACATTTTTTACTGATTATGGGAGTGCCTATAATACCAATGATTTTATTTATAGGCTCAATATTCAAATGTTAGTGCTAAAAAATAACTTTTTTTTTTTGTCTGCCTGTTTGTGTGTATGATTGTATGTGATATATAAAGGTAAAAAATTAGACAAGGATGCTTTGAAAGATTTGTTTAAGTAACTCAAAGTCTTATCTTAAAATTTTTAGTTAGATTTTTGTAATTTTTTTATAGAGATCAATTACTGGTCTCAGAATTTACAAGACTAAAGCCAAACCTTTTGTAGAAAGACAGGTCTTGAAACAAAACAATAAGGATTTTTCATTTCCTGCAACATTATGCAAATCATGTTTAATACACGATTCTACTTAATATGTGACTTTTGTCCAGTGCCTTGAAACGAGTCTTGACCGGGTTCAACTATAGGAATGTGACGAATACTGATTTGGCTGAATATCGAATATTCAGCCAAATTTTAAGCTGTAAGTAACATTTTTTTTTTCAAAAAAATAAAATAACTTTTGATTATGTATATATTTGTAAAATGTGTAAATGGAAAAAGAATTGAACACAAATTTGTGTTTTATTATTTATGTGTTTAAAATGTATTTCTTGTAATATTTCAAACACCTTGATGATGCTAATATATCTATAATAGGATAATTTTATCTACAGGAGAGTAATTCATAAACAATTTATCTAAAATAGGAACTCATGAGTCATTACCACTGTCAAATGTACTTCTTAAATTTATTTTTAAATTTAGAAAATTTATTTTATCACAAAAAATGAAGAAATTGCATTTTATCCTTTTATTCTTAGATTTATCAAAATGATTTTCTGTAAGTGAGGATGGTCAGTTAATTTATTTTCATTAAAATATAAAAAATGTAATTCACTTTTAACTATCCACTTTATCCTTTCTTACTCACATTCAAAATCAATATGAATGAAATCTCTCTCATAATTCAAGTCAGTTATTTCCTGAAATAATCTTTAGTTAAATTAATTTTATTGGGAAGAGTTTGTGTCCCTAGTGATCAACAAATTTGTAAGAATGAGTCTTTGTTCTCAAATCAGTCTCCAGTCTTAAATTTCAAATTAAATTAAAAGCAAGAGCTATGATTAAAGTAGAATATTTAACCAAAATATTTGACAATTGAACCAGCATATACAATATACAACCACATAAAGTTCTGCAACTTGCTCAACATGCATTAAAAACATAAACAGGAACTGATAACAATATAAATGAAGGAAGATGTAAATATAAAAATATATATAATAATGGTAGCTGTACGCTCCTGAAGTTTGATTAATAAATCAGTGACACCTAGCTGATAAACAGACTTGTATAAAACCAAAAACTTTCTGCGCACATAAATATTGAGTCAAAAACTTTCTGCAAATTAATTTAATTTTTAATAAAATTACGTGTTGTATTATTTTGACGATATAAATTAAAAACAGTAGTTTAAAATAATTACCATTTAAAATTAATTAATATTAATTAAAGAATAATTATTTTGGTTAAAAATAATAATAAAGCTAAAAATCCATGATAGGAAGAGCTGAATTATTATCAATTATTTTGTCAATGCATTTAGAAACAATCCAATCCTTAATATTTTGACCACTTCGCAAGCATCTTTAATGTCACAACAATGTTTTGCATCTTTAAATTTTGAATTGTGCGCAAACAGAAAATAAATCGTACATAAAATTGGGGAATATTTTTTTTTTTTTTTTTTTTTAATATTTTCTGCAAAATTCTGAATTTTGCAGAAAATTTTCCGTGCACGCCGTGCGTCTATATTATACAACTCTGCTGATAAAATGTAAAAAACCGTCAGTTGAGCTTCATTCTCAAACGAGCAACATTGTGATGAGTGCCCTTGCACTCAAATCAGAACTTCTATAAAACTTCATTTGCCCCTTGGCAATAAAATAAATAATTATAAAATTAACAGTTCACTGCTTTCTTATTGCTCCCGACATATGGTCTGTCAAGCCGGATTATTTTACCCCTCAGGTAGTAAATTAACAGAAATTATCTTTATTTACTATCATAAAAGAGACTTGCATGTTGGTCCTCAAGGACTATTGAATACTGTAAGACAAATATTTTGGCCTATTAATGGAAGAAACATTGCTCGTCAAGTTGTTCACGATCGTGTTCAATATTTCAAAATAAAACCTAAAATTGTCAATCAAATCATGGGTAATTTACCCCCTAAGAGAGTAATCCAAAGTCCACCCTTTTCTAATGCAGGACCAGCTATGTGGGCCATTTTTGATTAAATATCGCAACCAAAGAAAAGGAATGTTTAACAAGGTTTATGTAGCAATTTTCATATGCATGGTGACAAAAGCAGTGCATTTAGAGTTGCTTTTTGATTTAACTTCTAATGCATTAATTGCAACTCTAAAAAGATTCTTTGCTCACAGGGGCAAAAGTAGTACAATCTCATGTAACAATGCATCCAACTTTGTTGGGGCATCTACAGAATTTAAAAGATTATTAAATTATCTAAATAAGAATAATGATGATGTATCAAAATTCCTGTCATCTGAGCAAGTTCTCTGGAAATTTCTGCCCCCCTCATTCACCAAATTTTGAAGGACTCTGGAAGAGAGGTGTCGGACAACTCAAATATCACCTAAAAAGATCTATTATTGTTATGAAATTAACTTAGAAGAATTTTTGACAATTACTACCCAAATTGAAGGTATTCTCAATTCTTGCCCTCTTTCCCTACTGTCCTCTGATCTAGAAGACTATGAAGTTTTGACCCTAGGTCATTTCCTTATTGGAAGACCAATCAATGCTCTACCTGAGCCAAATTTGATAAATTAAAAGGGAAACTTGCTCGACCGATGGCAGAAAACTCAAAAAATCGTGCAAATCATATGGGAAAATTGGACCAATTCCTATTTAAGCCATTTACAGCAGAGGTCCAAATGGCTCTTTAAAAAAGAAAACGTTGCACCAGGTATGATCGTTCTTGTAAGGGATGGAGACCTACCAGTTTGTAAATGGGTAATAGGTCGAATTTCAGAAATAATAAAAGGAAATGATGATAATGTCAGAGTTGTAGTAGTTTGTACTCCATCTGGACTTTACAAAAGAAGTATCTCTAATATCTGTGTTTTACCTATTGTAGATAACGATAATATCAATTAATCTTAGCATCTATCTATTGAATTTATTATTTCTTATCATTGTATTATATTTAGTGCAGTATATGTAGCTATTAATTAGTAATTCATTGTATCTGTATTAAGGCTGGACGATATAAAAAATTTAATATCACGATATATCATCAAGTAAATATCGATATTGGTGATACATCGCTATAACTACCTTAAAATGTGTGGGGATAGAAATATTGATAATTTCGAAAGACAAATGTACGAGCAATTTAAATACCAACAGATGTAGAGAGCAACGAATCATACATATATATATATACAAATATATATAAGAGAAAAGCAAAGAAACTAACAAATGAAGAATAAATAAAAAGAAAACTGCCCATTTAAACTGAGGGCATTGAGCTCACAGGCTATCCACACTAATTGTATATTATACTCTTATTTCTAAGAATTTGATATAAGCACCTCGAAAAATAAAGAAATCGACAATAGAATAAGGGGGTTCACCCCCCCATTTCCCCTCACCTTACAGTTAACAAATGAACCCCTAAAACTAATCAGGGAAGCCTCTAATTACAATGAACATACATACAAAATTTGAAGCAAATCGAATAATTTTGCATGAAAAATCCATTTATCTAAATTAAGGGGGGGGGGGATTAGCCCCCTGTATCCTCCTTTATACTTAACCAATGAACCCCCAAAACTAATCAGGGAAGCACCTTACTACTATGAGCATATATACAAAATTTGAATAAAATCGAATAATTCTGCATGAAAATCTCATTTATCTAAATTAAAGTGGAAGGATTAGTCCCTTCCCCTTTACCCCCTTATACTTAACCAAAGAACATCCAAAACTAAAAAGGAAAGTGCTTTATCACAATGAACCTATACAAAGTTTGAAGAAAATTGGATAATTCTGCATGAAACCCCATTTATCTAAATTAATGGGGGTTAGCCCCCCTTTCTCCCTTTATACTTAACCCCCAAAACTAATCAAGAAAGCGCCTTATCACAATGAACCTACATACAAATTTTGAAGAAAATCTGATAATTCTGCATGAAAAATCCATTTATCTAAATTTAGGGGGGGGGGGGGGGGTGCTAACCCCCGTTCTTCCTCTTTATACTTAACCAATGAACCCCCCGAAACTAGTCAGAGAAGCACCTTATCACAATGAGCCTATATACAAAATTTGAAGAAAATTGGATAATTCTGCATGAAAAACCCATCTATCTAAATAAGGGGGGGATTAGCCCCCTTTTCCCCCTTTATACTTAACCAATGCAGGGATCATTCTAGAGAGTTTTAGAAGGGCAGCCTGCCCTCATGCCCTTTTTAGATAAAATCTCACCCTCCTTGCCCCTTTTCCAGGTAGAATTCTACCCTCCTTGCTCTTTCTCCAGGTAGAATTCTACCCTCTTTTTATTCCTGGGTAGAATCCTGCCTTGTTTGTATTGTACTTTCAAAAATTCTTTACTTATCTTTTATTTTTAGAATGCTAGTATGGTACATCAGGAGTACTTCTCTTTCCCTCTTTATTTCTCTGTGAAATGCCCTGGTATGTCTAATCTTTGACTTTGAGCGATTCATTTTTTCCATTAAACAAGACATAGGGTAACAACTAAGGGTCATTGATTAATTTCACCTTGTCTAGTGAAATATAGTATTAGATCAGGCATTCTGGCCTTTGACCACATGATAACTTACATAAGTCCTATAAAAATTTGAGAAGTAGCTTTTGAGCTTTTATAGCTTTTTCAAAACCAGTTTTGCTAAAACTGGGAAAAAGTTATCTGGGGAATAAAAGTTTTAGAGAAAGAAGTTTTTGAATGTCGTAGGGAAAGGGGGAAATTACTGTGAATATAGTAAACAATTTTACAATAAAAATCAACAAGTTTCACTTTGCTATTTTTAATACTTTTCAAACAGTGAAGTTATGGAAATTAGAAATGTTATTGGATTTTTTTAATTAAGGAGTACTTTAAGCTGTTGCCAGACTTCCCTCCCCACCAGTATATTGGTATATGCGCTTATTACAAAAATGCCCTTTTTATGAAATGATGTGTCCTTTTCAACAAAATTGCCCTTATGTAATGTGCACCCTGCCCTTTTTTATGTTCTAGAATGATCCCTGACCAATGAACACCCAAAACTAATCACGGAAGTGCCTTATCCCAATGAACCTATAAACAAAATTTAAAGCAAAACGGTTACTTTTATCAAGAGTTATCGCGTTATGTACAAACATACATACGTGCATCGTGCATACAGAACTGGCGGGCACATTAGCAGTCAGGCTTTTATAGCCTTTGAGCTAAAAACGTACCATAAAATTTTGTTTTATTATGTAAAATACTAGGTTTGATATTTAAACCTGTTTTTTTATTTCAAAGTACCATTGAATTCAAAAGAAAATAAATTGCAAATGATAAAAATAAGTTATTGGCTAAGAAAATTAAATTTAAACAAACAAACAAACAAACAGAATCAATATTCAGCATTACAATCTACACGACACTATACATTCATTTTAATATCAAGGCGCTACCGATAATATTTTGGCCGAAAAAATAATCTCAATGAGCACTGAAGTAGCGTAATGTAATCGACTCGACAATAACCAACAGATACTCTACCTCGTATTTTATTGGCCGTCACATTATCAATACCTTGACATATTGCAACAAAGTCTGGACGAATAGAAGCAGCGGAACTAAAACATAGACGATAGCTGTGTTATTCAGTTACGAACAAAGAGTTTAATTTGCGGTTTGAGAGGATAGTAATGAACTTAGGCATAATAAGAGAATGTATTCGTATTGGGATATATTGTGATATTCTTTATTTGGATATTAATGAAAGATAGATAATCAAAGGATAATCGTTGGAGGGGATATCCTGATTGGAATAAAGTAGAGCAGTGAATATCTAAATGCATGGATCGGACGAAAGGAATGAGTTGAAGAGGATATTATACGGAATGTTCGGCGCTTTTCTCGTGGTTTGAAGTTAGAAAAAAAATGTTTTTTGGTTATATCGGTAGAATCAGAGCTTAGTTTAGATATTCGTTATTGGGATATATTTCCAGAGTCAGAGCTTAGCGATCATTATTGAGATATATCGTCAGTGTCAGAGGTTAGATATTGTTATTGCGATAATTAAGAAATATCAATATTTGATCGATATATTGATAAATAATCCAACCCTAATCTGTATGTTATTGTATATTCATTTGTTGTATCTCATTGAACTATCAGAATACTTCAATGAGGGCTGGGATGTGCACTCCCAAAGTTTGATTAGTAGATCAGCTCCACCTAGCTGATAAAATGTAAAAAACCGTCAGTTGAGCTTCGTTCTCAAATGAGCAACATTGTGATGAGTGTCCTTGCGCTCAAATCAGAAGTTCTATAAAACTTCATTTGCCCCTTGGCAATAAAATAAACAATTATAAAATTAACAGTCCACTGCTTTCTTATTGCTCCCAACAGTAGCATCCGAATAGCTGTACAGTTTTTGCAATTAAGAAGGAGAATGACTTCATGGATACTTTAGAAAGCAGTCTGTATGGATTAGAGAAAAAAAATTATTATCCTGAATTTATTTGGTAAGATATCTAGCAATATTCAGTGAGATATCGCTCAATACTTGACTGCAGATATTCGCCCAAAGCATTCAGTCAACTAGCCTTCACTATTCGGCAAAAGGGCTGAATAGGCCGAATATTCGTCCCATCCCTATTCAACTGTATGGTATTAGAATAATATAGAAGAATGCTTTGTGATGTCCACAGCATACTAGTTTCCTTTTTTTTTGGTCCTGCTAAGCCATTATTTAAGGGTGCATCCACCTGTCCCATTTAAAATCAGCAAAATGCACCTTGCCTTTTTTAAAGAAGTGAAATGCACCTCTAATTGCACCCAGAGATCTTATACAAAAATTCCCCAACCCGAATATTTCTAAATCTGAGTGTCCAAGAGTTTGAAAAATTATAGAACTTCCTCATTTCTTTAAGAAAAACACAAAAAATTATTCAATCATGTTGTAAGTTAATTGTATTTTGTATTTATAATTCATAAAATCATACTATTTTTTGTTATTCATCATAGCTAAAATTTATATGCCCCTTCCCCCATCCTTTTTTTTTCTTTTATTGTTACAGAACACAATAATACATTCATGAGTTCCTTCGAATCCAAAGTATATGAAGCTGGAAAAATGTATTTTGTATTAAAAACAGGTGCTCACTTGTTAATGTCTGTACATTTACTATTTGTACATTTTACCAATTTTTCTTTCAGACATTATTAAAAAAAAAGTATGGTTAAAAACTTTACTAAAAACATCCTCCATTTAAAAAAATGTAAAAACAGTCTTCAATAAAAATCTCTACCACTTCACAAAAGCGCTTTCACCCCCCGCCACTATTGCATTTATTTTGTATTTATAATCCATAAAATTATACAATTTTTTGTTATTTATCATAGCTAAAATTTATATGCCCCCTCCCTCCTCCATTTTTTTTATATTTTTACAGAACACAATACTACATTCATGAGTTCCTTCGAATCCAAAGTATATAAAGCTGTGGGAAAAAAAAAAAGAGAGATCAAACAAAAATCTAAATGTGAAACTGGAAAAAGGCAAATAAATGAAAAGAAACTGAAAATATTATTTCTAGCATTTTCAGCTAGAAAATGCACAGTTAAAAACACACTTTAATAAATTCACGCTACTAGACAGCAATGCTACCATTTTTTTTTTCACAGCCCTGTATTCTATTTGTGATCTATACGCATCACTTAATATACACTAAAATTTTGTTACTTTCAATGCATACAATAGCTGAAAATATTATTTCTAGCATTTTCAGCTACAAAATGCACAGTTAAAAACACACTTTAATAAATTCACGCTACTAGACAGCAATGCTACCATTTTTTTTTTCACAGCCCTCTATTCTGTATGTGATCTATACGCATCACTTAATATACACTAAAATTTTGTTACTTTCAATGCATACAATAGCTGTAAATGCACTTCCAGCGATTATCACTCATTGACATTACTCTAACAGAGTTCTTTTGTGCGACCTGTAATTGAATGATAAATGCTATGCGCTCTATATTCTATAAAAAGTGGGTTGTAGTGCACCTTGTTAGTGATAATCAAATTTATTTTGTTTGAAGAAATGTAACAATAAAATACAGAGCAAACTTCCCCTCCTCCTCCCATAAACCAAATGTTGTAAAAAAAATTTATGTGCCTCTGTAAACAAACTATAAATGCTATCTATACATTACTCCATTTTCAATAGGGAATGTCCTATAGTAAATCTGAATAATATATAACAATCTTGTGGTAATCAAAGTATATTTATGAAAGGTAGAGTATAACTACGCAGTCAGACAAACCGAAGACAAACACTTTTCAACTACGTTGGAAGGCATTAAAAATGTTTTTACTAACTGCATGTCATATTTTTTATGTATCTCTATAAAATAATACCAAGCAGAATCTCATAAATATATTTTTTAATTTTTCTGCTTTATAGCCTTAAAAATAATCTCTCATTCAAACACTTTCAAAACAATAAAATTTAATGAAAAGAATGATAATTTTTTAAATTACTAGCTTTAATTTGGCTGAATTTGTCCTTATAACTTTTTCCAATTTTCTTCTTGTACAAATGCAATTAAAAAAATATATAAAAATATAGAACTGTATAATTTTTTGTGAAATGTTTGACAAAATATTTTTTTTTGTCTATTTCCTTTTACAAAAATAGAATAAGGTGGATTTCACATTGTAGCACTATAAATTTAGCAATTTAAAATATGTCCTTATCGTTTTTCCCATCACAGTATTTTGAGATGTTTGTATAAAATTAGACGGATTTCCTTACCAATCTATATAATATATAATTTCTTCTTATTATTCATAAATCATTAGTTATTTAACTTACTCTTTGTCCCCATCCTTCACTAAAAGCAGCTGCAATTTGAGACTCTTTAACATTTTCCTCCATCCTTACTTTAGTTGTAGACCCTGCTGGATTTTCTTGTTCATTTTCCATATCAGATGAACTGCAATTTAAAGGTCCATTGCTTACATTATTTAAACCCTTTCCTGCTGCTTGAGCCCATGTATTGTGCTGTTTAACAAGTGGCATAGCTGCAAAAAATACATTAAAATTAGAGATGTTATAAAAGAAAATGTCCGTTTTCAATGGAAATGATTAACTTATATAAAATTATTTCAGTTGAATGAACAGTAATTATCTTATCTGGTTACTCATTAAGGAGAAATTATAAAATGAAATAGTGTTTTTAAAAAAAATAAAAAAAATCTTCCATGTTAAATTTAAAAGAACCAAAAAAAAAAAAAAAAAAAAAATCGACTTTGTTGAGTTCACCCTTAATACACGTAATGTCTCAATTTTATACAAAATGCAATGTTTTGGGTCATTTTAATTTTACACACAGATTTCCCCTTTTACAGAAGTAATTTTTTTTTAATTATATTTTGGTCACAATAATTGCATTTTGTAGTCGTATAAAGTACATCAAATAACTGAAGGCCGTGCTTAATGTTATTTATTTAAGCTAGCAAACCTGCTGAAAGATGCCTAGGTGTACAAATTTGTAACTTCTGTTACTGGAGACAAAAATGCAATTATCATAATTTATAAAAAAATAAAAAAATAATAAACAATTCTCTTTACCACTGTGTTTAATAGATGTCCTTAGCCAAGTCAATGTTGCATATTGGCTAAAATCTGTTTAAGGGAAATGAACAAAAGAGTGACCATGTAACCTCTGTTACCAAATTACAAAGTTTAAAATTAAAACTTTTTCAAAACTCTTTAAAAAATAATGCAAGATTAAAATTGGCATTTAGTGATTGTGTGGCCACTTATTGAGTAAATAAATCGATTGATCAATTACAGAATAATCAAAATAGAAATTTTTCAGAAATTAATTACTACTTGTAACAGAAATTAGATAACATAACAGAAAAATTACTAACACCAACTTAATTTAGTGATTTTGTTCTCCTCATATGTTAAGAATGATGTTCCTAATTTACTACACCAACAATTTTCTTAATTAACTGAGTTAATAGCTAATTTTGAAGAAACACATCTATAACCTATGTTATCTGGTAACAGAGGTTACAGAAGGTAACCTCTGTTACCAAAGCCAATTTAAAATTACCGAAACCAAATTAATTTATAGTGATTTTGTTATCCTGATATCTTAAGAAAAGAATGATGTTTTAAGTTTACTAGATCAAAATTTTTCGTAAGTAAATGAATTCAAGGCTAATTTTGATGAATAAGATCTGTATCAGAGGTTAGTACATTAATACAAGAAAAAAAATTATCCAGAACACATTTTATTTGGTTTACCCACCAGTCTAACTATTTGATAGTAGTACCAAATGTGAATTAATTTTATGTGTAATTATTCTAAAATCACAATATAAAAGTGATAAATAACTGATAACAGACATTACAGGAGAAAAAACACCCTCCCCAGAAAAACAGAAATTAGTCCACTCTATCTGATGTTATAACAAATATTCCAAAATGATAATTGCAACTACTTGCTTACTTATAAACTTAATTTGTGTCATGTGGTACATTCTTTTGACAAGAAGAAAAATAAATTATATGAGGTAACAGATATTTCAAAAACCAGGAAACCCACTTGTTATTGAAAAAATATAACAAAACATGGACTTGAAGAATTAATTTATGCATTATTTTAATAATTATAGTATGTTCTATTAAAAAAAAAAAAAAAATGCTTGCACATGAGAGTGAGAATATTACAGTACTAAATACAAGGCCATACTTATAGGGGGGGATGATCTCTGCTATCCAATGCAAAACAAATCATTTAAAAATATTGAAATGCAAACGAGATATTAGAAAAATAATGTCCCATGGAATTAACATTAGCGAGCGGGTGTTTTCAAGTGAGTAAAGAGAACCCTTAAGGCTATTCGCTACCAAATTGGGAATGTTTATGATGCGTTAGTCGGTAGAAGTTTCTGAAATGTTAAACGACATGAAAAGTAGTATAGAAATCAGCTTCACTGGCAACAGAAATAAATAACTTTTAATTCCTTACTACAATATGTATCTGGAACGATATTTTAACACAATTCAACTTTATTAGCAAAATAATGCAAAGTTCTGACATGAAAATCGACTATGCTTTACAATTAATATACTTCAAGTTTTAAAAGACTACAATAAAAATGGTCTTTCTAATGCTAAAATTTCAGCAAAAGAACTAACTGAAGAGCTAGAGGGTGAATCCTGCAGAAATGACTTTTCCACTTGTACCATCACTTTGCATTAAAAAATAAAATAAAAAAGTAATTTTCTAATGAAGATAATAATAAACTAATTCATGATCCGGAAAATAAATTTAAAATAGAGTTTTTTAATGTCCTCTTGGGTCAAGTCACAATGTCGACAAAGGAGAATTTTTATGAAAACATTTAATTGAACGTTTCGTTTTCTTTTCGACCTAACGCAAATCCTTAATATGCTTGTTGCTAATTTATTAAAAAATGCAATGACCTGCAAATTTTGATGGGTGACGTAAATTCTTTAGAATTATTCCCAGAATTTAAAAGTTTATGTCCCACAATTCCAAGTGATGTAAATTCTCCATTGGAAACCTTGCAACATTTGTTCAGCCATAGATTTCAGGAAGTTATGCCGAATATTGTCATTCCATTGAGAATTTTACTCACTATTCCTGTAACTGTTGCTTCAGCAGAACGCTTTTTTCAAAGTTAAAATTTATAGAACTTCATCTATGATCAACAATGCTTGATGAACATCTTTCTGCTCTCGCTTTTATTTCAATTGAAAACGATTTGGCCAATTCAATAAATGTTGCAGAACTAATTGCCGAACGTTAGTTGACGCTCACTGTGGAGACGCAAAAAGTTTTTGGTTTCCATCTGTCTGTCTGTCTGTTCCGCAATAACTGCTGTAAAAATCATCCCATTAGGTTGATTTTTGGTGGGTATATTGATGAGGTACCCACAATTAGCTGTATAGTTTTTTAGTTACATTTGAGTTCATTCGTTCGAAAAATATAGAACATTTCTTTTAAGGTCATAATGCTTTCCTATGGGAATGCAGACAATTTTCAAATTTAATTTTTAACTGAAATGAAAATCGCATATTTGAGATTTGAATAATGGATTTAAACATAAAATTACTAATGCTAAATTTTCGATATGGAGGTTTTAAATATATCCAATAGCTTTGAAAATTTGCTGATACATTCATTAGAATTTAGAAATTAGTTGTTTAAGTTATTGGAAAATTTTTTGCATCTGTTCGGGAAATATAAAACATTTTATTTTTATATTTTTTACAAATTTTAAAATACATTTCTTTTTACTTTGCTCTTTAATTTATTAGTTGCTTACAACCATATTTCAAAGAATATGAAAATAAAATTAAAGTAACTCTCACTATTTTGCTGCAATATTTTATTATCAAAGTAAATTATTTTTGTATTCTATTGACATAAATGGAGAATTTATTTTAATACAAATTTATTTATTTTTATCTAAAAAGTTACATGAATAAGAAGTTCATAAGAATTTCAGAATATCATTGCATAAACCGTGTTTAATTTAACTCTTCTAATTTCTGAAACCTCCGAAGTATTTTATATGCCTATAAATATGTATATAATATTTAAAAAAAATAAATTGCAGATTGTAAGATGCTAAATGATATGAAAAGTGAGATTAAAAAACAATGACTTTTAGAGCTGACGTTGAGGCTCCTGATCTGCAAATTTACTAGTATACATAACTTTGCTGCCAAAACAGCAAGAAGAATTGCTTTATTTTAAATAAATAGCTGATTTAGTATATTCCACCAATTTCATTAATAATAGGGGGTTTTACAAACTTTGTTGTGTAATTACTTTATTTCGATTTCCACTGCCAGAGAGGTACTGCTTCGGAAACGAAGTTTAGTTTATAGATTTATCTGTTAGTGTGTGTGGCAAAAAATCTCATATCATCGCACTATGGCTAATGGATTAAAATAAATTTTAAGATAGATGTATTATATTATTTTACTCACGAATTATGATACTAAAACCTGGGAATTCAAATTAGGGGACTGAAATTTATTCTGAATATTTCATGAGATATGAAAATAAATCACTATCGTTATTATGAATACTTGTGTGCATGGGGAATTTGATTTTTTTAAGTATAAATTTTTTCTGATGTATTTTCTACAACTTTTTGAGTTAAAGAGTCTGTATCAATTCACTTTTGTGATATGTTTTGTACAACGTGTACAGTATTTAACATTTTATATCCCTTTAAAAATTTTCAGAAAAAAGGCCACCAAAAAATATTTTGCCCAGGGCCGCCAAAGTCGACTCTGACTAAACGACCCTAACACGATCCTGACTAAATAAAAAATATTGCCCAAAGAAACTTAATCTTGGGACAGCTCAAATTAGTGGGTGAGGAATTTTTATGCTTAGTAAATAGTCTTAAACATACTTAATGTATTTTTTTAAAGAGTAAATAAGATATAAAACTAGGTTACGCTGCCAGGCTGTACCAGATCCTGAGGGACCTATCACACGCACATCAGTGACGCTGAGTGCGCTACCGGCCGGTCCAGAACACTGCCATTTGCGGAGCCTCTAAATCTCATACCCGAGCATGCGATGACAAAGGTCATTGTGAACACGCGGAGGATCCCATATTTTAGAGGAAATTTCCACACAGACACTCGATAAACCGTCGAAACAACCCAGCGACTTTGTCACTGAAACCTCAGAAGGAGAGTCGGTCCCTAGGTCACATGCTAGATTTCCCGACGGCTCTTGCTTTCTCACAGCGTCCGATCGTCAAATGTATGGAAGGACAAGCGACTAGTTCATCTGCTGTGGGTTGGTAAATAAGATATATTCCTTTCTCCTTCACAAAATAATGTAATACGTGCCCTATTTGTATCCTAGGTCCCTTCACAAAATAATGTAAAACGTGCCTATTTGAATCCCATTCCGCTTCACAAAAAAACTGCAGGAGTCCCCTTTTTAATAAAAAGACCTAGGTCCTTCACAAAAAATCCAATGGATTCAAGAAAAAGCTTTGCCATACATATAGCCAAAACATATGATTCTCAAATGAATTGAAATATAAAAAATAGGTTCTACAGGACTACAGGAATACACTTTTTAGTTTAACATGGTAAATAAAAAATATTAAAAGTGTTAACAACAGTGAGTAAAAACACCAAATACTTTTCAAGCAAAAAATTCTTCATTTTCAGGATATGAAATCTGTATGTAAAAATGAAATGGCCCTTTTATGTAAATGTGAACTTTTTCTCATTTCAGAAATATACATGTTTAGCTGGTTATAATTTTTTAAAAATTGCATTAAAAAATTCAAAGTCTGCAAATCAGGTTGAATTGTCATTAAATAAATAGGAAAAGCGGGAATGAATGGGACATTAAAAAAAGATTGAGCTGAGTTGAAATGAAATCAACTGAAGAAGAAAATGTTTGGCCAGTTGGAAATGTTTTTTAATCATCATTAAAATGTTCAAAGTCTGTGAACCAGGTTGGACTGTCATGAAATAGATAGGGAAGACACAGAATGCATGGAACACTGCATGCCACTCAGTAACTAAAATGTGTAAATAATTTAAACTTTTGCAGATAAATAATGTAACTACTAAATAGTCAATTATTTAGTTTTGTTTTGTTAGGTATTTCTAATTTAATAGAATCAAATGTTTTGAATTATTGCCCTACTACTAATTAGCAGTATTTTGTTGTTAAATTACTCAGATATTTTCTTATTTTATTTGTTAGTTGTATGTGATAGCTAAGTACTAGATTTGTTCATGTAAGTTATTCTCATATTCACATTTACTTATTTTTAATTATTTTTTATAAATATTTTTGTCTTTTTAAAAATATATACAATGTACTTTAATTAAGTCTAAATTGAGGCAAAATTACTTTGTTTATATACTTTTAGAACTTTTTTTTTTCATTAATGCTATTTTTTAAAGTAAAAAACAAAGAATAATTTCAATTAGAATGATTTATTTACATCCTGATTTTCAAATCTATGTAAAGGAACACATATTATGGATAGTCAATTTTCAATAATCCATTAATAAAGAATTTGTCGTCTTATTACCCTTAATCACATGTTTCTTCTTGGAATAGACAGCAGAAGGTTTATGGAAGGGATTTCTCTTATTTTGTGAAACAGACAGGTGATAATATAATTTGCATCATTCCTCTTGATACTTAAGTTAGTTTTGGTTTTATCAGACTACTGGCATTTTCCACATCCTACTAAACTGTACTGACAGAACAAATAATATATTCTTAAGGAAATTTTTCATAATAGTTTAGGGTCATTCCATGTCAATTCAACCACACCAGTACACCCATGGTCACCGATTTTGATGAAACTTGGTACATTCAATAAACATATAGTATCAAATAACCCCCTAATTTTTTTTATCTCTGACTTCAATACTTTTTTATTTACAGCCATTTAAAATTTCTTCAAATTCACCTTTTTGCATATATCCGAGAAGCGCTATACAAACTACATTTGGTTGTAAAAAAAATTCTATTTCGTTCCCAAACCTTTCAATTGTTTTCAAAATTTATTTGCTTACCAACAAAAATATGATTAACATAGAAAAAAATACTAGAGGGCTGTAAATATTTATTTTGGGCCCCTAAAAAATAATTAATTTTTATTAATTTTTATTTTTGTTCGAAAAAACATGATTTTCTAAAAATGCAATATCAGGGAGAGGGACAGGTATAATCTTGATGCATTTTTTTAAAAAATGAGCCTAAATATATGTTCTAACTTATTCTGGAATAAAATTGGTGGTTTTTTAATTCCTTCTGAAGAAAAAAAAAGAAAATCACCCAATGCCACCAATAAAATGGCAACATCATGAAAATTTCAATACCACATTTCTGTTAATTTTTAAGAAAGTTATTTTATGTAATGTAACTAAGCTAAAAACATTACTTAAATATGTTATTTAAAATTGTATTAATTTTTTTAATAATTTTTTGATGAAAGAAGAATTAAAACTTGCATTCACAAAACAATAATTAAATATGCTTTGCATGATTTTTTTTTCATCATTTGGCTTTGCAATTGACAAAATGAAATTCTCAAGGAAAATATAGATATATAATATTTAGGTGTGATCTAATTAATTATCAGATGGGATTATATGGGTCTTTAGAACACATAGTTTTTATGCTAATTAATTACAAAATTAGGGTTTTTAACAAAGAATAATTCCTATCAAATTAAGAACTACATAAATATATTTAAAAAATTAAGTGTTTTTGAACAAATTAATTTTAACTATACAGTTAAAATCATTACTGTTTAAAATGGATTAATTCAGTATATTCTGATATAAAAAATGAATCCTCAGTATGTTTGTAAAAATAAACTGGCCCAGTTTACCTTCCCTTTATGCTTAGTTGCTTCCTACTGTTTATATTACAAGGCAGATGTTAGGGTTAACCAGAAAACTGATGCAATCATTCAAAGTATTGTGCAGCGTCAATTTTTTTCTTTCTTTTTGTTTACTGTGTATTTATTGGTGGTTTATGAAAATACTCACAATAAACTTTAAATAAGAGCATATATCATTCTGTCCTTTCTCAAATTCTGCTTTGCATGCAGAGAGCATTTGAGAAATGTTTATTTATTTATTTTTTTTTAATCTTTTATTCAGTTAGTGTTAGTTTCCTGAATTAGATATATGCTTTAAAAATCTTCAGTGGAATAACTGTATTTTTTTTTTAATATTACTGTGACTTTTTATGAAATGGAGAGTACTACATATGATGTGTGTGGGGGGGGGGGGGGAAACTTCAACAGAATGTCACAAGACTAACTACATTAAAACGAATGGTATTGTAAATGAATCAAATGATCTCTCTGAAGAAGACAAAATACTTTTAAAGTTAAGAACAGATGCTACTGAAGAATTGTATACCATTTGTTTTCATCATAGAATTGTATATTTGAAAAGTTTGAATCCCTTCAGAAAAAATGTTGTGATCCCTTCAAAAGGCACAAAAAGTATGTGAAAAATACATTGCGTGCTGTAAATTTTCAGCAACATAATGATCTTTTACTCAAGGTCCTTAAAGTTAAGCCAGGATAAAATTTATGCTGTCAATGTAGGACAATGCTCTTGTTCAAAAGTGCATTTCAGAATGAAGAATTGTCTGTACAACAACACAGATACAAATTCTGACAGCCCACATGGGTTACACTCCCATTGCAAGCAGCAGCAAAGAAGATGACATACAAAAACTAAATTCATCTTTTGTCAATGTAGATTGTTCTCCATTAAAATTACATGCTCTTGCCAAAAAAAAAAAAAAAAAAAAACAAGTCTTCATATGACAAAATGTAGAGTTTAATATCGGAAAAAGAGATTTGTAGCTTTTTAGCTAATTGCAGCCAATAACTGTTAGCCAAATTAAAATAGCTTTAGCCATGAAAAAAAAAACTTATTTATACAAAATTTCTATATAAATGAGTATTATTTTTAATTATACAATATACAAACTGTACACCACTCTGTAAGATTGACCCTCTGGAGATCTGGCCATACATCACACATCAAATGCTTTTTAAAATAAAAATTCTTTTCAAACTTCCCCTTCCAAATTAATCATAATTAAATTACTTAAATTTTTGATTGTCAGTCTATTTCTCAAGTCAGTTTTTGTTATATTCACAAGACTCAATTCCTCTTTCACAATCTGCTTTAGACAACAGAATTGTTGCTATAAATTCATACAAAGTCACATTGGGAAACATGTCAGTAATGCCATTTTTATGGGGGAAAAAGAATACAATTAGCTGGTTTCATTTCTTTACCCCTTGTAGCCAGAACCTGCCTAAACAACTTCCATTCATGAACAGTTTTGGTTTCATTTCCTAAGTTGGGATCATCAACAAAAAATAAACTCTTTTAATTTCCTCAATACGTCTAATGCAAATGATATCACACTATTTGTAAGATGCTTGCACAGGGAGAGCGAGACAAATTTTGAAGTGAATTGCCAGGATAGAGAAGGTGTAAGATTTTTTTTTTTTTTTTTTTTTTTTTTTTTTTACGCGGCAGCAGCAGGTTTACTAAATACAGAGCAACAAAATGGAAATATATATTTTTTGGCTGTCGTTATTTGGCGAATCCACTAAATGCTTTGGGGGCAAAAGGTGCTTTCAGTTAGCTTTTTGGCTAGCGCTAGATTAAACACTAAAATGAAATTGCATTCATTTGAAAATAAATAAATAAATAAAAGGCTAAAAGCAAAAAAATTGAAGAAATTCTTGATATCTAAATTCCAGAAGTAGATTCAATGGCAGAAGACCTTGTTGCACAGAAGGCAGAAGATATGGATAAATTAGCAGATATCATAAAAGACAAACTAACATTAGAAAAATTTAATAAAAAACAAATTCAGTTAAGGATTCCAGCATCACTATCATAGACACGAAAAAAAAAAAAAAAAGATACATTTAATGTATTAGACTACGCATTCGTAAAGTTCAGAAACTTGTCAAAGAGAAAGGAATATTAGCTGAACCAGAACCCAAAAGAGAAAAACAATTGAGACCCGATGTCCTTGACATGGTTAAAAACTTTTATGAAAATCATATTTCAAGGATTATGACAGGAATGAAAGATGTTGTGAGCTTGGGGGGAAAGTACACATTAGTATAAGATTACTTTTTTTTTTGCGTAAATTGTATATTAATTTTAAGCAAGGGTTTCCAAACACTAGGATGGGTTTCTCAATTTTGTAGCCTGTGCCCAAAAGGGTGTATTCTTGCTTGTGTATGTAAGCCTGTGTTTATATTCAGATTTAATTGAAAGTAAAATGCTTAACTTTCTCATTGTTGAATTATTCTATAAATAACATTTAAACTGTATTTATTGCAAGGAAGAATAATATTAATCATTAGCAAAGACTTTCTAACACACAATACATGACAATTAAGAAAAATACAACTACCGAGAACATGTCATTTTAAGTTCTATAAATAAATAAAAAATATATTTATAAAATAAGTTACTAAGAAAAATGAATATTTAATTTAAATAGATGTTTAATTATTAAACTACATTCCAAAATTATATTACAGTTACGTAAAATAAAAATTATATTCATGATGCTGCCATTTTATTGGTGGCATTAGGCGATTTTCTTTTTTTTTCATCAGAAGGAATTAAAAAACCACCAATTTTATTCCAGAATAAGTTAGAACATATATTTAGGCTCATTTAAAAAAAAATGTTCCAAGATTATACCTGTCCCTCTCCCTGATATTGCATTTTTAGAAAATCATGTTTTTTTGAACAAAAATAAAAATTAATAATAATTTATTATTTTTTAGGGGACCAAAATAAATACTTACAGCTCTCTAGTATTTTTTTTACTGTTTATCATATTTTTGTTGGCAAGTAAATAAATTTTGAAAACAATTGAAAGGTTTGGGAACCAAATAGAATTTTTTTTACAACCAAGTGCAGCTTGTTTAGCGCTTCTCGGATATATGCAAAAAGGTGAATTTGAAGAAATTTTGAATGGCTGTAAATAAAAAAGTAATGAAGTCAGTGATAAAAAAAAATTAGGGGGTTATTTAGTACCATATGTTTCTTGAATATACCAAGTTTCATCAAAATCGGAGACCATGGGTGTACAAATCCCATTTTTGTGGTTGAATTGACATGGAATGACCCTTTATTAATTAATAATTATTATTTTTCATGTTGTATTTGAATTACATTATTCTCTTTAACTAATTATGCCGTAATATTTCTCATTATGAATCAAAAACTAACTGTGGCAAAATTGAAAAATTCTAAAATTCAGTAATGGTCAGGAAAATTTTAGTAATGACAATTCCCCCCCCCCCCCCCCTCCAAAAAAAAAAAAAAAAAAGAAGTTTGTATTTAAATTTAAAGTATGGTATTTACACACACAATAAAAAGAACACACATAAATATATTAAATTAAAATTTTATAATGTAAAGATGCTTTTAGCTTATAATAATTTCAAGTTTAGATAACAAGACAATAAAATAAACAATAAAATCTTACTATCCGTTGTCATATCAGTTAAATACTAGCCACTGTGATAGAAAAAGGGCGTCTTCAACATTGAGGTTTTTGAATCAAAAAGGTGAAACTTTTGAATTAAATATACAGAAATTAACAGATATGTTGGAAAGGAATCGTCATACGGAAATAATTTAAAGTACAATGTTAGGGATCTGTTTAGAAAGAAATTGGGTCCTTTACAGAACCCTTCACAATATAATTTTTTCTCAAAACAGGATCCTGCACAAAACTTTTCACCTTAAAACAGGACCATTCACAAAATTATTTATCTTAAAAACAGACCTTTCACTAAACTTTTCCCTCTTCAAAATGAACTTTTAATAAATTTAATCATTTAAAATTAAAATCTGACTGTCACTTTTACCATATATAAAGAAAATATGTGTATTTTACATACATATATATTCTTAAAAATGTATAAAAAGGAACCTGAATATGACAATCATTTCAAATTCACAATATTATGACTAGATTTTTCACAAATGTAAAAAAATGTTCACAATTTCACAAAGACAGGACCTGGGAGAAAAGTCTGGACAGTACCCTGAATGTACAAAAAGCCTGAAAAATGTACAGCTTATGAGAAAAACGCACAGACATAGCAACCTTAGTTGACTACTTCCACCAATGAAGCTTTTCCACTTTTTTTTCTGAACCACTCATGCAAATTTACCCTTTTCTAAACTTGTCTGGTCAGTTTTTTCATTTACTCGCCAATTCTAACTTAAAAAGTTACCAAACAAGAAGAACATTAATTCAATTTGTTTCCTCATATTGCACTGTTTTACATAATTTTTTTCAATGTGTTATCAAGATAATTATTTTTCAATGAGAATTTTTCAAGCTTTTGTTATGTAGAGAAATTTGTGCTCCATCGGTATATTTCTGAAAACTATGTCCATGATATAAATTATACATTATGTTTGGTTTAAATAAATATGTTTATTACTAGTTAGATAAGTTCATTTTTAAATAAGAAATTTAAAGAAGACCCATCTGGGTTTTTTCAAGTTTTTTTTTTAAAAAAACTCACTCAGGTTTTTTCAGATTGGAAAAAATCAAGCCAACCCTGGAAAAAACATGAAAGTCTGGCTTCAAGTGGAAAAATTGACATATCGCTGAATGTAAAACACGAGGCAGAAATCTTTATCTTACCATTTATGTGGAGAAAATGGAAAAATGTTGTTATAATAGATGAAGCTTGGGCCTATTTATATGATTGTAATAAAAAGAAATCCATTTATTATCAATAAGTGGAGAAAAAAATCTTAAAACATGGTTCAATGTTCTAAAGAAAATTAGCAAAGGATTTATGATTGTTGATGGCTTTGTATATAATGGCAAATAAAAAAAAAAAAATAAAAAAAAAGAGTGAAGAAAAATGTTAAGATCAACTACACATACTATCAGAAACATACTTTACTCCCAATCTTCAAACATACCATCTTTTTTTTTTTTTTTTTTACACCAGAGCTAGCAATCTGTTGAACTGCATCAAGATAAAGTAAGCAGCCATACATCATAATCCACTGTGAATTTCCTTTAAAAAATGGAACGAGAAACTAGTATCAGGGCTATACCCTTCACTGATATACCTGATTTATTTCATGAGCGATTGATGAAATTCATGGTTTTATTTGACGAGTAACGAAATTTGCAGGATTTTTCCGTGACCACTTTCATGAAGTTCGCGACCGATTGACAAACTCATTTTGCAGAAATCTAACAAAATAAATAATGATAATACGGAGAGTTCTGCTAAATCATGGAAGACTACCAGTAAGAACATATCGAAAAAATCCCAGAGCTACAAATTTAATGAGTGGGACCTAAAATTATTGTTTTCTCGGCAAAAAATTTTCTGTATTGCGAGCTAATGATTTATTTTTTTTCCACAGATATTGCAAATTTTTTTTTTTTTTAAGTAAACAGGAATTTTGCAGATCAGCAGAAATGCAGCATGCATGTTAAATTGTATTTATTTAATTATGGACAATAGAAAAAAGTGCTAAATATCACAGAATTATGGAGGACAATCTGAGTATTTGATCTAAAAAAGGCGGAAAAGGGAATATACCTGTAAAATACATGACGACTTAGACATTGAAAGTTAGTGGCCAAAGCAAAAAATTAGTCACCACGTGGCGACTGGCGACCGTGAATCTGCATCTATAATACAGAATAAATATAGAAAGGGAAAAAAAAAGTTTTTTTTTTTTTTTTTTTTTTTTTTTGCATTTGAGTATGGGTGTTACTTTTATAAAAGATTCTGGTGACAAGGTTTGTTTGCCGTGTGTGGGGGCTTTTTGTGAAAACAGAAAAAAACCCATAATTTCTTAATTATGATACGTATCGAATCCGTTTGAAGTTATTATTACTTCTAAGAGAAGGGCCGAAAATTTATGTATGACAGATTTTTGATATAATTAAAAATTGCCTTAAGGGGGGGGGGGGGGGGTTAGAAGAAAAAAATTCATAACTTCAGCAATTCCCAAAGATTTCAAATCCGCTTAAATTTATTATAAATCCTCTTAATATTATCTAAAACTTTTATATTGACAAGTTTTTTATAGGACCAACCATTACAGCAAAAAAAAAAAAAAAATTAAAAAAAAAAAAATCCCTGCCGGCTCCGCCTGCAAACAAGTTATTTTTCGAAGTAGGCGGTTCCAACTCCCGCATCTTTTCGAAACTGATACATAAAATCAAGGGCATAAAATCTCAGTCAAGTTCGTTAATGGGCAAAATCGAACCAGGGGGGGGGGATGGGGGGGCTTTTTGTGAAAACAGAAAAAAACCCATAATTTCTTAATTATGATACGCATTCTATCCGTTTGAAGTTATTATTACTTCTAGGAAAAGGGCCGAAAATTTATGTATGACAGATTTTTGATATAATTAAAAATTGCCTTAAGGGGGGGGGGGGGTTAGAAGAAAAAAATTCATAACTTCGTCAATTCCCAAGATTTTAAATCCGCTTAAATTTATTATAAATCCTCTTAATATTATCTAAAACTTTTATATTGACAGTTTTTTATAGGACCAACTCTTATAGCTTAAAAAAAAAAAAAAAAAAAAAAAAAATCCCTGCTGTCTCCGCCTGCAAACAAGTTAGGTTTCGAAGTAGGCGGTTCCAACTGCTGCATCATGGCAAAAAGGTCATTTCTTCTGCAATTCCCAACAAACAGGCGCCCCACGGTCTGCGTCTTCGAAATCTACCTGTGCCTGTAGGCCGAGCCGTCAGGGATTTTTTATATTTGGTGTATATGAGTTCAAAAGAAAATAATAAAAGAAAGAAAGAAACATCTATTGAACCTTTACTGAAGAAATTCTTGCTGCGCTCTTTTCTCTTACACATTCTTTTGCAATAGCTGATAAGCAGATGTCACACTTTCATTCTTCTTAAGATCCAATTTGCTATAAATTTTTTATTGCAAAAGTAAGATGAGAAAATATACTAACTGCATTTATTCTTCTACTTGCAGAAATTTATTATACTTGCTATGCTTGTAAAAGAATGAATAATTTGATTATTTAAAGGAAATTATGACATTGCAAATTATATTAGATTTAAATATAGTTTTTAAATGAAATGCTTTTTATGCCAGATAAAAATTTGTTTTTACAAACTAACTGGACTTAATTTTTTACAAGCCTAAGAAATTAAGCTTAGAAACAATTACTTAAAGGGGGTTTTTGTGTTTTGTTTTGTTTCTTCATAGAAGCTTTTGAAATTATGTTCATCTTAGATTTTTATACTTTTTTATGTCATTTTAAACATTTAGAAAATTTATGATTTTAATCTATGATTTAAAAAAAATCAGTTGATTAAAATCACAATTTAAATCATCTGATTAAAATCGTTGACACTCTAATTATGTTAACTTGGAAGATGTTAGAAAGCCACCCAATCCAGAAATGGTTTGTGGAACTTCAAAACCACAATATTATCACACGTTTTTGTTTGAATTTTAAAAATATATGTAAAATAAATAGCTAAATCCAAATATAAGCTAAATATATATAACTTTCAATAAAAATGAACTATATGCAACAATTTTTAAAATCTTATGTAAATCTGAAAATTTAATAATTTTTAGATTCATCAACTATATACATATTAGTCTGTAATTTAATACTATATATTGACAGTTAACATTAAAGTGCTTAAACCTTCATTTTTTATAAAAACATGAGCTAGAATGAAGTTGTTCCTTGGGAATTATTATGTCAACCCCAGTCTGGGGTTGAATGGGACAAAGATTTTAAAAAATGTTTATATTTCCTAAATTTTTACAGTTGGAGAAATGGCATTAATAAGTGAATACTCTATCATTATAGTTAAAGTTTGTATTTCTAAACCCAATGCTTTTTATAGAAGGCAATAAAAACGAAAAATTACTTATTTTGTAGTCCACTACAGTATGTTCCTTATTGAAAATGGAAGTATATAGCATTTAATGTTCAGTCACACTCAAAAGAAATCATATACATTTGGTCTACGAGTGATAACTGTTTGAAGCATATTTTAATAGTGTTATTCTATTTCAAATATTATAAACTTGATATATACTACAACATGTTTCCTGTATAAAAAATAGTGTGTGCAATATTTATTGTTCATTTTCAGAGGTACAAAAAATGAATAAAATAAAATAAAAAATTTAATTGCAATACTATCTATCGGAGGTAATTGTTTGAAGTATGCTTTATGAAACTAACGCTTGATAACATCTTCCATATAGATGAAACAGGGAATTAACCTTTAATGTAGAAATGTAACGAATAGTAATTTGGCCAAATACCAAATATTGGGCAAAATTTTAGACTGAATACCAAACATTCGGTGGCTGAATACTAACTTTTTTTAAGTATATACGGACTATAATTTTTTAAAATGTTCAGTTGGAAATAGAGTAAAATAAAAATTGATCTTGTATTATTCGTATGTTTAAAAATTTTTAAAGCTTGATGTATTTTTTGTAATACAGTAAAACCTCCATAACGGACACTCCCGAATAGTGGACACCTCTATTTAACGGACACTTTTCCAATCCCCACTCCCAAAATCTAAATTTTTCTATGTTTAACCTCTAAATAGCGGACATTCCGAATAGCGGACAGAAGTTTTGGCGATAAAGGATGAAAAATGATTTTTTAACGTGAAAGAAAATGGGAAAAAAAGTAAAAAGCCTCTAAATTTATCAGGGCAATGTGTTACAAATGTTGTGACCACAGATGAATGTAGGGGGTGGCCTGGGGAATCTCCCAATTTCGCAATGTATTTTGCATCGATGTTTTTTTATGCTGATTCTGTATCGATTACTGTTTGATTCTTGAGACTTAATTGACATACATTATTCAAAGTTTCAAAACATGTTAACACCATTTTTATCATTTTCAAAATATATTGAGTTCTGCACACTCTGATTTTAGTGTCTTGTTTGTGATTGTTTCGAAAATGACATTAAAACGAAAGCGATTAACTTTAAAAGAAAAATTTTGAAATTGTAAGTGTAAGTGAATGTGAAAAACAGAAATTCAGTTTATGGATATTTGCCGAAATTTTTAAAATATGTGAAACACAAGTGCGGGAGATTTTACGAAATAAACAAGAAATAAGGAATTTGTGGATTACTAACTCTGACTCTAACACCAAAAATGTGAAATTGCGGAATACTGATTCCATTGACATTGGTTCTACAATTCTGAATTGGTTTATCTTCGTTAAAACAAATTCCTATCAGTGGGCCTTTGATTCAGGAAAAGGCTTTAGAATTCGACAAAGAACTCGGATTACATGATTTTAAGGCTTTGAGTGGATGGCTGGAAAAATTCCGGTCCTTTCAAAACAATATGTAAAAAAGCAAAATCTGTAGTTCTTAAAAAAGTGGGTGATTGGCATGAACGACTGCAATCAATTCGTAAAGGTTATGAGGAGAAAAACATTTTTAATGCCGATGTAACCGGGCTCTTTTTCAGAATTTTTCCGAATAAGACTTTGTGCTATAAAAAAGAAGACTGTATCGGCGAAAAAAATGTCAAGAGAGTGACTCACCATTTTATTATGTTGCAATGTATTAGAAGAATTTAAAATCCCTCTTATAAATGAAAAATCTCTGAAACTCATTTGTTTCTCAAAGAACATCCAATTTAATAAATTTGGTGTTATGAGGAGAGCGAATAAAAAAGCGTGGATGACCAGTTCTTTAGTGATTAAATGGTTAACTTCCTTTCATAATGGGATGAAAAAACAAAAAAAGTTCTCTTGTTTTTGCACAATGCAACTTTTTATCCAAAACATGTGAAATTGGGCAATGTTAACACTGTATTTTTTTCCCCCAAACACAACTTCCTTATGCCAGCTTCTTGATCAAGGCGTTGTACACAATTGTAAAGCCTGGTACAGAAAATTTTATTAAGGCACACTCTTTCGAAGTTAGACTCATGAATACACTTGAGAACTGCCTAAAATTAGTTAATGTTCTTGAATTTGAATTTCTTCAACTGTAAAAAAAAAAAAAAAAAAAAAAAAAAAAAAAAAAATCAGAAAGCGTACGACAATATTTCAGAAAAGCAGGCTTTATATTAAAAGAAAATGAAACACCTCTTTCCGATAGAAATGAAGAATTAAGCGCAATAAGTGAATTAATGAAATGTATCAGGAGTGAAGAAGCTGCCAAAATATTTATCAACATTGATGATGACCTACCAAAGAAGAATGAGTATGTAGGCTATTATATTACTTCAGAATACTCGACAAAACCTGACTCTATTAGTGATATGAATCAGAATACTGAAACTAGGGGATGCTTCCTGCAATATCGAGAATTTCCAAGAAGCGGCAAAATACAATGAGAAGTTACATATATTTTTTTCTTTTCGTAAAAAAAGATGATTCAGAAGGATTAAAACTACTCATAGAATTAAAACTTCACATAGAAAACAAATTAAATGTAATCGCAAGCAAAAGCAAACTTTTGTAACAGATTTTTTTCGTAAAAATGTAATAAACAGTGGAAAATGTATGTACAATATCATTTCAGTTTTATTGCTTCAAAAAATAATTTTAATTTCTGATTAATCATATAATAGAAGTTCTCGGACATATAACAGACAATTAATGAAACATTATGCATTTCTTAACGATTTTGTGAATCTCTGTGGTTTTCCCAATAACGGACACCTCCGAATAGCGGACAATTTCTGCGCTCCCGAGGTGTCCGTTATTTAGAGGTTTTACTGTATTTGAATACCTTGATGCTAAAACTGATAATACTTTCTTTTCTTATCATTATAGATAATTGGGAACAATATTATCAATCAATTAAAATTTTCAAAAAACTAAATAATTGATTAAGAATTTAATTGTATCTAATTTAATTTAAACTAAAAATCAATTGCATGCTGCAAGTATATGTAATTGCAATTAAATTGAAATGCAAATACCGCAAAATCTTGTTACAACGAACTTGTAGGACCCCCAATTAAGTTCATTATTCTGAAATATTCGTTAATGTTATATTCCAAAATGGCTTATTTAAAAAATTAAATTTGGGTACATCTATACTAATAAAAGAAAGTTGTTTGTTTGTGTGTGTGTCTGCATGCGATGGCTAGCGAAAACTACTGCATGTAGATGTCTGAAAATTTGGGCAAAGCAGATTCTGAGGCACCTGAGGCTCAGATTTTTAATTTTTGGAAACCCGGGCTCCTTTAAGGTTTTTGCTCTAAACTGTTAATAACTTGCCCCATTTTTCTCCCATCATCTTCGTTTTTTGGGCCCTTTCTTCATTTAGCTTTACTCCCATTTCTACATTCACGTTAAGACCCTGGCCCGCTGGGGTCCGGTACAGGACTCATTGAAGTTTTTGCTTCCTAAACTGTTAATAACTTGCCCCCTTTTAATCTGATTTTCTTAGTTTTTGGGGCCTTTTCTCCATTTAGTTATTCCCCCATTTCTACTTTCCAATTAGGATCCTTCATCTTAGGGCCCCACTCAAAACTATCAGCTGGCCCCTTTTGGGCACCCAACTACAGTTCCCTTAAAAATCGTCTGATTCACTAGCTTTTTTTTTTTTCTGTCAACTTATTAGTACTTCCAACTACTATATGAATGACAAAAGCAAATTTTCAGAGAAGATCAGGGCCCCTGGGCCCTTTGAAGTTTTTGTACCCTAAATTGTTAATATATTGCTCCATTTTAATCCAATCTTCGTTCTTGGGGCATTTTCTCCATTCAGTTATTCCCCCATTTCTACATTCCAGTTAGGACTATTCATCTTAGGGCAACTATCAAAACTCAAAACTATCAGCGGCTCCTTTTGGATCCCCTCCTATAGCTCCCTTAAAAATCGTCAGATTCACTAGCTTTTTTTTTTTTTTTCTAACAACTTCTTAGGACTTCCAGCAATTACATAAATAACAAAAAAATTTTTTTTTTTTTTTTTTTTGGGGGGGGGGGGGGGCATAAAGGAGTACCCTGGGCCTCTTTATGTTTTTGTGCAATAGCTTGCCCTCTTTTTATCCGATCTTCTGCGTTCTTGGGGCTTCTTTTTCCATTTAGTTACTGTTGAAGATAAGTAGTTAAGTTTAGAGTTTAGAGAGAGGTGGGGGAATTTCATCCATAAATTAAATATCACGTTAATGTTAAAGGAAATTTGTTAAATTTACAGGGGGGGCACATTCTACCACCAGGGGGCTCATTCTTTTCTTGGGTTCTATGAGCTCGATTTCAACAGGGTTTGGGTCATTCGACTTGATATTGAAAACCTGAGTTTTTGTTTTATTATTTATTATCACGGGTCCAGGCAATGCCGGGCGGATCAGCTAGTATTAAACAAAATTACATATTACTGCTAAAGTTATATTAAATTTCTGCATATATGTCAATAAAATATTAATCTACAGTATATTATTGAGAATATTTTAATAAAAGGATAAATATTAAATTTGAAGATTTTAGTCTTTACTATTAAGAAATTATAATTTATCTTACATACTTCACAACTGAAAAATTGACACTGATATGTACCATTAATGCTACTTACTTTTTTTTTTTTTTTTTTTTTACAAAAAGTCAGAAATTTTTCTTTTTTCTCAAGTTGACAGCAAATTTTTCGAGACAAAATCTTCAATATTATTCAACGTTGATAAAATGTTTCTGGCACATTGTTTTGCTGGGATGATAAATGCTTTTTAAAAGTTCCAATGTTCGACAGTTTCTTTCGATTGTAGAATACAAGTTTCAGGGTTAGATGAACAAACACCATCTTAACACATTCAAGTCTGGCAATTTTCCCTTAAACTTTCCTATAAAACAGGGTATTTTAATGATATTAACACATTCGCGACAACAGAAGCTTCTCCCTCTTCTGAAAGTCTTTTGTAAATTGCTTTCTAGATAGTTTTCTCAAGTTAATGCATCAGTAAATATCATTCAATGTACAGATTCATTATACAATGTCTTACAATCTAAAAAAATATGGGCAACATGATATAAAAATGCATATTCTGTAAGGTAGAAGCCACGCCTTTAGTCAATGAATTTTTAAAATAATAAAAAGAAAAGTGCCCAGTTAAACTGATGGCATTGAGCTCACAGGCTATTCACACTAATTGTATATTATACTCTTATTACCAATTTATCTAACTTAAGGAGGGGGGGGGGGAATCAGCCCCCGTTCCCCCTTTATAGTTAACCAATGAACCCCCAAACTAATCAGGGAAGCGCCTTATCACAATTAACTTATATACAAAATTTGAAGCAAATAGGATGATTCTGATTGAAAAACCCATTTATCTAAATTAAGGGGAGGAACTGGCCCCCTGTTCCCCCCTTAATACTTAACCAATGAAACCCCAAAACCAATCAGGGAAGTGCCTTATCACAATGAATCTATATAAAAAATTTGAAACAAATCGGACATTTCTATCGAGAGTTATCGCGTTACGTACATACAGAACGGGCAGGCACATTAGCTCTCAGGCTTTGATAGCCTGTAAGCTAAAAACAAGAACTCTCGTTTCCTGAAGTGAATATGTGTTAACATACACTGTCGGCTGCTTTTCCTTCATTTATTAAAGTTTCAACAATGTCATTTGTAGTTAGGACAGGACATGTGGCGACTTCTTCGCTCTTCTTCAATGTAATCATTAGCTGATAATGTAAGTTAAAAACATTCTGTAACAATGGTCTAGAGATCAGCAGGAAATTGGATGCAATTATTTTAATCACTCAGTGTAAACTAGAGTCTAGCATTGAGTCTTGTAAGCTGTTTTGTTTTTTTTCAGGTCATTTTTTTTAATACAGGTCGACTATAATTGTTTCAGGATGGGTTTTTAATTCTTGCAGGTAGGGTATAGCTTAACATGATTTTTCAAAAGAAAGTCCAGAATATTTTTTCAGTCAAAAAAAATGTTATTTGGATATAAATGGGTATATATTATGTTCATTTTACTACAGAGATAAAACTGATATTAAAGATATTATTATAAACTATTTGTTTCCATAATTTTATTAAAATATGGATAAATCTTCATTTATTTCGAGTTGACTTCAAATACAATATTCAGATTAGAGCAGAGTAATATCCAACTCATTCAGAACTCTAGCGCAGACTTCAAATAGAATTTTTGGGTTTGAGTCTAGTATGATCAAACTTACACAGGATCCTGGTTCAAACTAGTAAGTAAGAGGTGCTAGATTTGATTCTCAATTGTGTCTGACTATTTCTTTGTTTTGTGCAGATTAGTACAAATTTAATGTGAGTACAGGTTAAGCTTCCTTAAAGAGTCCATCTGTAGTGCATATCTCCTAGAGGTCTGCATGGTTCAATATTTTCAGGCCTAGTGTAAAAGCTAAAAGTTTCGCCTGTTCATATTTTCTCAGTTCATGGCCAGCGGCCAGCCCATGCATAAATCAATGAAATCAGAAACGACTCTGACCCTATTTCTACAAATAGATAAATGTAAAAAAATGTCGATATATCTTAACCAACAATTAAGATTCTTTTAATGAACACTGTATGTAAAGCAAAAATTTTACAGCAGAATACTACGTCCGCAGTCCATGGGGGAAAAATAGCAACATTAATGATACTTGAAATATTAAATACATATAGATAGAGATGTAAAATTTCCGGAAATTTTGAAGTGGCAGAAAAATAACAGTTTTTTTTTTCTGGAAAAATAGGAAATTTAGAAAAATTGATTTCTTACAAATGTTTCTCAAAAATAAGTTATATATTCTTAAAAAATATAAAACAATAAACATTTTTTAAATTTCTGCATACTAAAAAAATTTTTTTTTCACTTCACATGAATATATTACAAAAAAGAAAAAAAAAAGTCAGCTTTTAAAAGTTTAGCCTTTCAGTTTCAGAATTTTCACAGTAGCTTTTCTTGCTTAATTTAACACCATTGTTTGTAACACATCATGTCTCTGTTGAAATAATTTTTCTGTTGCATTTGTTCAATTACCAATAGAAATAATAATTTAAAAAAAAAAAAAAATCTTATGAGTTTCAACGAATATCACTGCAGTTTGAAAGCAAATTTAAATCCCCTCTACATAGTATTGCTTTGTATATAAATGATGCCATTTTAAAGAAACAATTTATTGTAGTTGTGACATTATAAATATTATCATCTTCTATTGCTTAAAAATTGATAATAATTTACAATATTACAATTTTTTTTTTTTGTAGTTAGAATTTTCATTTCTTGTGTATTTAGCTTTGGTATAGCTTACCAGTCTACACCTAAACCAACCCCATGTTTTGGTTTTAGTTTAAGATTCTTAATATGAAAGTAATATGTATGTATATTTCTTTAATGAAATTTATAAAACATGTGGATTTTTTAATACTTTGAAAAATTTAGTTAAAAAGAATTTTTATCAGAAAATTCACATTTTCTTTGCAAAGTTTATTTGTATGCATTTATATTATAAAAAAAAAAAAAAAAAAAAAAAAAAAAACAGACAAGCTTTAAAATCTATATTTAAGGAAAAGGAAGAAAAAAGAAAACAAGGACGAAAAATCATGCGTCAAGCATAGATTATGTAACACTTAATAATATAACACCACACTTCCAAAATAATTTTACAAATCATACCGTTTAATAAGCTAAAAGATAACATCTGAGTAATCCGAATGCTTTTATTCAGCCCTGTATAGGATCTATAAATTTGTATATATACTACATAGGATGCTAAATTTTAGTTCAGTTAGGAAACGTGTAGCACAGTTTAAAATTTTCCGTCTGGAGTTAAATAATACAGAAATGTGTTTGCGAACTTTTGTGCTTCCCTGTATAGGATCTACAGAATTTATACACAACGCCTAATAGACAAAAAGCGAGTTAAAATAAAGTCGCATTCAGTAACTTAAAACGCACTTCCAGGAATTATTGTTAACATACAGTAGAGAATTCTTTTGTGTGTCCCTGTAAATGAACGATGACTGCTATACACATAATATTCTGTAGTAAGCCTTTTGTAATGCACCTTAGTGATATATATAATTTCAATGCGTTTAAAATAGTGGAACATTATTTAAATAAACCACAGCCGATTTTTCTCCATAGACGTAATGTAAAGGAATTCTTTTGACTGTCCCTGTAAAGTAACTATAAATGCTATGCACACCCTATTCCATATTAAGCTTCCTCTAATGCACCTTAGTGATATATGTAAATTTCAATGCGTTTAAAATAGTGAAACATTATTTAAATAAACCGCAAATGATTTTTCCCCATAGACCGCAATGTGACGGAATTCTTTTGAGTGTCCCTGTAAAAAAACTATAAGTGCTACACACTTCCGTTGAAATAAGGAACATGCTATAGGCAACGACTATAACATATAAAAATTGCAGAGCAATCTGAGCATATTTACGAGAGTTAGAGCACGGACAGACGGCAGACAAACCAAAGTCATAAACACTTTTCAACTAGGTTGGAAAGTGTTAAAAAGCTTGAAAAGACTAAATAATTTCAATTGCATGTTATTAAAAAATAACCTCTTTCTAATAATCCTAATCCTAATAATATTATAAATCTGATTGTGTGCAAATGTTAGGCTGAAGCCAGCGTCAAAATGCGGAATTTAATTACCCTGTATTTTTGCATATAGATAGATTATAACCCTCATCTGAACATAGGCTGGTTTTTGTTTATTTTATTCAAATATTTTTCTTAATAATTCAAAATTTCGTTATTTTCATAGAGAATAAATGGACATTTTTTCGTATAATATTTTAAAATGGTTAAATTTACTTTACCGTTGCTAATACTTTATCGTTGCCAAAACTAATTTAAATCCCGGAATAATAATTTTTACTCAACAATTTAGTTTTAATTGAAAAAATTTCACGTGAAAATGGAAAATGAAATAAAAAAATTAAAGAATTAAAAAGAAGATTAAATAATATTATTAGAAATAAAACATACTTTTTTTTTAGTTTTTGATAGTAATACAAGGTTTCAACATGCGTAACCATAGGAAACAGGCGATTATGACGTAATACATCGCAAATAAAGCGGATAGGCTTTGATTGGTGAAATAATATGATCTTGGTATTTTTCTTCACTTTCTTTTTTCTTTTGTATGGTAAATACTTGGCGTTTTACCGTCTGCGCACGGCTAATATAACTATACCGTATTTTTTATTTAAATTTTAAAAAAGTAAAAAGAAGTTTCAAAAGAAAATGGTTAGCAAATGTCAATAATATGCTCTGCAAAATTATCTATGTCGAAAATGATGTCATGGATAGCGAGAAATAGCTATTTTCATTCTTAAAACTGAAAGTAATAACTCTATTACCTAGAAAAAAATGACGAATGTTAATAGTTCCATTTTTGTTGATAAAACATTAAAGTAACAATTTTCCCAATCCAGTATTGAAATTAATTGCCTGGAAAAGAAAATTAACAAGACTTATGTCATTAAAATGGGATTTCTCTGGAGAAAAAGAGGCGTGATATTTGAAATAAAACGGGAATTTTCCAATATGTTTTAAAATGAGTGTGAATCAATTCCTTACATTAATAATACAAGGATCAGTTATGTATAAAAAATAGATGAATTTCACGCCATAACGAAAAATTTATTTTTTATTTTTTATTTTTTATATTGATTTAATTATTTGATTTATATTGATTATTAAACATGAGTATCCGTTATATACAGATGAGAGTTTTCTGTTAAAAATCACATCATAATTTTAAGAAAAGGAAAATGAACCCGAATCTATTATATTAAAATCTGACCGTGTGTTTGTATTTCGCAACTACTCCTAGACTATCGAACGCAACGCGATTTACTTAATACCGGTTATCATTGATCCGAGGATGTCACACAAACTCTCAGAATAAAAATAAAGAAAACTGCCCAGTTAAACTGAGGGCATTGAGCTCACAGGCTATTCACACTAATTGTATATTATGCTATTTTTTCAAAGAATAATGCCACTCGAAAAATAAAGAAATCGACAATATATTAAGGGGGGGGGGGGGGAGGATAAGCACCCGTTCCCACCCATTATACTTAACCAATAAACCCCCAAAATCTAATCAGGCAAGCGCCTTACCACAATGAATTTATACACAAAATTTGAAAAAAAATCGGACAATTTTGCTTGAAAAACCCATTTATCTAAATTAAGGGAGGTGAGCCTCCCCGTTCCCCCCTTTATAATTAACAAATGAAAACCCAAAACTAATCAGGCAAGCGCCTTACCACAATGAATCTATATACAAAATTTGAAGAAAATGGGATAATTCTGCATGAAAAACCCATTTATCTAAAATAAGGGGGATTAGCCCCCCATTTACCCCCTTTATACTTACCCAATGAACACCCAAAACTAATTAGGGAAGTGCCTTATCACAATGAGCCTATATACAAAATTTGAAGAAAATCTGATAATTCTGCATGAAAAACCCATTTATCTAAATTAAGGGGGTTAGCCCCCCGTTTCCCCCCCTTTATACTTAACTAATGAACTCCCAAAAATAATCAGGGAAGCACCTTATCACAATGAACCTATATACGAAATTTGAAGAAAAACTGATACTTCTGCATGAAAAAACCCATTTATCTAAATTAAGGGGGAGTTAGCCCCCCTTTCCCCCCTTTATACTTAACCAATGAACTCCCAAAACTAATCAGGGAAGCGCCTTATTAGAATGAACCTGTAAACAAAATTTGAAGCAAAACGGATAATTCTATCACGAGTTATCACGTTACGTACATACATACATACATACATACATACATACGTACATACATACAGAACAAAATTAGATGCCAATATTTTTTTTTTTTTTTTTTTTTTTTTTTTGTAAATTTTAACGAAGTTTCTCTAAAAACGAAAAGTAAATTACTCCATATTTGTGTATAAAAAAAGAGAAGTAAAACAGATCAGTATATTTTTTACACCATTTTCTCATTAAAACAGAATTTATTTTCTCTTTGAATAGATGGTGAAAACAAAATTTTGATTTCAGTAAATTATCCGGAAAATAAAAACATATTTTCACATATTAAAACTTCATGAATCAATTTATTGTGGAGAACAAAAAATTCCTGTCAAGTGTCAACATACTGTCATTTAGAAAACACGATTTGTTTCAGCTATACATTAAACCAAGGAGTCAGAATTGAATTTAAAGAAAAAACATGTGCTATTTCCAATTAATGTTTTTTTGAAGGATGGCTGTTAAAACGTTTCAAAAAGGTGTTAAAAGTAAAATTGTCTATAAGGTAAAATTGACATTTGTTTTTACCCAATTCGTCACTTTCCACGATTTTATTTGGCCCTCCTTTTTGCATTGGTTGCAATTTCATTTTCGCGATTATTTGGCACAAAATTTCAGTTTTTTAAGACTGAGTTATGTCAAGGTCCCTATAACAAAAAATAACTTATTGTCTCCTATGAAATGTCATAAATAGTTAGTTAATTATTAACGTTTTTAATTATCGGGAGTGAAATATTTTGCTTAATTAATGTATTTATTCTTCTTTTAATGTTGCATGAACGAAGTCACGGGTAACAGCTAGTAGTTTAATATTTCTGGCGATTATTATATTATTACATGAAAAATCACAACTGTGCCAATAAAAATAAATGCATGTTTCAAATTTTATATTAAATTTCAAGTACATATTTGAAATAATTTTGCACATGAATTTTCATTTTTAACAAGAGAAGTTGCATGGATCTGCTCACATTTTTTTTTTTTTTTTTCACATGGTTCTGTTTCTGTGAACATTTTGTATAAAAAATATTACCTTATTAAAAAAATCATATAAAATTTTCCTTAAAAATATAATCAAAATTTTGTGAATTAGAAAATATCATTATATTTAGGTTCTTATTTAGATATTTTTAATAAGGTTCTTCATAAATACAGTAATGGCCAAAATTGTGGAAACCTTTTGGAAAAAATGCTTTTTTGAAGTTTGATGGCTCATAACACCCAATATTTCTTAGTGATATCCAGAGTTGTATAATATAGACGCACGCGCGCACGCCGTGCGCGGAAAATTTTCTGCAAAATTCGGAGCTTTGCAGAAAATATTTTTAGAAAAAAAAAAAAAAAAAAATTTTTTTTTTTTTTTTAATACCAAAAAACCCCGTGGCAGAATGTACGCGACGCTGCGACGGGCGTCGCAGACTTTTTAGGGCACCTGCAGACAGAAAACATTCAGCGCTATAGTGCGTAAATTACGCGAAAAAACGGCAAACTTCGTCGAAGGATCGCGAAAAAAAACGGCGAATTTATTTAAAGATCGTGAAAAATGGCTAATTTCGTTGACAGATCGCGAAAAAAACGCAAATTTAGTCAAAAGGTCGTGAAAAAACGTGAATTTCGTCAAAAAAAAGTTTAGTTTCGTTGAAAGATCGTTGAAAAATGCTTATTTTACCGAAGGGCTACGGAGAAAACGCCAACTTTGTCAAAGGATCGTGGAAAAGACTGTTAATTTCGTCGAAGGATCACGAAAAAACGGTCAATTTCGTCGAAGAAACGGCAAATTTCGTCGTCGGATCGCGGAAAAACGGAGAATTCTGCCGACAGATCGCGGAAAAACGGCAAATTTCGTCGAAGGATTACCTAAAAACGGTAAATTTTGTCGAATGATCCTGAAAAAAACGGCAAATTTCGTCGAAGGATCACGAAAAAACGGTCAATTTCGTCGAAGAAACGGCAAATTTCGTCGAAGGATCACGAAAAAACGGTCAATTTCGTCGAAGAAACGGCAAATTTCGTCGAAGAAACGGCAAATTTCGTCGTCGGATCGCGAAAAAACGGAGAATTCTGCCGACAGATCGCGAAAAAACGGCAAATTTCGTCGAAGGATCTCGAAAAAACGGTAAATTTCGTCGAAGGCATCGAAAAAACGGCAAATTTCGTCGAAGTATCTCGAAAAAACGGCAAATTTCGTCGAAGTATCTCGAAAAAAAACGGTAAATTTCGTCGAATGATCTCGAAAAAACGGCAAATTTTGTCGAAGTATCTCGAAAAAACGGCAAATTTCGTCGGAGGATCGCGGAAAAAACGCGAATTTTGTATTGCGTTGCAGACACTTGAAGATAGTTCTGTCACTGGGCCAAAAAATTAAAAATATTCCCCAATTTATGTACGATTTATTTACTGTTTGCGCACAATTCAAAATTTTAAAGATGCAAAACATTGTTGTGACATTACAGACGCTCGCGAAGAGGTCAAAATATTAAGGATTGGGTTGTTTCTAAATGCATTGAAAAAATTTTATTGATGAGAATTCAGCTCTTCCTATCATGGATTTTTAGTTTTATTATTATTTTTAACCAAAATAATAATTCTTTAATTAATATTAATTAATTTTAAATGGTAATTATTTTAAACTACTGTTTTTAGTTTATATCGTCCAAATAATATAACACGTAATTTTATTAAACATTAAATTAATTTGCAGAAAGTTTTTGACTCAATATTTATGTGCGCAGAAAGTTTTTGGTTTTATACAAGTCTGGTGATATCATAAAAGCTGTATACCACTGGAAAGATAATTTACTCAGGAATATCATGCAATACAGTTTGATCCATTATAATTATTTTATGAAACATTACAGCCAACTAATCAGAAAAAAGGCAGTAAAACCTGGTTAGGTTAACGATAATTATTTTTCTTTTTCTTGAATGTAGCCAATGCATATAAATGCTTGGAATGTCCAGACAGATTCCATTTTATTTGGTAATGTGTCAATCAAAGCTAGGGTAGGATTTTTTTTAAAAAGTATCCCATGTTTTGGTATTTATGGGAGGACATTTATCACTATTTTTTATGATTGCTATCAAGTTGCTGAAGTTCTTTGCCACTTTTCAATTTTTGAGCTAGTAAAGCATAATAAAATTAACAAAACATCGTAAACAGGTGATTTAGTTACCCAGAAATCAATGTGTAATAATATTTTTAAGTGTAGAAAGCTATGGTTATGAAAAAATTTGAAGTGAAGTTAGAAATAAATAAACAAAGGGATGTCTAAGTCAAGCAAAACAAGACTGGTAAAGGCAGAAAAAGGTGAAGGAGAGCAACTGGCGGTAGAAGAGTAAGGTCCCTATGTATAGCTCACAGAGAACAATCATCTTGGTATGTGCAACATGAGAGGATGCACTGTAATGGGAAGCTGAAGTAGTTCATGTAGTTTACATGCAGTTCTAGAATTTAGACCAAAATACTGCATTCTCCACAGAACTGTACTTTGATTCAACTCCACATTTTGCTGTGTCATTGCACGTTGCATTCATCGAGATGTTTTCTGTAACCTATACACTGTAACCTATAGAATTAACCTTACTCTTCTACTGCCAATTGCTCTCCTGAACCTTTTCCTGCCTTTACCAGTCGTGTTTTGCTTGACTTAGGACACCCCTTTGTTAATTTACTTCGAATTTCTTCATAACCTTAGCTTTCTTACACTTAAAAATATTGTTACACATTGATTTCTGGAAAACTAATCTACTCTTTATGATGTTTTCTTAACTTTATTATGCTTTACTAGCTCAAAAATTGAAAGGTGGCAAAGAACTTTAGCAACTTGATAGCAATCATAAAAAATAGTGATAAAAGTCCTAAAAGTACCAAAATATGGCAGATATATATTTTTAAATCCTACCCTAGCTTTGACTGATACATTACCAAATAAAATGGAATCTGTTTGACACTCCAAACATTTATATGCATTGGCTACATTCAAGAAAAAGAAAAATAATTATTGTCGACCTAACCAGGTTTTACTGCCTTTTTTCTAATTAGTTGGCTATAATGTTTCACAAAATAATTATAATGATCAAACTGTATTGCATGATATTTTTGATGAAATTATCTTTCCAGTGGTATATAAATATAGCTTTTATGGTATAACTAAAAATTATTGGGTGTTATGAGCAGGGCCTGATTACCAACGGGGCACACTTCCACCAGTAAAAAAGAATAGAAATTTTGTCCTTATTCATGGCTGTATTTTCGCATGAATAGGGCGTTTTAATACGACAAAAAAGTCTATTAAATTTTACTGGTGGAAGTGTGCCCCATCAGTAATCAGGCCCTGGTTATGAGCCATCAAACTTAAAAAAAAAAAAACATTTTTTTCAAAAGGTTTCCACAATTTTAGCCACTACTGTATATAATACAGCTAGATAAGAGATTCATTGGCGATTTCAGCTGTTATGTGACATGTTTTGTTATTCTAAAATCGTCACATTTCTGGAGGATTCAAAATGCAGATTGACAAAAAATTCCGAAATTTTGAAGGGTCAGATGTTTTAAGGTGAAAAATTGTAAAGGATCCTTTAAAGGAATCAAGTACTTCCTAAACTGCTTACAGATCATATTTTCTATGTTAACATTTTCATGGGAGACACTGAACATGAAAAAATATCCGAATGCAGCAGTAATAACATTTTGAATATATTATTTTATAAAATAAATTTCAATTTTTCCAATTTGGAAAAATTAAAAAATACCCCTTTGGAAAAAAACGGAAAAAAAACAGTTTTGTCCCCAAAGTTTACGTGGTTTTTCCAAGCATTCCCATCTCTACTATATAGACTCATTAAACTAATTAATGTAACAAAAAGAAAGAAAGAAAAGGAAAATGTAGGCCTGACATAGTCCGGGAAGAATTAAGTCCTGACTGGACCAGCTCTAGAATGTAAAGAATGTTATGTTGCAAAAATTCTATTTTTTAAGATTAAAAACTAATTTAGTTTTAACTAATTATGTTTACAATTTTATAAAGTCAGTTCATTAATAATCCGGGATTTGTTTTCAATAAATTTCAGTTGGCACAGAGTTTTAGTTAGTTAAAGCATATCACACTGTCCAGTGTCCCCCATGATCAATATTACTAAACTAATAAATTATTGTTTTTTTTCATGTTTGTAATGTTGATGTAAAATAATTATTCTTATTTTGTCAACATGGTATTTTTGGTGAATTGACTTTTGATAGGGCAAATTAATCGCTTTGTTTTATTGACTGGGAATTTTGAGAGTAATATTGTTGTTAGTGATGTTGTTATTCACTACTGTTACAAATTATTATATAAATAATTTCCATAGGTAAAAAATAATTATATTTATGGAGTTACGGGGATTTTTCACATCTTTGTGGAGGCTACTGGTGTTTTAATTATATTTTTTATCAATTTTCATTACTTTGCGTGTGTATTAATCTTTTTGTATAATTTTTTTTAATTGTCCTCTGCCTTTAAGTTTACAAAATGACGAAACGATGGAATTTTCAATCTTCACAACGAGAAACAACAAGACGCTTGCAAAAGCAATTATAGTTGAACATCCCTTTAGTGTCTGTCACGTGACCATGTGGCTATCACCTGATCTTGATGTTTCTATGATATATACGGAAGATAACAACATAAGTGTTGGCATATAACAATTAATTACTTGGTTAATAGGGATGCCTTGCTATTCTACATGTAGGTCTTACTGCTTGACATAAGGTCATAATACTTCTAATAACAATGACTTTTTATTAATTCATTTTAATTACCTATTTCCCTTTCAGCTGGATTTGATTTTTTAATCTATGAATCTTTTAATTTCAACCATTATTTGTTTTATGTCCCGTTTTCATCAATGTTCATTTTCTTGCTCATACATCTTTTGCCCATACAGTAAGTATTATGCAGTGACGCCCTTTCACTTTACTTGGGAGCAGATCGGCACTGTTGCATCATTCAGTGGACAAGTGACGTGTAGGCTTGAAATTGCATTGGGAAAAAGCTTTCATCATCGAGCTGGTATATATACGATGACTTCGGGAGGGAAAGTCAGTCACGTTAATTTTGCTTTAGAGTGTTCTTCATAGTGTTTCTTCCTATCGCTTATCATAACATTTATTTTAGAGCTTTTAACTATCTTTTACCTTAGCATATTTTAAATATATCTCCGAGTTCCAGCATCTGGTCTTGTTAAATTCACAATTCTTTGTGGTGCATAGATGGTTTTTTTGTTACAGATATAGGTATTAGATTACTGTGAAACCTCATCAACAAGTAAATTGACTGAATGTTTGTTTATTATTAAGTAGCTGAGTCAGTTTACATACTCATTGTTTACTGTTATATTTTGATTAATAAAGTTGGATTTTTCAGGAACTTTTGTCATTATTCCTGGCACACATAAGTACATCAACCCTGCATGTACTTTTTGCCTTAGTTATTTTTTACTCATCCTTCTTCATTTATTAAACTTGTATCTCTTTGTGGTCTCCGGGGTTTTTTGCCGTTTTCAGTAATAACGTTTTCACATATGCATTTAAGAGAAACTGTGCTGATATATTTTTAGACCCGGCATTACTTACATACTGGCGGGACATCAATAAGCCACAAGGTGAAAGTGGTTTACATCAATGGGGCCCTTATTTATGATAAGTTTTCCTTAACTCTTTTCTATCTTTTCTTTTAATTTTGCATGCCTTAACCTTTTGGGAGGGATACTTAATTATTATTTTATCATTATTTAATTATTTGTGGATTTTCTCAGTGACAGAAATGTTTAGAGAAAATGACACGATAAAATTATTTTTTTTTTTATACCAGTAACTCTGCTAAACAGGGATGATTCTGAGTAAATAAAAACATTTTCTAAAAGGTTATGGTGGGAGGGAAGGGGCCCCTCCCGGCGCTAATTATTTTTGTTGCAGGTTAGGTTAACTTTATTTGTTTTTGGTTTAGATGGGTTTCAGGCTGAGTTTAGATTCCTGCAAGTTGAGTTCGGGGTCAACCCCATTTTCCAAAAGTTAGTTCATAATATATAGTCTCATATTAAAAACAATATTTATAATAATAAACACAGATTTTTGTATTTATAATAATAAACAGATGTTTGTCTGTGTGTGTGCTGTTTTCTAAAAAGCAGAGTTGTATAATTTAGATGCACATGCAGAAAATTTTCTGCAAAATTTGGAACTTTGCAGAAAAATTTTTAGAAAAGAAAAACGTAATTTTTGTTTTAATACCAAAAAATAAAAAATATTCCAATTTTATGTACGATTTATATACTGTTTGTGCACAATTCAAAATTTAAAGATGCAAAACATTGTTGTGACAGCAGACGCTTGCGAAGAGGTCAAAATATTAAGGATTGGGCTGTTTCTAAATACATTGACAAAATAATTGATAAGAATTCAGTTCTTCCTATCATGGATTTTTAGCTTTATTATTTTTTAACCAAAATAATTATTTGCTAATTAATATTAATTAATTTTAAATTTAAATAGTTATTACTTCTTACCACTTTTATCAAAACTACTGTTTTTAATCTAACTACTGTCGTCAAAATAATATAGCATGTAATTTTATTAAACATTAAATTAATGTGCAGAAAGTTTTTGACCCAATATTTATGTGCACAGAAAGTTTTTGGTTTTATACAAGTCTGCTAAAGAGACCGCTGCATGTAGAGCTATACAATTTGGTAGGAAGGTACTGTATGTCTGAAGTTATGCACCTCAAAACCAGTTTTGTGATTTTTTATTAAATTTTCTTGTACCAATGCAGAAAGTCCGAAGTTCCTACAAAGTTCTTTGTGACTTTGTTCATCTTCCATAGAAGTAGAAAAGTCAAAAAATCTTGTTGCATGGATTAAGCCAAGCATTGAGGATAAGGGAGGAGGAAAAGGCCCAGAGCCATACATTTCATTTATATAAAATTAGTTACATTAAATTAAGTTTTTTACATAAAACAAACAATAGAAATAGGATTAAATGAAAAGCAATACCACAGTATTTACAGAATTTTCCATTAATAGAAATTAAATTTATGAATATTAACATTTATTTACAAAAAAATATTAAATAGAATGAACAAAAAAAGCTATATTACAAAATTTACACTAAAGGATTCGAATGTCAACTTCAACAGCCAATCAGGATGAAGCAGGCAGCCAATCAAATTTCACCAGGGGCGTAGCTACCGTGGAGCAGTTGGAGCACATTGCTCCAGGCGCGAGAATAATAAGGGCGGAAAATTACAAAGGGACGAAATTATTTGTATAAATATTTTTTTTTTACATTTGCCATTTTTTTAAATATATAAAATATACAGTAAAACCTGTGAAAGCGAAATCCTGTCTTTTACAGAATTTTTTCGTGATTATACTTACTAATACGAAAACCTATCTAAAACAGAATATTTTTTCAATGCTTTCCGATTTTATTTTAGCTAAAAATTAGATAAATGAAACTATAGTATTCCTTGAACTTGACTTATAAAATTTTTCTTCAAGATAATATACATTATAAATCTATTGTTTTATGCCTCTGAATTCATGAAAATTGTAAAGAACGTTTAAAAGCACAAATGAGGGCATGTGCATTACAGGTTTACAGGTTGTGTTTTATAGCAAAAAAATTGTATTAATTTGAAATAAGTACAATGAAGTCTATTAAGACGGAATCGCAAGGGACTGGGAGAAATCCCGTTTTAGACACGTTTCTGTCTTAGCAGATATAGTTGTATGACATTCCTTCTATCAGCATCATGAAAATTATTCATTTATGGCAGGATGTTTTACTGCATTATATATGTTTTAAACATGAAAACAAATTTTAGGCAACCTTTTCTGGTAGAGAAGGGGGTGATCCGATTGTACTTGCTCCAAGGTGCTGAACATGTAGCTAGGCCATTGAATTTCACAGACTAAAATGTGACAGAAAAGAGAGAAAAATCTTGAAATTTGGGAAATTTTAAGAAAGTGGATAATTCCGGTGCCAAATGCAGTGGCAGAAACGATATCACAAGCTAAAAAGGTAGTTAAAGAGTAGATATTATGAATGAAAAGTATAAGACAAATTTAGATTTTTGAAAAACTCAATGAAAAATCTAAGGTGGTTCGTGCTGACATCTTTTAGAAGGCAGGGCAAAATCGTCATCTCTGTGGAGAATGACAAGAGGTCTTTTTTCCAACAACATTGTTAATATTATACTGTTTGATAGATCTCAACACCTCAATGGGTATAAGAATACAATATTTTTATTTTTTATGCATTTTTTCCTGTTTTACAGCGAATTTTTCACATTAGTAAAAATTCGTAATAATTAGTAAAATTTCGGTTTCAATAGCATAATAAATTTTGTCCTCTTTTAAATAAAGTTTATTCGGAATTCCTATAGCTAATTGTGAATTTTTTATGCAATTTTTAGAGTTTTTCCATGTTTTGTGTTGATTGTTTGACATTCGTAAAATGAATCTGGTTTCAATGTTTTAGCTCAATGTACAAAATTTCTCCTCTATGAATTTTATATGATTTTTAGCATTTTTTCTCATTTCACAGCGATCTTTTGGCATTCGTAAAAGAAACCCTGTTTCAAAGTTCTAGCCCAGGTGCAGTACATTTCGTCCTTTAGAATTTTTTGAGATTTTTAGTATTTCAAGGCAACTTTGAATTTTTTTTTTCTGAAACGGACAGAATTCTCCCGTTTTTATATGTGAAAAACATTGAGGATTTCTTTCAAAAATCAGGTCAACATGAACCCATTCGCGATAGTTGAAAACACAACCCAAACTCAAAACAATTAAAGTCAAAGCAACCCGAATTAGAAAAAAAACAGCGTCATGCGACCCGATGCAGTAATACTCTATCTTATAAGTGCAGATTCACGGCCGCCAGTCACCACGTTTCAACTAAATTTTTTGCTTTCGCCACAAACTTTCGATGTCTAAGTTGCCATGTGTTTTACAGGGATATATATCCCTTTTCTGCCAAACGGCAGATTTCTGCCTTTTTTTAAAAAAAAATCCAATCCATGCATTTTCCTTTATAATACTACGATATTTACCACTTTTCATCTTTTCTCTACTGTCCATAATTAAAAAATATGATTAATCAAGGATTCCACATTTCTGCAGATCTGCAAATTTCCAGTTTCCTTCTTGTTGGCCATTCTGAATAAAAGCAGTGGTTTATGTGGAAAACTATAAAAACAACATTTCTGTAAAAGCATACTAATTTATTATATGTTAAGATGGCTGACAAAATTACAGCATAACTTTGCTGTTAACTGAAGAAGCAATAAAATATGCTGCTACATTTTAAAACAAATAATAACCAAGAAAGTCAGCAGACAAGAAGACAAAACCATCAGAGAAAGTTCAACCTTTTATACAAACTGTCAGCATATGTTTTGCATAAATATGTTGCCATTTCAAATATACAAACTCTTATCTGAAACGCCATTGCCCACTTACGCAGAATATTGTAACCAGCCGATCACAGTGAATAACGCAATCCTGAAATCACAGTTACTCAGTTACTGCCTGTTACTAAGTAACGTATTTACATTTAAAGCCAGTGAATGAAACGAAATGCCAGTCACCTCAGATACATGACCATGCTATTCAAGAGATGGCGAAAAAAACAAATGCATTGATATAAAAGTAAATACTTTTATTTTAAACTTTTAAAGAGAACTTTAAATTAATGATTGCATTAAATATATGTATTATATTAAATGATAAATAGATGCATAACACTTCTTATAAATATCTGCGATGTCTGCAGTATCGCGGGGAAAAATCGCGTTGATATGCACAACGAATGAACTCAGCGACTGAAGCGGCATACCGCAATTATTCTGCAATTCAGAAAAATTCGTGCCATGAAAAGAATAATTTTGGGTCCCACTCCTTAAATTTGTAGCTCTGGGATTATTCAGATATGTTCTTGCAGGTAGACACTACATATCGACATGCAAATCTTCCACAAATGAGTAAAATTTTTCGAATTATTTTATTTTATTAGCAGATTTCCATAAAACCAATTCATCAATCCATCATGAAAAGAAATCGAGAATTTCCTCAATCGGTTGCAAACTTTGTGAAAACGGCCGCAGAAAAATCGCGCAAATTTTGGCAATTGATTGTCAAATAAAACCACCAATTTTACCAATCCTTCACAAAAAAAAACTGAAAATTTTATGAATCGGTCATGAATTTCCTCAATTGGTCTAAAAAAAAATAATAATAATAACCTTGACGCAGAGAAAATTCTGGAATTTTGTCAGTTGGTCACAGAAAAATATCACAAGTTTCGACAAACAATCACTAAATAAAACTGAATTTCAGCAATTGCTTGTGGATTAAAACCGCAAATCTCATAAAGCAACTGCAGAAAAAAAAAAAAAAAAAAAACACTAATTTCACCAACTGATAGCAAAAAAAATGAATTTCGTCAATTGGTCGTGGGAAAAAAATGTGAAATTTGTTAATCAGCTACAGGAAAAAAATGTGAAATTCGTTAATTGGTTGCAAAAAATTTGTTAATCACAGAAAAAATAACAAGTTTCGTCAGTCTCAAAAAAAAAAAAAATAGTGAATTTCATTGATAAGTTGTAAAAAAAATTTTTTTTTTTAAATAATCGCAAATTTTGTCATTTAGTTACGGAAAAAATTGCGAATTTTGTCGAGCGATCGCAAAAAAATTCCCGAATTTCTTCAATTAATCAGTAAAAAATTGCAAATTTCATCAAGGAGTCACGATAATAAAATGTGAAAATCAGCGATTGATCACAAAAATTGCAATTTTAGTGTTCACTCTAGAAAAAAAAAGGGCAGGGTTCTAGTCACAAAAAGGGCACTAGTTTCAGCGAAAAAGGGCATTGTTTCATAAAAAAAAGTATACATTTTCGGAACCAGTATAAGAAACTCCATAAATTATAGAAATACATTTTTATTAAATTGATATTTTAAGGTTCTAGTAAGTAATTAGGTTAACATATGTGGATATAAAATTATTAGCTGTCTCTAAACTATGAATTTTAAGGGGAAGCAGAAATTTTGAACTTAAGATGACTGATTTAGTTACCTTACTAAAGAATTAAAAATAGAATAACAAAATTTAAATAAAAGAGTTTTAACTTTAAATTTCGTGTGCTTGGAAAGAAGGGGGGTCAGCATCAATTTTGGGTAGGGTGTGGAAAATTACTTGATCGATTATTTGCTATAATAAAAATAAAGTGACAGAGCAGAAAAAGTAAAAAAAAAAAAAAAAGATAAGGATTTTAAGCTCGGTGAGCTGGGAGAGCAAAAGATGAGTTTTTTTTTTCCTCAGGGTGTTAAAGGGTGGGGGGGGTTGCGTCCCTTTGACGAAATTTGCGTTTTATCGCGATCTTTTGACGAAATTTGCAGTTTTTTCGAGATCTGTTGATAAAATTTGCGGTTTTTTCGCTATTTTTTTTTGACGAAATTTGCCGTTTTCCGCGATCTGTTGACAAAATATGACGTTTTTTCGCGATTTTTGACGAAATTTGTCGTTTTTCGCAATGTTTTTGACGAAATTTGCTGTTTTATTGCGATTCTCTAACAAAAGTCACGTTTTTCCCGCGATCTGTTGACAAAATTTGTCGTTTTTTCGTGATCTCTTGACGAAATTTGCCGTTTTTCGCAATGTTTTTTACGAAATTTGCCGTTTTTCGCAATGCTTTTGACGAAATTTGCCATTTTTCGCAAAGCTTTTGACGAAATTTGCCGTTTTCACGCGATCTTTTGACGAAATTTGCCGCTTTTCGCGATTTTCTGACGAAAGTCCGTTTTTCCAGCGATTTGTTGACAAAATTTGCCGTATTTTGGCGATTTTCTGACGAAAGTCACGTTTTTCCTGCGATTTGTTGACAAAATTTGCCGTTTTTTTCGCGATTTGTTGACAAAGTTTGCCGTTTTACCGCGATATTTTGACGAAATTTGCCGTTTTCTCGCGACCTTTTGACGAAATTTGCCGTTATCTCGCGACCTTTTGACGAAATTTGCCGTTTTTTCGCGATTGTCTAACGAAAGTCACGTTTTTCCCGCGATTTGTTGACAAAATTTACCGATTTTTCGCGATCTTTTGACGAAATTTGCCGTTTTTTTTTCGATATTCTCTGACAAAAGTCACGTTTTTCCCGCGATTTGTTGACAAAATTTGCCGTTTTTTCGCGATCTTTTGACGAAATTTGCCGCTTTTCGCAATGTTTTTGACGAAGTTTGCCGTTTTATCGCGATTTTTTCGGACCAGAATCACCCCTGGAAGAAATGGAGATTCTCAAAATTGGGCACTTTTGACTAGTTTTAAAAAAGGAAGGGCGCATTTTGCGATTTTAAAAAGGGCAGGGCGCTGCGCCCTTCAAAAAAAGCCTAGCGGGAACACTAGCAATTTATTGTCTCCATAGGGATTTTTAAAAAATCCTTTAAAGAAAATTTTTCTTATAGCAAAAGAAATGTTTCAACTGTGTTTTAATTTTTTTAAATGCAAAATAATCTCATACATTCACAATATTTTTTTATATGAACTTTTGTGTGACAGAATCAAAATAAGAAATACTAGCTGACCCCCGCCCGGCCCATGAAAAGAAAAAAGAAAACATTAAGTTTTTATTATTTTATATCTTTAACCCGATTTTGTATGAAATTATATTTTAAAATGAAAAATTCACAAAAAATATTGATATTTAGTGATAAAAGCACTAATTTTCTTGATTTTTCCATAGAAACATTTCAGTTTTAAAATAAAAAGTTCTTTTTGTTCTAACTCTTTAAAACCTTTATTGGTGATAAATGGTTTTCTTCTTGTTTTTTTTGTTTTCGCATCGGCTCCTTTAACATAGCAATAAAAAAATAGTTCTCATCTTCCGAACTCTCTGACATTTCAATCAGTTATAAATATAACTGTATAACTCTCTTTAAAATTTTGCGAAAAAATATGCATATTTAGTAGTAAAAACACGAGTTCTTAAAAAAAAAAAAGCTTTAGCTTTCAACCTCAGAGCAAAAATACATTAGAAGGTCTATGCTTTCAATGGAATGGTACACCTCCATCCGTTTTCAATAAACCCTGAAATGCCCATCTTTACGAAAGCTAGCTAGACTTCCGACTTCATTTTATAATGAAGGTGAGTCATTTTCCCCAAACATATTTGTAGTACTTAGCAATGCCAAAAATTTAGAAGACTACAAGTGGGTAAAAAGAATTTGGAAAATTGACCAATACAAATTAGAATTCAAGAACATCAAAGCCTTGTGGAATGTGGGCAAATATTTGCTTGTTTATAAATATAATATTAGTTTACAGATCATTTAAAGCAAAATTTGCAATTCAATTTTTATTGTAAAAGATTCTTATAATAGGTGTCATTTCTGGAAAAACTATCAAAACTAAACTATCCCATTAAAAAAGAGTGATTTAATGTTCTCAACAACACTAAGTAATGACAAATTATAACAGTAACTTGTTTGATTAATTTCTGAACAATAAAAAATAAAATATGGCATTTACACATGTTCACTGACGTAACTTTTATTGTGTAACTGACATAACATTATGATTTTACAAAGACAATAATGGTACTTAACTTAGTTTGTAAACAGTAATTTACAATGCCTTTTTATTAGGATTTTATTATAGAACATAAAAATATCAAGCTTTCCAATCATACCCTTAAATTAAACATATTATAAATTTCATTCCCCCCCCCCCCCTAAATGAGAATTTTCTGTGGAATTGCCCTAATATGGGATCTGGGTCACATGGTCTCATAATCGGCAGATTCCACACTCGAACTTCACTCATAAAAATTTTGCAAGTGACTTGATCACATGATGGGTTTTTGATATTAATGTTTCACTTGGATTTTAAATCTTTATATTTCCTAATGGCCCAATATAAAAAAAATCAGTTCCAGAGTGTGATTTATACATAAAGTTTAGTAATGCATCAGTTGATGGCAGTTATAAAAATATTGGTATTATTGCACTAAACAATGCATTATTCTACAACGGCTATGTAACTAATTTTTGAATAAATAATAATTAAATTGATAATGATAAACACACTGTAACTGTATGATTTATCAACTCATCCCGGGTGGTATAGAAAGACTTTTAATAAATTTATACTACTTTACTTTGTACCTAATTTTTTATTTGTTAATAAAATAAAATATAACACTCACCTGACTTCCAATTTTTTGAATTATTAAAAAAATACTGTTCCAGTATTTATGTTTTACAACTTAATATAATTAATAATCAATTAATCATGTTCATTACATTTACAAACAATATTTTCACAGTGATTTACTCACATTATTAAAACTATATTATTTATATACCTGTTGATTTCTGAATAACTTTAAAAAACATTTTAGTTATTTTATTTTATTTATTATTATTATTTATTTTATTTATTATTATAATTATTATTATTTGGGAAGGGGGGGGGGGGTATAAGATATGTATTCCATTTACTTATATTACTTTAAGGGGCTGAACTTTTGGAAAAGTAGATTCTTACGAAGGTTTTGAAAAAAAAAAAAAAATATTGGTGTCTTTAACATGAAAATTTGCAGATTTATTAAATTTTTAATTAGATTTAGAAAAAAAGATTAGAATTAAGATTAGAAAAAAAAATATTTCAAGAAAGAAAATTTTAAACTACGTAATTTAATAATAATAAAAAAAAAATGCTTTTTGGGTTTTGTTAATTATAACAATTATGAAAAGATTAATCAGTATTTAAAAAGTTCTCTGTAAAACCACATAAAAAATTGACTTAACATAATTTGGTACTTTTCGGTTAGCCGGGCGAGAGTGAAATATGCATATACAGTATAGAACCATTTATCCGGAATGGTCGGGGCCAGATGTATTCTGGATAACTGGTTGGACATTAAAACAGCATCCACTTAATGAGATTCGTAGAATACATGTGGCTGTAACATTGTTACTGATTTCAAATTATTAGATTACTCTAATTAAGGTTCAGATCCAATCAAGATCAGAGATTAATCAGAGTTTGAAAGAAGGCAATTTCTGGCTATACCTTGGAAACAATAATACTGCATAAAACTCAATATCTAACTAAATAGGCTTTCATTTCAAATCCAAGATATTGATCAAGTTGTACAATGCATGTAGTAATCTATCAAGCAATGTACATGTCAAACTGACACTGCATGGAATTTTTTTCTGGAAAGGTTCTGAAATCAGTCAGTTGGAAATATCACTCCGGATAACTGGTTTTCTGGTTAACTGGATTCCAGATAAATGGTTCCATACTGTATATTAATAATATATATATACTAGCTGTTACCCGTGACTTTGTTCACGTAAACATTAAAAAAAGAATAAATGCATTAATTTAGTAAAGCATTTCACTTGATAATTAACAACATATATACTTAACCAAAGCTTTATCACATTTTATAGGAGGCCATACGGTATTTCTTTGCTATAGGGGCCTTGACATAACCCAGTCTTAAAAAAGTGAAATTTCATGCCAAATAATACTATATACAATCGCGAAAATGAAACTGCAACTAATGAAAAAAGGAGGACCAAGTAAAATCGTAAAAATCGAGGAATTCCTCTTCGTAAAGCGAAAAACAACACTTGCAGAATCCTAATAATATTATAAATCTGATTATGTGCAAATGTTAGGCTGAAGCCAGCGTCAAAATGAAGCATTTAATTATCCTGTATCTTTGCATATAAGTTGATTATAACCCTCAAATGAACATAGAATCGTTTTTGTTTATTTTATTTCAATATTTTTCTTAATAATTCAAAATTTCATTATTTTCATAGAGAATAAATGGACATTTTTTCGTATTTTAAAATGGTTGGTTGGTTTGGTTGGTTTGGCCCAAAGGGCTCGGTTTTGCAGTTTTTTTTTTTTTAAATGGTTAAATTTATTTTCTCGTTGCTAATACTTTATCGTTGCCAATATAAAATAAAACCCCTGAGTAATAATTTTTAATCAACAATTTATTTTCAAGTGAAAAATTTCCACGTGAAAAATGAAAAGGAAATGAATTATTAATGAATTAAACAGAATATGAAATGATGTCATATTAAAAACAAAACGTGCGTTTTCAAATCTTTGCTAATAACACAAAGTGCATAAATACGAATAAGTATGGAAAACAAGCGAATATGATGTCATATATAGAAAAATAAAACAGATTTGTTTTGATGTTGCAATAAAATGATCTTGGGTTATCAAATTATTTGTGATTAATTTCTCTTTTTTTTTCTTTTTTTTTTTTTTGACATGAAAGGAATTATTTTAAATGTACGTAATATATGTATTTTAAATGTATGTGTTGTAAATTAAAGTTCTGTGTTTTAAATGAAATGAGTGAAAGATTTATATTTTTAATGAATTCAATACGAATGATGGGATAGATTGGCGATTTATCGTCTGCACACGGCTAATATAAAGATACCATATTTTTAATTTAAATTTTAAAAAGTAAAAAAAAATAATAATAAATATATATATATATATATTGGATGGCAAATGTCAATGATATGCATCGCAAAATTATCCGTATCGAAATTCAGAAAATCTTAATAAAAATAACTATATTTTTTAAAAGAAAGTTGCTTTTCTCATAAAAGCTAAAGATTTAATATGATTGTGTCGAAGTAACAGCATTTTTCCTCTATCATTTTCCCACAATCGAAACACATTTGTAAATCGTCGTTTCGAACCGGAAATTAATTTTACATTTCTTTTAGTTTTAAAATAGGAAAAACTTTGTTGTCGTTTTTAAATATAGCTTTTTTTAAAGTTGTTTCATAATAGATTTTTGTAAAGTCTTGTAGGATAAGAAAAATGGCATAGATTTTAAAGCAATGTTTAAGTAAAATTACAATATTTTTTAAACTTAAAAAACAACAATGTTATCGAAAAGAAAATCGATTTTACCAACAAATTCGCGTAATGCAAAAGCAAAGAAGAAATCAAAAAGTAATGAATCTTTTCTTCCAGCCGAATTGTGTAAACTTGAACAAGCCGATCGTGTCAATTCATAATATTATAAACGTGAAAGCGCGTTCTATATAGTAGAATTGTTTTTACATATAGGTAGAAAATATCCGAGAATAACAAGGTTAGGGGTCTGTAATTAAGTCCATAGTCAATTTGCTTTTTTTTTTTATTTATCAAGTGAAATTTGGCGCAAAATTAAATACAATGTTGTAACCAGATTTGTTTTTTGCGTGGTAAACACTTAATAGTATTTTAGATGATCATTTCCCCGCTCACCTTTGATGCCGACTATGACTGTAAAACATATTAAAAACTATTAGCCGATAATTTTCTAATTTTCTTATTGCTTCATGATGGTTCATACTTTAAACCTGAATCGGTCATGCCATTGTCGTTCAATTTTTATTCCTAATCCTAACCCTAATCATATCCTATCCTAATCCTGATAATAACTTTAAAGAATATTCTTTGACACGAATATGTAAATTAAATCAATATCCATAAATGGAATGAATGGAAAATAGAATAAATAGAAATGGCAAAATAAAATAACGAGAAAGTACATTTATTCGACACCTAACTTTAGAGAAAGCGTAAAAAATTTCAAGCGCATGAAATAAATTAAAATAATCCTATATATACTAACAAAAATATGTAAATTTAGATAATCAGATTTGTGTCGTCGGTATTTATTTGCTAATAGTGTTCTTGACGCGATAGAGAAAATATCGAGGTTAAATTGGGCAGAATTTAAAGTACTTTCTAGCAAACTTTATTTACATTTTAGAATCACATCAGAATGTTATATCTTTGTGAAATATCTATCAATGTATAAAATCCACAAGCAGTTTGTTCACATTTACACCACTTAGCGTGAAACACTTAATTTCGATAATTTCTTAATTTCATTGTATAAAATCCGCAAGCAGTTTGTTCACTATTTACACCACTTAGCGTGAAACACTTAATTTAATGTATACATAAACAAGATAATGTAGTAAGAAATATATAACATATGTATATGCAAATAAACAATATAATAATGCCCATTTAGACACATATACAAATTGTACACCAAATACCACCTAAAATGCACTGTTGTATAGAAGAATTCTGCCAGTGTTGTTTTTCGTTTTACGAAAAGGAATTCCTCGATTTTCACGATTTTACTGGGTCCTCCTTTTTTCATTAGTTGCAGTTTCATTTTCGCGATTGTATATATTATTTGGCAGGAAATTTCACTTTTTTAAGACTGGGTTATGTCAAGGCCCCTATAGTAAACAAATACCATATGGTCTCCTATAAAATCTGATAAAGCTTTGGTTAATTATATATATGTTGTTAATTATCAAGTGAAATGTTTTGCTAAATTAATGCATTTATTCTTTTTTTAATGTTACGTGAACGAAGTCACGGGTAACAGTTAGTTCTTCTATACAACAGTGCATTTTAGGTGGTATTTGGTGTACAATTTGTATATGTGTGCATTGCTAAATGGGCATTATTATATTGTTTATTTGCATAGACATATGTTATATATTTCTTACTACATTATCTTGTTTATGTATATATTAAATTAAGTGCTTCACGCTAAGTGGTGTAAATAGTGAACAAACTGCTTGTGGATTTTATACATTGATAGATATTTCACAAAGATATAACAATCTGAGGCGATTCTAAAATGTAAATAAAGGTTGCTAGAAAGTACTTTAAATTCTGCCCAATTTAACCTCGATATTTTCTCTATCGCGTCAAGAACACTATAAGCAAATAAATACCGACGACACAAATCTGATTATCTAAATTTACATATTTTTGTTAGTATATATAGGATTATTTTGATTTTTTTCATGCGCTTGAAATTTTTTACGCTTTCTCTAGGGTTAGGTGTCGAATAAATGTACTTTCTTGTTATTTTATTTTGCCATTTCTATTTATTCTATTTTCCATTCATTCCATTTATGGATACCGATTTAATTTACATATTCGTGTCAAAGAATATTCTTTAAAGTTATTATCAGGATTAGGATAGGATACGATTAGGGTTACGATTAGGAATAAAAATTGAACGACAGCATGACCAATTCAGGTTTAAAGTATGAACCAGGAAGTCTATCATGAAGCAATAAGAAAATTAGGGTTGGGTTGGGTTGATTATTGACGGCCAATTATCTACCCTTGGGATATAGGCCCGGGGGGGAGTGCCCTTCGTGGAGGTCTTTCTAAGGGAACCTAACCCGTATTTACGCATGTATAAATCCACGGCTCGAAGAAAACCACGAAAACTCCGAACGATTAGGCCGACGGGCGCGAATGGGACCGAACCCAGCACCTCCCGTCTACCAGCTTCGAGAGCAGGACCTCTCAGCCACTGGTGGGGCCAATAAGAAAATTAGAAAATTATCGTCTGATATTTTTTAATATGTTTTACAGTCATGGTTGGCATCAAAGGTGAGCGGGGAAATGATCATCTAAAATACCATTAAGTGTTTACCACGCAAAAAACAAATCTGGTTACTACAATGTATTTAATTTTGCGCCAAATTTCACTTGATAGAAAAAAAAAAGAAGCAAATTGACTATGGACCTAATTACAGACCCCTAACCTTCCTATTCTCGGAAATGTTCTACCTATATGTAAAAAAAAACAAAAAACTACTATATAGAACGCGCTTTCACGTTTATAATGTTATGAATTGGCACGATTGACTTGTTCAAGTTTACACAATTCGGCTGGAAGAAAATATTCATTACTTTTTGATTTCTTCTTTGCTTTTGTATTACGCGAATTTGTTGGTAAAATCGATTTTCTTTTCGATAACATTGTTGGTTTTTAAGTTAAAAAAAATATTGTAATTTTACTTAAACATTGGTTTAAAATCTATGCAATTTTTCTTATCCTACAAAACTTTACAAAAATCTATTATGACACAACTTTAAAAAAAGCTATATTTAAAAAAGAAAACAAAGTTTTTCCTATTTTAAAACTAAAAGAAATGTAAAATTAAATTCCGGTTCGAAACGACGATTTACAAATGTGTTTCGATTGTGGGAAAATGATAGAGGAAAAATGCTGTTACTTCGACACAATCATATTAAATCTTTAGCTTTTATGAGAAAAGCAACTTTCTTTTAAAAAATATAGTTATTTTTATTAAGATTTTCTGAATTTCGATACGGATAATTTTGCGATGCATATCATTGACATTTGCCATCCAATATATATATATATATATATATATATTTACTTTTTAAAATTTAAATTAAAAATATGGTATCTTTATGTTAGCCGTGTGCAGACGATAAATCGCCAACCTATATACATCATTCATATTGAATTCATTAAAAATATAAATCTTTCACTCATTTCATTTAAAACACAGAACTTTAATTTACAACACATACATTTAAAATACATATATTACGTACATTTAAAATAATTCCTTTCATGTGATAAAGAAAAAGAAAAAAAGAGAAATTAATCACAAATAATTTGATAACCCAAGATCATTTTATTTCAACATCAAAACAAATCTGTTTTATTTTTTTATATATGACATCATATTCGCTTGCTTTCCATACTTACTCGTATTTATGCACTTTGTATTATTATCAAATATTTGAAAACGCACGTTTTATAACTAATATGACATCATTTCATATTCTGTTTAATTCTTAAATAATTCATTTCCTTTTAATTTTTCACGTGGAAAATTTTCACTTGAAAATAAATTGTTGATTAAAAATTATTACTCAGGGGTTTATTTTATATTGGTAACGATAAAGTATTAGCAACGGTAAAATAAATTTAACCATTTTAAAAAAAGCTGCAAAACCGGGCCCTTTGGGCAAACCAACCAACCATTTTAAAATATACGAAAAAATGTCCATTTATTCTGTATGAAAATAATGAAATTTTTAATTTTTAAGAAAAATATTGATATAAAATAAACAAAACCCAGCCTATATTCATTTGAGGGTTATAATCAACTTATATGCAAAGATACAGGATAATTAAATGCTTCATTTTGACGCTGGCTTCAGCCTAACATTTGCACACAATCAGATTTATAATATTTTTAGGATAGGATAGGATACAGTGCCGTAACTAGGCTGGTGCAACAGGTGCAGCCGCACAGGGCCCATCTAAAATGGGGGGGGGGGGGCCCAAAATGATGTGCATAAGGAATTATATTTTTTAATTGAAAAAGAAATTTCTGCCTTTCTACTGCGCGATTTGACGGTTAACTTTTGTGTTATTTAGATCCTAGATGTCTCTGCTTATCAACATGAACATTCGAATTAATATAGAACTGATATTTTCAACTTACCTACGTACCTGCCAAACTTATGCTAGGTTATAGTTTGAATACAGTAACGTATACTTGTGTTTTCGCTTATGTTTTTACCAAATGCCGTTTTTTTTTTAACTTCCTTTAACCAAACCATATGAAATATGGAAGATACAGTCTTAAAATTAGTACCTTTACATCTCAAATTCTGCAATTAGTTCGAAAAAATATCGTTGTTAGCCCTTTGAAAAATGTTTGCAAAAAAGAGTCGTTTTCGCAGTAAACATTTCCCATAATATGCCAACGTCCCCCCCCCCCTACCAGGTCGCAATTTTAGGGGCACCAATAAGCAAAAAATATGCCTTAATGCCGATACTTTCTTCTAATCATCAGTGCAATCGGTTTTCAAAAATAGGAAAATTTTAACTCTTTTAAAAAATTCACGACCGCATGTCACTTTACCTCTCGGAAGCGATATTTTTTCTACATTAAAAGTAAATAAACGTCTCTATTTCGACACAATCTTTTTACAGAATCTCGGCAGACTGGATTTACAGCTACTACAAAAATTTTGAAATATTCGGGAAGCACAAATATTTTTAAAAAATTCATAAAATCTAAGAAAAAATCGACGAAAAAAGTGGGATATTTCGCTGGATTTGGCTTACGTTTTCACTATTAAATATGCATATTGTTTCATAAAATGGTTAAGGGAACATCATATTTTTAATACCTAAAAATTTTGAAAAAATTGAACGATAACCACTGAAAAAAAAAAATCTAAATTACAGGACAACCACCCCCCTCTTTCCCCTTCTTTTATCGGCAGACTTCAGAAATAAGCATTGATTCCGAAAATCAAAATACGCAAAAAAAAATAATAATCCTAAGCAACATGTACGCTGAATTCGTTTTCCAACACTGCAAACCATTTCAATAAATATCATCATTAACCTTATGAAAGAAAATTCATTTCCGAAAGCCAGTTTTGTCAAATTTTGAGGACAAGTAATTCGTGGGGAAATAAATGTTTGGGAACAATAAAATTTTTCGAAAAAAAACTTGAGTATTTTCTTTTCCTTATTTCACGTAAAATTTCCTTTTAGTCATTTGGCAACATTGAACCTGTCCCGAATTCTATTCTGTTTTTGCTTCCACCGAGCTCTATGTTTTTATGTGGAAAGCGAAAATAAGTACGGAAATCGATTTTATTAACTGGTCGTGCTTTATAACGGCACAGTTTACTCTTTTATCTAATTCTAATGTCTCTTGATATTTTTAATTTGTATTTCTTATTTATTTCTTATTCAAAGAAAAAGAAGTACCAAGAAATTTAAGGCCAGAATTTAAAGGTAAGTGAAATCATTGAAAATATTTATGTATATAATCTTGGAAAAACTTTTGTAGAAGAATTATTATTTTAATTATTATTATTATTATATGTATTATTATTATTTTAAATCTTATTAAAGGTAAACTTATATCGAATTTGAAGGGTCCATGAAGGTTTTTTTTTCTTTCTTGTCTCTCAATTTATAAAACAAGAAAATGTTAATTTTATGTAATTTATTATATTATATTATTAAATTTTGTGAAGGGGCTTGTTTTATTAAAAGGAATTATTAAATATTTTATTTTATTGAATATATTATATTTTATATATTATATATATTATTTTATTAAGTGTTAAAGGAATAATTAAAAGGGCCCATTTTTGTTAGAGTTTTGAGGAGGGATTCTAAAAAGGCCCTGTTTCTGTCTGGATCAACCAACTGATTTGATTTAAAAGTTCTAAAATTACTCGCTTATTTTTAAATCTGTGAATGAAATTGTTGTCTGGAGACTTTTATCTGCTATTTCAACATCGTTAATTAAAGGTTTCCTATATTTTGCTTGATAGACTTCATCCCATCTTCTAATCAATCTGGATAGCAGACAAATGGTCGCGACTTTAGAATTGTCTACTGGCGGTAGAAAAAAATATTTGCTTCTATTTTTTTTTCATCGCTTTAAACGAGAGGATTTATTGTTTAAATGTTTGAAACCTTTTACGATTCCTTTTACATTTGAGTTTTATGGTGACGTTTTAATAACTAATTTCATGTGTAACAAATTTTTAGATTTTTAATATTTTCTGAGAAATGTTTGATTGGAAAAAACATCGAAATATGGCAAATGAAACGCATCCAAGCAAGTGATATTTCGTCACACGCTTGCATTCGTTCTACAAAAAGTAGTTTATGTACGTTATAACAGTTTTATACTTGTACAGGTAACATGCTAACAATAATATTTTGTTTTCTAGCTTAAAAATGTCTAAGCATTTGTCAGGTGCACAAAAGAGAAATAGGAGGAGACGAAAATTGGAAGAATGCAAGTCAATGTCGCAACAGTTTGGTAAATGGCTAAAAACCGAAAACTCAGAGAATAGAGGAAGTGTGGAAGAGGTCAAATTTAGCACTACTTCACAAGGTGATAAAAAAACACTACATTTGGCATCTACCCCTTCAATTAACGACAATTCTCCGAGTAACAAAAACGATCCATTGCAATAAAAGCAAGCTGCTGCTTCTCAAGATATTCTACTACAATACCCTCATTATAATTCAAAAGAGGATGAGCCTGCACAAAGTACTGTCTCACAAACTGATAATACCGAACATTCTGCTGCTTCACTGGGTATTTTACTACAATTGCCCCATAATAGTTCAAAAGAGGATCAGCCTGTACAAAGTACTGTCTCACAAACTGATATTACCGAATATTCTGCTGTTTCACAAGGTATTTCACTACATTTGCCCCGTAGTAATTCAAAAGAGGACGAGCCTGCCAGAGTTGTATAATATAGACGCACGCGCGCACGCCGTGCGCGGAAAGCTTTCTGCAAAATTCGGAACTTTGCAGAAAATTTTTTAGAAAAAAAAAAAATATTTTTTTTTTTTTTTTTTAAATACTAAAAAAATTTCTGCAAAGTTCCGAATTTTGCAGAAAGTTTTCCGCGGCTCCGGGGTTTTCCGTTTTTTTTGTCATTTTCCATTTTTGGATTTTCCGAAAAAACGCGAAATTTGCCCAAAGATCGCGAAAAAAAACCCACAAATTTTTTCAAAGGATCGCTGAAAAACGCGAATTTCTTCAAATGATCGTGTGAAAATCGCCAAAAGATCGCTGAAGAAACACAAATCTTGTCAAAGGATCGCTGAAAAACGTGAATTTAGCCAAAGGATCGTTGAAAAAAGCGAATTTAGCCAAACTATTGCTGAAAATACAGGAATTTAGCCAAAAGATCGCCGTAAAAACGCGAATTTAGCCAAAAGATCGCCGTAAAAAACGCGAATTTAGCCAAAAGATCGCCGTAAAAAACGCAAATTTAGCCAAAAGATCGCCGTAAAAAACGCAAATTTAGCCAAAAGATCGCCGTAAAAAACGCGAATTTAGCCAAAAGATCGCCGTAAAAACACGAATTTAACCAAAAGATCGCCGTAGAAAACGCGAATTTAGCCAAAAGATCGTCGTGAAAACGCGAGTTTAGCCAAAAGATCGTCGTGAAAACGCGAGTTTCGCCAAAAGATCGCCATAAAAACGCGAATTTTGCCAATAGAACGCCATAAAAACACGAATTTAGCCAAAAGATCGCCGTAGAAAATGCGAATTTAGCCAAAAGATCGTCGTAAAAACACGAGTTTCGCCAAAAGATCGCCGAAAATAAGCGAATTTCGTCAAAAAAATCGAAAAAATAAGAGAATTTTGTCAAAGGATCGCTGAAAATAAGCAAATTTCGTCAAAGGATCATTGAAAATAAGCGAATTTCGTCAGAATTTACTGCATTGGGTTAAAAGAATGAAACCAAATTTCTTTTAGTAATGTAGAAAATACGCTATGATACCAAAACAGATTAAATTAAAAAAAATCTATTACTAAAAATCTAATATTAAAAAATCCAAAAACTAGCTTCAAGCTGACTGGTAAAAATGACCTAGAATCTGGAATAACTACAGCACTGACTAGTTGGTGGCACTGATAATGTCCTTAAAAAATCTATAATTCCTTAAAAATTTATTTTTTATTTAAAAAAGGGCTGTTCTATCATTTATTTAAGGTGGTTGCAATTATTAACATATACTTGATTTGCTCTTTCAAGAAAAGTGTCTGACAATTTTTCAAACTTTCAATTAAAAAAATATTCATGCCATTGAAAGGTTTTATTAATGTGCTGTATCTTGGTAAAATAGACTTTTTATTAAAGTAAATAATTTCTACCTAATTTTTGTTAATAAATGTACATTTCTTTTTAATGTACTCAAAGCTAAATTGATGTTATATATTTTATTTAAAAATATATTTTTTTTAATTGCAATTATATTTGTTGCGCTTGAAATTCATAAGTTATTGCTCTAAACGTCGTTCACACAGTTTTCAGCTTTTTTGTCAATCTCATCCCTGAATATTCCCTTTTTACGCAAATAATCCTTTTTTGTGCAAAAATATTTACTGTGTGCGCACAATTTAAAATTTAAAGATGCAAAACATTGTTGTGACATTACAGACGCTTGCGAAGAGGTCAAAATATTAAGGATTGGGTTGTTTCTAAATGCACTGACAAAATAATTGATAAGAATTCAGCTCTTCCTATTATGGATTTTTAGCTTTATTATTATTTTTAACCAAAATAATTATTCTTTAATTAATATTAATTAATTTTAAATGGTAATTATTTTAAGCTAATGTTTTTAATTTATATCGTCAAAATAATATAACACGTAATTTTATTAAACATTAAATTAATTTGCAGAAAGTTTTTGACTCAATATTTACGTGCGCAGAAAGTTTTTGGTTTTATACAAGTCTGGAGCCTGCCCAAAGACTGTCTCACAAACTGATGATACCGAATTAACGGAGAAACTGTTAAAAGAAAATGGATTTTATATTCCGTTAATCAAAATGCAGTATTTTGCTTTCCTTGCATGCTTTTTGGGCAAAAATCGCATAATCTTTCAGACCCACAAAAAGGTTTTTATGATTGGAGGCATCTTCATCCGGTTATTCCCCGACACGAAAATTTTCCGGAACATCGAATTTTATATGTGAAATGGAAAGTAATGGAAAAGAATATAAAATCAGAAAATGCAATTGATGATTATGTAATTAATTCCATTAACAAGGAAAAAATGATATGGCATGAAATATTGAAAATAATATTGGATGCTATTCTATTCTGTGCCAAATATAATCTTGCTCTTAGAGGTTCAAATGAAATTATTGGAGATCCAAATTGTGGCATTTTTTTAAAATTTGATTGAATTTGCTAGCCATTATAATACTACTTTAAAGGAACATATTGAAAAACATAAAAAGGGTTCAGTGTCTTATTTCTCACCCACTATTCAAAATGAAATAATAAAATTAGTTGGGGACAAAACTAGAAATGAAATCATCTGCATAATTAAGAAGGCAAAGTACTACACAATTTTATTCGACTGCACTCCTGATGTTTCAAGAAAAGAGCAAATCAGTCAGATTATGAGATATATCCATGTTGACTGTAAAGGGAAGGTAATGATTGTAGAAAGCTTCATAAACTTTATTCAATCGCATGAAAAAACGGGAGAAGGTTTATCATCTGAAATTTTGAATAAACTAAATTGATAAATTAGGATTGCAGATCAGGATTGCAGAGGGCAAGGATTTGACAATGGTGCCAATATGGCTGGCAAGTATAAGGGAGTAAGTGCACGTATTTTGGAAATTAATGATTTAGCAATATTTGTACCTTGTGCAGCTCATAATCTAATTTAGCCGGTGCCCACGGTGCATCTACAACTCCAGAAATGATTGCTTTTTTTGGTACTGTGCAGAGGTTGTTTAATTTTTTCTCGTCCTCAACAATTCGTTGGGAAACTTTAATGAAGTGCTTAAAAATATCACTTAAAAGTTTTTCTGATACAACCCGGTCATCAAAGGCCAGAGCAATAAAAGCGCTGTATTTACAATTACCTGAAGTAATGGAATGACTTCAAATGATTACAAACGATTTTTCGAATCCGGAAGCTGTATCGAATGCACAAAGTTTGATTCTGCAAATTAATTATAGGTTTATCTGTACACTTTCTATATGGAATAACAAACAAAGCATTACAACAGAAAGATTTGTCAATAGATATTGGAACAAAACTAATTGCTGCTTTACGTAGTACATTACAAGGGCTTCGAGATACAGGTTTTGTACAAAATATCCAGGAAGCACAAAGTTTGGCTGAAAAAATGGATATAGAGAAGGAATTTCTTAATAAGAGGAAAAGAAGAGTGAAGAAAATGGAAATAGATGAAACATCAGATGAAGGAAGTAAATTAACAGCTGAAGAGTTATTTAAAATACAAATGTACAGTGTTCTTGACACTCTGTTGTCTCAGATAGATTTGCGTTATGAAAAAATGAGAACCATCTGTGATTATTTTTGCTTTCTGTATGGCTCGTCTTTACAACATATGAGTGTCGCTGACTTAAAAAAATCGGCGGCAGATCTCGCTATTAAGTACAGCAAAGATTTTAAAAAGTACAACTTCACATGTGAAATTGAAAGTTTTAAGTTTGAAGTAACGGCTCTTATACAAAACATACAAACTGCATCTCCACTTGATATTCTAGACTCTTCATGATTTTGGTTTAATTGAATCTTACCCAAATATCAGTGTCGCCCTTCAAATATTTTTAACTCTTCCCATTTCTATTGCTTTGTGCGAGTGAAGTTTTAGCAAGCTGAAATTAATAAAAAATTATTTACGATCAACTATCGGACAAGAATATTTATCCAATCTGTCTATTATTTCAATAGAATACAATATAGTTAAAAATATTAATTATGATGATGTTATTAACGAATTTGCCGAAATGAAAGCCAGAAAAGTGCAATTAAAATAAAACTTAATAAAAATTTTTATTGTGACGTATTTTTTTTTCATTTTTCCAAACCTAATTAATTAAGGGGCCCAAATGCGAATTCTTGCACAGGGCCCAGGAATGGCTAGTTACGGCTCTGTATATATATATTATATATATATTTATTATTTATATTACATATGTATGTATATACATATGTGTGTGTGTGTAGTAGGGTGGTCACAAGTTACGTGGGGAAAATTTTTTTTCATCTTATCTTTTGGGGGACCCTCCTAAAATTTGCCAATTACTTAGAAAATGATATTGTTAAAGTTTCAGCTCAATTGAATAATATTAACCCGTGCCTCATCGATGTTGAATTATTGAAAAATTGTGATTTTTGGTGGAAAATTGCAGTTTTTTCTTCATTAAGTGAAAATCATTTGTCCTACAACATTGATTCTTGTCTTATTTGATAAAAAAAGTTGTTGCCTTGAATTTTTACTCTCAACAAAACTTATATTTAATGACATTTAGCATTTTTTAGGTCAAGTCGTGAACTATATCCTCAAATCTGCATTTCTGAAAAATAAATGGAAAATGACAGCAGAATAATTCTAATTACTTCTGACCACTTTTTTGTGTTTTTTATATTAAAAGACAAAAAAATGAAAACTTTAAAAATTTTTCACTAATTATAGTTAACTATTAGGTATCTAGTTTTGCACCTCGAAAGAAGAAGCCCCTGAATTTGTATTGCAGTTAAAGTGCATTTAACACGAACCTCTGAAACTCTCTTTTTAATAAAAAGTAATTTCTGTTTCTTTCTATCTTTAAGAATACTTTTTTTTTATCATCGACAAAACCGTCCGACAACCAGCAGTCGTCAAATGCATCCCCCTTTCACTATGATTGGAAGAAAAGGAAGGAAGTACTCAGGAGGAACCGAAGAGATTATTACGGAAAAATTTTCTTTACTGTTAGATAGATGTAGCATATCTGATAGAGACGCAGTTAAAATAATTTCAGCTATGACAGAAGCATTAAGTCATAATCCAGTTACTTTTATTTTAAGTAGAAGTGCAATAAGACTCCGCAGACAACAATTTCGAAAACAAAGAACTGAGCTCATTAAAAAAAAGCAGACTTAAAAATTCCGATTTAGAGGGAGCTGTTGTACACAGGGATGGAAAACTACTTACATATATTTTGAATAAAGAAAATGTAGAGAGGGTAGCGGTATTAATTAGCTGTAGGGATGAAGAAAGGATGATAGGTGTTCCTCAGCTTGAAAATAGTATGGGAATAACCTAGGCAAAAGCAGTATTTTCAGCAATTGTAGAGTGGGGGGAGGGCAGTTGGTAAAATCCAGGCAATGTGTTTTGATACCACTGCAGTAAACACAGGTCGCCTAAATGCAGCAATTATTAGAACAAAATCTTCTCTATTTACCATGTCGCCACCATAGTCTAGAAATTATTCTCAGAGCAATTTTTGATTGTAAAGTGGGCACAACCACTGACCACTGACCCCAAAAAAATTCAGACTGGGTGGTCTAAGCTGAACAAGACTAAATACAAAACTGCTATTGAAGATGAAAATATCAGATATAAAATACTTAATTCAGACGAAATTTCAAGTTTTCTTATCGAACATTTAAAACATAGACACCCCAAGGATGACTATAAAGAATTTATCCAACTTTTTTAATTTTTATAGGACGTCTTCCACCAAAAGACATTTTTTCAGAGAGTACCTGGCGCTATTCTTCACGCCAGATGGATGGCTAAGGCCATTTATTCTCTCAAAATATATCTTTTCAGAGATAAATTATCATAGCATATTTAGAAGAAGAAGATATTAGAGACATTTGTTTGTTTACAATCAGTATATATGTAAAAGCGTGGTTCAATGCTCCTCCTCCAGCTTTGGCTCCCAATCAAGACCTACAATTATTAAAATCAATTATTGACTTACAGAAAAATTTATAAAGAGGTTGCAGACCAAGCGCTTTCTAAAATAATAAAACATCTTTGGTATGTTAACTCGAAGCAAGTTGCAGTTTCATTTTTCGATGATACTTTGGAAAAAACTGTTAAAATAAGTATGGCTGAAAAATTAATGTCATTTGAAGAAGAAAATGATGATGATGAGATAAGGGTGTAAGAGCAACAATAGGTTTCAATGAAGTAGGATATTTATTGGATAAAGAAGTCTATTTTTTTTTTCATCTCAAACTGTAATTTTTTTAGGAGATTTGAGATTAATATGCAATTTTTAAATACTGATCCCGATGTATGGTGTGAAAATAAACATTATTTGAAAGCAAAAAAAAAAAAATAAATAGTGAATGGTTTTAAGGTTGTCAATGACGCAGCTGAAAGAGGAATAAAATTAATCCAAGACTTCAATTCCTGTTTAACGAAAGACTAAGAACAAAAGCAGTTTCTGTTACAAATTGTATCTGAATGCAGAAAATTTTTTCCAGATTCTTCAAAATCCACATTATTGAAGCCCTTACCACCTTAATGTGATAATTGTAAGGGATCATATTTTATTTCTTTTATAATGACTCGTTTTCTATAACGCAACTTTAATAATGAAATGCATTTGAACATTATTTGTTCTCATTTTAATACTTTGTTCTTTATTTCTTATAATTCATTCAGTTTAAATTTCAAATTTTCTCATTTACTTTGGATTTTTTTTTTTTTTTTAACTAAAACCCATTTTATGTACAAAATGAAAAAAAAAAGAAATCTAAATCTAAAAGCAGATCAAATGGAATGTTACAACGTTTTTTCACATTTTCATAAAAATTCAATTTTTAGAATTCGGAACATGTTTGGTTCTTCAATGCAAAAACATTTTTTTATGAAAAGAGACCAGAATTAGGTTTCTATGTTCCTTTGTATTCATTTTATGAAGGAAAAACTATAAATTTTTGCGAAAAATCGTGGTATTTCAAAACTTTGACCTCAATGAGGCACAGGTTAACATTATCCAAATGAGCTGAATATCATTTTTCAGCCAATTGGCAACTTTTAGGGGGGTCCCCCCGAAAAAATTCGAAAATTGATTTCTTGTGACCACCCTAGTGTGTAGTGTATATATTTCACTGGAGTCCAGCTAACCGAAAAGTACCCATAATTTTTTTTAATATAACAATCACTATTTTTTCCAAAAAAATTAAGACCTTGTAATATAATAATGGCTCTTAATCGATTCCATAAGTATTTTTAGTCTAATACTTTGTAATACATACAAATGGCCAGGGTTGGAAAATTGCATAATTTTACTCGCCACTGGTGAGTGGATTTTCTAACAAGGCGAGTGAATCTTTAAGAAGTCTTTTAAAAACTGTAGGCTAAAAAATATGTTTTTTACTTATTAGCTATATTTTGCAACACTCCAAATTACCGCAATGTAAATATGGTAGAAAGTTCCATCCTATACTAAACTTTCCTTTGTTATATATATTTCTTTTACTGAAAAAAATTTATGACTAGTAAATCTGCAGATCAAGAGCCTCAATGTCAGCTCTAAAAGTTAGCATCTTAGAATCTGCAATTTAATTTAATACATTACATACATATTTATAGGCATATACCATACTTTGGAGGTTTCAGAAATTAGAAGCGTTAAATTAAACACGGTTTACACAATGATATTCTGAAATTCTTATGAACTTCTTATTCATGTAACTTTTTAAATAAAAAATAAACTTGTATCAAAATAAATTCTCATTTATGTCAGTAGAATATTAAAATCTCCCGAAGAGATTTTATTTTGCTAATAAAATATTGCAGCAAGTGAGAGTTACTTGAATTTTATTATTTTGATATTCTTTGAAATAGCGTTGCTAAGCAACTCATAAATTAAAGAACAGCGTAAAAAAAAAATTAATTTTAAAATTTGTAAAAAATATGAAAATAAATTGTTTTATATTTCCCGAACAGATGCAAAAAATGTTCCAATAATTTAAACAAATAATTTCTAAATTCTAATAGATGTATTGGCAAAATTTTAAAGCTATTGAATACATTTAAAACCTCCATATTAAAAAATTAGCAGCAGTTATTTTACGTTTAAATCCATTATTCAAATATGTGATTTTCATTTCAGTTAAAAATGAAATTTGAAAACAGTCTGCATTCCCATAGGAAAGCATTATGACCTAAAACGAAATGTTCTATATTTTTCGAACGAATGAACCTAATGTAACTAAAAATTAAAAAGCTAATTCCGGGTACTTCACCAACATACTCACCAAAAATCAACCTAATCAGGTGCTTTTTACGGCAGTTATTGCGGAACAGACAGACAAACAAACAGATGGAAACTAAAAAGTTTTCGCGTCCCCACAGTGAGCTTCAACTAACGTTTCGGCAAAAATGTATTGTACTACTACAGTAAAACCTCTGAATAACGGACACCTCGGGAGCACAGAATTTGTCCGCTATTTGGAGGTGTTCGCTATTGAGAGTTAAAAATGTACAATTATACAGGTTTTGGGGAACACAAAAGTGTCCGCTAAATAGAGGTGTCCGCTATTTGGGAGTGTCCGTTATGGAGGTTTTATTGTAGTAATGAATTATTTTTGCAGTTGCGTAAATTCTGTCAGAACAATTTTCAACTGTACGTTGCTTCTTGCTGGCTGGTAAGATTTTCTGAAAATTCCCCTCCCCTACAAATGGCAATTAAAAAAAAAAAAAAATCTCTGAAGATTAGAGATGAGAACATTGGGATATGACAGCAAACAGTGTGAATGTAAAAGGAAGCCAAATGCTTTTCAAGGCTAATTTCCTAGATTTGTGTTAAAATAAGAAAGATAAGTTTTAAGATTTAAAAATATTGAACACAAAAATCGAATGTTTTACCTCCCTCCTGTCTCAAAGAGGGAAAAAAAAAAAAAAAAAGAAAAGACTTGCAAACTTTGCCAGCACAACTTACAAGGTATTTGACCCAAATGGAAAGGATTTCCTACATCGGGAAAAAAAAAATTATATATATATAGTTTTCTTTTATAAAAACAAAAAGACTAGTTTTACTACATTGCCAGAAAAGAGTAAAACTAATATCCTATCAAATTAAAAATCTGAATATGAAACTTGGAAACATGTTTAACTTTTAAAGTTGGTAGATACAGCTGTATATACTATTATTAAAGTATTGTACAAGGAATAACAGTTGAAATCACATTTATTTATATGATGTTAATTAAGTTACAAATATTGCAAGTATGCACTAGAAATATGGGTGTTAGCATGGCATTTTTATATGTTTATTGATTAGATATGTAATTAATATACTAAATATTTACTTCAAAATAAATAATTATTAAAATTTAATCTCGTAGAATAATAAATAAAAAAGAGTAGGATACCTGAAATAGATTATTAAATACAAGATACACCACCAACTGCGAAAATTTTTATTTGGGCATTATTTTTAATAAAATAATTGGAAATGTCATTTAATTTTTTTTTTTTTATTATAATTGTCAATATTTATTGTCATTATAGCAATTGCATATTATATGAGAAATTCATCATAAAACAACATATTTATAGTTAAAAACAATGATGCTGAAGATGGGATAAATATTTAAAACATTTTTTACATCCTTTCCCAACTTATAGTTCTTTAATATTCATTAATTTTATAGAAAATACATTAAAGATATTCTAGCTGTTCAAGTCAGACTTTTAAACTCCATTTCTCATTATTAAATTGATTTATAAATACTAAATCTCATCAAAAAGTCACCTGTAAAAAATGCAGCCAAGTCTCTTAACTCATTTACCGTAAAAAGTACTGAGATCATATAAAGTCAAGTTTAACTATCTTATTAACTCTGAAATTTTCATTCGCAAATCACTCCTAGTCTCTACATCTTTAGTTAATTATTATTTTGTGACTTGGCAATTACGTAGCACGAGAATGTGATGTATATAGTTAGTCTTAATCAAATAATACTATAACATATTAAAGTGTAATAACTTCCCTGTGCGTATATAATTTGCCTTAATTAAATTATCCCACATCCTATTCCATAACATAGTAAGGTGTAATAACTTCCCTGTGATGCGTAATTGCCAAGTCACAAAATAATAATTAACTAAAGATGTAGAGACTAGGAGTGATTTGCGAATGAAAATTTCAGAGTTAATAAGATAGTTAAACTTGACTTTATATGATCTCAGTACTTTTTACGGTAAATGAGTTACGAGACTTGGCTGCATTTTTTACAGGTGACTTTTTGATGAGATTTCACTTCTTTTTGTAAGTAATCCTCCTTTTCTTGATTTTCTCCTTTTCTTGAGATCATCCACTGATTTTCGCTAATCCCACACTCTCTCCCTATTATTTACAGGTATAAAAAATTTGAAGCTTTAGTTTCGTTTGCAAAGTACTGTAGATAAAAAGAGATTTCAGGTTCCTAGGCAAGCACTAAGTTATGGGAGGGGGGTATCAAAAGTACTCTCAATTGCTTCCAGGATAGGTGCTATCCATCTGAGATATTACTCGCAGCCCTAGATACTTGATATTTAACATAAAAGAACTTTTTAGTGTGAAAAGAAAGCCAAAATTAAAATTTCCGGAAATTTCCAATAAATCAAATTATATTCCTTTATTCGATGTTTTTTTTTCGTTTTTTTTTTAGTCTTTTTTTTATTATTATTTACAGATTTTTTAATTTTTCCTTACTTTGTGTACTAAACCCTGCCTTTCTGCCAAATGTCAAGCTTCTAGGACTACAAAATCGAATTATTTTCAAATTTTCGACTTTTTATAAATTTATTGATTTTTCGATTTTAATTCTAAGTTACCTGATTGTTATGCCAATATAGTAATTATTTGATCCGTCTTCTTAGGATCATTTAGGTTCAATTTAGAGATACATCAAGTGAATCTTAGAGTTACCATGACTTTATTTAGAAAGGACTATCAAGCCATAACCAGCCAGTAATGTCGGGAGGGTAGGGGGAGCTGTGAAAATTTTTGTGGGGATGACAACATTTAACAATCCATATTTCATATGTGAAGTACATAGAGTACAACCTGTGAAAGAAAACAAACCTGTCTATAAAGAAATCGCCTATATCGTAGCCAGTCTATAGCGGAACTTCTCTATAACGAAATTCGTAAACGAAAGAAAAGAAAACCATAATCCGGGGGAAATAACATAAAACAATTAGGGGCGTTGTACTTGCTAATAGGACAATTATCCTAAAACTAATGTTTCTAGCAGTACAAAATCAAATTTTTTTCGAATTTTCGATTTCTTAAAGATTTTTCGATTTTATTTTCGAATTTAACGAATATTTTAATTGTTCCTTTTATTGAATAGTAAATACTACTTTTACACCAAGTTTTAAGTTTCTAAGACAACAAGATAAAATTATTTTCAATTTTTGATATTTTCGAATTTTTTTTATAATTTTCTGGATTTTTTAATTTTTTCTTATTTTGTATCCTTTATTACAAATTTCAAGTTTCTAGCGCTGCAAAATCGAATTATTTTGAAATTTCCGATCTTTTTCGAGTTTTTTTATTCTATTTTCGAATTTATTGTGTTTTAATTTTTCCTTTTTCTGTATCCTAAACAATAAGTTTACGCCGAATTTTAAGTTCTAAAGCTACAAAATCGATTTTTTTTCAATTTTTCGGATTTTCGAATTTTTTTTCGAATTTTACAGATTTTTTATTTATTTCTTTTTTTGTATCCTAAATACTACCTTTATTCCAAATTTTAAGTTTCTAGCTTTACAAAATCAAATTATTTTCAAATTTCCGTTTTTTTTTTTCGATTTTTTTTTTCAATTTTTGTTGTGTTTTTAATTTTTTCTTTTTCTGAATCCTAAACACTACCTTTACACAAAATTTTCAGTTTCTAAGACTACGAGATCATATTATTTTCATTTTCTCTCTCTTTTTTTTTTTTTTTTTTTTTTTTTTTTTAATATGAAATTTTCGATTTTTTTTAACTATCCATATTTTTTAATGTTTCCTTATTTAGTATCTTAAATATTACCTTTATTCCAAATTTCAAGTTTCTAGCGCTATGAAATCGAATTATTTTCAAAATTTCCTTATTTTTCGATTTCTTTCGATTTCTTGATTTTATTTTCGAATTTTATTGCGTTTTTATTTTAACTTACTAACCGCCACTGGCGACCAGTTTGGTCTCCCTTAAATGTATGTTAAGCATTGTAACGCGCATTGATATTTTTTGTATTGTTTTAGTTTGATTCCATATTATTTACCATTTTTAATGATGGGTATTTTTATTAGCCGGGAGCAAATGCTAAATCGCCAAATATTGCTCTTATCACAACCATTCATACTGCATTAATTTAATTTTAAATTTTAAACCTGTCATTCATTTCAGTTAAAATACTTAGCTTTAATTTCAAATACTTATATTACATACAATTTAAAATACATGCCATTCACACTTTTCACTTAAAATAGAAAATAAATAAATAAATAAGAAATAATATCATAAATCAAAATATTTGATTTAAAAATCAAAATATATTTTCTAATTCGAACACACGAAAAATAAAACATGGTATCGGCGATTTAAAAAATGGTATTGGCGAGATTTGCGCAAATTAACATAAAAGTATTTAATGATGTTATGTATTTTATAAATGTATATTAAATTACTATTTTGAACGCGATTGGTCATAACTATGGTAAATATGATTGGCGATTACCAATCATTTTCCGTGATCTCTCTTCCTGGCGAGAATAATACATAAATACCAAATTAACTGATAATTCGTTTCGAAATTTTATTCATTAAATATTATTAGTACATGAGTTCAACTTACGTCAAGAAAAGATCTGGAAGGAAGTTGGGTTGTATAGCGCATAATTATGGTAAACTTTGATTGTCTCACTGGTGCGAATTATTTTTTGACACCAGGCAGCGGTCCAAAAATTCATTCGCGGAGAACGTGCTTTACGAACGATTAACTCCATGGTTTAATATTTTAAACGTTCACGACGAATGAATGTTTTTTTTTTTTTGTTTTTTGTTTTTTGTTTACTTTCATGGATAGAGAATTTGAATAATACATGGATAGAGAATGAGAATATATACATAATTGAACGTAAGTCATCTCTCAAATATTAATTTATTTTAAACGATCTTTCTAAAAATGTAACTTTCATGCTGTTTTATTCTAAAAAATAATTTTGAATGAAAATGGCCGCCTGGCATATGAAATAGTGAAGCGGACATCCCGGAACTGTTGATGACAGTCACATGACTTAGGCTTTTATTATATAGAAATTCTGAATCCTAAACACTATCTTTTCTGCGAATTTTAAATTTCTAAGGCCAAAAGATCAAATTATTTTAATTTTTTTCAATTTTTTTCCGATTTTTCGAATTTTTGATTTTTTTTTCGAATTTTCTGGATTTTTTAATTTTTCCTTATTTTGCATCCTAAATACTACCTTTATTCAGAATTCCAAGTTTCTAGCACAACAAAATTTGATTATTTGAAATTTTTCCATTTTTTTCGATTTTATTTTTATTTTTATTTTTATTTTTTTTGTGTGTGTTTTTATGTTTTCTTTTTCTGAATTCTAAACACTACCTTCACACCTAATTTTAAGTTTTTAAGACTACAAGATCGTGTTATTTTCAATTTTCAATTTTGTTCGATTTTTTTGAATTTTCGAATGGTTTTTTTTTTTTTTAATTTTCCGGATTTTATAATTTTTCCTTTCTTTGTATCCGAAACACTAGCTTTATTCCAAATTTTAAGTTTCTGTCGGTGCGGGATCTACCCAATTTTTTTGATGACGCAAAAGTGAGTGAGTGACAAAAAATCGAAACTTTGAGTTCATATATCGTCTGCACTAATTTATGGGTATTTTTTTAATTATGCATATTTTTTAATTTTTCCTTATTTAGTATCTTAAATATTACCTTTATTCCAAATTTCAAGTTTCTAGCGCTATGAAATCGAATTATTTTCAAATTTTCCTTATTTTTTGATTTTTCTGGCTTTTGGATTTTATTTTCGAATTTTATTGCGTTTTTTATTTTAACTTATTCTGAATCCTAAACAGTATGTTTACTGCGAATTTTAAGTTTCTAAGGCTAAAAAATCAAATTATTTTAATTTTTTCAATATTTTACGAATTTTTCGAATTTTTGAATTTTTTTTCGAATTTTCTGGATTTTTTAATTTTTCCTTATTTTGCATCCTAAATACTACCTTTATTCCGAATTCCAAGTTTCTAGCGCAACAAAATCGGATTATTTGAAATTTTTCGATTTTTCGATTTTTTCAATTTTGCTTTCGATTTTTTTGGCGTTTTTGATGTTTTCTTTTTCTGGATACTAAACACTACCTTCACACCAAATCTTAAGTTTCTACAAGATCGTATTATTTTCAATTTTCAATTTTGATGGAATTTGTTGAAATTTCGAATGTTTTTTTTTTATTATTATTTTCCGGATTTTATAATTTTTCCTTTCTTTGTATCCTAAACACTACCTTTTTTCCAAATGTCAAGTTTCTAGGGCTACGGGATCAACCTAATCTTTTTGATGACGCGTGAACGAGTGAGTGAGTGAGTGACAAAAAATCGAATGTTTGAGTTCATATATCGTCTGAACTAGAAAAGACAGAAAGTTGTAATTTTAAATTTTGGTTCTGTGTGCCAAATACTCTAGAAAAACAAAGTTTCAAATTTTTGGGATACTCCAGCGCGGAGATATGAGGGGGTCAAAAGTGCCCTGAGTTGCTTCCAGAAAAGTATGCTTACGGCTGTCCTCTCTCGACTTGGCGGAGGCACTGCCGTGCCTTCAGATCTTGCCAAGGCTGTGGTTTTCCTATTAGACTTAATATTAGCTATATGCTCCATTTTTCTGCAACTAAATTTCCTCATGCCAATATAGTAATTCATTGATCCGTTTTCTTAGGATCGTTTATGTTCAATTTAGAGATAAATCAAGAGAATCTTAGAATCACCATGATTTTATTTAGAAAGGACTATCAAGCCATAACCAACCAGTAATGTCAGGAGGGAGGGAGAGATGTGAAAATTTTTGTGCGACCAACATCTTTTAACAACAAATATTTCATATATAAATTAAATAGAGTAAAGCCTGTGAAAGAAAATGAACCTGTCTATAAAAAAAAAGGTCTATAACGTAGCCAGTCTATAGCGGAACTTTTCTATTACAAAATTCGTAAACAAAAGAAAAGAAAAGCATAATCCGGGGAAAATAACACAAAACAATAACGGAAGGTGTACTAGCTAATAGGACAATTATCTTAAAATCTATCTAAAACAAACTATCCCCATCCTGTGGGATTTGTTTTTCAATGTTTTACTTTATTTAATGCAAAACATAGATTGCATCCGACAACTCATAAAAAAGTCCTCCGGCCTGTACCGGCAGGAAAAGGTAGCTTTCCTATATCTCCGTTTTAAAATTTTAGCTAATGTTACTCGAAAACAGCAAGTTAAAATGCAAAGAAACCGTTTACAAAAGATTCGTTTACACTGAATTTGAATAAGAAATTCGCCAAATTATTGAGCTATAGCCAAGTTGGCTTCATTTATGAAGACTTATTTTTGTCGCCAAATTTGGCGAGATTTCGCCAATTGTCGCCAAGTTTGGCGAGAATTTGGCGTTAATGGATATGAATATATAGTTTTATGCGTATGATTGGGAAAATGATTACAACAATGAAAGAAAATAATTTGCGAGAAATCGCGTTCACTAAAACTTATAAATTTATATTAAAATCATTAAAATTACAGACATTACAATACACTTTCATAAAACATTAAAAACATATTAAAATTGGACATTTCGGATTTACATGGAAAATCCCTCTTCAACAACAACATTTCACTTAGCGTAAATCATAGTTCAAAAATATCAACAAATAGAAAATGCAACGTATCAAAATTTCGAAGTCAAAGTTACAGTTATAATAACACGGAGTATTCATTCGGGATTGCACCTGCTTGACCATTATTGACCATAAATTTATCATTGGTTTTTTGTAATGTGCTGTTTTGTTTCAAAATGTCAGCCACCCTAGAATTTCAAACTGCTCTATCTCAGCCAATTTTTAAGATAGAGGTAAAACAAAAAATGCTCTGGAATCCTTGGATCAAGTCCTAACACCTAATTAAAAAATAAACTTGATTTTTTAACTTTTTTGTATATTTATTTTAGTTTTAAAATTTTCCGTGGCCGCCATCTTGAAACAAGATGGCGGACCAAGCTGGCCAACGAACTCGGTCGAGGCATTGGTGAGCTTAATACACACAATTAGTTTCATCCAAATTAATTTATAAATACGAGCGTTATCGTATCAAATTATTTTCATTTTTTCAAATTTTTTCGAATTTTTTTATCTTTTTTTCGAATTTTCTGGATTTTTTTAATTTTTCTTTTTCTGTATCCTAAATACTACCTTTATTCCTAATTTGAATTTTCTAGCGCAACAAAATCGGATTGTCTTCAAATTTTCGGTTCTTTTCAATTTCTTCGATTTTTTCAATTTTGCTTTCGATTTTTTTGGTGTTTTTGATGTTTTCTTTTTCTGGATGTTAAACACTACCTTCACACCAAATCTTAAGTTTCCAAGACTACAAGATCGTATTATTTTCAATTTTCAATTTTGATGGAATTTGTTGAATTTTCGAATGTTTTTTTTTCGAATTTTCTGGATTTTATAATTTTTCCTTTCTTTGTATCCTAAACACTACCTTTTTTCCAAATGTCAAGTTTCTGGGGCTACGGGATCTACCCAATCTTTTTGATGACGCGTGAACGAGTGAGTAAGAAGTGACAAAAAATCGAATGTTTGAGTTCATATATCGCCTGAACTAGAAAAGACAGAAAGTTGTAATTTTAAATTTTGGTCCTGTGGGCCAAATACTCTCTATAATTGAAGTTTAAAATTTTTGGAATACTCCAGCACGGAGATATGGGGGGGTCAAAAGTGCCCTGAGTTGCTTCCAGAAAAGTATGCTTACGGCTGTCCTCTGTCGACTTGGCGGAGGCACTGCCGTGCCTCCAGATCTTGATAATACACAAAATTAGATTAGCATAGTACACAAGACAGATTGATTTATTATTCATAATAAATGAAAGATTTTTTTTTTTTTTTTTAATAACACAACAAATAAATGTCAAATGAAAATAAATAATAATAATAAATTAATACATTTAATCGATATAACAAAACTGTGATTTTCATCTATTTCCATGATAGTTTTTAATATAAAAAAATAATTATTTATAATTATAATTATTTAAAAACAAGTAATGTTTAAAATAAAAATAATAATGACGCAGAATCAAACTGTTTTATAATCAAGTTCTTCCTGACTAATAACAATATATTTGGCTTATCTTATGCGATTAAAATTTTGTAGATATTAAATATTATAGGATATAGGATTCAAATTAATAATTTTAATGATAATTTGTTAGTCAAAATCTACTTTAAAATTTACATTATAAAGAAAAATAAGCATCAAGATGACTTACTAAATATAAATAGTATAATAATTCATTAGAATAATAATAATAATAAAGCAAATTAAAAAAAAAACTTTAATATTTCAACAAACTAGCATAAGATTAATTTTTAAAATGATAACAACAACAAAATGTTATATTAATACACTAAACGATACTGTTAAAAATTAATATTAAAAAATAAAAGAACACAAATAATCGTCGATACTAGAATGCTATGAAGCAGATATAAATTTAATTAAAATGTTTTCAATGTTTCAATTAAAGAAAAGTAAACAATGTAAATAGTTAGATTTTATCAATAAACTTTATTATGTCACGATCAACAAGAATCATATACTACGTTCGGTAAGCTTCAACCACTTAAAGCTATAGCATTTAAATACAAAATAGATGTTATAATAAAACAGACGAATGGGTTATAATTATGAATCATATTCACCATTTAATCATCTAAAAACACGGCTGTGCCATTTAAAGGAGAATCAAGCAAGATATCACAACATTCTAAACAGACAGATCAACACATCAACTAAATTTTAAATGGCTACTCCAACATCCACATCTGTTTACTTACTTTATCAGCCAGTGTACACGTAGATTGGTCGATACATTAGTCCTACTATGATTCCGATCTAGTTTGAGAATTAAATCAAATAATACTATCAATTTTTACGACAGGTAGAAATGCAGTGTTTAGATATGTAAAATTTACATGAAATTATTTCTTTCGTCGAAAAAGCTGAAATGAACCTTCCCATTTACATTAGGAAAAGGGTGGGAGAAGTCATCGCGCAGCTCACACAGCAGCCAAGCTAATCCATCTCTACCTACAATAATAATGGATGAATCCTACGACCCCTTCTAATTTGTGCTAAAGCAGTGAGAAAATACATCCTTAAAAAATATAATAATCAGTATTAAAAACCAAATTTTCATACCAGTTTAGTTAAAGTTTCACAATATATAGAAAATCTATTGAATTCGTAAAATTTTAATATTTTAGTAGAAAAATAGAAAATGTTTTATATTTTCTCATTCCAGATTCTCTAGAAATTCCTGGAATGAAAGTTTGAAGCACATAATTTATATTTCCTTCCAATTCTTATGATTTATATTTCATTTTTAGATTGGGTAGTGTCCCCTTTAAACAAAGCCATTAAATAATAAGCCCAGTCAGATAAATGGGAAACTTTTCGCAAGTTGAAAATAGCGCCATCTAGCGGTTGAGAGTGCTGCAACGATTCGCGGATGTGGATTTGTCGTGAAGGAATGGCAACACAATGACGGGGTAAGTTAAGTTCCATGTTTTGATTTTCGATTTTGCATATTCAAATTTTTTATTTTTATTTTACTGTTTCTTTAATTAACATTGGTTAAATAAATCGTATATAAATCAATTTTTTCTCAAGTAAGATTAATTTAAATTAATTAAATGTTTTTATTTTCGTTTTGTAAATAGTTTGTATACGGAAGAAATGGCGATATGGAATTGGTTTTTCCCTTAGAATTCAAAACTTCTTTAAACAACTTTTATAATTACTAATTAATAAAACAAATATGAAATAAATTAAACTGGTTAAATGTAATAAATATTTCATAGAATGATTTCAAAATAAAACTGCGGAGCTGATGTAATCTGTCTCTGATATGCAGATTTATAAATGTAATTAATATTTATAAATATATTATTCACACAGTTGTTATATCAGAGCTCGACCATTGAAGGCTGAAAATAAAGTAATAGTTTTCTAACGATTCGGTACTTAAAAATTACGCTGTTTCCAGTAAATGGTTTAAACCAACAGAGTTCGGTGATATATAAGGTATAGCCAATATTTATGTGTAAAATATCATGATGTTCGCTATTTTCATATACTTGATATTTTTTTTCTAAATACTGTGTATGATATTTTCAGTCAAATACGTGTAAATGAATTTTTCAACTGCTATTAATTGTGCCCTTTTTTAGAGCTAGAAATATATTTTCCTAGTTTGAAGTTGATAATTTAAATGTAAAACCAATAATTATGCGAGATATTATTTACATGAAATAGCCACTGAAAGATAAACTGTTAAATTTAGATATACATTATTTAAATTTTCATTTGAAATAATCTTTTCTGGTTTGTTTTATTTTAGTTTAAACTGCAATATCTGAAAATATTTATAATCGTCAATACATTGTTTATTTTGAAAATATCGGATATTTTTGTGTTTTGTATATAGGGTAGATGTGCCAGTAATGGACCCCCTTCCAGTAATGGGCCACTTTCAAAGTTTTTGATTTATAAAAAAATAACCAATAAAAATTTAGCCTTTTATATATTTTTTCATAATTCCTCCTTGCTTGTTTTATAATCTGGGTTATTGTTGACACTCTTAATCAAACCAATCAGGAAGCAGAAAATAATGTTTCACAGTTCCACAGATTTTCTGTGAAAATCTTAATGAACATGCTAAGAGCTGGCTTCACTTAAACAACTGATATCTTTTTTATTTTCTTGAAAAAATTGCATGTTTTTGTTTAGACAATAATAGAAAACTTTGAATTTTACATACTAATGGCAATTTACAAAATTTCATTTATTTTTCAGGTTTTAGGACCATGGCCCATTACTGGAATGCTTAATTAGTCAATTTCCAGTAATGGACACCCCATGTGGACATTACTGAAAAAGCAATTTCAGTAATGTTCATAGTGCATATATTTTTGTTATTTAACTGAAAAGCTAAGTAGTCAAATTTTAATTTTTTAATTTTACTTACCAGACTGTAATAATACATTTTTTTTATTAATTTCATGTAATTAATAATTTTTTTTAGATTGCTATCAAATTATTTTTTTGTAAACCGTACCTTGCATATTTTATAATGTGGCAATTAACACCCATCAGCAACAACACCCATGTGGCAACTAACACCCACAGGAAGCAGACAATAATCTTTAAGGGCATGGGAAAATGAGGGGCTCATGGGGTTCACACTTTCCCCATTTAAAAAAAGACAAATTTTTAAGTCATAACGAGTGCTTAAAAATTTATTTTCTGTCTTAAATGTTTCATTATTCAGCTCTGACAAAAGAACTACATACATAAAAAATCCCTATAATATTAAATTTATAGTAGCAATGAAAGTAGTAAATCTGCAGATCAGGGGGCTCAAATGTCAGTTCTGATATTTTATTTTGAAATAATTTTATTTAGTATTTAAAAAACATTCAACCTACACTTTCATTTATTTGATATATTTTATACAAATTGCTAAAAGTAATATATAAAGCAGTTTTAGGAAGTTTAACTGTTAAGAATAAAAAGAAATATGATTCCATGCACTGGTACTTCAAGACACTTAAAAAAAAAATCTTTTTCTTTTGTTAAACTAACCCTTCTAAACCCCCTCCCCCCCCCCTCAATGCTTAATAATTTGATAGATATAATTCTTTGAAAGTTAGTATTTTAAACCTTCTATCTAAAATAATTAAAATATTGATCTTGTGATAGTGACAATAATTAATTTAAACAGTGAATTATTCTCATAAATATTTTATTAATTATTGATATCCTAATTGTTAAATTTATTTTAAAATGACTATTCTATTTCATTAATATGCTTTCATGAAATTCTGGTTTTAAATACAATCATAAAATCAATTACCTATTATTTTTTGTGGGGTGTCCATTACTGGGTGGCCCATTACTGGAAGAGAGGTGGCCCATTACTGGAATTTAGGGTGTTTTGATTTATTTCTGTTATTTACAATTAAATTTTGATCCACATTGGGAAATGTGACTATGAGCATGATTAAATATTGTTGATAGATTAATATAATATTAAAAAAAGTGGACTATAATAATTATAACTATTAATTAAAAAATAATTTTTAAAGAAATTCCTTAAGGGTGTCCATTACTGGCACATCTACCCTATATGGTAGATGTGCCAGTAATGGACCGCCTTCCACTAATGGGCCACCTTCAACATTTTTGGTTTGTAAAAAAATAACCAATAAAAATTCAGCCTTTTTTATTTCATTAATATGCTTTCTTTAAATTCTAGTTTTAAACACAATCATAATATCATTTTGTGGGGTGTCCATTACTGGAATTTAGGGTGTTTTGATTTATTTCTGTTATTTACAATTAAATTTCGATTCACATTGGGAAATGTGACTATGAGCATGGTTAAATATTGTTGGTAGATTAATATAATATTAAAAAATGTGGAATATAACAATTATAACTATTAATTAAAAAATAATTTTTAAAGAAATTTCGGTACTTTTCGGTTAGCCGGGCGCCAGTGATATATATACATGTATATATACACACAAACACATATATATACATATCTACATATACATACATACACATATATATACATATATGTATGTATATATATATATATGTGTGTGTATATACATATGTATTTATATATGTACATATATCACTGGCGCCCGGCTAACCAAAAAGTACTGAAATTCCTTAAGGGTGTCCATTACTGGCACATCTACCCTATATATATATATATTTGGTATAGATGCTGCAGTGGTCTGCAAAATATACGCGCGAAAAATTCTTTCCAACTTTGGCGATACTCGCTAAGATCCAAAATCTGGTCCTAGAGAAGTGAGATTAAGATACGATTTTGCATATTCAATTTTTTTATTTTACTGTTTATTTATTTAACCTTGCTGGCTAAGATGCTTTACACTCACGCAGAAAAAAAAATTAATCTGTTAAAAAAAGGAAAAAAGTCGCCAAATTTAGGGGATTTTTTTCCTTTAATGGCAACCTAGCCATTGTATTAAAATTAAGTTATTCGTTTGGCGTGGTCTTGAAAATCGCGCCAACCAAAAAGTCGCCAAACTTATGTTTATATGTTTGCGTGAGTGTAAAGCATCTGTTCCACATTGGTTAAATAACCCATATTATGTAAATCAATTTGTTTTTGAAGTTCTGTGTCTATATATTGTGAACAGCTATTATATACTAATTATTAATATGCAAATATTTATTTTATCAATATTAACAGTTTATCATTAAGGCGATTTACATAAAAAAGACTTTTCTCTGCTCAACTATGTTAAAATTCCTGGGCACAGATGTTATATACAAACCATGTTGGCGCAATTACAACAAAATGGCAATTTTTAGCCTCACATGGTAAACCGATTATTTTGTTTATTTATTTTTATTTTTATTCTATAAATTATTTTTACTATATTTATCAATAGAAAAGTATCAAAGTAACATATTTATTAACATCAAACTACCATTTATTTATTTTTATTATATTATTTTATTTTTATATTGAAATAAAAAATCACGTGCTATTATTGCATACTATTTGTAACTAATATTCCAAAACAAAGTTTTCGCCAAATTGGCGAGAAAAAAAAAATTCAACATGGTGCGTCTGTGCCAATTCCTGACATGCTCATACTTTTCTCTCGTTTTTTAAACATTAAAGTATGAAACAGATCCCTATTTCTGTATTATTTTTATGCTGATATGATTAAAATTTGGGTACTTTCATGTTATCAAGGGTTCCAAAGATGAATCGCCAAGCGACCAAGATTTATCGCCAAATTATAAAGCATGTATGGCATTATAATAATATATGATATATATATAACATTTCTTGACGTATATGCCCAAGTTATAGTCATATATAATGCATATATGATGTATATATATGACATGTGTATATGATGTATATATGACACATAAGACGTTAATAATATGTGTGTAATGACGTATATGGCACATATAGGAATGTTTGGAATATTATATATATATTATATATATGCGTATCTAGGATGCATATATAAGCTTTGCGATGATGTTGGCGAAATCATAACTGCAACCTTGGCAGGCATTTTTTTTTTAAGCTTTCGGAACGTTTTCCTTATTGTAGTTTGTTAAATTAAATTTTTTTTTTGACATGGTGTCAATGTTGAATTCTCTCCCCCCCCCCCCCCCCCCCCCCCCCCAATCATCAGATAGCCATTTTATAGCACTTAACTGCTGAGGCATCAGCATTTCTCGGACATGCCAGTTAATTCGGCCTTTATAGCATTATTTTTTTTTTTTTTAGAGATTATATCACAAAAGGAAGTTTATGTTATCTTTCTGAATTTAATTATCTAAATTTTTCTCAATTCATAAAATAAAAATTTGTGTTTTGTCAAATTACATATACAAGGACATATATAAGGATAATTACATATATAAGGATATTTCAATATATTTTTTTTACCTGCGAAATGTTTTCTTCGTTACTAGATTTTATTAAATTTGTTAAGTACAGGTCATATATGACATGTGTATACGATGTACATATGGCATATATAAGTAACAACACATGCATTATTAAGGGGCTGCTTCACTGAAACTCCCGATCATGAAATCTAATGTTAGTCTACGGGGGAAATTTAGAAGCGTTATTACTCATTACCTAATATAATTATTAAAACAAGATTTTCACCATCAGAAAGTAGGCATCAGATGCCAACAGTTTACGTTTTAAAAATTCTCTCTTTTAAATCGTTAGTATTCCTAAGAAGATGATAAAATTTCATCAAGTAAATCTCCCCTATTCAACCTGTAAATATCCACAAATTGTATGCTCGTAATTTATATTAATTCAAATTTGAATTCTTATGTCTTCCTTAGATGTCAGCGATGGATAAAGCTTATTGGAATTCAGGAAAAGAGTAAGTCGGAAATCGGTTTGTATAATAATTACAGACTTTGTGGTGATCGCTCTATATCATCATGGTAATGACCTTTAATGACACCAGAAGCACACACTCTGCAAACAGCTATCTTACTCTAATATCTCAAGATGTAAATATTTTGCATCTGTGAGCTGTATTTTATTATTTCAATTAAATATAAAGTATCACAAAATAATATAATTTTGAAACATTCATTTTTATTTATTGTTTGTTTTTAAATGTTTAATAAATGTGTTTGTTCTTTTAAATGATCATCTTTATTGTCTATCCACCACATAACATTGTTATCCTTTTGCAGTTAAGTTAATTACTTTGATTAAATGTTAAGTAATAGGAGAAGTCAGTAATAAGAAATAAGGGGAAATCCCTATCTTACTTCTAATTTTGAAGTAATGTTCTTTAATCGCAAATCTTTAAGTAAAAAATTCAATATCATGAAAAGCAACTTGATTTGAGATTTCACTTCTGCTCTTGTAGTGATATTACTTTATTTTTTAATGTATGATATTTTTACCGATGGTATAAATGTACCTTACTAAATAACTATATTATTTAAAAGTTTTTTGTAATATATTGTCTTGAAAAAAATATAGGGTAGATGTGCCAGTAATGGACCCCCTTCCAGTAATGGGCCACTTTCAAAGTTTTTGATTTATAAAAAAATAACCAATAAAAATTTAGCCTTTTATATATTTTTTCATAATTCCTCCTTGCTTGTTTTATAATCTGGGTTATTGTTGACACTCTTAATCAAACCAATCAGGAAGCAGAAAATAATGTTTCACAGTTACACAGATTTTCTGTGAAAATCTTAATGAACATGCTAAGAGCTGGCTTCACTTAAACAACTGATATCTTTTTTATTTTCTTGAAAAAATTGCATGTTTTTGTTTAGACAATAATAGAAAACTTTGAATTTTACATACTAATGGCAATTTACAAAATTTCATTTATTTTTCTGGTTTTAGGACCATGGCCCATTACTGGAATGCTTAATTAGTCAATTTCCAGTAATGGACACCCCATGTGGACATGAGGGGCTCATGGGGTTCACACTTTCCCCATTTAAAAAAAGACAAATTTTTAAGTCATAACGAGTGCTTAAAAATTTATTTTCTGTCTTAAATGTTTCATTATTCAGCTCTGACAAAAGAACTACATACATAAAAAATCCCTATAATATTAAATTTATAGTAGCAATGAAAGTAGTAAATCTGCAGATCAGGGGGTTCAAATGTCAGTTCTGATATTTTATTTTGAAATAATTTTATTTAGTATTTAAAAAACATTCAACCTACACTTTCATTTATTTGATATATTTTATACAAATTGCTAAAAATAATATATAAAGCAGTTTTAGGAAGTTTAACTGTTAAGAATAAAAATATGATTCCATGCACTGGTACTTCAAGACACTTAAAAAAAAATCTTTTTCTTTTGTTAAACTAACCCTTCTAAACCCCCTCCCCCCCCCTCAATGACTTAATAATTTGATAGATATAATTCTTTGAAAGTTAGTATTTTAAACCTTCTATCTAAAATAATTAAAATACTGATCTTGTAATAGTGACAATAATTAATTTAAACAGTGAATTATTCTCATAAATATTTTATTAATTATTGATATCCTAATTGTTAAATTTATTTTAAAATGACTATTTTATTTCATTAATATACTTTCATGAAATTCTGGTTTTAAATACAATCATAAAATCAATTACCTATTATTTTTTGTGGGGTGTCCATTACTGGGTGGCCCATTACTGGAAGAGAGGTGGCCCATTACTGGAATTTAGGGTGTTTTGATTTATTTCTGTTATTTACAATTAAATTTTGATCCACATTGGGAAATGTGACTATGAGCATGATTAAATATTGTTGATAGATTAATATAATATTAAAAAAAGTGGACTATAATAATTATAACTATTAATTAAAAAATAATTTTTAAAGAAATTCCTTAAGGGTGTCCATTACTGGCACATCTACCCTATATCGTAATATCTAAAGATCTGATAAGAATTCTTTGAAATAGTCAAGCAATGTGGTGATTTTTTTCTTATGTATTATATTTATTCTAGAACCATTTTAATTTATGTAATGTTGTGTATACCTAAACTATGGTAAGCTGATTAAAAATAAGATCTATCATTGATGTAAATCAATGTTGAAATTTTATTCTTGAAAAATTTAAACGACCTTCACGTTATTTAGATTAAATAAGCCAAAATTTTTGCTCTACTATGCTTGATAAATTAATACTACTGATGTTTATTCTATAATATCTTTCAACTTTTATCTATGTTTGTTTCACAGCGTTTGAAAGCACAAAATACAGATAATAAAGGCTGGAAGTCTACATATGTTTATAAATGATCAATCAAAAAAAAATTATGTTTTCTCTTGAACAGAAACTTGAAAATTCTTTTAATAATATAAATAGATAAGATTTTTTTTTCTTTTTCTGCTGATTGTAAATTTATTAAAACATCTTATTAAAGTACCTGAAAATACCATGTTCACTATAATATTCTACACAAAGACACATATTAATGCTTCTACTTAATAGTAATAATTAAGTAAAGTACTAAATAAAAATTAAAGAATACAAATAACTGCTATTTTTATGTTAGATGGGTGCCAATGATTACATCTCTATATAATTGACATCCGGCTAACATAAAAAATACCAAATATATTTAGAAAGATTCTTTCCTCCAAATGAATAATAATACTAAAAAGTACAAAATGATTGAAAATTTTTTCAGGTGTACAAAATACTTTACATCTAGATATGAGCTGAGAGAAAAAAAAATATATATATATTTGTGTTATTTGAGTTATAACAATAGAAAAGATACAAAACAATCTGAAATAAAAAGTACTTTTTAATGTATATTTGTAAAGTAAAATTGGGGAAATTGTTTTTGAAGTTAAAGATTATCTGATTTCTAAACAATTGTATACGGTATATTTTTTTCTAAATATTGTCTTAGTTTACTTTTAAATGATCTGTATGTTACTAAATTACTTCTGCCAACTCAAAGAATAACATTGTTCCAGAATTTGTCTTCATTAAGACAGCTTGATTTATTATAATAATATATTTATATATATATATTAGTACACATTATTTTAGCAAGATTTTTACAAGAATACCTGAAGTATGAAGACAGATTATTTTTAAAACCTCCTACAAATCTAAGTTGCATATCAATATCTTAACTTAGGAAGAAAAAAAATCCTTAATTAAAAAATCTGATTTTAATTTTTGAAAAGTATTTTTTTTTCTCCCTTTTTTTCACACTTTGATCTGAAACAACCCTTGAACATCCTTGAAAAGTGTTTGAATTTTATTTGATATATTTGTATTTTGAGAAACAACTAACTTATATAACATAAAAAATATGTAGAATTTTACCTTTTTAAAAACACTCCATACAAAATGAAATGCATTAAATTTAATATTATTATTATTTTTGGTTATGGGTACTGTGAAGGTCAGTGTTAAAACAAAAATTCTCCTCCAAAAGGGGAGGGGGGGTGAACATTGCACTTCTACAACAAATATAAACATAAAATCGTTCTCAAGTGTATGAACCATGAACTTTGTCGTTTTATCTGTGTTTTTAGAGACAACTTACTTATGATATAACTTTAAACATAAAAAATTATATTTATAAGCATAAAACCACAAATCCTCCACTGTGTGTATCCCAAGCCTTCTGCTGAATTCATCATTGCTAAAACGAGAGAATAGTTAGTATTAAACAATGTTTTTGAATTATGTCTATTCAGTTCCATGTTGATAATTTTTCCAATTCATTTCAATTAAGAAAACCATTTAAAGATAAAGCTAAATTGTTTTCACCAGATTTGTTTTACATTTATATGACAATTTACATTTTTCACAAAAAAAAAAAAAAAAAAAAAAAAAAAAAATGTGCTTTTAAGGGTGCGGGAACATTTTAGCAGGCGAAATGGTTTGTTTTGGACAATTTTGCTTTTTTTTTTATCTTGACTGAATATATTAAGGATACATATACACGCAGATTACAGATAAACAAGAAGTATGCTATGTATATTATGAACATAAAAAAGTGTACTTGTAACAAATAAATAAAATTTAAAGATGACAATACGTTAAATTGGACCATTGTAATACAAAACATACCAAAGTAATCTATTTTATGATCTTAACATACTTGAATTATTCTTATTACCCATTTATCTGTAATTCTGATTGTGTGAATAGGCATGCAAAAAAGATTCTTAATAATATTTAAGTTAGATAAAAGGAAACAAAAATAGTGTCCAAGAGGTGAGTATTTTCATCTGTCATTGTTCTTACTCCTTATAAGGAAAAAGTCTTTATGATACGGGATTTTTTTCTGATTAAAAAAAATATATATATTTCCATAAAGAAACAAAAGTTACTATTTTACAGAGGTATTTTTACCTTTTTCAAGATTCCCGAATGAATAATTCAGAAATGTTTCTTTTTTAAAAAGGAATGTTTTCTGTCTATTCTTTCAAAACTTTTTTGTGTGAATTGAAAGTTATACAGATTTATAGGAATTGATTCTATTATTAAAGATGAGTTTACTTATTGATTTGGGGAGCTTTTGTTTATACATAAGGAGAGATTTCATTAATCTACAGGAATTTATTCTGTATTTAAAGATAAGTTTCTGAATCAAAAAGGAAAAGTTTCTTGACAGAAAGAAACAACTTTCTATTTTTCCAGATTTTATTCCTTGTAGGTTCGGAAAAGTTTTCTTATCGATAAGGGTAACTATAATTCCATTTCCAACAGGAAACTTTTTCATTTTTTTTTTAAGTGCACAATCTTTGTCATTGTACCTGTGTTTTGAAATACAGCTTACTTATACTGTCTTATAATAACAATTTTAACATAATATAAAAATAAAAGCATAAAATTGCAAATCATCTGGTGTATGTGTACCCTGCCCCAACCGCTGAATTCATCTCTAATATAGTATATAATTCACATACTAGAGGCAATGATTCGATTAAATTTAACATATGCCACAGAGAAATCTATACAAATGTTGATAGTTAACTATCAGCTAATTAGTCATTAAATACATATATTGGGTTATTCAGAAAGTTCCTTCTGCTTAAGAATTTGTACCAGAAAATTCTGCCCGTCAATTATTAGACATTAGCTATCTGATTTAATGTCTAATAATAGAATTTTCTGGTACGAACCAACTTTCCGAGCAACCCAATAGTTACATTAAAAGTTTGAAGTCTTATTATTTTTTAAAGTAGCATTTTAGCTGCAGTTTACTAAATTATTAAAATCATAAGTTTTCTTTTTCTTTTCTAAAGTATCTGTGGATATTTGAACCAAAAGGTGCAAGAAATTTTTTTTACAAAATTTCATGATGATCTGTTTTTACATAAAATATTTATTTAATGAAAATTCGTAGTTTTTTAAGGGAGAAGGGTCAATTATATTGATTTCTTTAAATAAGCTTTTTACTAACAAGGGAACCTCTTTTGGTGCAGCTCGCACCTAGCATTGAAACAGGGTGGCATTTTAAAGCCCTTTATTACGAAGTTTGAGAATTGTTGAAAATTTTGTGTTAAAATCATTTTTTTTATTTTACAGCAGCATAACTTTCAGAAAATGCAATTTTCGAGACCATTTATTGGACTATTAACAGAGAAGTTTTTTAAATACTTTAAAATACAAATTAATTAATAGTAAGAATAAAATATTGAAAGAAGTTTAAAAAACTCTTTAAAAACCTACGAATTTCATTTTGAAAAATTTCAACATTATAATTGCATTTTTGGTGGCGTGACATTGACTGTAGACTTTTTTCAGACAACCCTGGACGAACGTCATACTTTTCTGCTGTGTCAGTAGTGGTTTGGATTCATAGCACCCTATTTGGCGACTTGACTCGCTTTTGGCATGAAATTATCAATTAAAAATCCAATAATGAAAAAATAATATAGTATAAAAAAATTAAAAATATGACTTTAACAGAGAAATTTTGTCAGTTCTCTAACTTTTATGTATAGGGCTACGAAATGTACCATGTATGGATGCTAGGTGCGAGCTGCACCAAAAGTGGTTTCTTTGTAAATATAATTTTTAGCAACTAGAACTAGATCAATGTATTAAAAACAAGAACAAAAAATTATGTGTGATTATGAAACACTTTCCAACACAGCCAGAAAATTGTAATGAAACTTCACCGTTAAATAAGGTGAAGGGAGATATGTAAGTAAACATTATAGAAAACATATAACATATTGAAAAATACAGTTGTCAAAATTACATTCCAGTGTCAAAAAAGTAGTCGAATTATTTTGTGCAGCCCTGTATATGATCAATAGATGGGGATATATAGCATGATAAAATTTAGTTCAGTTACAATATTCACATTTAGCAATTTTCACTAACCAATGAAAATGCACTCAAAATCTTTTGCACAGCCCTGCATATTATCTGAAGCTTTTGTACACTCCAATAATTAAGCTAAAAGGCAACTTAAAATTCACTCGCAGCAATTACCAACCCTAAACGACAATGTATATTTTTCTTTGTGTAGCTCTGTATATGAATTTATTTATATACTACAAACTTTTATTAGTCTACTAAACATAGTTCAGCAGGAAAATGGTTAACACAATTAAAAACTACCCTTAAGTAATTCACCCCCATAATCTGTAATACTTACGGATTCCCTTGTGTAGCCGTGCATATGAACAACCGAGTTTATAAACACACGTACTATGAAAAAATTTAGTTAAACTTAAAACGCAAACCAAAGTTGAAACCCACATATCACATATTGACTCTAAATAACACACCTGTACTGTAACTGATATCTTTGTGTCTCCCTGTAAATAAACGCAATTCACACCACTTTGATGAGAGAAATTAATAAGTGCACCTCAGTAATGCATATAATTTTCATTATGTTTGAAATAGTGAAATATCACTATATTAACCTACAAACGATTTTCCCCCATAGAACAATGTGTAACAGAATTCTTTTGTTTGACCCTGTAAATGAATAATTAATGTTTTGCATACCATATTCTACAAAACGCCTGTTTTGATGTGCTTCATAATTATATATCAATTTCATCATGTTTTAAATGACGTAGCATCATCAAAATGCACTTGAAATCATTATTTCCCATTGACTGTAATGTAACGTAATATTTTTGACTGTCCCTGTAAAAAAACTATAAGCTTAAATAGGGAACATGCTATAGTAAACGACAAAAATTTCAGGGCATATAGAGTATATTTATGAGAGTTAGAGCATGGACAGACAAACCGAAGTCATAAACCCTTTTCAACTTGGTTGGACAGTGTTAAAAAATGATATGCTGAATACAAAATTGTGAGATGTTATGGGCAATTTAACCTGCACTTCTTTTAAATGCTTGCTAATTACTGGGGCCTTTTACATTAAAGCTAAAACTATTATGAAAATTAAAATAAAATTGGAATTTTAAATATTTCTTTGTATATATTTTTAACAAAAAACTAATAATTTATCAAAAATATTTCATGATGTTAAATTTTATTTATTCTTTTCGTTTTATATTTTATTTATTTTATGAAAAAATTTCTGATAAATTGTAAAATTTTTAATTGCATAGTTCTTAAAAATCCAATAAAATATAAAAATGTTCAGTTTTTTTTTCTATTCTAGTTATCCTGTATGCATAAAATCTTTTAATAATCTTCATTCTTATTGAGTAAATATTTCAATTACTAGATTTTAAATTATTAAATTGCTAAAAAATTTCAAAAACATTTAACATCATGAAATATTGTTATAAAATATTCTTGTTAAACTATCAGTTTTTTGTTAAAATGTGTACAAAAAAAATATTTAAAATTCCAATTTTATTTTTATTTTCATTATAATTTTAGCTTTAATGTAAAATATCCCAATAATTAGCAAGCTTTTAAAGGAAGTGCAAAAACAAAAAATCGATACAAACGATAAAAATCGTATAAAATATCGATATAAATAAATCGTATCGTTTCTCTGCGACGCACTTCTGTTTTGTCCTCCTTCCGCAGCAGAGGAATGGCGCTAGTGTCCCCGCTAACAAATTTAACACTATCTGACTGGGCTTATTATTTAATGGCTTTGCCTTTAAATGCCTTAAAAATCGAAAAAAAAATTTCATTTCATATGCAGCTATAGTTCTGGTTAAGGTTTTTAAATTATTTTCTCTATTTTCTTATCATGGTAGTTAATTGGGTAATTAGTACAATTGAGTAATTATAGTTTAATTATAGTACTCTAGCCAGCTATCACTTGAGCATCCATGATTGTATTGTTCATAACTGCAACTGAAGCAGAAAAAAATTTGTGGCACGAACCACGGGCTGGAAAGTGACGTGAGAGGAACTGAACCTTTAAAGGACGGGGAAATGTAAATTACTATTATTGTTTTAATATCTTTTTATTTTTTTTCATAATCAAACCATCTTTAATCTATATTTAACTGTTTGTGCTATTTTAATCTGATTTAAAAATGTAATAACAGATCATGAAGTAGAAAAAGTATTATTTTTTATTGTTATTGTTTTTTCAGAAAAATGAAAACATCTGATCAAGATGAATGTGTATTGTGCTGCAGAGAAATTTCAATTTATGCCGTTGGAGCTTGTGATCATCCTGTTTGTTATATATGCTCTGCCAGGATGCGTGTATTATGTGAAACAAATGAATGTCCTATCTGCAGAAGTGATATGCCCATGGTAAGGAAACGAAACTCCTCTATAAAAAGATAATTTTACAATGATGTTTACTAAAATGTATGTTCTTTAATATGATAAAGTATGAGCGTGTAATTTTCAATCGATTTTGCTTTTTGTAACTATATCTGCATTGTTAACTGATAAATGCTTATATTCTTCTGAGTTTCTGGTGAATACAGACTTTATTAAAAATATTGTCTGCAACACCAATATCTCATTCGATTTTTTTTTTTTTTTTTTTTTTTGGATTGTGAGTGATTTCTATTTAGCAATGTGGGTGCATGCTAATCTTTGATATTATTGGTATTTGGATTTAAATTTAAATCTGGTGGATTTTACAACCACTGATATCAGCCTTTTTTGTTGTGTTGATAAGTTTCTGTAGATTTCTTTAAATTTTTCTTAAAAAATTCTAGCTGAATTATGTTTTTTTATAAACTTCTATGGATAGGGGAGACCGGTACACACTGGACCTGTGGGCACAGTGGACCACCCCCTAATATTTTATTTATTTAATTTTTTTTTTAAGCTTCTCTTCTATCCTAATAGACAACAGCACTACACAAATTATTTATAGCCTTCAGAAAATATGTTTAGCTCAGATTGAACTATTTTATCCTGACTGGTTGTTTTAAGCTTCTAAAAGTAAAATTTTTCATCATATTTTTACTTTTTAGTAATTAAAGGTTGTAGATAAATAAGATAAAACAGCTGTTTTGCAAAGCCGAGATACTTGTTTTTATTTAACTTTAAAGTTAATATGTTTAAAAGAAAGCTATAAACAATATTAATATGATTATTTATTAAACTTCAACATGGGGCACAGTGGTCCGCAATCCAGCTCCTGTAATGCAGAATGTTCAAAATATTTAATAATTGCTTATTTTCTATAAAGAATTGTTGTTTTAAAGTAGTTATTTAACTGTAAAATAAAGTAAAAAAAGAAATATAACAATTTATTTAACATAGTAAGAAATATTTGTTTCGTATTTACTGCCTTTGATAAATATAACTGTAGTCTAATTGGTGGTGATTCTATTCAAGTAAGATTCATGAGACGCAAATTGGATGGAAATCAGTTTATTTTTCCCGAAACTGTAGATGAATCTGTTGTTGATGTCAATGATTTCATAATGTTGCTCCCAGACCCAAAAGTATTTCAGGAAAATTCCAGGCTCAATCTTACTCATGAGTATTTTGGAATTTCATTTGTAAATTTTAATGTGTGCTGATTTTTTGTACTTAAGTAATAACTTCAATTAAATTGCAATTGTTCCTGTATTAATCTGTTATTATTTTCAAAATATAATTAATTTTTTTTTTTTTCAAAATGTTACTTGTAAACTTATATTACTATGTTATTTTGTGGGTAAAAGGGAAATAAAAAAGAATTAGATTAATGAAAAATAGATTTATATTGTATTTCAGATAATACCTAATAACGGTCCACTGTGCCCCAGTGGGTGGACCAGTGTGCCCCACTTCTGGGGCACACTGGTCCACTTTACGAGTGCATATAATAAATATTTTTTTGAAAAATGTATTATAAACTGTGTTCTGAGAAAATTATGATGAATGTGTAAAGGTTTAAGGTATAATAAAAAATATTTTCATGCAGATCGGTTTGTCTGTTAAAGAGAAAAAAAAAATTAACTGAAAAAGTGGTCCACTGTGTACCAGTCTCCCCTACATCAACTTCTAACAGTATACAGAAAAGTTGCCTTTTGTTAATTAAATGAGAAATTGAAAAAAAAAAAAAAGAAGACAGGTTTTTAGGCTGAACATCACACTTGAATTTTGAAAAATGATTGAATTTTTTATTTATTTTCTGTTTGCATGTAAAATATACTTTGTGGCAGTGGTGTAGTCCTGTGAAAAAAAGTGGGGGGGACGCTCATAGTTCCGAACATAGGGTCAGTGTCAATGATAGAAAACTTGATACTAAATGTTACTTTTCGATCTGAACTACGCAAAAAAAAGTAATTGAAAAATTAAACACTTTAATTTAATTAAAGTTTTTTGTACTTCTAATGTTTAAAATATCTTGTTCCTAATTGACAAGTTCAGAACTTTATTTCGTGTCTGAAAATGTCGGTCCATGCAGATGTCTAGATTGAAGCTATACAATTAAGTTATACCATTTTCAGTAGTCATAATAATACAAAGAAACTCAAAAACATATGTAAATTTTGTCACAATTCAAACAATGTTACAGAAGTTAGAGGGAGAACAGACAATTAGACAGACATGGCAGATGATCCGAAGTGATAAACACATTTCAAATTTGTTGAAAAGTATTAAATATCAGTTCTTCCTTTCTTAAAATTGTTAATTGTTTAGCGTGCTTATCCAAATAAAAAAAATAATAATAAGTTTGGAAAGTCTGCGTTCCACCGTCCCCTTCAAAATAAAAAGTGCAGGGACGCTTGAGATAAAATCAAAAAGTGAGGTGACGCCGTCCCCCTTCGACTACACCACTGCTTTGTGTATCCCAGGCAAAGCGTATGATATATTATATATATATGCTGTAAAAGGCATCTGGCCATTCCATGTGACTGTGTAGATGACCAAAGACTGGCTAGTTGAATTAAGAACTTCTGCTGTAATACAGGGCAGTAACCAGATGGGTGCAGGGGAGGGGGGGGGGGCTGAGTTTTCTCCTAGAAACTTTTTGAGCCCCCTCTAGACTTCATAATCTTTCAACACAAATAACATTATTACATTTAAGAATTTTAAAACTTTATAATCAAAAGTTTATGACTTGCTTTCTACTTCTGTCTATATTTACATATCTTTAAAATAGAGGGGTGGAAAGACAAGCTGTGAATTAGCCCCATCAAAAAATTTCAAAGCCCCCTCTGACTTTACCGACTGGTTATGGCCCTGCTGTAATAAATACTGGATAAGGAGTAGGGTGGTTCAAAAAAACTTCTTTAAATAAAGTCCAAGACACCACTTTTTTGTTAGTTAATTCACACATAGCAACACTCTCCTAAAATTGTATCTGTTTACTTCTGCAAGAAGATTGTGCTCAATGACCTTTCATTTCAACACTTTTTGGTAATTTTACACAATTTTAGAAATTTAGATTGATGAGAATTTGTTTAAAATACACAATTTTTAATCAAAAACTTTTTTTTTTTTTAAAGCTTATATAAATCCTAGTATATAATATAAAGTTAATTGCAGTATTTGGTAGGGATGCACCGGATGTGAATTTTTGCCGGATACCGGATATCCGGTATAAAATTTTACCGAATATCCGGTATCCGGCCGAATACTTTTTTGTTTTTAATTTCAATAGTAATATTTCTATTTTATGCTTGTTTAAAGAAGAAAAACTTTAAATTATTATAATTTTATGTCATTCAAATGTTAATAATAGATTAACTCATTTATTAAATTTTAAAGTTGCCTAAAAACAAATGCTTTTTACTAATTAAGTTTTCAAATTTAATCATCTTTTGTCTTTTGCCTATTCTAATATACATATTAGTAGTTTTTTTCCCTTTATTCAGGGTCATTGAACATAAAAAGATAAACCATTAAATAATTTTAATTTCTCTGTTTTTCATACTTATAAATCTTTGCTATCTATAAATACTAAACATCCTATTGAAACGTCTTTTTCTTTTCTTACATACTGATACATATTATTACTTACTTTTCCTATGATGAATGTTTTCTAACAGAATTTAAATAGAGAAGCTCCTCATTGCAAGTATCTTGTTTTGTAGTAGAAAGGGGACAGTGAACTATTCAAGAAAGTGGCACAATTCTTTTCATGATCAGTATTATTTTACCACAGCTGGTCTTCCATCCATAGACAAAGTAGTGACAAAAGATTCAATAAAATCATTTTTACTTTAGAATTGTTGAAAACACAAGAATCCGAGACAACCAGAGGAGTGAACGCTTATTCTCAGAAGGAGGAAAATATTTGTGATAAAAACGTAACAGAGCCTGAAAATGCTGAGCACCATAACTTGTCTTTAATTATAAATAATTGTCATATTTTAAATATTATATTTTCATTTATATATAAATCCTATAATATCATTTTTGCGAAAATATGAATATTTATTCCTACTAACATTGTTTTAACGGGATAATGTTGGTAATAAACAAATTAATTTTGCACTAACCTTTTCTGATAATGTTAAAAAATGATTTTGAAAATGAGTCTCTATTCGGCAACCGGATATTGAAGTATTCGGCCGGACCGTATATCCGATTTGAGTGCCGAATAAGCAGGATATCCGGCAGGAGACGGATATCCGGTGCATCCCTAGTATTTGGCAACAGTTTTTCTATGTAATGCATCTAGTAACAATGCAACATTTCTGACACATAAAGCCGCCATTTTGTAAGCAAGAGACATTGCACTTTCTCTTTCAAGAAGCACCATACAACGATCAATAAAAAAAGCTAGAAAAGAATTTGTTGAGTCATCAATTCATGATTTTAAACCAAATTGTCCTCTAGTCCATTGGGACGACAAACTTTTACCTGAATATTTTGGTCTAGGAAAGGTTGATCAGTCGTCATTGGTTTTTTTGTGGGGGGAGCTGGTATTGAAAATCGTTTGGGTTTGACAAAGTTGAGTGCATATATTACCTATTAAAAAATATCTAAATCTTATGTAAATTTTTTTAACACAAAAACATAGATACTTTCTGCAGAGATATGGAAAACATTAGAATAAATAAATATACGTCATTCAAAAGTATTTTTATCGATATTTATGTAGCGATCTCATTACGTCCTTGTGCACATGTAAATAATAAATGGTTCAATATTCTAATGCAGATTTATGGAAAGATCTGGAGAAAAAAATAGCATTCAATGAAGTATTTGTAAAAGCTTTCAATGCTTGTTACAAGTAAGCATTGAGCCCAATACATTTTTTGGATCCCTGTTATGCAGTAGAGGAATTAACGAACTCTGAGAAACTGTCAGCATTATTGTTTACTAAAGATAAATACAGTGGAACTCCAGTTATACATTTTGCCCAGGACTGGACAACAAAACGTATAACTCAGTAAAACATACAACTCAATTAATGGCCTACCGGAACCATTTTTCAAATATATCATAAAAACTTTATTCCGTTGAGAAGTTTACCTTTTATATATCGAAAATGGAAGTTCCCTCAGTATTACTGCACCAATGACTTAATTTTTCAGAAATGGAACAGAGTAGAAAAAGGTACAGAAGAAAAGTATACATGAAGTTATTTTATCATAAAAGCTTTATTAAAAATATTTTTAATATAGAATACTTAAAAGAAATCATTGGAAATGCTTTGGCATATTTGCTTTGGCTGACAGTTTCTCAGAGTTCGTTAATTCCTCTACTGTCTACTGCATAACCGGAATCCAAAAAATGTATCGGGCTCAATGCTTACTTGTAACAAGCATTGAAAGCTCTTACAAATACTTCATTGAATGCTATTTTTTTCTCCAGATCTTTCCATAAATCTGAATTAGAATATTGAACCATTTATTATTTACATGTGCACAAGGACGTAATGAGATTTATCAAAAGACATTTCAGTAGTTTACTGAATTTTGTGGAAATAATCACTAATCTTTGGTTGTTTCTTTTCGGCAGAGCCGACACTGAACAGCAAACTTTGCATTTCTGTTAATAATGCAGCCACCGTATCGTTGCTGCTTTTACTACTGACAAACCGCTTTACTATGTCCAAAGCCCTCAGAGCAGCTCCGAAGTTTGAGTGGAATCTTTCAAATCAGACTCGTATGACACGTTGTCAGTGTTTCCAGCTACAGTATAGGATCTGTTATCCGGAATACATGGGACCTAGGGTATTCTGGATAAGGGGTTTTTTCCGTAATTCGGAATACTTTATCATAAGTATAAGAAATGTACAAAATGACTAATTTCACAACTAGTGATAAACATGAATAATATATGTAAATACATACTTACAATTTTGTTAATTTGATAACTTATTTACATAGAATTAAAAAAAAATATTCTGAATTACAATTCAAAATTTACAAATATTACATTAACAATTAAGAATTAGTTTTGGCACTTGGGAGCAGAGTCCTTTGATGTGAATTTTTAGAATATTCCTATCAAAGTTGTTTACTTATAGCATGTATTTTGTACTAATTTTCTTGTATCTTGTAATTGACATGATCTGCTGTTCATAGAAGTAGCTTCACTGCTGCATTTCACAGATCAGTTGTCCAGTGAAAAATATCAGTTACTCATCTGTTTTTGAGGCTTTTTATCATAATACTTTTTGCACCATAATTTTTTATATTTATTTATTGAATTTGTAAATTAATGAATGCAAGCAATACCTTTATTTTTATCGTTGTGTTGACTCAGGAACAAAAGGGCTGCTGTGTAGGAATTCTTAAAAAAGGGCATACTGTACTCAAAAAGTACATTCTTGCACCGTGTACTGAAAACATCTTTTGAGTTTGATTGTTTAAAGTCCCTTTTTATCAGTAGTTCCTCGCAACCGATCGATGAATTTGGTGATTTTTTTTTTTTTTGCAACTGATTAACAAATTTTAATTGCAATATCTGATATTTCCCCCCTATTTTCAGTCAAATTTTGTGATTTTTTCCCACGACCGATCAAAGAATTTCACGATCATTTTTCCGAGACCGATTTAACAATTTCACGATTTTTTCCAACAATAAACTGACGAATTCAAGATTACTTTTGCGGCGATGAATTGATGAATTTTGGGATATTTTGCTACTATTGCTTTGTGAATTTTGCGACTTTTTCTTGCAGCCGATTGGCGAAAATCTTGATTTTTTTTTTTTTCTACAATTGATTTATGAATTGTGCGATATTTTCCTTTCTATTGATGGATGAATTTCATGTTTTTCCTCACAACTGACTGAACCCGACGATTTACTGGCAAAACTCGCAGAGTGTTTTCATGCGATCGATGGACGAATTTCATTATTTTTCTGATTACTGATTGAAAAATTTCGCGATTTTTTTGTTTTATTCTCTTGAAATGAAACAAATTAAACTTTGGTTATCCTTTTGCACTCCGGTTTTCGGAGCGTTCTGGATATGGGGACACTGGATAACGGATCCCACACTGTACTAAATGTATAAATGTGACAGAATTTTGTCAGGGGCAGGGGTGAAAAAATCTAGGCGCCAATGGGCTGATACACACCACTAAATTTTATTAGTATTCTTTGTCAAATTTTATTAGTCCACCTTCGCTTAAATTTTATCAGTATTCTTATTAGGCGAAGAATACTAAAAATTTAGTGGTGGGAATCGGCCCATTGGTGCCTAGAAACGTAACGTATAACTAGGGAAATGTATAACTCAAAACGTATAACTCAGCTAATTTTTAATGGCAAGTGGTCGGGACCGCTGAGTTGAAACGTATAACTGAGGGAAACATACAACTCGGGTAACGTATATTTGGGGTTCCACTGTACTCTACTTTGGTGCCTAGAGATGTAAAATTTTCGGAAATTTTGAAGTGGCGGATAAAAAAGTTTTTTTTTCTGGAAAAATTGATTTTTTACAAATATTTCTCAAAAATAAGTTACATTTTCTTAAAAAATATAAAATAATAAACATTTTTGAAATTTCTGCATACTAAAGAAAATATATTTTTTTTTTCATTTTACATGAATATATTACAAACAAGAACGAAAAATCATGGGTCAAGCATAGATTATGTAACACTTTCCAATGCTTCCAAAATAATTTTACAAATCATACCGTTTAATAAGCTGAAAGATAACATCTAAATGAACAATTTGGAAAATGCATAACATATTTAAAAATATAATAACAGGAATTTCCAACGGATACAATATTCAGAAAAATATCCGAATACTTTTATTCAGCCCTGTATATGACTATAGATTTGTATATATACTACATAGGATGCTAAATTATAGTTCAGTTAAGAAACGCGTAGCACAGTTTAAAATTCTCCTTCTGGAGTTTCTGTCAATAAACGGAAATGTGTTCGCGAACTTTTGTGCTTCCCTGTATATGATCTACAGAATTGATACACACCACATAATAAACAAAAAGTGAATTAAATTTAAAATCGCGTTCAGTAACTTAAAATGCACTTCCAGGAATTATTATTAACAGACAGTAGAGAATTCTTTTGTGTGTCCCTGTAAATGAACGATGACTGCTATACACACAATATTCTGTAGTAAGCCTCTTGTAATGCACCTTAGTGATCTATATAAATTTCAATGCGTTTCAAATAGTGAAACATTATTTAAATAAACCGCAGACGATTTTTCTCCATAGACGTAATGTAACGGAATTCTTTTGACTGTCCCTGTAAATTAACTATAAGTGCTATGCACACCCTATTCCATATTAAGCTTCTTGTAATACACTTTAATGACATATATCAATTACAATGTGTTTTCAATTGTGTAACATCATTAAAATAAACCGCAAATGATTTTTCCCCATAGACCGTAATGTAACGGAATTCTTTTGAGTGTCCCTGTAAAAAAACTATAAGTGCTACACACTTCAGTTGAAATAGGGAACGTGCTATAGATAACGACAATAACATATAAAAATTGCAAGGCAATCCGAGCATATTTACGGGAGTTAGAGCACGGGCAGACGGCTGACGGCCAGACAAACCGAAGTCATACACTTTTCAACTAGGTTGGAAAGTGTTAAAAAAGAAAAAAGTCCACTTTTAAAAGTTAGGCTTTCAGTCTTCGAATTTTCACAGTAGCTTTTCTTGCTTAATTTAACACCATTGTTTGTATATCATGTCTCTGTTGAAATGATTTTTCAGTTGCATATGTTCAATTACCAGTAGAGATAATTAAAAAAATAACAAAAAAAAAAAAAATCTTATGAGTTTCAACCAATATCACTGCAGTTTGAAAGCAAATTTAAATACATAGTATTGCCAGGGCGTAGCTAGAGGGGGGGGGGGGGGCTCAGCACCCCCTGAAAATTTTTGAGCCCCCCCCCCTGGGAAAGTTGCCAAGGCCACCAAATGAAATTCTGTTTTAAAAATCTAAATGAAACTGTTCAAAAATTCAACTTAGTTTTGGGGGCTTTTTTCAGTTTTGCACAAATACTAAATTGTAGTATTTGTTTAAAGACTGCAAATAAGTACTTCAATAGGCGCGCATCCTATCTGCACATACTCAGAATTAGCAACCTTTTGCCGATGCAAACATTGACTTTTGCATTAGTTATATACTGAAATTTTTCATTTTGCAGTGTTTTTCATTATTAGCATAAAACAAAGTTATTCTAATGAGTTATAGCCAATTTAAATACAAGTGGTTTTAGCTTTTGACTAGACACAAAAATAATTTTAAAATGCAAAATACACCCTTGATTTTTCTAATGTTTTTTATCATATAAAAACATAATTTTAGAATCCTTAAGAGCATGGAATATTCAGAAAAAAAAGTAAAGGTTGCAACTCTTTTGAAAAAGGTGAACTGTCAGCTTTTTATTTACTTATTGTCATCATCACTTATATTTCACTAGTATAATTATTAGAGATCGACCGAAATTTCGGTTTCGGCGCAAAATCGGAGTTTTACCGAATATTCGTTTTCGGCGAAACTGCTGCCAAAATTTTGGCCTGACCGAAATTATCTATTTCAAAATCTCGTTCTTCTTTCAGAAATTTTAACTTTACTCATTGATATGAGTAGTATCGGCTAAAATAAGACACTGTTTATTGCTGTGAACTCCTCTGTTTACAAATGTTTGCTTAGGAATTAAGTCAGAAAAAATAATAACAAACATAGTTTAGAAATATTAGTTACATAGTTTATAATAGTGCATAATAACTAAGTTTTCTAAAGAAACTTATCAAAGTTATATGTTTGTGAAAAAAATAATAATAAAGGAAATATTGTAAACTCTGAATTAACCGACATGTTCGGGAAATGCTGGTTGTCGTATGCTTCAAATGTTCAAATAGTTGAGTGCTACAAAATCTATATCGGATGAGAGGGCATCTATAAAATAGTGAAGCCGGAAAACGATTTTATGCCTATTTAGCCTATCAAAATAAAAAAGTCAAATAATTCTGATTTAATTATTTCAAAATTTGCATTTAATGACATTTGCAATAGTTTTGACAAATTAAAAATAAGTTAATTTTTTCTGTTGTTGTTTGTTTGTTTGTGTGTGTGTGTGTGAATATAATTTCAAATTTATTTCTTAATATTTTGTAACTTTGCAGCTTCTATAATGAGATATCTTACAAGAAAATTAATTAAACGTTGTGATGTTCGCAAACTCGAGGGCTATTAACGCGTAATATTACGAGTTATTACGTAAACGTTTGTTTTCGTAGCTAAAAAGGAAAGAAAAAAATATATTTTCCCGTGCTGCATTAAATCAAAATCAGCAGCCGGCTGAGATTTATTTTGATCCAACGATCTACGATAAGAATTTAAAAAAAAAAAAAAAAAAAAAAAAAAAAAAAAACTTTTTGAAGTGCAATCAATGATTTTTTATTTCCATTTACTGCAGATAATAATCCAAACAATGTAATTATAAAATACTATTGAGAAACAACTCTGAAACAGACACTTCTCGCCAAGACAGAGTGACGGCAATGTCCAACGCTTGTGGTGCAAACAGACGCGAGGTGCCAAGCATTTTAAGCCGGGAAAAAAATTTTTTAAAAATAATACATATTTTTATTAAAATGAATTATTCTTGAAATTTCAATTAAGTTTTATAGATTTACTTCGAATGAATTACTTATAATCACTTATCTGTTATTATTCTTTTAAAATGAATGTAATAGATTAAAAGTTTTAATTCTGAACACAAAAATCTGATTTGAAACATACAAAAAAGTAAGCATTTTTTATCATTGCATCCAATTTTTAGAAACCACATAAGACTATTTGTTATTGAACCCCCCCCCCCCCCCCCCTCTCCTCACATTCTAATCACATGACTAGCCGACTAGAGCGGAAAAGAATGGCATTTTATGTGCATGAAATGGAAAATGCCTTTTTAACTTCGCTTTAGAGAAAATGTCGTTTGTGCTCATTTTTTAGTTCAATTTTTGTAAAAAATAACTAAATAAATGAAACAATAAAAGTCAGATTAAAAAAGTTGGTCGCCAGTGGCGACCTGCCGACCGCATTTGTCAAGTCCTGGTCATGACTGATTTATGATGCGAGCGTAAATTATAAAGCAAGCAATGCATATATGACTAAACTTAAAAGACGCTTATCACGTGATCTTTAAAAGCTGCAAACTTATCAGTGATAGAAATTTTTACTTTGAAACTCCAGATTGCTTCGAATGCTTTATGAGGAAGGTGTTGTTAAAACTCTGAAGATTTATGAAATTTATTACAAAAGATATATCGAGGAATGTATACTTAAAATATCTTTTTATTAGATGAAATTCGTATAGTTGGAAACAATTTCTGTCTTATTGATAAATTAATTGCATTTATTTTATATGAAAATAAATAGATTTGGATAGCGGCACAGAGAGTCAACTTGGCACCAGAGTTAAAATTCTCCAACAGCGGAGCCATTTCAATGCTTTCCTAGGTAGGCAGGGAGTGGCAAACCTTTTTTTTGGGGGGGGGGGGGGGGCGGTGAGTGAGCAAAGATTGACCTTATTGTGCACATCCTAAAAGAAAATTGACAACTGTTACATTTTTATCCTTATATATATTTACAAGAACGAAAAATCATGCGTTAAGCATAGATTATGTAACACTTTCCAACGCTTCCAAAATAATTTTACAAATCATACCGTTTAATAAACTGAAAGATAACATCTAAGTAAACAATTTGAAAAAACGCATAACACATTTAAAAACATAATTTCAGGAATTTCCAACGTATACAATATTCGGAAAAATATCCAAATACTTTTATTCAGCCCTGTATATGATCTATAGATTTGTATATATACTACATAGGATGCCAAATTTTAGTTCAGTTAAGAAACTCGTAGCACAGTTTAAAATTCCCCTTCAGGAGTTTCTGTCAAGAAACGGAAATGTGTTCGTGAACTTTTGTGCTGCCCTGTATAGGATCTACAGAATTTATACACACCAAGTAATATACAAAAAGTGAGTTAAATTTAAAATCGTGTTCAGTAACTGAAAACGCACTTTCAGGAATTATTGTTAACAGACAGTAGAGAATTCTTTTGTGTGTCCCTGTAAATGAACGATGACTGCTATACACACAATATTCTGTAGTAAACCTCTTGTAATGCACCTTGGTGACATGTATAAAATTCAATGCGCATAAAATAGTGAAACATTATATAAATAAACCGCAGACGATTTTTCTCCATAGACGTAATGTAACGGAATTCTTTTGACTGTCCCTGTAAATTAACTATAAGTGCTATGCACACCCTATTCCATATTAAGCTTCTTGTAATACACCTTAGTGATATATATCAATTACAATGTGTTTGAAATTGTGTAACATCATTAAAATAAACCGCAAATGATTTTTCCCATAGACCGTAATGCAGCGGAATTCTTTTGAGTGTCCCTGTAAAAAAACTATAAGTGCTACACACTTAGGTTGAAATAGGGAACGTGCTATAGATAACGACAATAACATATAAAAATTGCAAGGCAATCTGAGCCTATTTACGGGAGTTAGAGCACGGACAGACGGCAGACAAACCGAAGTCATAAACACTTTTCAACTAGGTTGGAAAGTGTTAAAAATTAGCTAAAGTACAAAATAATGTTAAACATGTCTCACTTTGAGAATACTGAAATGGAAAATAAAGTTTATTAATTAATAATTTCTAGGCTTAAAATGTTGTCTTAATGCCAATTTTCCTTTTTTAGTCAAATTAAACAAATTATTTTAGCTTTTGTGCCCTTTACTTAAACTCCTATAATGAATCATACATTCTTATCACATTCTTTGAGGAGGAAACTGACCCCCCCCCCCCCCCTAACCTTCCCAAATGACACTCCTGTTTGTAAAAAATTGCACATATGGGAGCATAAAAGGTGCATATATATGTACGTTTGTTTGTTAGAAATGTGGTTCAATACACGTATAATTAATGAATTAATTAGTAACGTAATTATTATTATTTGTAATTAATAATTATATGCAGTTATGCATGTATTAATCAGTTTTTAAATATTTTTTTACACTTTCGGTTTCGGTCTTAAAAACTGGTTTCGATCGATCTCTAATGATTATACGCTGAAAATTTTCATTCTGCAGCCAGTGATGTAGTTGTAAAAAAACCAAAGGGCATACGCTTTAGGCAGAGGGTATACTCTAAAAACAGGGTTGGGTTTTTGACGTCAGAAACTGGTTTTTGACATGACAGTGGTAAAAACCATGTTTTTACCGGTTTATTCCGTCAAAAACCTATCATTTTCGATTGTCCTCCAATTTATGGTGTAAGTGTAGCATACAATACATTTTTAGATTGATTTTACCTTGTTCTTGTTATTATTATTATTTACAATTACATTTGTTAAATTTATTTAAAAGATCATTTCCTAATATGGGAAAGATTTAAAAATACAAGAGTAAAAGAAAAGAACAATATTTGCCATAATCTTCACTAATATAGATTTTACTAACTGCAATTAACATTAATTAACATTATTATAATTATTAACATTATTATAATTATTAAATAACATTCAATATAGATTTTTAATTAAAGTACATTAAAATTATTTTAGAGATGCAAAAATGCTGTTACATTGTATGACAATAGATGTTAAGCATAGACTGGCAGTGAATAAATTTGAGTATTCTTAGATACAATATTTTAAAATGCATATCTTATGTATTTCATAAATGCAATTATGGTGATTTTCATTTGCACTTCAATAAGAAGAATCTTAAAGTTTTGTTTTCAACAATGTAATAAATTGTACCAAAATTATACACATTATTTAAGCTAATACTTATAGGTTACAGGATTTCTTCAAAAAATCTAATTTTTTTAGACTATGCCAAATAGCTTAAGATTATTGTAGAGATCTTCTAACAGAGATGTACACGTATTATTCTAATGCAATTCTTTTTTGTTTTTCTTGGATGGATAAATATACTATAGAGTAGTAATGGGCCGATTCGAGATCTTTTAAGAATCGATACCTTAGTTTTCGAAAACTTTTCAGAATCGAAATCAGAATCGATTCTTTGTATTCAAATGTTGTAGCACTAAGAACTATTCCAGACTTCATTCAAACTAAATGAGGAGCGACATTTCGTCTGTTTCACTTTTCGATGTTTATTCAACGTAAAATCGTTTGCATTTTTTTATGATCACGTGTCAGATTCACACAAGTCTATTAGAAAAGTATGAGTAGCGCCTCTTTCAGCCAATCAAATGTTTATTTTTCGTACAAACGCTTCTCTTTTGTTTATGATAACGTTTTATAATTTATAACTCTGAGAACAATTTCTTTTCTTTTTAATGTTTTTCAGTTTTGATATAAATATTACGATTGCCATAATGCTTTGTTTTTTGCAAATTGTTTGAATGCTGAAAATTTTAATCTTAATTTACATTTAAGAAGACTGCATCCAACTACTATTAATTATTAGAATATTTCATGTCCAGATTATCATGTTAAGATCATGTTTAGATTATTTTATTCTGCAATTTTAAAACTACTACTATTCCAACTACTATTAATTATTAGAATATTTCATGTCTAGATTATCATGTTAAGATCATGTTTAGATTATTTTATTCTGCAATTTTAAAAGCAGACTAGACTGTGGACCATTGATACACGTGTTTCAAAATCTAGCCCCTCCCAAGATATAATTCTGCCGACGTCCATATTTTTTAGTATTGCAAGTTATATCTTATTATTTTCCAAGATTTAAAAGGCGAAGAACCGGCCTTCCCCTGCATATGCCCATAAAAGTAAGCCATTTGTCTTTGATTAGCAAAATCAAAAATTTTTTTTTTTACGAACGTATAATTTTATGTTCTATTATAAGTAATTATTTTGATCGTTGAATTTTTAAAATTTTAATAAAAAATTTTATATTTATAATTCTGAAATACAAATTCACAGAATTTTGTTCATTATAATCGCTTTCTTAAATTTAAATTCATATGATCGATTTAACTAAAAATATACATGTATATTAGTTGAATTGATGGCATGCTTGAAGAAATAAAACAAAATTTCAAAACTAAAATAGCGTTGTTCATCCTGCTAACCACAAGATTATGGAGAAAAGTCTGAAACAGCGCCGAGTAGTCTGGTAGTATTTGAATACCATTCGCTGGCACATCTTATGAAACCGTAGAAAACTCCAGCTATGAGAACTGAATACAGTCGAAAACCGCAGTTTTCGTCGCCGATACAGATGCGAGGTGAGTAGTATTCGAATACACCTGTCTGAAATCGAGACCATTTGAATACATGGCTGAATCGAGAACACAGACATTTTGTATTCGAATACTCCCATCACTACTTTAGAGTCTTTTTGATACTGAATATTTCATGTAAAACAACTTAATATTAAAGATAGAATGAAAAAAATATGTAAAAACAAACTACTAAAAAATGGGTTTTTGACAGTTTTTGACATTTTTGACAAGGAGGTTTTTGACATGACGGTAAAAACCATGGTTAAAACCGGTAAAAACCGTCATGCGTCAAAAACTTGCCAACCCTGTCTAAAAAGCATATGCTATAGTGTATTTGAGAAGAGGATATATGGTATACCTTAAAATAATCCAGAAGGTATACGCCGTATCCACCGTATATCCTCCATTACATCCCTGTCTGCAGCCTTCATTTTTCTTAGCATCATATAAGGTTATTAGAAACAATTTAATAAGAAACATAGGGCCTACAATATCACTGTGCACTAATTTACCTTTCTATATAATACTTTGATCATATATATATCTGTGCTTGTGCATGCATGTGTCACAGTGAGAGAAATAATATGAGCCCCCCCCCCCCCTACATTTTCTTGAGCACCCCCTAATTTTTACTTCTAGCTACAGCCCTGAGTATTGCATTGTATATAAATGACGCCATTTTAAAGAAACAAATTATTGTAGCTGTGTCATTATAAATATTATCATTTTTATATGTTCTATTGCTTAAAAATTGATAATTAATATAGATAATAAAAGAAAGTTTCGCTCTGAGTGTGTGTGTGTTTGCTGATTTGTCTGTCTGTCTGCAATGGCTAGCAAAATCTAGCCCACCTAGAAGTCTGAAAATTTAGGTGTGGATAGTCCAAAGTCTGGCCATGTGCACCTGAGTCTCAGAATTTTAATATTTTGATAATTACCCACGATATTAGTGAGATTCTCATTAACCATCACTTCCAAAATGCCATATTTTTCTGAAAATGGTGCAAAAGAAATGTGAAACCACAAAATGAGGTGTGAGTTGGGAGAGGGAAGTAAGATTTTAGGTTTACTGGAAAAAGGTTGGGTTACTACCATGACTTTTAACTACAGTAGAGGACTTATTATCCGGAATTCCGAAATCCAAAAAAGAAAAATAATCAAAAATTTTCAAAATTTGTAGATTTTTACTAAAATTTTGTAATTTCTGAAATTTTTCATAAAATTTACAGATTTTTATTTTTCTATTTATTTTTTTCTTCAGTCCATTGTTTCAATGTTTAACCACTAAAATATGTTATTTAAATTTCGGGCGACCCACCCCCTCCCCCCCCCCAAAAAAAAAAAAATCTGAAATTTTAGATTAAAAAAATTTTAGATTAAAATTAATTTATATTACGATTTGTTTAAAAAAAATCATTAGATATTTCGCCTCCTCCCCTTCACTCCGAAAGAATATTATGGTTACACAATTGTGTTTATATAAATACACATATGATAGGAGAGAACCTGTTTATTTTCTTGTATCCTCCCTCAACTTCTCAGCCATTCCAGAACGGTCTATCTGCTCACGGTTTCTAAATTTTTCTGACAGAATTCGCGAAAACGGTTAAAAATCGTCGTGTAACAAGTTTTCCTGCATAGTCAACAAAACCAGAACTCTTTGTTAACGTTCAAGAACTCTTTGTTAAAGAAAAGCAAAAGAAGTTAAAACAAACAAAATGGACTGATTTGTTTAAAAAGTAAGATATATTAAAAATATTGATCATTTTTAATGTAAATTATGTTATTAAAAAAAGCGAAAAAATTGTTGATTAAATAATGCAAGTTGACCGATTTTATTTTGTTGTTTATTCATTGTTACCATTGACTAGTGCAAGAATTTGTTTGATTAAAAATAAAAAAAACAACAGGTAAGTTTTTATTCATATCTTACATATGATTGTTTCAATTTTGATATTTTTATGTTTTTGAAAAATACTGGTGGAATTTCGGTGAGTGGGGGGGGGGGGGAGGGCGAAATTATTTAGAGGAAATAAGACTTATTAAAAATAATCTATCAAATTTTTTTATGTAAATTATATAGCTGTAAAGAAAAAAAAAGGGTAGAGCTTGTAGATAGAATATTAGATATACTATAGAATATTACACATTTTATTATTTTATTTATTCAATATTATTATTGAATAATGCAGGAATTTTCGTTTACACAATTGAAAAACATTCAAAACATAAGTCTTATTAACATTCTACATGGGATTGCTTTAATTTTGTTATTTTTATTTTTCTTAAAAATTCCGGAATTTTTTTTTTTTGGGGGGGGGGGTGTCCAATTTTCAGAAGGACCCGAAATCCAGAAAATTCCAAAATCCGGAAAGCCCTCGGTCCCGAGGATTCTGGATAATAGGTCCTCTACTGTATGTCTTTTCGACACATGCCGAAATAACAGAAGCTATTAGGTCTTTGAACACGAAAATTTGCAGATCTATATAAGCAAAAAATCTCAAAGGTCAAATTTCAAGAAATTCTATCCACAACTTTCAGAAATATTAATTAGAAATGTTTAATTTTTCGAGCAATATAATCTTGCAATGAACAACAAGTTTTTTGATAAAAAAAAATTGAGCCGACACAGGTGTCTGGATAATGAAACCGCAAAGAAAGAGGTACTAAGAGATTTTTTAGGTGACTCAAATTAACAATTCTAATTAAGTTACGATTTTAAAATTAACACCGTTCGAATCCTCTTTGTTTTCACATTACAAGTTTGTAAAAATTAAGATTATCCGATTCTTATAACTGAAGATATTTATTATTTCGTATTGATTTGATTGCAAAAAAAATATATATATATTTTAATGTGTTTTTTTTTTTCTACGAGCAAGCATTGAATAAAAAAAGATACAAAACAATAAAAATTTGGAATGGTGTTATTAGAGCCTGTATAAAATTATTAAAAGTCTTTGATTTTTTTATTGGAAAATTATGCATCCTTTCTTAAAACGGGTTGAGAATTAAAATTTTCAAAAAATCAAAACAATCCACCAATAAGTATTTATTGTATAAAAATTTTGATTTTTATGAAAAAGAAATAAAAGCTTATTTGACAATGGGAGTGATAATTAAAGTAACGTTTGCATCGAGGTTTTCTATTTTATAAAAATTTTGATTTTTATGAAAAAGAAATAAAAGCTTATTTGACAATGGGAGTGATAATTAAAGTAACGTTTGCATCGGGGTTTTCTTGAACAAATTATTTGTTGTACTTGCGGATATGAGGGGGGGGGGGGGTAAACGCCTTTTTATTTAGTATCGCATTTATTATTTGTTGTACTTCATCGAGCATCCACTGTTGGCGACTTTTTATTAATTGAAAACTCTTATTAAATAATTTTTAAAATGTATTGCTTTGATTTAGACAAAACAAATTCCATTTAAGAAATTTAACATTTTTAGCCTTACCCGTAGCGTTTTGTAAATGTTATACATAGAGAATACCAGAAATTTCAAATACGATTTTCGTAAAAATTAATTTATGTTCCTAATAAAAGTACACAACCCTTATTCACTTGATGCAGACCAACAATCAAAATAAATGATTTGTTGTTGTGCACTTGACCAAGCGCCCCCTAGCAGGCAATCCTACAAGTTTTTTTTCTTTATCTGTGCATTTTTATCTCGGGTTCTATGGGCCCAATCACAATGGGGTTTGGATAATTTGACTCTGTTTTCGATCACGTCCATTTCGATTTTAGGTCCACGCTCCACCACCAGAAGGCGCATTATTTTCTCGAGTTCTATGGACCTGATTTCGACGAAATTGGTTCTTCAACTCCCTTGATATAATGGGTACCCGTGTCGAATGTTCGTATAGAGCAAATTAGCATCCCCTGGCGGTGGAAGGTGGAACTAAAGGAGTTTACAACGCGTGTGCAGCATGCCTGTTACATGGTGCCGGAGGCAATGGGGACAAGTGTCGGAGTTTCCATTTAGGTGGTGATTTGGAACTTAGGTGGTTTGTTTGGAACAGAATGCGTCCCCTGGCCGCGGACGGTAGAACTAAAAGATTTTGCAAAGTGTGCACAGCACGCCTATTATATGGTACTGCAGGCAGTGTGAACACGTGTCGGAGGTTCGTTTAGATCAGAATGCGCCCCCAGTCGACGGAAGGTGGAAATAAAGGATTTTCCATCACATGCGTAGCAATTTTAAATAAATAATTTCATACAAAATCGAGTTAAGGATATAAAATCATACAAACTTTAGGTTTGTTTAACTTTATTATCACGTGCCCGGGCAATGCCGGGCGGGTCATCTAGTATATATATATAAAGTTTTGAACTGGGGTTGGTTTTGGGTTCTGGGAGTCATGATCGGCATAGATCTGCAAAAATTCCAACTTAGATGAAAATGTAATAGGTAGTATTTCTTACGAAATCTACCTAAAATTTCAAAGGGAATGATTATTTTAGATGAGTGATACTTATATGAGATGATGTAAATGAGTTGAGTTACCTTACTATAAAATAAGAAGTAGAACAGCGTTTAAACAAATATATATTTAAGATTTTAAAGTATTTGCTGAGTGGGGGAAATGGAACTTTTGGGAGAAAGGAGGATAATTTAGATGATTGATTATTCATTACCGTAAAATCCCGATTGTAAGCCTTCCCTTTTTCAAAATCAAACAAGAACGAAAAATCATGCGTCAAGCATAGATTATGTAGCACTTTCCAACGCTTCCAAAATAATTTTACAAAACATACCGTTTAATAAGCTAAAAGATAACATCTAAGTAAACAATTTGGAAAAAGCATAACATATTTAAAAACATAATTTCAGGAATTTCGAACAGATACAATATTCGGAAAAGTATCCGAATACTTTTATTCAACCCTGTATATGATCTATAGATTTGTATATATACTATATAGGATGCTAAATTTTAGTTTAGTTAGGAAACGCGTAGCGCAGTTTAAAATTATCCTTCTGGAGTTTCTGTCAATAAACGGAAATGTGTTCGCGAACTTTTGTGCTGCCCTGTATAGGATCTACAGAATTTATACACATCACGTAAGAGACAAAAAGCGAGTTAAAGTTAAAATCGCGTTCAGTAACTTAAAACGCACTTCCAGGAATTATTGTTAACAGACAGTAGAGAATTCTTTTGTGTGTCCCTGTAAATGAACGATGACTGCTATACACACACTATTCTGTAGTAAGCCTCTTGTAATGCACCTTAGTAATATATATAAATTTCAATGCGTTTAAAATAGTGAAACATTATTTTAATAAACCGCAGACGATTTTTCTCCATAGACGTAATGTAACGGAATTCTTTTGACTGTCCCTGTATAGTAACTATAAGTGCTATGCACACCCTATTCCATATTAAGCTTCTTCTAATGCACCTTAGTGATATATATATAAATTTCAATGCGTTTAAAATAGTGAAACATTATTTAAATAAACCGCAAATAATTTTTCCCCATAGACCGCAATGTAACGGAATTCTTTTGAGTGTCCCTGTAAAAAAACTATAGGTGCTACACACTTCCGTTGAAATAGGGAACATGCTATAGATAACGACAATAACATATAAAAATTGCAGAGCAATCCGAGCATATTTACGGGAGTTAGAGCACGGACAGACGGCCATACGGCCAGACAAACCGAAGTCATAAGCACTTTTCAACTAGGTTGGAAAGTGCTAAAAAGGTTAAATTTGGGAGGGGGGCTTATAATTGGGATTTTTTCTAAAAATCATTTAAAAACCTGTTTTTATCATTAATTTAGAAGTACAAAAAGGGCGAGAATCTTCTGTATTTCGGCAGATTAAAAAAAAATAATAATAATAAAATAAAATCAAAATAATTCCTAACCTAAAATCCTGCCCCCCCCCCCCCCCCAAAAAAAAAAAATTAAAATCATTTTTAAAATATTTTTCTTTATTTCTTATTTTATTGTAACAATAAATACTATCTATCTAAAATCAATCTAAATCTGCTCTCAAAATTACTGTTTCCCCCCTTTGCCCCCTCCCCTCTGGTACCAAAAATGCATAGTTTAACCTTTATACTTTTTAATTTAAAACTTCTTTTCAGACTTATTAAATACTCTATATTAAAAATAAATAACTCCAACTTACCACCTAAATTAACCCATCCTCCTAAAATCCCTGCTTCTCCCCCCCCCCCCCTGCCCTAAAGGTGAAAATAAGGAATTTCGCTTAGTAGCCACTGGCCGGTAGGTTGACTTTTTTTAGTAGCCAGTTACTGGCTAATGAGAATAATTTCTTTAGTAGCCAGTAAGTACACTTATGTCACTGAATATTTATTTTTTTTAAATACAATGACTTTACAATAAAAAAGTAATTATGTACTAAATAAAAATATTTTAATTGTTTTGAATAAACTTGAGATATTAATTTCCAATCTATTTTAAATTTTAAAATAACTTAACATTAAGGTTCTACACAACATGCTTATGTATACATAAGTCACACTAAGCTTAGGTACTTGTGTAGCTAACTACATAAGTACCTTTTTAAAAAAAAATTATTTGTCTAGAATTAAGGTCTGGCAATAATAAAATAGGTATGTTTATGCACTAAATAATAACCCACAACATGATACACATGCACAACCTGTAACCAGCAGGCCAAAATCTTCACAAATTTCGTCGATAGCGCGTGTAAAATCATGAATTTCATCGGTCGAGTGCATAAAAATCTTAACTTTTGTCGATCGTAAAGGTGAAAATAAGGAATTTGGCTTAGTAGCCACTGGCCGGTAGGTTGAATTTTTTTAGTAGCCAGTTAGTGGCGAGTGAGAGTTTCTTTAGTAGCCAGTAAGTACATTTATGTCATTGAGTAATTAATTTAATAAATATATAATTAGTTTACAATGAAGCAATTTATGTACTAAATAAAAATATTTTAATTTATATTGCTTTGAATAAACTTGAGATACTAATTTCCAATTTATTTAAAATTTTAAAATATGTTAACAGCAAAGTTATACACAACATGCTTATGCTTATGTAGCTAACACCATAAGTCTCACTAATCTTAGGTACTTGTGTGGCTAACTACATAAGTACCTTTTACTTAAAAAAAAAAAATATTTGTCTAGAATTAAGATCTGACAATAATAAAATAGGTATGTTTATACTAGGGATGCACAACCTGTGGCTGGCAGACCAAAAGCGGCCCGCAATGACCCTAAATGCCAACATACCTTTTACCTAAAAAAAAAAATATTTGTCTAGAATTAAGATCTGACAATAATAAAATAGGTATGTTTATACTAGGGATGCACAACCTGTGGCTGGCAGACCAAAAGCGGCCCGCAATGACCCTAAATGCCAACATCTCCAAAAAATTTTAATTTTACCAATTTGTCGCGAAAAAAAATACAAATTTTGTCCATAGGTTGCATAAAAACATCATGAATTTAGCTGATTGGACACGAAAAATCATGAATTTCACAGATCGGGTGCATAAAAATCGCAAATTGGGGGCTTAAAAATTGCGAATTTCGCCGCTCGGGCTCTTAAAAAACACGAATGTCGTCGATCGGGAGCGTAAAAATTGTGAATTTAGCTGATCGGGCGTGTAAAAATCACGAATTTAGCCGATCAGCGGGTAAAAATCACAAATTTCGTCGATGGGACACGTAAAAATCGTAAATTTAGCCGATAGAACGAGTAAAAATCGCGAATTTAGTCTATCAGGCACGTAAAAATTGTGAATTTTGTCAATCGGGCGTGCAAAAATCGTTAATTTTACTGATCGGGCATGCAATAATTGTGAATTTTGCCGATCGGGCACATAAAAATTGCGAATTTAGCCGATAAGGCACATAAAGATTGCGAATTTAACCGATAAGGTGCGTAAAAATCGAGAATTTTGTTGAACAAGTCGGATTGTAGACCTCGACAAGCCAGTCATTTTTGTGAGTGGCCCTCCCATTATAAAAGTTGTGCACCTCTAGTTTATACACTAAATAATAACCCACAACATGATATACATTACACATGCACAACCTGTGGCCCGCGAACCAAAAGTGGCCAACATCTTCAGAAATTGTGTATTTCGTCATTTAGTCCGGGAAAAATTGCAAACTTCGTCAATCAGGAGTGTAAAAATCCTGAATTTTCGTCGTTCAGAAACGTAAAAATGATGAATTTCCGTCAGTCGGGAGCATAAAAATCAGGAATTTCGGCGATCTGCTGCAACAAAATCACGAGTTTCGACGATCGGATGCGGAAAAATCCTGAATTTCGTCGAACAGACGCGAAAAAATCCTGAATTTTGTTGATTGGACGCGAAAAATCCTGAATTCCGTTGATCAGGTGCGAAAAATCCTTAATTTCGTTGATCGGGCGCTAAAAAATCCTGAATTTCGTTGATCGGGCGCTAAAAAATCCTGAATTTCGTTGATCGGGCGCGGAAAAATCCTGAATTTCGTTGATCGGATGCGAAAAATCCTGAATTTCATTGATCGGACGTGGAAAAATCCTGAATTTCGTTGCTCGGACGCGAAAAATCCTGAATTTCGTTGCTCGGACGCGAAAAATCCTGAATTTCGTCGACCGGACGTGGAGAAATCATAAATTTCGTTGATCGGACGTGGAGAAACCATAAATTTCGTCGATCGGACGTGGAGAAACCATAAATTTCGTCGATCGGACGTGGAGAAACCATAAATTTCGTCGATCGGACGCGGAGAAACCATAAATTTAATCGATCAGACATGGAAAAATCATGAATTTCGAAGAACGGGAATGAAAAAAATAATGAATTTCGGCAATCTGGCACAAAAAAATTATGAATTAAGGATATTGGAAAATCCTGCATTTGGCCGGTTCTTTTCATATTTTTAATCGCCAATTTTTCAAGTTTAATCGACGAGTGGCGACTGGCGAGTGCTTATTTTCACCTTTACCCTGCCCCCCAACCTTATCTCATGAAGATCCTCTCCTTCCAAATGCATCGCGTAAAATTTAAAAGAGCGAGAGTTTTCCGTAAAAAAAGAGCGAGAGTTTTCCGTATTTCGGCAGATTAAAAAATAAATAAAATAAAATAAAAATAAATTCAACCCTAAAATCATGGCCCCTTTCCCCCTAAAAAAATTAAAAAATCATTTTTTAAATATTTTTCTTTATTTCTTATTTTATTGTAACAATAAATAATCAATAATCTAAATCTGCTCTCAAAATTACTGTTTCCCAACTTTGTACCAAAAATGCATAGTTTTCTTCTTAATTTTTTATGGTCTATTTGTGATTTTGTCCCAGCAATCTCTATAATAAAACCGTAAGTCATGTGACTGTCATCAACAGTTCCGGGATGCCCGTATCGCTTTTTCATATACCATGCGGCCATTTTTATTCAAAATTATTTTTCGAATAAAACTGCATAAAAGTTACATTTTTAGAAAGATCGTTCAAAAATAAATTAATTTTTGAGAGATGACTTACGTTCAATTATGTATATATTCTGCAATAACTTCAGTTCAAATTAGCTTTGCAGTTCAAATTCTCTATCCATAAAGTAAACAAAAAAAAAAAAAAAAAAAAAAAAGATTCATTCGTCATGAAGGGATAAAATATTAAACCATTAAACCATGGAGATAATCGTTCGTGAAGTAAGTTTTACGTGAATGATTTTTTGGAGCGCTGCCTGGTGTAAAAAAAATAATTCGCACCAGGACCTGTGAGAAAATTAAAGTTTACCATAATTCCATTTGATGAAGCGCTTATACAACTCAACTTCTTTCCGAATCTTTTCTTGACGTAAGTTGAATGTAAACAAATACAACTCATGTAATAATATTTAATGAATCAAATTTTGAAATGATCAGTTAATTTGGTATTTATGTATTATACGTGGCAGGAAGAGATATCACCGAAAATGATTGTTAATCGCCAATCATATTTACCATTGTTAATGACTAATCGCGTTCAAGATAGTAATTTAATATACATTTATGAAATACATAATACTTTTAAGTACTTTTATGTTATTTGGGCGCAAATCTCGTCAATAACATTTTTAAAATCGCCAATATCAGCTTTTACTTTTCGCGTGTGCAAATTAGAAACGATACTTTCATTTTGAAATCAAATGTTTTGATTTATGATATTATTTCTTATTTTTCTATTTTCTATTTTAAACTAAAAGTGTGAACGCATGTATTTTAAATTCTAATAGCTGTCGCAGACGCACCGGGATTGGCACGATTTTTGTTTTGCGCCATTTTGGCGAGAAACACCATTTTCAGGTACCTGTTAGAGATTGCTAAAACAGCATGATTCTTTTATTTTATTATGCAATAGTTTATTTTATATTTAAAAACACAAAATTTTATTGTAAAACACACACAAAGGTTAATTTATTCAGCCAATAATTATATCGCCAAAATAATATCCAGTGCGTCTGCGACAACTGTACCCAGAAGGACCCATCATTAAAAATGGCAAATAATATAAAATCAAAGTAAAATAATACAAAAAATAATTTCAAGTACATTTATAAAACACATAAAATCATATTGATGGCGTTTATGGCACATTATTCAAGATGTTTTAGATGAGAATAATGATAGATTTTCTAATCTTCCGTAATCGGGTCTACAGCCAAAGTTAGCGAGAAATAAAATAAAATATTTGCAACAATATAGTTCAGTGTAAATGTGGATATCATTAAAGACTTTCACAAAATGGATTTCATTTCACATCAAATCGTATTAACTAAAATACGTTAGTTGGCAATGGACCTAATTACGGAAAATTACTTAATATGTTTAAGAATCTCTGCATTAGCCAACATATTGCAATTGATAAGCAAACGGGCATGAAGCATAAATGCTTAAACGGGATAAGCAGCTTTTGTTAATTAAAATGAAATACATAACAAATATATATATATATATATATATATATATGCGAAATGCTACCGTGACTGCAAAAATTCTTGACTTGTCTATTAGAATCTTCCGATTTGAAGAAGGATTAAGGAAAAAATTTAAATTAGAAATGAAAGTAACGTGTTACAATGTTTAACATACATTTAAGGGAGACCAAACTGGTCGCCAGTGGCGGCTAGTATTTAAATAACGATCTACATTATACCCTCCTCCCTTCCAAAAAGTCCTCTTTATTTCTTTTGCCTCCCCCCTCAGTACATACTTTAAAATCTTTAAGAGTTTTTTTTTTATCTATTTAGAACTTTCTTGCAACTATAATCAAATAAATATCTAAATTGCTGCTTCTCTCCCCCCCCCAACCCCTAAAAATTTGCTTCCCCCCCCCCTCCTCAACAAACAAAGCAACAAAGAGGACAGAAGATTTTTTTATAAATAGTTTAATTTTTTTTTTTTTTTTTTTTTGATAGAGGTTAGCTAAGTGAAAAAAGCGAACATTTTGATGGTAAAGCGATAATTGAAGGAAGTTTTTCACACAAATATATGAGGCATAAGGGAAGCAATTGCTTGATAGCTTATTCTAATAGTCCTGCACCCGCATACGTATTTCTCACGCACAACCAAAAATTAAGAAGATAATTCTGTTGGAAAACAATTTTCATGGAACCATCGCATGATGATTCCACAAGTTGTTCCTGCTGTGAGAATGTCAAAATTTGGATTTCACTAATATCTTGGGAATGAAATGGATTCCTCAACCATTCATTTTTTGACTACAAGAAAGGAAAATAAAGTCTGAAAGTTTCTGTCAAGTGCTAAGGAGTACAACACAGTTTTCCACAATATTAGGGAAAATTGCCTCCCCAAAGATTTGTGAGAAACCGAAGAACGTTGGGAATGATTCAAAAATATTATTTTCAAGTAGAATTTCCAAATCATTTCTATTTTTGTTGCTTCTAATTTGTCATGGATTTTGAAAATGTGTACCGATGTACCTTGTAAGCTTAAATTCAGCTCATTCAGGAAATTAAAAACATCTATCAAATACGTCACCTGAATAAGCCAGTAGAAATCAATGAAACGATCTATCAAACGAAATTCGAAAAATCCATTAAAACCAAAATTACTGCTCAATGCTATGCAAAAACGTGATTTAATACCTTTTCGATTGATAGCTCCATAATTTCTGTATGCTTGTGTTGACTACCAATTTCTTCGGAAAAAAAATTAAAAATTCTAGCTTTCATTGAACGAGCCTTGATAAAATATACTAGTAAGACAAATTCGTTGAATGTAGTATTCAGATTTTCAGATATTTTTCAGCAACCATCAACCAGCAACCTACATTTGGATACAACAGTGTGTCCAAACTACATGTGGTGTTTTAGATTTAGCCAAACTTATCAAACCATTAACAGGTCCACTCATAGGTTGAGCCTCAATCTGTATGTATTCCGATACATCTTGGCAAGTTTTTTTTTAATTTTTCCTTTTATGAAATTATCAAAACATGGGAATAGTGCTGCACTTGTTGTGTGAGTTGGAAGGCATTTGCAAAACCAAAAATCTTCATATATATTATCACCATATTCATAATGAAAGAAAACAATCAAATTTACATTATTGTAAACATGTAAAATCTTATCTATTTACAATGCAAGAAAAAGGACGAATTTTTTACACGTTCCATCAATTGGCTCTCAATATTTTCACACAAGTCTACAATTCTGTTCTGAAAATATCATTAAATAATGAAATTAAATTAAATAAAAATTTTTTTTTGCTGTTTTTCTTTCTCCTAGCATTGAAATGTGGATTTTATGCTTATTGACTTTTTGAATGCAATGTGTACCGCCAGCGATGCACACTTTATTTTTATTAAAGTGCCGTGTGTACCGTCGGTGGTCATATCTAAATTTAAAGCATATTAATTTTGATGGCACTCTAGTAACATATATTACTGCTGTTCTATGTCAGCTAGATAACGTTTTTTTTTCTTCTTTATATTTTAAAAATTAATTTCTAATCTTATATTTCGGATGAGTTACAGAAGGAATAAAAAACATATTTTGATTACAACTCAAAACTTTATTTTATCAACATTATAATAAAACAGCTCAATTCATCATTTTTACGTTTTCCATAAAAAATAAATAAATAAATAAATAAATTTTAAAAAATTAAATTTAAAAAAACAAACTTGGATCCATTTTTATTGCTATTTCTTGTAATTACTAAAATGAAAACAATATTGGTACCGTTATAAATTGGAAAAAAAAGAAAAAAATTACTTGCGTGACAGCCGAAAGTGCATAAAACACATGTTTTAATTCTATCTCGCACCACTTTCTCAAAACAAAATTTTTTCATCTACACTTTGAGAACACGTGCGAGAGAAACATACTAAAAAAATTATTAGTGTATTAATAGTGGTGCAAATAGAATATAAATATAGTCGCCAGTGGCAGCCCTGTAAATGTAATAATGACACCCTAAGAAAGCCTAATTCATATATATGGTGGCAACATGTTAATGGTCAATATATTAGTTATTGTCTTGCAAATCCCTTCCCATTCCCACACACACCCGGATATACAAAAATTTCTCTCGGAGAAAAAAAATGTCTGAATTCAACACTGGGCTTGAGGACCCCTAGATGTATGCTCGTGGACCCCCAGGGGTCCGCGGACCACAGTTTAAGAAACGCTGGTTTAGAGGACTGATTTTTTACTTATTGCAGGGGTAGTACTTGTCCTGAAATTCCTGATATTCCTAAAAAAAAATAAAAACGTCCTGAAATATGGTAGTCTGTCCTAATATTTCTGAAATTTTGCAAGTTTTGTGCTATATCGGCATTTGAAACCATCAAATAGGGGGTAGGTGTACCTTTTTACTCATGCAAAACAATCACGAAAGTTGCAATTTTCTTCAGTCTATCGTTAAAAATAGTGATTTTCGTTGATTTGCACAAAAAAAAAAAAAAAAAAAAAAAATGCAATTTTTGGTGATCAATTACCAAAAATCCTATTTTTTATCGATTAGTTATTTAAAAAAAGTTTGCTATTTTCGTCTGTCAGTCACAAAAAATCACAATTTTTACACCAGTCAATTATACAAAAAAAAAAAAAAAAAAAAAAAAAAATCATTTGCAATTTTTGTCGATCAGTAAAGGAAAAAAAAAATCGAGATTTTTGTCTTTCAGTAATGCGTGCAGTTTTTTAGCAATTTGGTCAAAGAGTTCTGGTAAAATTTGTTTTTGTTTTTTTAATGTATACTTTTACAACAAAAAAATTTTGTATATAGTGTACTATTTATGATAATAAAATGTATTGAACAGGGAGTTAAGGATTTTTTTGGTTCGATTTTCAATCAAATGTGTCCTGAAATTTCGTAAAAAGTATGTCCTGAAATATCTCCTGGGCTAGTACTACCCCTGTTATTGTTATATTACTAGCAAGCAGCAAGAAGGCCAGAAGAATTTAAGATTCTCAAGATTTTGAACTTTTTGTGTTAGGAAGTGCAAAGAAGGGAAACAGACATTTCATGTGGGGGGGGATTTCATTAACATTATACAAAAGTAAAAGTGGAGATCTGCCAAAAATTTCCAAAGATTGAAAATTCTCTTCCTTGGATATTTTAAAAAAATCAATTTTTGTTGAAAAAAAATTAGTTTGTATGTGTGTGTGTGTGGGGGGGGGGGGCTTATATTTAGGAATGGAAAAGAAAATCAAAATTGCTTAGGGGGGGGGGGGCTTACTTTCGGGATTTTACGGTATATTTCTTTTTTTATTGTGATCTCTCTTCTGTATTCTATATATTTTTGGATTTGTTGTACGAAGACTAGCTTCAAGGTCTTAACGTTTTCACAGAAAACATCACTTTTTTAATATTTTAAATGACATGGTGAGCCACTAAAATACCCTCAGCAAGCCACCTATGGCCTGCAGACTTTGGGTTGAAGAGTATAGGTGCAGATTCACGGTCGCCAGTCGCCACGTGGTGACTAATTTTTTGGCTTTGGCCACTAACTTTCAATGTCTAAGTCGCCAAGTGTTTTACAGGGATGTCCCTTTTCTGCCAAATCGCAGATTTCTTCTTTTTTTTTTTTTTTTTTTTTTTTTAAATATCAAATATGCAGATTGTCTTCCATGACTCCGTGATATTTAACGCTGCTTTTCTTTTTTCTAATGTCCATAACTAATAAATATGATTGAACATGGATGCTGCATAAAAAAATTATATATATACTTGCAATGTCTGCGGAATTAGAAAACGAATTATATTGAAAAGCGTCACGAATGAACTCTGTGGCTGGGCCATACCACAATTAGTCCGTGGTCATGACTCAGAAAAATTCGTGCTGAGAAGAGAATTTTGGATCTCATTCATTTAAATTTGTAGCTCTGGGATATAGATAGCATGTTCTTACACAAATTAGCCGAACTCTTCGAATTATCATTTATTTGTTTATTTATTTACATTTTTGAAAAATGAATTCATCAGTTGGTCCTGAAAAGAAATCTGGAATTTCGTCAATTAGTCTTGAACTTCGTGAAAATGGTCACGGAAAAATACCGCAAATTTCGTCAATCTCTTGCCAAATAAAACCACAAATTTCATCAATCGTCGAGAAATAAAACTGCGAATTTCCTGAATAAGTCTTTAAAAAAATGCGCATTTTGTCAATCAACCATGAAGAAAACGACGCAATTTTCATCAATCGACTGCAAAAAAAATGCAAAGCTCATCAATCGATTGCATAAAAAATAGTGAATCTCAAAAATCAGTCATGAAAAAAATAGCGAGTTTCATCAGTCAGTTGCGATTTAAAATCGCAAATTCTGTCATTTACTTGTGAATTAAAACCGCGAATCTTATCAAATGTGAATTTCATCAATCGATTGCGGAAAAAAAATTGTGAATTTCATTAATCAGTTGTGGAAAAAATACCAAATATCATCAATTAGTCACAGAAAAAGTGTAAATTTCATCATTCAGTTGAAAAAAATATCTCTAATTTCGTTAATTACTCCAGGGGTGATTCTGTTCCGAATTTTCCGAAAATTTTAAAAAATCTGTCATAAATCCGAAAATTCGGACATAAAATATATCGCGTTTTTTGATAAATGGTCGCTGAAAAAAATCAATTTCGCCAATTTTGTCAAAAGATTGCGAGAAAAATGCAAAATTCGTCAAAGAATCATGAAAAAACATGAATTTCGTCCAGGGATTATGAAACAAAACGTGAATGTTGTCAAAGAATCGCGGAAAAAAAAAAGCCATAAATTTCGTCAAAAGATCGCGAAAAACCACAAATTTCGTCAAAAGATCACGGGAAAACTGCAAATTTTGTCAAAAAAAACACAAATATGGTCAAAGGGGTGCGGGGAAAAAAACACACAGTTAGTGCCGGGAGTGGATTCCCCCTCCCCCCATTGTTGTAACCTTTCAGAAAATTTGTTGTGAATTTCGGAAATTTTTTTTTTACTCAGAATCACCCCTGAAGCGAATTTTGTCAAGGATAATAAAGAGTTAAAATCGGCAATCGGTCACGAAAATTGTAATCGTCTCCAGAGGGATTAAAAAAATCCTCTTGCCAACAAGAGTTGCAACAAGGCTTATAGTATTCGATCTTTGTCCATCGTCCCTGAATGTCAGAAATAGTTAAATTTATTTTATTAAAATCTAAAAGAAAATAAATCTTTTCTACATTGATTTGACTCTACATTTTTTCTACATTGATTTGACTCTACATTTTTTCTACATTGATTTTTATAGACATTTTTTTTTATGCAAATCCCCATGTTGAGCGTTTATTTTCAACTATGAAAAATACTTTGGGAGGGGGGGAGGAGTTTATCTATAGAACAAAAAACTTTACAGATTTGTTTATTCATAAAATGTAGAGTCCTTACATTATGAACATTTATTCCCACAAACTGTATACAATTATGGTGGGAAGATTCTATAAAATCCTGTCGTCCAGATTTAATCAAGAAAAAACATTCTTTTTATGTGTTTGTTTCACAATGTGACCACTGAATTTTTTGGGTTTAGGACCCACTGGCTCCTTTAAGATTTTGGCAATCTTCACCTATATTGAAGAGTCCTATTTTCCTGTAATACATCTATGTTTTTCAGAGATGTACTTTAGAGTGGATGTATTTTAAAAGACATCTGTGAAAATGGGACCTGTCATAAACAGAAAATTGTCATAGTCCTGGCAGAAGGAATGCCTTAATTATACTTACTAATGCAGAAACCTGTCTAGAGCGGAAAATTTCATCAGTCACTGATTGTTATTCCATCTTGGCAGTTTTTACTGTTTTTGTATCCATGATTAAGTAAAGTAAACCAGCTAACTAGTAAAAAAATGTATAGTTTTTAGCATATCTTCTATTACTTGCCATTTTTCAAAGACTGCTTAAAAATCCACTCACCAGTGACGAGTAAAATAATGTATTTCCCCACCCCTGAAGAACCTTAATAGTTCATCAGTTTTGTTTTCATAGCTGTTTATATCATTTGGCATCAAATCTCACTTTCTTAAGTTTTAATTGCAACAAACCTTATAAAAAATTGTTGAGGGTCCTATTACAGAGAAGTACCTAAAACCTTAATTTGTAATAAATGTAATAACTGAAAATGTATTATCATGTTTAAAAATTCAATGAAAAGTTAATTTAAATATATGGTACAGATCTCAGATTACTTGGTTATATTAGTTTCTACTGATCAGAGAATTTTTTTGTACACTACCTTATTATTTTTCACCTTTTCTGATTTACTTACCAATCACATATACCAAAGATTTTTCAATAAAGGGTACTGGTATAGTCTATTTACATTCAGAAATATTATCCACTGAATTTAACGTCGTATTGACATAATCATAATAAAATATTTAATTTTCATTTTGAGAATGATGTCATTTTTACTACCAGAATCATTGCATGTTTCCAAGATTAGGTCATAATTTAATACAATCGTTTTAAAATGTTTGTGTTTTTTTTTTATGTCAATGCAATTTTTCTTTTAAATATGACTGGAGCATATCAATAACTATGCAGTAAAAGATCTTTCTGTTGCATTTCTTAGGACCAGAAGTTGTGCAGATTATAAGTTTTGGAATACTATAGATAATTTCACACATTGTTAAATTTACTTTACAAATATAGTCCAAATATGTCTGGACCAAATCAGTATATTACTCATTTTCAAAAGAAATGTATTGCAATAATAGCAATTTTTTCATTAAAAAGCTCTGAATTATGGAAATAAAGATGAAATAATGCATCAAATTTAGTCCTCTAATGATTAGCAATTTCTATACAATGTGGAATTCTTAAATACAAAATTCGTTTACATCTGAGAAGTTGTATGTTATATAGAGAATTACATTATAAAGATCTTCTACTATATGGCGTCACACTGATAAAAGCATGTGCTATTTCTGTTTGAACATCGATTTTAGGTCTCAAGAACCACAAAGGTAGTTTCTACTACAATAAATAAAAAATTTGTAAGAAAACAACAAACAAATAAGGCAGAAATATTTTTAAAGGACTTTTTAGAATTTTAAAGATTTTCCACATTGTGTGCTGGAGAGGTGGGGGGAGGTTGTAGAAATTCAATATACTGCCACCTTTTACCATTACCATTCTACAGAACAATCTTTGCATTTTTGTATGTATTTCTGTCTTTCTCTCTCTCAAAATTGTAATTTGCTTTTCAAAGGAAAAATATTTGTTCATCTTATTCTGTGACATTGTCGCTGCAGTGCCTGCCACAAAAAAGTAAAGAATTACCAAAAAAATTTAATTTCAATTTACTATTTTGAACGATTAATGGATATTATTTTTGTCTGATCTTGAAATTTATTTCATGCATTATTGTCTTTACTATATGTTAATCTAATGTGAATAAATTAAACTGTGATTTACTTTTATGCAAAAAATGTTCTTTTACATATATTTGTAATTGTCAAAATTATTTATATGTATATAATTTACTTTTTATTTTAGGTTATATGTACTTGGAAAAGAAAACTATATTTCGAAATATCAAAGAGGTTTTCCTTTATTGATAAAACTTTTCAAATAACATTTGAAGATTTAAAAATTCAAGAATCTTTTCAATTGTTATTAGAAAATAAGTGTCCAGAAAATAAGTGTGATGAAAAATTTCTTACATTCAACAAATTGCGAGATCATGTGAGAAGAGTACACAGTCTTCAGTATTGTGAATTGTGTGCAGAAAATTTAAAGGTTTGGAATTTCCTTGGTTAATCTTTATCAATAAATTCACTTCAATCATTTGGGGGTACTTTTATGTTAGCTGGGTGCAAATCTCGCCAATAATTTTATCCGTCACTAATAGTAGCTTTAATTTTTCGCATGTGTAAATTAGAAAGAATGCTTTGAAGCTGAAATAAAATGTTTTTGTTTATGGTAATATTTCTTATTTATTTTGTAGTTTAAATTGAGTAAAAGACAAGTATTTCTAACTTACATATTGTAAAAGAAACTTATAATTTGGAAATGAAATGAGTGAAAGGTTTATATTTTTAAATGAAATGAATGCAATACAAATGGTGACAATGAGAATAATGTAATTTATCACTTGCATTCAGCTAACATAAAAGTACCTATTTGGGATTGGTTTAATATTGGGACTAAGTTTCTAATAATACACCAGTTTCTAATTATACTAATGATTAAAAGGGGCAAATTTTAATTAAAAGGGCTATTTGAATTTTGTTGTTACTGATGCTTGATTTATATTATATATGACAGCAATCTGTCATATATATAAATGCTTTCTTACATTTTACTTATTTAAATCAAACCCCTCTTAATTTTAAAAACTTTCCATATTCATCCGTTTCCCTGTATATTAATAATCCTTTTTCTCTCTGTTTTATTTTCATAATATCTCAGCAGTAATCTAAATGTTAAGTTATAGGAATTCATTTCTAGTTCAATAAATAATTCTTTTCATTTAAGCATTCCTTTTTTCCATTACAGTAATTGAATAAATAAAAGGTAAATAGTAGTTTTCTACATCACAGTTATATATCAAGATTTATTGCAAAAAGGAATTTAAGAACTTTATTTATTACTTTTAAATCTATTTTTTATAATTATCCTTATTGTTCATAAAACAATCCACATGTAATTCATTTTCACTCTTTATTCATTTAACCTTGAATTGCATCTCCTGAATGTAATCAAATTATAGCAATATGTATATAAAATAAATATGCCTATTTATAGCTTCTAAAATAAACATAATAATAATTATCCTTTTGATCTCTCATAAATATTCCAAAAATAATTTAACTTCTATTTCAGAGTCATTAATCTTGCAAATGTTGACAGTTCAAATTATAGCAATAAATTATATCCAATAAATATACCTTCATCTCATTTAAAATAACGTTTTCCTTTTCAATCTGTCAAATAGATTATCCTTAATATATGTTTTTTTTTTTTTTATGTTTGCTTACTCAGAAAAATAACAGTTGTTCTTGCTTTATTCTCAGTAGCATCTTCCAAATAATGGGTGATGATATCAATTGCTAAATTTAGATCAACATGTCCAAATATGATAATGTTTCTGGCTCTGAGGCAAATAATTATTTTAATTTACTGGAAATTCCACACCCAGCCAAAAGTATCTTGTCTTTTCAAATTCTAACGCCAAAATAATGTATTGAGTAATGTGTTTTGGCACCAATTTTGTTCGCCAAGTAAATGTAAATCTCTGGCAATAATGTTATGTGACTCACTCACTCTCTCTTTGAATACTCACTGTGTGAGTTGCTTCTTCTGCTGGCTCCTGCTAAGAGACACCTCTCCTATACTATACTATATGATCATGGTAAAATTAATAAAAGCATTGAATGTTTATTTATGGAGTTTTTTAATGAAATTACTGAACCTGGAGAATATTTTTAGAATTTAAAAGACCTTTTTCGCCCTCAACAATTACATCTTCACATAATTTATGAATTCAATCTTTAATTTTAAAATGGAGTTATTAATTTTATATTATTTGGTACTTAAAAAATTAGTATTAAAAACTGTTATCAGCTTTTTCAAAAAGTATTATAAACAGGGCTCAATTTAGATAACAGCAAACTATAGATCTCAAGGTACCATAATATATACTTATGTCTAGAATTTTACGGTTTCAGTCTCATTAGAAAATCAGACTCGTTACAATCGAATTGGAACTAGATAGGACATAACTATGAATAATAAATAAATATAAAAATTTAATGTTGAGAATAATAATTTAGATTTAAATTTTAAAGGTATAGTAATTTTATTAAATGAGTAGTTGTTGCCATAAAAAAAACTGGGCAGCATACCTTTTTTTTACAGAAAAAATGGATGAAGCACCCTCTAAAAATGTCCAGGGGGAATGCTATATCATCCTATATGTATTAGGCAATATTACATGTTATTTTATTGAGTATTTATTTAATATTTTTTATAGTTCTTGTATGCATGTTGCCTGTTATTATTATTTTTATAGATATCTTGGTTTTTTAAATGTCATTTATCTCTCACTCTTGGTAATTATCAGTTATCCAGTGTGATGTTTTTGGGTAATAAACATCATCCTAGATACTTAATTTACTTGTAAAATCAAGTATTAAGAGAAACTAAAATTAATATAAATATTGATTATTATATGCGATATCAGGGTTGGCATGATTCAAACAAAATGGGTTTTTTTCCCTGAAAAACCAGTTGGTTTTTAAATACCTAAAATGTTCGTTTATTTATTTTTTTTCTTTTGTTGCACGAGCCATATTCTGTAAAAGAAATATGTTGACATTTACAGACATTCTACTTTTCTGCAGGAACGCAGATATCTGCTTTTTACCTTTATTTTGACAATTTCTGAATTGTTGTATGATGTTTCTGTGATGTTTGGTTATATCTATATTAATAACAGAAAGTTTCGCTCTGTGTGTGTGTGTGTGTGTGTCTGTTGGCGATGGCTAGCAAAATCTAGCCCACCTAGATGTCTGGAAATTTAGGTATGGATAGTCCAAGATCTGACCATGTGCACCTGAATCTCAGAATTTTGATAATTACCCAAGATATTAATTAGATTCTCATTAAGCATCGCTTTTAAAATGACATCTTTTAAATCAAAATGGCTAAAGAAACGAACAGGCGCATTGGGTTTGCAAGCGGAAATGAACGAATTCAAAATTATTTTACTAATTAGTGAAGTTTAAGAAAACTGATTGAGATATCAATTTGAAAATTTCTGAGCATATGTAGAAAACAATTCTGTATCTGACTATGTGATTTTTGAAAAATTCAGTCGGTAATTTTTCCTAATTTATGCAAAAATCTGCTGGCGCCAGTGAAAACAATCCGAGAAAGTTTCAGACAGGGATCTGCTTTCATTAAAAACTGAACTACAAAGAGATCTGATTCTCTGGCCGATCCCTCCATTTAGTTTGCGAAAACGAAAGAAAATAATTGCCAATTTTTACTAATGAACAAAAATTTAGGTAACTAATTAAGATATAGATTTGAAATTGAGATCAATGAAGGGGTGTCATCTGCCGGCTATTTTAGCGTAACGTCTTTGTTATGTTCTAATTATCAGAAAAATGTAATTCCTTTTTTAATGATTGCGTTAATGTATGTGACAGTGTTTTCTTAAACAAATTATTCATTATATTTGTGGGTATGGGGAGAGAGGGGGTTAACGCCTTTCTCTGAGATTGTAATTATCTTAGGCCCGGGCAACGCTGGGCGGGTTAGCTAGTACATATATAAAGCAAAGATCTGATGAATTACACCAGTGATTAAAACTCAGTTTAAACATTTGCTTGGAATCATGCAGCATGTTGCATATGATTTATTACATTAAATTAAATTTTCTTGTCTGTATTCAAAATACAGCAGACCCTCAAATCTGCACAGCTTGGGACCAGAAGTTCTGCAGATTTTAAAATTTTCCGTATTTCTGGTCACTGTTTTATTACACTTTTTAAACAATAATTTGAATGTAATAATGCACTCAAAATTATAATAAAGGCTTACAATAAAGTAAAATATTAAAATAATTAAGGAAAATAATAAAAATTAAGAAAATTTAAAAAGTGATTAAAATATTAAAAGCAAAGGTCAAATAAGTAATTAATAATGCATGACTAAATATGCATAATAATGATGAGATAGATATTTCTTGAATTATTCAATGAAACTCTCCTCATAAAGGTACACTAATAATTTACATCAAAACCCTAAAATAATGAAATTTTATTTCATGTTTAGCCAGATTTAATAACCAAAAAAGCTTGATTAATGCATAAATGTATTTGATAAAAAGATCACGTTCGCCACTGATATCAGTACTAGCTTGAATTTTTTTGGAAATAAATTTATACTTCCTTTATAAGAAAGCAAAAGTTCAATGATATTAATCAAAATTACATGTTAAAATGTGTACAGAATGATATAAAAATATAAAAATCTTGAATCTCCCCCTACATCTTAACTGTAAGTTTCATTGTTTACATCTGAAATAATGTGTGGATTTTGGGTGTTTCCAGATGTGAGGGAGTCTACTGTATATATGAAGAGTATATATGTATGTATAATTAAACTCAAAAGAAATCAATCATAAGTATTGTTGCAAAATTACATACTCTTCATATACACTAGTGTGCAAAACATAAGCAGCAAACAGAAAATGCTAATTTCTGAACACGCAAGTACTCAAAAGGAAATTCTATAAACATCAAGTATAGAAAATAGGTACTACCCTAACAGCACAGCCAGTCGATGTGAAGTCTCCTTGACTTTACACATGGTTACAAGTGTTTCAATCACTACTGTGAATCAAAATATGGGATGTTTCACTCGTCTCATTATTATTCTCAAATGATTGTTATCACTGAAAAGTCACTGTGACTGTTTTGTTATGGGTCACCAGTTAAGAATACAATAAAGACGTCTTGTGATTCACACGTGACTGTCATTTAAAGACTCAACTTTGAAGTCATTGTGAGCATTACATTGTGATGAGTCACCAAATAATGTCGCAACACATGGTTACAAGTGTTTCAATCACTTCGGTGAATCAAAATATGGGATCTTTCACTCATCTCATTATTATTCTGAAATGGTTATCACTGAAAACGAAAAGTCACTGTGGCTGTTATTTTGTGATGGGTCATCAGATAACAATACAATGAAGACGACTTGTTCTTCTCACGCGACTGTCATTTGAAGACTCAACTTTGAAGTCATTGTGAGCATTGCATTGTAATGCGTCACCAAATAATGTCACAATAAAGTCGCATGGTGACTTTCATGTGACCGACACTCTACTGTGAAGTCCCATTGCACACCTTTTGTGCAAAGTCAACATCACCAGTTGATTTCATTTTCTGTCACTTGGGAACTCACTCATCACAGAACAGCTATCATGATAACTTTACAATGGAATCTCCAAATGACAGTTACATGAGTCACAAGGTGACTTCATTGTAAAGTTATCTGGAGACTCGTCAAACAGCAGCAGTCGTGGTGACTTCTCAGTGGAGTGACCAAATGAGAGTATAAATAAGATGAATGAAAGATATTACATTTTGGCTCATTGTAGTGACTGTGACAATTGTGACCATTTGTGATGTCAAGGAGACGTCACATCGACTGAATGTGCTGTTAGGTAGTACCTATTTTCTACGCTTGCTGTTTATAGACTTTCCTTTTGAGTACTCAGATGTTCAGAAATTAGCATTTTGTTTTTGTTAAGTTTTGTACACTAGTGTATTTCTGAAAATAGCCAAGCCAACTTAGTTTATTAAATATGCATATTTTGCAGTTTTGTGTACTTTTATACCATATCTCAAAAATCTCAGATTAAAAAAAAAAAAAAAAAAAACTATAAAAAGTTAACTCATTGACTTTAGTTTTTTAATGGAGAGCTGTAATATGCCTGCATTTACCTTTGTTACTTAGTTTTAATGTTTTTTTTCTTCCATCATAAAAATAATTGTTGCCAAGAAAATCAACTGGGGTAATAGACAAGTACCATATCAGAATCCTTTATTAATCAATAAATCATTGAAATTTTAAAAATGGTTTTGTCAAGATACTGTAATAATGATTAAAAAAAGATCAAAATGAAAATATTTCAAATGCTATAACCAAACTTGCCAAGTCTCCTGATTTTTGGCATATTTTTCCTGATTTTCTTGCCCATTTTTTTTTTTATATTTTATTATTTTATCCTCAAATGTATTGTGATTAAAGAATAAAAATTGCAAATAAGGTACTTGTTCTATAGTATGATTGATCAGTAGTATTTTATGTTATAAGTAGGGTGTAAAAAAATCAAAATTTTTGTGATTTCAATCAGATTTTTATGATTTTTTACTCTGTGTTTTAAAATACACAATAGCTACCAAGAATTTCAGCTTTCCAAAACAATTAACCTTTTATTAGTAACTTTATCTAAGTTTTCATTCTTTACTTAATAAAATTACAATTATTAGTTAGCAATTACAGAAATTAAAAAAACTGCAAATTAGTCATTTCATTAGTTAGTAGCATACAATAATGTTATGTACATTAATACTTTGTAATAATTATGTAAAACTATCAAGCAGGGCGGTCGCTCTGCCAAGCCAAGCTTTAAAAAAAAAAGGCCACACAAACAACGCCAAGAACTGGAATAAAGACCGCTGATGCTTATATACAGAAAGCAACTTCGCAATATTAAATCGACAAAACATGCCAGATTAAAATATCAGATATCAAACAAACCAAGCATCGTAGAAAACAAAAACGAAAACTAGAAGAATCTAAGGAAGAATTTCTTCAATTTAAGACCAAACTCATCTTCATAAGTGATTTATAAACAGAGATATAGCTTTTTTTTTAAAACGTCGAGTTACTTAAAATGATCACTATTACGTTCGTCAAACTTTTTTTTTCAAACAAGCTACAGGCCTTAATATTGGGCAGAATAAAAAAAGGATTGCATTTTTGGACAAGTAATTACGTAATCTATGTGCTTTTATAAAATTCAGTGTAAAAAAAAAATATTTTCTATCCTTAATTAGCAAAAAACTGTTAATTAACTTGGCGATTAAAAAATTATGCCAAAACAGAGATAAAACCCGCCAACGACCATGTACCATCTGTATTAAAATAGCACAAATCAGTTACAGGTTATAATATAACCACATCAAATTTCATCTGCAAGTCAGCCATTTTCTTCTGAAGATATATTTTTTTAAATAAAACTTCACAATTATAAGAACACATATTTTATCAAATAATTAAATATGACTGCAAACTGTGGCAGATGATTGTTTCTAACATGAATAAGTATGAGAAATTGCCGGTTATGGATATGGATCTGGGTAGCTCAGTCGCAGAGCGTCGGCATGGTACGCATAAAGTCCCAGGTTCGAGTCCAGGCCCAGGTCAATTTTTCACTCATGTTTGTTTAGTGTATTTAATTGTCTGATAAAATGTGTGTTCTTATAAATATTGTAAAATAAAGTAATCAGACGTAGTGTTTATGCTTTAAAAATATTTTAAATATATAATTTACGTTTTTAGAAAGATCTTTAAAAATAAATTAGTTTTTGAGGGAAGATGTACCTTCTAAAATGTATACATTAAGAGTTATCGCCATTTAAAATTTCTTTCCAAACGTAAACAAGAATTTTGAAATGAATTAAATGTGATTCATTTATTTCTAAAAATAAAAAAAACACGGTAAAGGACAGGCATTTCGTTCGCAGGAATACCTTTCACGTCATCTACTATACATACGAGGGTAGCGAAAAAGAAAGGCTACTGCGGTGCTTTACGCGTATCTTTTTTTTACAGACCGCGGGAATCACGTGAGGCTCGAATCCACCAATGCAGGTGTACGAAAAGAGCATCACTTCACTCTAGCGGTCTGTAAAAAAAGATAAGTGGAACGCACCACCCGCGGTAGCCTGTCTTTTTCGTTAGCCTCGCTATATATATAAAACACAAACGGAAATTTCATTCCGTTCCTTTATAACTCGAGATCTGCTGAATGGAATTTGATGGAACTTGCACTGTTCGAGAGATAATTTTTCAGGGAAGGTTTTAGTATGTAACACAACGTTCTACGTATATTAGCTATCGAATTATGATAGAAAGTTCTGTTATTTTGGCCGAAAAGGTTACCATTGCTAATTTTTTGGCGATCATTACTGTTGCAGAAAGAAATGAAAAGGCTATACATCTCGAAAAATAAAAGAAAAACTGTTACTAATTTTATTTTAAAAAAAAAAAAGAAAGAAAGAAAAAAAGAAAAAAAAAAGAGTTTTGATGAGAGAATATTATAAAACGAAAATATTTAATTTAAACATGATTAGAAATGTTCATAATGCTTAAAACATTTTTCAAGGGGCAAGATTTCTATTGAAACAAATTTGGCGATTTATCTTTTGTTTTTGGCGATTTTGATTTTACTTTTGACCCCAAGCAATTTGATTTTAAGCCAAAAAGTGTCTTTTTTTGTTGCAGAAAGAATTGAAATGGCTATACATCTGGAAAAATAAAAGAAAAAACTGTTACTAATTTTATTTTTTTAAAAAGAAAAAAAGAAAAACAGTTTTGATGAGAGATTTTAGGCCAAAAGGTGTTTTTTTTTACAAGTGTACGACTGCATTTTCGCAGTATTTTTTTTTTTTGGTACTTTTTGGTTAGCCGGGCGCCAATGATATATATATATATATATACATATATATATATACACACACATATATACACATATATCTACACAAATACATGTATATACATACATATATATATACATTTATATGTATGAATATATATATATATATGTGTGTGTGTGTGTGTGTGTGTTCATATATCACTGGTGCCCGGCTAACCGAAAAGTACCCTTTTTTATTCAAATGCAAACTATATTAATGGCAATATACTTCTATTTACTTCTACATATATGAAATTTCGTTCCGGCTGCTTATAACTCGAGTTCTGTTGAATGCATTTTCGTAGAACTTAAACTAAGATAATTTTTAAGGGAAGGTTTTAATGTATAACATATCGTTCTACGTAGCTTAGTTATATAATTATTCTGGGAAGTTCTATAATCAGATCAATCCGATTATGAAAGATTAGCATTTTTAAAAGATTTTGCCGAATGTATTTCGATGGAACCTATACTGTTAAATAATTTTCTAGGGAACGTTTTATTATATAACGTTGCTTAGTTTAAGAATTATAGGGGGAAATTCGAAAATCGGGTGACCATTTTTTTTATCAAATATTAGCCTTTTCAATATTTGATTCTGATTATGAAAGATTAGCCTTCTAAAAAAGTTCTACTGAACGGATTTTGATGAGAATTGTATTGTTAGTTAGATGCTATTTCAGAAATGGTGTTAATGTACTATATATTGTCCTACGTTGCTTAGTCCAACAGTTATGTGTGAAGGTTATATAGTCAAGTGAACCCGATTCCGAAATATTAGCCTTTTTGATAGTTTTTACTGGGCGTATTTTTTGCGACTTGCATTGTTAAGTAGATAATTTGTAAGGATTGTTTTAGTATATTTTATATCGTTTTGTTGTTTTAGAATTATGTGGAAAAGTTCAATAATCAGATTATCAAAGATTAGCCTTTATAAAAACTTCTTCTGAATGGATTTTGTTAGTTAATTTGTTTGCATTGTTATTTCGATAATTTTTAGTGATGGTTTTAGTATATTGCATATAGTTTTATCATTCTTTAGCAAACCCTAACTGTAAATGACCAAATAAAAGAGTTGGTCCTTAACAGCTAAAATTTTGACTGCACATTAGAAAATATAATAGCGCAATCACGTCATTTTTCAGTAATGTGGAAGGATATTCCACGTAAATATACAGATTGCTTTCAAATACACGGTCAAATTAAACGATATATTTCGTTTGATTCAGGGTTCATTTGTAGAAACCGACCAGTGCAGCGGGCGTAGCTTGCTAGTTTTCATATAAATTAATGAAATCCAGTTGTTAAATTATTTTTGTTTTAGAAGTGAAGTTTCCATTTAAATTTATTGTAACAGTACAATGTTTAATTGAATAAAATAAGGTAAATCTAAGAAATTGCTAAGAAATTCCAAACATGCACAGGGCAACGCAAAAAAATAAAATAATAATAAACAAAAAATAAAAAATAGATAAATAAATAAATAAATAAATAAAAATCAGCTTTCAGAAATTCTAAAAATTGTTCCGCTATTCATATTATGTATCTTCGGGGTCCATCCTCCCACTTTCAGCCCTCCCACCCAAAGGGGGCACTTTTCTAAATTTTGCCGACACCTCTCATGTGATATATCGTTGGAAAAGTCTGTGAACGCTTAATCATAATATGCAGGGGGGGGGGGTATTTTCTAAATTTTGCACATACCCCTCATGTGATACATCGTTGGAAAGGTCTGTGACCGCTTAATCCTATTATGCATCTCCGGTGTTCATCCCCCCCTTTTGCCCCCCCAAGCGCGATTAGCTTTCACCACCAGGGGACGCTTTCCTATATCTGTTCCTACGAGTCGGATCACGACGGGGTATGGCTCATTCGACTCGACATCAATAGAGCTTTCCGATTTTAGTTCGTTTTTTCACCACCAGGGGGCACTTTTCTATCTCTGGTTCTATGGGCTAGATCACGACGGGGTATAGTTCATTCGACTCAACATCTATAGCCTTAACGATTTCAGTGCCCGAGGTTCATACAGAACAGATTGCGCTACCTGGTGGTGGAAGATGGAACTTGAGCGTGCGCAGCACGACTGCTATACGGTGCCGAAGGCAGCGGGGACCCGTGTCGGAAGTTAGTTTGGTTAGAGGTTTATACTATTCGATGTGCAAATTAAGGGATTATCCGGAGCCGAAGGCAGCGGAGAACCAGGTCGGAGGTTCGTTCGGTTCGAGGTTTATCTTATTCGAGGTTTTACAAGATTCGAGGCCCCGATATAAATTAGGGGTCCGCTAGCGGGCGAAGCCAGCTAGTGCTAATAATAAAAGAGCGTGATATCACGTTTGATTTCAAATGCAGCGCTGACACGCTATGTACGTATTGCATTTTTATTCATTTCATCGATAAGTCAGTGATATTTTTTAACGGGGGATAACAAGTATTATAACAAGCCACATTTAGTATGTTGTTATTAGTTTAATTTAAAAATCTACTGGTATTTCTAGTTAACCTTTTAAACAATGACTGAAAGTAAAATGTAATTTTAAATTTTTTCTCATGTTCAGATTATTTAAATTATGTTTATTCTGTTTAAAAAAAAAGAAATGATATCTACAAAAACAACTTTTCAAAAGTAAAAAAAAAGCCAAGCGTAAAAAAAAAAGTTGTGGCTAAAAAATAGTGTGATATCAAATTTCCAAGCTATTATATTACTTTTTTAACTTTTTTCCATTAAATAAGTTATTATATATATAAGTCGAGTGCCTACGTATATATGTTAATAGAAATCGTTTTCTCCTGTACTAAATACATCCTAACGAGTTTCTGAAAATTCAATTTTTTTCAAATTATGCATGATGGGCTTGGCGGCCATCTTTTCATATTTCTAAGCACCCAAATTTCTAAAGTAAAAGCGTAATATGTTTGCAATGTAATATGTTTATAACAATTTCGAACTTCAGATTTTAACTACGGACAGATAAATTAGATAAGACTGATATTTTGAGAAATTGATTTTTACTAGTTTGAAATTATTAATTACTGTAAAAAATAAATCATAAGATGAATCTTTAAGATAAGTCATCATTATCTTAAGACACAATTTTCAGATCATACAAATCTATAAATGAAACGCTTAAAATATTTGCTTAAATAACAATTTTGAACTTCGGATTTTAACTACGGATCTGGATGCTTAGAATTTTGTGAATAATATGCAAAGATGGCCGCCAAGCCCATCATGCATAATTTGAAAAAAATTGAATTTTCAGAAACTCGTTAGGATGTATTTAGTACAGGAGAAAACGATTTCTATTAACATATATACGTAGGCACTCGACTTATATATATGATAACTTATTTAATGGAAAAAAGTTAAAAAAGTAATACAATAGCTTGGAAATTTGATATCACACTATTTTTTAGCCACAACTTTTTTTTTTACGCTTGGCTTTTTTTTTACTTTTGAAAAGTTGTTTTTGTAGATATTAAATACTATTGATATTATTAAAATAATTAATAACTGCTTCAATATTAAATAATTAACTCTCTTATTAAGAAAATAAAATACATTTTTATGCTTTTAATTACTAAAATGATAATTAATAATATAGTATTCAGTCTACAAAGAAAAAGGGCACTAGTTCAGTAGAAAAGAGCATTATTTCATGAGCAAATATATTAGTAATGTGTTTAGTAACAATATAAATAAAATATATATATAATTTTTAATAATAAATAAAATGACATTAATTTTTAATGATTTTTATAAATTACAAATTGATAAATATAATTAAATTACAACATAATTATTAAATTAAATGTTTTATGTTGCCTTTATTTTTCTATGGTCATCACTGAATCTACAAATGACCAGATGCTTCACCACTGCTATTGTTATAAATGTTTAATAAGAATATTGCATTAATTTCAGCTATTTCCATTTGAAAGAAAAATTTATGATCGCAAGGATCTTGCTAGGCATAAAAGAATAGGTGATCCAGATGACACTTCTCATAGAGGACATCCACTTTGTGAATTTTGTGATCAACGATATGTGGACAGTGATGAATTATTTCGACATTTGCGTAGAGAGCATTATTTTTGTCACTTTTGTGATGCTGATGGCAAGAATCAATTTTATGAGTAAGTGTTTGCAAGCTTAAGTTTTACAGCAAAACTACTATTAGCTTATCTGTCAATGTAAAATATACGCACATTTTTTTTTTTTTTTCTAAAATTTGGTAACCTGAAATTATTTTTTGTGGTTATTATTTAGGTACTTTTCTGAAAAATCAGTAATTTTCCGTAATTGCTTTAAAATGTCACATTGATGTTTTTTTCATTTTGGGTATGTTACATGCCTATATATTTTATAAAAGAACACTTTAGTACTTGCATGAGCTTTAAGTTAAATAATTAAACTTAATGTATTGAAACTTATATTTTTGGCAGTTTTTTTTTGTGAAAGAAGATAATTTTAACACACTTTTCTACTGTAAGAGTAGAAAATTTTTAAAAAGTGTTTCACATATGCAGAAATCTTCATTAAACAATGAAATTTCTCCTTTTGTATTTTAAAAACTATTGTCTGCTAGAGAAAAATAAGCCTTATTAGTTGTCATCTCTTTTTTTATTAATTCACCTCTAAAAAAATTCCTCCCCTTTCCCATTTCTGTACAAGTTTAAAAGAAAAAGGGTTGTTAGGGGTGAATTTCTGTAATGAAAAATTAGCTAATTACTTATAAAATGGATGTCCTGTGTACCCTTAAACTTTTCCTTCTTTTAATCTCAAATTTTCCTTCTTCTTTCCTTTCTTTCTTTTTTAGGAGTGTCTTAATTTGTTCCAGATCTAGGGTGATGCTACAGATATATTTTTGTGTACACTTTTAATTAATTAAGAGTTTCTACACTACCAGTAGAACCTGAAAAAGATAGGGAATTTAGAAATTGATCAAATTAACAAATCAGGGAAATTCAATATTTAATCCAAAATCTGGAAAAGTCAGGGAATGTCATAAAATTCCATTGAATCTCCAAATAAGTGTGATCTTCGGACTACCGGAGATTAAAATCTTCCATGTTTTCCACATAAAAAAAGTCATCTAAAATACCCTTCTGTCAAAATCTCCACTCTCTTCTACCCTGCCTCACCACTACAGCAAACATTTAAAAAAAGAATTAAAGCATTTTTAAATACACATTTTAAAATTTCAGCAATTTTTTTTTTTTTAAGGAAAGATAAATAATTATCCCAAGTCTCCATCATCCGACTGAAATGTCCTTAAATGTCCTTTTCCTTTCTCCCTTGACCTCTGTTAAAAATAAGGTTTATCTGGACTTCAGTGATTTTTATGGTACAGTTGCTGAAGTGAATGTGTCTAAGTACACAAATAATTATCGTATAGCAAATTTTTGGGGAAAACTTCATTTGAAAGCTTGTTATGAACATAAGTTTTTAAAGAGAGAATTCCTATTGTAGTCCTGAGTTTTATGGAGAATTCAGAAAAGGAGTCATTAATCAATGTTATCTGTATAGAAAATTTTAGTGTTTCAGAGTGATAGAATATTTATTAATATTTACAACCCCGCTGGACTGGAATTTTCTTAACCTCTTGAGACCTGATGTTAAAATAACAATACAGATACACATCCTTTTCTTTTGCACATTTTAAACAAAATGACAGCGTAGATGACAGAAAGAGCCCTTTTTCCGAAATAGATACTTTAGGTGACTGTAAATTTAGATTCACAAGTATGAATCTAAAATTACTAGTCCCCTTAAAATACCAATTTAACTATCAACAGCCTAAATTCACGCAATGACAAATTTTAGGGCTTTAAATAAGTGAATGATCTACAAATCCTCAAATTTTTTTATTGTAAAGGGTTTAAATTAAATAATTATGAAAATTTCTTGCTTTCTCTGCCATACTTCCTTGAAGGCATTTTGAAAACTTACATGAAAATAACATTTATTTTATCAGGAAATAAGCTTCAGTGCTGCCATTTATTTGTTTTGTTTCAAAGCAAAAAAAAAAAAAAAACATCCAGCTGTAAAGAAGTAAAGTAGAAAATCTAAAAAAAATTTAAACAGTTTAGTTTTTATGAGGAAAAGAATAGAGGTTCACATCTGTGTGCTTCAGGTCTGAAGAGGTTAAAGTACATCTGAAAAAAACCAGAGAATTTCATTCTCCAATATGAATAGCAACCCTGATTTAGTCAGTGTTTAAATGTACTCCAAAATATACTGTTAGTTTATCCAATCTATGTGAGGTTCAAGTAACAATTTGTTTTAGCTTTGTTTGATAAATACATTTATTCAAGTCTTTTAAAAAGTAGATTGACTTAGTCAAAATTTCATTTTCCTTCAACCTCATATCACACAAATTAGTTAACATTTTAATTTCATTGTAAAAAAAAAACATGTTTAATGATAAAAGAAAAAAATCTAAATTGAATATCAGAAAATTTGATTGTCCTAATTACATATTCAAAAAACAAATTATAAATTTATATTTCTAATGGGTATATGGTTTTTAATTATTCTATTAGAAGTATGTCTGTCAATGTATTTATATATTTCGGCAATTTCAATTTTCTGGGTTACAATCAATTAACAGGATTTTCCCAACAATTTGCAACTGTTCCTTTCATGTTATGTCTGAAAATACTTTTCTTAATTTTAAAAATAATTTTAAATGTTTATGTATAAAAACTTCAGCATAATATATAAGAAATTTTAAGTTGCAGCTGAATTGAATAGGATATAATTTTTGTGTTTTTTACTTTCCTTCTTATCACTTGAACTTTCTTTTGAAATCATTCCATTTTATTTTATTAAAATGTGTTTATTTTTATTTTTATATATTTTTTAATTTTACTGAAAGATTTATTTTATTGTTTTAGGGATTACAACTATCTTAGAGCACATTTTCGTAAAGATCATTATTTATGTGAAGAAGGAGATTGTGCAAATTTACAGTTTACTGGTGCATTTAGAACAGAAATTGATTTGAAAGCTCACGCAGCTATTCATCATAGTAAAAATAAAACCAAGGCTGAGGCCCGGCAAGCTAGAATGCTTGAATTGGAGTTTAGCTATGCACCCCACAGTCGTTCAAATGGTAATTTTATTATTATTCATGTTGTTCAGTGTTGTGCAAAATTTTATGTAAATTGTCATTATGGGTACCTGCAATGCAAGGGAGGGCAAATGCTCTTTGCTGGATTTTCAGATATAATTAACTAAATTTTCTTTTTCTCTTATAATTTCGACAAAAAATAAAATTTATTCTTTTCAAATAAATTAAAATAATTAAATGCTAAAAGAAAATTAAACTAAGGATTTTTCATCGGGGGGGGGGGGGGCATCTATGCACAATATATTATGCATAGATGCGTAATATATATTGCAAGGCACTAAATTTTTGCTCAATATGACCATATTTTATTTAATCATATTTTAAAATGCAACATGTAAAACTAGAGAGAAAGATAATTATAACATAAAATAAATAAATAAAACAGCAATCTTGATTAAAGTTTACTAAGCGTTTGTAATAAAATAATTAAATTTAAAGTGATAAATGTCTCTAGTTTTATGCTTGATTATATAATGTATAAGATTCAAAATTATATTTACAAAATATGCAATCCACCAGACTTATATTTGATAACAATGAAAACTAATCCCATAGTGCATAAGGACCCCATAAATAAATAACAAATTGATATGATCCAACCTCTCTAATACATCACAAATATGAAAGTATGAACAATGTAAAGTATTATAGCAAAGAAAAATATTTATGCAAGATACATATGTAATAAATATATGTAATTAAATAATAGCTGATAGAACAAATGGAACGATTTGCTAATGGGACATGGCCAAAATAAATCATGAAACTAATGTAGATTAATTTTTAAACAAGTGGGTAAGTGTGATCGAAGATCGCTCAAAGGGTTTCATTTAATAATCCTTTCAAAACACTTTATCCTTTCTTTAATAAATCCAAATAAATTTTATTTAGCAACCAAAAAAAAAAAGTCCTGTTTTTTATAAAGTAAAAATTTACTGGTCTATTTTTCTCGTTTTTTTTTTTTTTTTTTCGAATATCTAAACCAGCCCGCTATTATATTCTGTCATAATAATACCGGTCATGTGAACTAAATGTGATATTTAAAAAATAATAATTTCAAAATTAACATGTTGTACACCTTCAAAATGTTAAAATATGCGAATATTTCTGTAATCAGGTTTTTATCATGATTCAATACATTCCTCAAACTCATATATTTACTACATTAAAGACGTGAGTATAAAAAATCACAAATTTACTGAATGGTGTATACAAACGTTTTGTATACACCATTCAGTAAATTTGTGATGTTTTATACTCACGTCTTTAATGTAGTAATGTTTCATGGTGTAATCGTCCAGCATCATATATTTACTATTCTCTATTACTCATATTGATACTTGCTTTTTTATTATTCTGAAACATTTGAAAAATCCGTTAAACTTCCGATATGACATCAGATTTTCTTTTTAATTCTCTAATGACGTGATATTAATCTGCTTTGTGTACCTATACATACACATACTCCTTGTACTATTGAGAAAATTTTCCGTTTTATTACCACTATGACGTCAATCAGTTTTATTTCATATTAATCTTTTTTTCAATTGGTGAAACTTTTTATTTCATTTTCTTTTTCACATGTGGAAATCGTCTGATAGAAAATTAATTATTGTAGAAAGAATTTCATCACGATTCAATATGTTTCTCAAACTCACATATTTACAATTTTCTATTACTCATATTGATACTCGCTTTGTATTATTCTCAAACATTCGAAAAATTTATTAAACTTCCAATATGATGTCATATTTTCTTTTTAATTCTCTAATGATGTGATATTAATCTGCTTTGTGTACATACACATACTCATACTCCTTGTATTATTGAGAAATCTTTCCGTTTCATTACCACTATGACGTCAATCAATTTTATTTCATATTAATCTTTTTACTTACCCATCATACGTAGTATAGGGTAAGTCTTGTAATCGTTTTGAAAATCGAAAATAAAATTTTAACGGATTTACACATTTCAGACACTGAAGATTCCGAAAAACCTATTTTTAGAAGAAAAAAAATTTGCCGTCTGTGTGTCTGTAAACGCTCTATCTCCCAAAAAAAATGAGATAGAGACTTGCAATTTGGTATGTACTTAGTATGTAATAATGGGAAGAAGCCTATTGAATTTCAATAACCTCGATTAACCGGAACTATTTTTTCTCGAAATATTCATTCTGATAAAAGGTATATAAAAATTTTCGAAATTGTTTATTTTAAGAAGTGACTATAAAAGACAATAAAAAACATAAATTTTGCATAAAGCATGAAGTTGATCGGATAATGGGTTGCCGAGATATTAGGAAACCTATTTTCCACACTCTTCGATTTTTCATGACTCTGTATTTCATCCAAATTTCACTTCAAAGATATATTTTAATTGGAAATGAGACTCTTAATCAGATGCAATAAACCGCTAGTTAATAGGATTATTGTTTTTGGAGTTACAAGGATGTTTCTTTCAAGCAATTCAGTAATCGAGCCTTTAAAGTTTATGACGTCATCAAGCCACGATTTTATTTGAATTGCAATGCATTTTATAAGTAGTTTACACATTTTTATTTTAATATTTTACATTATGCATATCCATGATGGGTAAGTATTACGGTGGCCCCCAACAACTAGTTTCAATTGGTGAAACTTTTTATTTCATTTGCATTTTTCACGTGTAAATCGTCTGATAAAAAATTAATAATTGTAGAAAGAATTTCATCGTGGATTTTTAATTTTTGGCATCTACTATAACGAAAAATGTTTAAATTTAATAGGAAAAAGCTGTTAGAATTTGAGTTTTTTTATCTCTATTTATTAAAATAATCTGAATTTTTCAAATTTTAATATTTTGAGCTCTTTATTGTTGGTATTCAGATTTATATACAAAGTTTCAACTCTGTAAGTTACATAGTTTTTGAGAATGGCTCTGTGACAGACAGACAACGGAGCGGGAGTAATAGGGTTTCATGAGATGAACGAAACCCTAAAAATGAAAATGTAATTAGATGATGAAAATGCATGTCATTGGAAAATCTTATGAATAGAGGTATCTATAGCCTACAAAAGTAGGAATCAAAGATAATACACATAGTATGTGTGCAATTGCAGCATTATACTAAGCGTATAGTATTTAAAAGTTGTTTAATGCTAATGAAAAATCTAGCAAACTATTTATATATTGAAAACATATAAGATACCATTTAAAATAAGAAATGTGATTTCAAAAAGAATATTTATATTCAAAATGAAAATTGTAATAATATTAAACAAATACATTTATAATTATATGCATGATTGCAGCAGAATAATTTGAATGCAAATATATAACCATTAAAAGATCACAGACACATCATACAACATGTGGGGTGGGGGAGAGGGGAGATAATTAAATAAAAAATATATGAAAAATGAACACATACCTGTTTGAACAATATCCATAAATATGTTGAGAAAAAACAATGGATAGAATTTAAAACAAAGATAATATAATATAGATTAGAGGGAAAAATGAAAAAAAAAAATTAAAAACCTGAACGATGAAACTCAAATCTTTAATGAAATGCATTTAAAATTAACAATTAAAGAAAAAAAATGAAATTTTGAAATAGATGAAAATGAAATTATTGTAGAACCCATGGTAGAATTGTCAACCCCAAATTACCATAAATTCCACAAAAAAAAGAAGAAAAAAATTATTTTATTTTTGTACAAACTATGAAGTTAAAATTGTATAAAATTTGGGCGATCATACATTAGAAAAAAAAATACAGAAATAAGGTAAAATGAAATGAAAAATATATAAATATAAGTGAGGACAACCTCCCCACACTCAAGCTGGAAGAGATGTGGCTAAACGTAAAATGTCATGAATGATGATTTAACAAACACCTGTTGCCATACAACAGCTACTAATTCAATAGATGAATAACATGAGGAGTGCAAATTGAACCTCACACAAGCATCGTACCAGAATCAAGCAAAATTATGAAAAAAAAAAAAAATTGAGGGTTTCTTAATAGCAGTGATCACAAACATATTTATGACATTATATAATCCCACTGTTTACAAATCTTCAACTAACTCAGTGGTTCATATTAAAATAAATGTTTTTACTCAATGTATTCCCAAACCTTCTTTTTTCCTTTTCTGAAAAATCTCACTTTTTCATATGTGTCATTTAACGAAAAAGGGTGTGATACAATCAGTTGTCTATTTTAATCTAATTTTTCTTTAACAAAACATTTCCAATAACATTATGGAATATAGAAAGATGATTTATTAAAAATAATTTAATAAAATCTTAGACCTAATTAGATTTAAGGTAAAATGTATTAATTAAAATAGATAGAAACTGTACGAACAAATAGTTTTTTTAATCGTCTCTTTCATATTTCACAACAATGTTATAAAAACAAATAGCATTTTATAATGTTTTTCAATATATATGTGTATATTTATGTTGTATATACAGGTGGTTATCAAAATAATGGAAACACCCTAGATTTTGAAGGAATTCTTTATTAATATGGCGTAGGACCGCCTTTGGCATGTAATACAGCTTGGATTTGCCTGGGAATCAAATCATACAAATTCTGAATAGTGTTTAGAGGAATATTGTACCATTCTTCATGGAGATATTGTGAAAGTTCCGTGAGAGATGCCGGTGGAGGATATCGATTCCGGATTGAAAGCTCTAAAATAGACCACAACGGTTCGATTATGTTGAGGTCTGGGGACTGTGCGGGCCAAGGTAGATGTTCCACCTCATCCTCATGTTCATCAAACCATGATTGGACAACTCTGGCTGCATGAATAGGGGCATTATCATCCTGGAAAATTCCATCTCCTGCAGGAAACAAAATTTGCATCATGGGATGGTCAGCTAAAACTTCTCTATACTTCTCTCCAGTGATCCTTCCTTTCAGGGTTACGATTGGACCAGCAGAAAACCATGACACGGCTGCCCATACCATGACCGATCCACCTCCATGCTTGACAGTTGGACGGAGGCAATCAGGATCATACGCTTGTGCAGGTGTTCTCCAGACATGTACCCGTCCTGTTGTGGGGAAAAGTGTGAAAGATGATTCGTCTGACCATATAACAGTCTTCCACTTATCAATCGACCAGGTTTTGTGGTTGTGGCACCACTCTACACGACGTTTGACATTAGCATCTGTGACAAGTGGCTTGGGAATTGCTGTTCTGCCGTAAATGTTCTCTTTATGAAGGTTTCTCCGAACTGTAATTGTTGACACTGGAGAATCCAGATACTGATTGAGCTCTGCGGTCACTTTGGCTGCAGTTGTTTTCTTTTTAGACATTACAATCCGCTTCAATACCCGTCTGTCTCTTTCACTCAGCTTCTCCTTCCGTCCACTATTTTGCTTTGCTGAGCTTGTCTTTCCGCGCTGTGTGTATGCTGTCATGACTTTAGACACCGTACCTCTAGAAACGCCTATAAGCTGGGATGTTTCGGTCACCGTTGCTCCAGCTAGTCGGGCTCCTACAATTTGGCCTCTTTGAAAATCTGTGAGGTCTGACATTTTACGCTTCTGACAAAAAAAATCAAAATGTAGACAACTCTTCTAGAGCTCTCTCATACTACCTAATACATGTACTTTTTATATTAAAAAAAATCTGGTAGCTAAGATTATATTTTAATGCTTACGAAGGGAATTCTTAAATGTCCCTTTCATTCACAAGTGTTTCCATTATTTTGATAACCACCTGTATATACATATTTTTTTCAAATTGATTGCATCAGTTTTAAAATTTTACAACTGTCTCTATAAAACATGCTGTTTTTTTTTTCTTTATTAAATTTAATTCAGGGAAAAGAGTTTTCTAGCTCTTGCCTCACCCGTATGTACAGAATCTAATAAATAAACGTTTGTCTTTTGATTAATTATTTACTGTTATTTAATAAATGGCATTTTCTGGATATGCTTAAACTTTTGAGACAAAATGCTAAGCACTAAACATATTGTGTAATATATTAAATACATACAAATTTGTGTTACAATATTATAATCAGGGAATAAAGTTAATGTCAAATAATTTAAGTTTTTTAATAGAAGCATTATCTTTGATAGGATCATTTTAGTTTTAACCGAACAAATCACAAAAAATTTTTAGTAATCAGATCATACTACAGTTTACTTATAATAATACTATTAAGAAAGTTATTTGAATTTTGTTTTAAGATTGTATCACTAGTAATGAGTATTCCAGGCTATTTTTTGCCCTGATATCTTGTCTCTATTCCTCTAATTATGTTGTTATTCTAATTTGTTATACTAATACAGCATTTTATCTATTTGCCTATTTTTATTTTCAGTTAATTCTAGTCCCAGAGGGAATCGTTTCAATCATAAAAGACAGAATCCTGAAGAAAGAAATTCTAGGTTCGGATTTTGCAAATTTTTAATTTATACATATTTTGTTATTGTTAAATAATTTAAATTTAGAAATCTGTAATATTATAAGATTTTTTTATATTAACCTTTTCATTTAAAAGTTTCTACAAAAATTTTTGCAATTGCATTTTTTCCACTGTATCTTTTTTTTTTTTACTAATGTGATGTGGTATTTAACAAATTAGTCTACATCTAGATGATGGTATCTGTGTAATTATTGGCAAATTTAGCTGTGTTATTTTCTCATTAAGATGTACTGTCTTCTGTTTGCATGCACGATGTCATTTTTTATTGTAACTGGCTGTTATCCTTTTTTATAATAAACATTGTTTGTGTATGTTGATACACAACTGTACTTGTTTTATATTCAAATTTAAGCAGAATCTATTAAGTAAAATCTATTCTAATTAGCTGAAGTACATCAAAAAGTAGCATAAAAAGCATTTTCTCGCTTTTTTTTTTTTTTACCAAAAAATAAAATTTCACTTTGTTTAAAAACTGGAGATGGTTTAAAAAAAAAACAAAAAAAAAAACAGACTTTATATTTGAAATCAGAGTAAAAAACTGGTTTAGTAACTAACATATTAAAATACTCATGTGACAGAAATATTTGGACGTCAAAAAACGTTATTAGAAAAAAATGAAAAATATGTAAATTAGGCACAATATTTCACTGTCCCATGTCAGTATAATCTCAGACACAACATTTTTCTAAAGTAAACTAGCCAGTAATCATAACATAAAACAAAAAATCCAGTCTGATAATGCTTTATGCCTTAAATTTGCATATAATTGTAAAAAAATTCCAAAAAATGCATAAATTAATAAAACAAATATCTCAAAAACTGGATGTGCTGGAGAAAATCTGAAACTAGATTTGGAATTAGCGCAAAAACTTAATAAGAAACAACTAATTTTGGTTTTGGGACATAGCAAAAGTTCAAATTTGTTGTCCAGTGTTACCTAATATATTATGAAGTATATTTTGAATAAGGCCAAGAGTTGAAAAAAGACGCTCAACTGATGCAGAACTGGCAGGCAATAAATTTTCTCTTTTTCTCATGTTTTCATACTTTTTTTTGTCCCCCATATCTATATATATGTACATATATTTAATTTACAAAAATGTTAATGTTAGTTCAGAAGTTCCCAAGCTGTAGGTCGTGAAATTATTGATTACATCTTCAAAAATATAATGTTAATTTTATCTACTGTAAAAATATAACAAACTTGGTACATATGTTGCATCTTTAAAGTTAAAAAATCATGAAGAAATATAGATAAACTTGAAAGACATTGTTTTATTAAATATTGCTTACCCGCTAACTCACCGTCAACCTCAACTGGCGAGCTAAGCTGTAACTCTCGGTTGACCCTGAAATCAAATTCTCTGCTAACTCAACTAGGCGAAAATGGAAGCGAAAACGAAACATAAGTTCAGTAATTGAACCTTAGTATTGAGCTGGTGTTAGTCGACGTACGCATGTGCAATAGAAGCAAAGATGGTGGTCGCTTTGAATAGTGCTTTGACGTTTATTTTGTAATCAACGCTATTTGTGATGCAATAAGCAAACGAAATGTTAATTTAAAAAAAAAAAAAAATGAATGTGAAAGAATGTGTTACTTTTAATTCTTAACCTCTTTAGGATATTTTAACTCTGTGATGATTATAGTGATTTTTGACAAAGTTTTAAAGGCCTAAAATAACTACTGTGAATATTTGATATTTGGTAGCGCCATCTACCGAATTCAACATCAAATGTTCTTACACCTCAAATATTGTTGTATGATTCAAAATTTTTTTTTCTTTTGAAAAATAAAGAAAAGCTGTTTTTTCTTAAATTTCAGATTTACTCCTACACTTTGTTTAAGCATAAAATCATAGAAAACGAAATTTTCTGTTAAAATATTGCGTATGTTTATCCGTTTATAATAGATAAATAATTTGAACTAATATATACTTGTTAGTTAAAAATAATTATTTTTGTTTGAAAGAAACATTTTTCAGAGAATTTCTTGAAACTTTTCGCACTTCACAAGAATTTTTTCAAACAGCTTGTAAAATTATTATACAGGGAATTAAAAAATATATATATATTATAATAATTTACACATGAAATTAAAAACAAAAAAAAAACTTTCTTACATCTGGTATAAGAGATAAAGACTACCAAGCATGCAATTTTATATAATATTTTTGCAAAATAAATATAGCTCGTTATTTGCTTTTTTTCCACTTATTACTGTTAGCCTGGTCATAAAATTGTTTATTAAACTTAGATAATATATATATATATATATATTTCCCTTTAATCAAGTAACTAAAAAAAAAAAAAAAAAAAAAAAAAAAAGAATTACTGTAAAATTTTGTAAAAATGAGCGTCTTATGACTGCGACAGTACTTCTAAACCATCAAATCAAAATGTTAATTCGAAATTTATTTGTAATTTTATTTATCTGAAAGTAAACATCACAATTATGCTCTTTCAATACTCTGTTTTGTTTCATTATTGAAAACTGATTCAAGGGAGGACTAAGAGAGCTCTAGGTAGGACAGAACTGATAAAGATGATTGCTATGTCATGTGATCCCTTTGGCCAAGGAGATAAACACATTTCAACATTCCGTTGACTAACCGAGAGTTGAATAACCATGCCTCTGAAGTTAACGAAGAATTCGAAATATCAGCCGGCAGTTACATTTGCGAACCTGGGATTACTCAACTGAGAGTTGAATTGGGGAGTTAAAGGTTGTTGGTGAATTGACCGGTTAGAAGAGGGACTTGAGAGTAGAATTAACAAGTTTGAGCCCTGATATATCATTGGTGCAAAACATATTTTTCTGTGCATAGTAAAAGGTTTTATAATTATACTGTATTATTATTAATATGATTATTCACATTTAGAAAACTTGTTATTGCCTTCATGTGTGGCAAAACCTCCATAACGGGCCCTCCCAGGTAACAGACTCCTCTATTAAACAGACACTTTTTCATTCCCCACTGCCAAAACCTAAATATTTGTATGCCCTGAATAGCAGACAGTAATTTTGATAATAAAAGGTGAAAAATGATTTTTTAATGAGAAAGGAAATAGAGAAATATATATCTTAGTCTCTAAATATATTTGGGTGATATGTTGCAAATTTTGTGATCAGAGATAAATTTAAGTGTTGGCTGGTGGAGATTGTTATTTTGGAAAAAATTAAGATTTTTTTTTCTTTTTTTTTTTTTTTTTTTGTGTGTGTGTGTGTGTGTGTGTGTGTGTGTGTGTGTGTGTGTATTAAAATATGTTAAAGTAATCCGTATTTAACTGTGACTGGTGTGATGAAGAATTTCATCCTGATTGGGCAAAATTGATGGAACCTGATGCTAAAAATGGGTATATGTAAAATGTTTAGCATATAGAAAAACAGTCTCATTAATGAATGTATAACTATCATTAATAACTATCATTACCATGAAATAAATATCTTGGTGTTCAAAAATTTTGTAAATTTTGCAAAAAATTGTTTAAATAATCAGTAGTGAAAGTTCCACTCTCGAATCACAACCTTTTAAGATTTTATATATGTAACATCACAATATCTAGATACCTGGACTTTATTATTATTATTATTATTGGTAGTTAAAACCTAGAAAAATCAGGGAAATTTATCGCTCAGCTGTAATAGACATCTCTGACTGAGTATATAGACATTAAAAGAACTTTGCTACTTTCTTTTGTTTAAAATTTATTAAAATTCATTAAAAGTTAAAGTAAAATTAGGGTAAGATTTCATGCAGAATTTTAGTGAATTTTAAGCTATATATATGTACATTTGAACCTCATTAAGACAAAAGCGCTGAACACGAATGCTGACTTAAGTCAAAGGAAAATAGTTTTCCCATCACGTTATCTTGGAAAACAATAATAATTGCATTGTTTAATACGAACATGAAGACAAACTTCTCCCGTTTAAGACAAAGTAAATATTGCACCTAATTAAAAAAAAAATTTCCTTGTTGCAACCTTCCACCTTGAAACAAGTTTATCACTTTTCCTTAACTGAACAAGAGGGGATAAGCATTTATTCTTGGAACACAGATGTATGTAGTGGTGACCGTGGGGGAAAAGAAAAGAGTACCATCTTTTCTCTGCTGATGTTGAAATTCTTTTGTGAGCGATTCATTTTGTTGCTAGCATGTAGTTGATCACTTGATGTGAATAAAGTTCTTTGTTAGAAATTATTTTATGGATTGAATTCTAGTTGTATTGGAGCTCTAGTTGTGAAAATGAGTGGGGGGGTGAGGCTCTTAGTTTAAAAACTAAGCAGAAGATATTATGTGATGTTAGTGAAGGTATTTTTAACCTGTCAGCACACGCGCCCCTTTCCATTACATTACTACACACGTGGGATAAATTTTACCCCAATGGGTTTTCTTGTGTCAATTTCCTCCCGGTTAGATTATAAACAAAAATTTATATTTTGAAATAAACTGTAAATCAATAAAGGACATAATTTAACTTAAAATAAAAAGTTATTTTATATTTAAAAAAAAAAAAAAAAATCCTGCACTAAGATTTTATTTTGCATATCATTGCATACAAAGCTTTTACAATCCAAATTCTGCCATGAAAATACAAAAAAGTATAAAACTGATATATAGAAACTGTGTGTGCAAAAGTTGTTAACATTTAAAAGAAAAATTACATTATTTCCACACTATATTTTTTACATAAACATTTGCATTAACATTTTCCTATCATTATGGGTTACATTATAGCACGCGTGGGGTAAACTTCCTCCCACATGACACTTTTATAACAAAGAAACAGAAAATACACAACCGTAGGTAAATTCTTTTTGGCCACATCTTGATATCATTCAGCTTCAAAGGTACTATACAGCTCAGAATGATCACGAGCGATTTTCGCACATTTTTAAGTGATAGTTGTAAGCTGGGGTAGATTTTATCCGGCGCGTGTGCTGACAGGTTAAAAAATCAGAGATTGCAGCAAAATATGGAATACCTGCTACTACTCTTTTGTCAGTTACTAAGAATCAAGAACAAATTGAAACGTCTTGTGCTATCAATCAGTTCAAGTCTGCAAGAAAACAAATGAGAAATGCTAAGAATGAAGAGGCTGAAATTGCTTTATTTCTCATTGTTCATTTATTTTTTTTTTTATAAGAATATTACAGTTCATATAGTACTATCATCGTCAGGTGTGTATCTGTTTGAGTATGGGTTTTGTGTTTGTATGGTGATGTTAGAAATTTTAACCTTTTTGCACAAATTACTGATTAACATAAAATGACTATAAAATATTTCTCTGCAGATATCATTTACATTCTTTGATATCTTTGTTTTAGTGATTTATTTTTTTAATCATCCTAAATGCCTTTTGCTGTTTTATCGGTTAATATGAAAAGATTTTTGCTGCCTTTCAACTTCATCTTAATGAAGTTTGACTGTATATATATATATATATATATATATATATATATATATATATATATATATATATATATATATATATATATATGTGTGTGTGTGTGTGTGTGTGTTTTCAATGACAGAGAAATATAAATGATATGAAAACATATATATGTTTTAATATTATTTATAATTCTCTGACCTTGAAAACTTTTTTTACCATTTATATTATGTTGATTTCTTTAGAAATCAACGTATTGCAATCATTTTGTTTATATATATTGCTATATATCAGTCTTTTTAAATAATGCAAATCGTGTCAATGTTCGAAATACTAATTGGGACAGTGTATTGATCTTGCCAATATCTTGGATGAATTCCTTAATCAATTATGTTGCTGTTTGTTTACAAGGATACATAAAATATTTGATGTCATTCGTTGAATGTTTTGGGTTATATTACAACTTTCAGGCAATTTTTAAACTATGATTTCAACAAATTTTTAGCATGCTTGATATAGTTCCATTCAATTATATTTAGTAAGCCTAATTTAAAATTCCTTTGCAATTTACATTTCTTGCCAAAATAATGAACTTAGGAGTGAGACTTGTTTGTATAATTCGTATTAAATCTGATGTATGTACCTTTTAAAAAAAAATAAATCGTGTCTATTCTTCTGACTGAGTTGGAAGGACTTGTTAGTTAATATACAACTATTTTTTATAATTTATACATATATATAATCTATTTATATGATAGTAGTCAAAATTAGGTTAACACCTAAATTGGAACATTCAAATTATGTTAACATTTAAATAGGAAAACTTTTTTGTTTGTTTCAAATATAAATAATGAGTGACAGGTAGGTTGTAAAGAACTCGAAGAAATAATGGGGAATGCAATAACATCTATTCCTGGAGTATTGTGGGATAGGGCGTTAAATGCTACTTTTGATCATTTTCATGCATGTGCATATAACAATAGACAATTGGTTTGAGGCTTTACATTGAATGTGTTCAGTAAATGCTTTTCTGTTTAATTGCTAATGTAATTTTGACTAACTATGTATACTTAAAAATATATATATTGTAATTGCAGAGCTGTAAAAATATTAATGAAAATTTTATTTTAGGGAAAACAGACCAAGCCAACAAGTTGAAACAGAAAAGATTAATACACAGTCTACCCTTGAATTTCCATATTTATCTGAAGATGGCGAGAGTAGTAATGCAGTTCCTAAAAGTAACCTAAATTCAATGACATTACAATCTTTTAGTCGTAATACAGTTCCTCAAAGACAAAAAGAATCTATGTCATTTGATGATTTTCCTGCATTAGTTTCAACTACTGTCAGTGTCACCTCTGAAGTTACAAATAATCAAAGTAGAAAATTCAATGTCAGCTTTCATAGACAACAAAATAATACGGCTGGAAAAGCTCCCAATGTGTCAATACACTTAGCTCAAAAAAATGTACATCCAAGAACTTCTGAACCCGGCAATAAAGAAATAGATTATAAAAAGCAAACACCTACATGGATTTCTAAACAGAATAGTACTAACTTTGAAGATGAATTTCCAAAGTTAGAAACTAAAAAAAACCCTGTGACTTATACTAATATTGTAAATACTACTGTTGTAAATAATGTACAGAGTAAGTCACAGCCTACTGTGGAAATTGTTTCTAGTTCACAGGGTGGAGGAGATCAGTTTCTTTATATTAAAAGTAAATCAAGAAAAAAGAAAAATAAGACTGCACTTGAAGACAAAACATCAGAAAATGTTGATGATACTGATGTTAAAAGTGCACCTTATTATTCACTTTTAAATAATAATTCCACTTTGTCTGATCAAGATCCTGATGAAAAATATAAGAAAAATTTACTCCGACCAAGCCCTAAAACTAATTTTGTTGAAGAAGAATCATGGCACCAAAAAGTGACCTTTGGAAAAGATGATTTTCCACCATTAGCTCCATCTGAGCCAGTTCGAAAACCTCCAGGCTTAGGTAATAAACTTAAAAAGCCTCCTCCAGGATTTAATTTAAGTTCAAATAGTTCAAATAGTGGGAATTCAGCACCTCTGAATATATCCTTAAGCTCAATTGCTAGACAGTTAGTTTCTACTAATGAAAATAAAATTTTTGATCCAGTTATCCCACACTCTGATTTTAAGTACAAGCAGCCTTTAAATTTTCATAAACGAAATGAAGATTTAAAAAACAAAATTATGAATTTATCAGTGTTTGATGATTTTAGGACTAAGTCTGGAAAATTTAGGCAAAATGAAATCACTGCAGCCACTTATTATTCTGAGTGCCTTAAAATGTTGGGTGAAAAAGATTTCATGGATATTTTTCCCGAATTGATATGCTTATTACCAGATATCAATAAACAACAAGAATTATTTGACGTCCATAAGAAACATCAAAATAACTATGGTGCTGTGCCTAAGCAAAAACTTGAAAATAATAAAATTACTGTTTGTGATATATGCTATCAGGTGTTAATGGAATTTGATCATGGCAATCATGTCTCTCAGCATCAAAAAGAAAATTGAAAATAAAATGTTTTTGCCACAAGGCATACATATATCTTTGTAAATCTATCCTAGCTATTCAATTAATATGATTATTTTATAAAGTTAGAGCTTGCATCTGTATGTATGTGTGTGCTTGTGAATGAAAAGAAAAATAAATGAAAAAAAGAAGAAAAAAAACTTTATACGTGTAGAAAGATTATCTGTGAAAAATGAGCTGCTATTCATTCTACATTTTATGGAAAAATTAATTTTAACACAAATTGAATAGGTCATTGGTTAGTACAAGTAAAATTTCAAAATATACCAATTTTTAAATATAAAATACTCATCATTTAACAGTAAAATTATTATGTAAAATTTGGTGTTTAATCATAAGTTTTAAATTTGTTAAAACTTCCTATATAGTAGTTAGTTAACCTGAAAAAGTTGGGGGTTTTGCAGACCTTAAAAAGGAAAGTTAAGGAATTCAAAAACCTGGAAAAACATCTAGTAGGGTAATCATGAATTAAGTGTCCCGTTTGTTGTTAGGTGGATATAACTTCTATAATATTTGATATAAAACATAACTGTTTTACAAATTACTGAGGCCATGTGCATGCTTGTTTTCTGAAAAATTACTTTTTTTTTTTAATAATAATATATTAATAAAAGAGAATAGAACTCTTAAAATAATAAATATATGTGTTGGTGGTTACAAATAGCGAAGCATTTTAGAAAAATATGAACATTATTACTTTAATCATTGCTTTCTTCAATAAGCATTGTCAAGTTTTCATATGTGAATAGTCTATTCAATTATTCTGCTGGATGTAGACAGAGTCTATGCTCCTTGAAAGTCCTTAAATTTTTCAAAAGTAATTTTTGGTCCTTAAAAATCCTTTTTTTTTACTCATGTTATTCCTTAATCAGGAGTGAAATTCTTCTGTGTTTCAGTGGATTTCTGCTTTTTTTAAAAAGTTCATCTAAATTTCCCCTTCCCAAATTTTTTCTTCTTTTGCTCTCCTATTCCCCACAGTACACAAAATTTAAAATCTTTAAAACTTTTTAATGTTTTTTTTTAACTTTTTCTGTTTTATTTGTTACTTTATTGTAACGATAAATAATCAATCATATGAATTTCTCCCCACCACACCCAAATTGACATTTCCCCTTTGTCCCCCATTCTCTCTTACCAAGCATATAAAATTTAAAGTCACTAAAACTTCTTTTTGTCCTATTTGTAAATCTTTAGTTAGGTAAATAAGTAATCAGTTATCTGATATACTCCCACCCCCCCCCCCCCCCACACACACACACACACACATAAACAAAAAAAATTTTTTTGCTTCTCTCCCTTTGCCCTCACCCTCAGCTCACAGAGTTTTAAATCGTTAAGTCTTTGTTTTACACTATTTTATTTAACTTGACTTGTTTTTTGTATGTAAAGATAGAATTTTGTAATCCATTTTTCATTTATTTCCTGATATGCTATACAGATATATTTCTGATAACAACACAACATTTTAATATTTCTGGAACTTAATTTTAAGGCATTTTCTCATTAGCCAGCCACAGGGGATAAATCGCCAAATAATCTTTATGGTTACGACTGTTTACAAGTTACAAAAACAATGAAGCATGAAGGAAGAACTATATTAATTTGTGCAATAGAGTTAATTATGTGCCAAACCACTCTCACCAAAAAAAGACCAGTGGCTGTGAAACTGCAACAATAAAATATTTTAAACACTAAAAAGTATAATATAAATAAAAAATTATTTGAGTAAAAAAAAAAAAATACTCCTTTATGAATAATTAGTTTAATGTTAATTAAATTATGATTATACATTAAGAAAACAATTTAGAAATCCAGAATAGATTATTTCCTGTTGCCATATATATATATATATATATATATATTTTTTTTTTTTTTTTTTTTTTTTTTAAAGAAATAAAGCTAAAGTTATTAATTTTTCTAATAAATTCACTAGTTTGCACTTTCTATTAAGCATACATCAAAGTGGTGGATTTTCAATAATTGGAGCCAATGCCAAATTACTATATTGTAGCAGAAACTTTTTACATTCTCATTGCATTTTATAAAAGATTTCTTCTGTATTTGTGACTTTTTTGTAACAATAAATAAATAATCCTCTAAATTCCCCCCCCCCCCCCCAATCATTGAAATTTCACCTCCCCTCTCCCTTATTTGACTTTCGTTTGTGTGCTGCCTGTCTGACCATACTCTAACTGACGTAAATATATTCAGATTACCATGTAATTGATATATATTATTGAAGTTTATTATAACAGTTTCACTATTGAAAATGCAGTGTGTAGCATTTATGACTTGTTCACAAGGATACACAAAAGAATTACGTATTATTGTCTGTGGAAAAATTCATTTGAGGTGCATTTTAATGATGTTACACTATATCAAACATAATGAAATTGATATACATAATGGAAGTTTGCCTGAAGATGCTTATTGTAGAACATAGTGTGTATAAAATTTATTGTTCTTTCACAAGGGCACAGAAAATAATTCAGTTATACTTCTATGAGGGTTAATTACAGGAAGTGTATTTGCAGCTATGATATGCATTTTTAACTACTTTTTGTATAATATGGGATGCGTATATATTCTATATATCATATACAGGGCTGCACAAAAGACTTTGTCGTTATTAATTTCTATGGGCATGAATTGCTTAAGAGGATTTTTTAATTGTGTTACGCATTTCAATCTAAACTATATTAAGTACTAGCTAACCCACCTGATCCTATTAAAAAATAGTACAAAACTAAAAAAAAAAATTGAAAAACACAATAAAAAATCGCGAAAAATACAAAAATCATTACACAGATTCCAAATAATTTTTATTGAAAAGAGAACAAATTTTACTAATGTGGAAAACTCCGAAAAAACACTATCAAACATCCCAGAGAACAAAATATTTCTCTTCCCCTCTGTCCCGCCCCCATTTCTGCAATAAATGATTTTAGAGAAAAGATTTTAAGAATCTATCTGAATAGTGATTTGAAAAAATTAAACGATTGGCAGATTAATATAAATCATAAAAACAGAATTCAAATTATAATCATTCTTAAATGATAATGTTTAGTTATTTAACCTTATTTGGGAAAATAAAACCTCTTATTATTGCAGAAATATTTCTATATAATGAGCATAGTAAAATCTGCTTCATCAGTATTTTGGAATTTAGTTTGTATGGCAGTTGTTATGAATTTGTAATGAAGTCAATAAATAGACATGAAGGAAATCATGAATATTTATCAACAAGAATGAGAAGACCAAAAAGTTTGGTCAATGAAATAAGTTAAAGACTGAGAAATCTTTTAAGTTGCATTTTTTTTTTTTTTTAAAGGGGGCATGTGGTTAAAAATAACAATAATGCTAATCATAGGAAGGAATAATTGGTTTATGTGAAAACAACAGGCATTTGTTTTTGTAAATACCTCACGTAATTCATAAATATCAATTGGATAAAAAAAAAAGGAATATTTTTTTATTATTATTAAAATAATTGCTATACCATTTAATTTTCCTGCATTTAAGCTTGATTGCAATTTACCTTTTGTTAGTTTTAGTGTGGAAAAAATATTTTTCAAATTTAGTAAATAAAATAAAGTGAGAAGAATTCTCAATGCTAGAGAAAGAAGTCTTTGAGGTTGTCATTATCAATACATATTAGAATTGTCTTTCGCATACTTTGGTTTACTAAGGTCACTTATTTTCTTCAGACAATTTAAAATTTGTACTACCTATTACTTTTGCTTCAATATTGTTATTTTTTAAATAATTTAGTTTAACTATTTCAACATTATACGAAATTTGAAAAATTCTTAAAAGGTTTCTAAAATATTAAAGATGATCTCTATTGAAGTAATGAACTTTATTTTATTTATTTATTTTATTTTTGATTTTGAAGAAGGGGGGGGGGGGGGGGAAGGTTCAAGAATGTTTCTTTTAATGTTGTTTGATTACAACAATTCTTTAGTGTCTCTTGGTATTTTCTTTAATGTACCTTGCTGGATAACCAGTTTGCAAATCAAGCGCATAAATTCAACATTGCTTAATCTTAGAAGCACATTATGATACTTTATTCAATTACAATATATTTCACAAAAACAACAACAGTATTCATCTATAAAGGCATATATTATTTTCTATAACAGGAAAAAATTTAGTAGTTCATTTATGCTGCTTTAAACTCTGTATTATGCTGCATGTGATTTATTCTTTCCATTAGTATGCAAAAATTTTCTCTTCAAAACTTTTTACAGCAGAAACGAATTCACAATTCAGTTTATTTAAATACAAATTACATTTTAAATATACTTCAAGATATGACCACCTGAACACCACTCATTTGTGCACCCTTGGTGATCAAATTCAGTTATTCCTCGACAAATATTGCATTTGGCAATTACAGTTTTAATATAATCAGAGAAATTGAATATTAAGACAATCTTTTAAAATTTCCAGAAACATTTTTGAATTTCTTCCGAGATTATCCAAGTAGGTTAAACTTTTTAAAAAAATCAGGATGTGTCCCTCGACCCAAGGCATGCATGTGCATCGCACGCTGTACGCACAGGGTCCAATTTCTATTGTAGTAATAATTAATTGTAAATTTAAAATATCTAGGGGGGTTTTTTTGTTTGTTTGTTTTTTTAGGTTGAATGTGCCATTACTCTCTTAAAGAATCAAATTATAAATACTTTTCTTTGATCAAGGTATTTTGGAACTCTTTGTGCTTTATAGGTATTGTGTATACCTATAAAGTTAATAATGAATACATACCTGAGATTTTTGCCTATGAAACATTTAAAAAATGATTGAATAATGTGTTTCCTGTTATTGAAAACAAACATGCACATTCAAGCATATGCATAAATAAAAAAGTCTGTAGAAAAGAAAGGTATGTATTTGTGAATAACTAACATTAGTTTTGTATATATGCATATATTAAATAAAGCTTAAAATTGAAATTTGAAATAGTTTTAGGCCGAAGCTAGAAAGATGACTGAAATTCGGTTTTGTTTCAGTTTCATCCTGAAAACTTTTGATGTGACACTGATTCTTATATTCTGTCATTGAAATTCTTGATGAATTGTATTACACAACTTCTTTAGTGACACTGCAATGCTTTCCAGAGTCATTAAAAAATATATTTTTTAAATTCAAATACAGCATATTCCTAATTTTCTGACATTCAGGGGACTAGGGTTGGTATGTCAGGAAATCGAAACTGTTAAATAATCAGAGATAGAATCAACTAGGCCTACAATTTGCAAACACATTTGATCCATAATACATATTCAGATGTAAACAATGAAAGTTTGTAGTACAGACTTTACAATATAGTTAAAAAGAGTTTATGAAGTTCACTATTGAAAATCAAGTGTGTAGCATTTATAGTTTGTTTATAGAGACACTAAAAAAAAATACTTTTACATTATTGTCTATGGGAAAAATCGTCTGTGGGGCATTTTAATGATGTTACACTATATCAAACGTAATGAAATTGATATACATAACTTGAAGTTTGCCTGAAGATGCTTACAGTAGAAAGCATTTATCATTGATTTACATGGGTCACATAAAAGAATTTGGTTACTACATAATGGTCTACATGAAAAAATCCTTTGCAGCATATTTTAATACTATTGCACCATTTCAAATATAATATACATATTTATATACATTATTGGGGGGTGCACTAGAAGATGCTTACTGTAGAATATGATCTTTTATGATAAGTCATCTTTCATTTACAGGTATACACAAAAAATTTCGGTTACAGTGCTGTTTACGAATGATAAATGCTGAGGTGTGGTTATCAGTTTTGGCATATGTTTTTAAAAGTTTTAACTAATTTTTTGTATAGATTCTGTAGATCATATATAGGGCTACACAAAAGAATTTGTAAGCATTACTGTATATGAGTGTAAATTGCTTAAGGGTGTTTTTTTAATTGGGTTATGCATACATTTTCAGTTGTTAAGCATTTTCTAAATTATTTACTTAAGATATCTTCTTTCACCTTATTCACCACAGTAAACTGGAAGTGTTGGAACGTGTTTCATGCATGATTTTTCTTTCTTGTTAAGTTTCGAAAGTGTTTCAAGCATGATTTTCTTTGTTGGTAATGTTGAAAATATTTTTTTTTGCAAAGCTTATTTGAAACCATTCTTTTTCCATCTTAACATTTATTCACATATCAATAATAACTCATTTTGTATACGAAAGAAAAATGTAAACAAACAAAGACAACAATCTGTAAAATTTTGTCACCAATTGAACAGAATTCTGTGCACAACTTTTGGTCCCAAGCTTTGGGGATTAGAAAAAATTGACTGTACATATTTATTATATATTTGTCAGATAGACTTCCAATTATCCAACACTTACAGGACCATGAAAAGATATATTGAGAGATGAGTGTTAACGAATATGTTGCACAGTCAGGAGTCTACTGTAAATATTTTTTTCATTATACTAGCATGCACATAGAACCTGAATTTATTTTGCACAATGATGTTATGATACAATTAGAGATGTGCAATGGCTGTCAATTTGGCCATACTTTTGGCAATCCGACTGCAGTGTATTTCTTTCCATCTTAAAAATGCAGTGTATTTCCATCTCCTTTTTAAAATTTATTTATTTATTAAAGAAATAGGGATTTTTTTTTCCTTTATGGTTAGTTAGTTATTACTATAGATATTTCCTTTTTAATTTTCTATTTAGAGTGATTTTTATGATTCCGTTTTAGTGCCAATACCAATATTACAATTTGACAACAACTCCCCTATGCCCCTGCTTGTGAATTTTATAGAACTTCCTTATTACTTTAGGAAATTATTAAATCATGTAATTTAATTATATTTATATTCCATTTGAAATTAATAGTTTATCATACCTAAAAATTATGCATGTTTCTCCTTTTTTAAAATTATGTTAATCATTATTAAGCACAATGACACATTTTCTATTGAAATAATGCCCTTTTCTGTTGAATTAGTACTCCTTTTCTGCTTTTCATGTGCCCTTTTAGTGACTAGTACCCTACCCTTTTTCTTTCTAGAGTAAACTTTAATAATGCTGCATATTTTGTTGAAATCTCATTTCTTTTTTTTCCCAAACAGTAATTTTTCATACAATTTTTAAATCATTAAAACATTATTTCAAAATTAAGCCAAGAAATGTTACTTTTTCTGCTAATGAGTATTTTTCACTGATTCAGGTAAAATTAGAAAAATTAAATTTGGGCACTGCTTTCTTATCGAAATATTTGTTATTCATTGGGCATTTATTAAAAATTATGCTTTTTCCATTTGTTTCTTAAAGAGAGGAAAGTCTTGGATGTATGAAATAATAGCTGTTATTATTTTTTTAATTGCAAACATATCATTATGTTATCCCTTTGCAACGAGTGAAGTACACTACTTTTAATCTTTAAGCACCACAATTATTAAATTATAGTTTTTGCCTTATTTAATCGCTGAAATGCTATGATAAAAAGAGGCAAAAAATTCTGTATTAAAATACTAGTGTTCAAATTCAAGAATTTTGTGAATTCACATATAGGTGTCATTCATCATAAAGGGGTTAAGTTAAAAGTATTTGAAAACTCCATTATTATTATAGGTTGCAAAATTTAACATTCAGTATTTATTGCATTGTTATTAGTATTAGCCTTTGATTCAAAGATGTAAATGTCTTTATATGTTATTTATTTAGTATTTTGATTCTAAATTTAAATGTACAGTGATAACTTAGTCACTAAAATTATAACATGTTTTTTTTTTCTATAATCCTTTCCTCCCTCTCTCTGGGAGAAAAAAAAAAGAGAAGAGAGAGTGACAGAAACTATACACAGTTGTTGCAAAATTGCCTGAATCTTTGTTTATAATTTACATAATTTCAAATAGTGATTTATAATTTAAAAAATGGAAATATTCACATAGTAATTGTTTGTAACTGCAAATTTCAAACTGCAGAGTAACATTTTGGTCTTAAATATAAGGATAGCGAAACTTATCACATCCGCGTGCCAAATTTTTCAAAAAGTATTTTATGTGTACATGCCGTGCCAACAACTAAAAAAAAAAGTAATGAGTCAAAATTAATGAGTCATAATTACTCAAATTTTTGTTTATTAGGATTAGAAATTGTGGGTAACATCAAAGGCTTCTTTTTAAAAGTCTGTGGTCACATTTCTTCATGAGCAATTTTAATTTGTCCACAACACCTAACTGCCTGATTTATAATATTAAACACATTTACAAAGTCATTTTCATTCATAAATGTGTAAGGGTGTCTAGCCACTTGGAAAAGTCAGAGAAATTTCAAAATTCTGAGAAAAAGGTCAGGAAAATTTGAAAATTCTGAAAAAAAAAAAGTTTGAAAAATTTGAAACTTTCAAGAAAAAATTAGGAATTTTTTTCTTATAAAACTAAGGATTTGGAATTGCAGCACCAAAAAAATCCAACTTTGCTCTTCATAAGTACTGTAAAGAGTATTTCAACTTCTCATGCAAATCCTTTTGTCTACACCCTTTCAGTCCTCCCTTGTAACTCAGAGATTTTCAATTCCAGCTTCACTGAAACTTTGTACTGAATGTTGTATATTATAGGTGTTTCAGTCTGTTTACTTATCTTTGATTGGGAATATTTGTTAGCTTAATTTATTGACTATTTATTATTTGTATTAAAATATATCAAAGCAATCTGTATTTAACTGTGACTGATGTGATAAGGAATTTCATCCTGATTGGACTATTGTACAAAATGGATGGAGCCTAATGCTAAAAGTGTGTATCTGCAAAATGTTCAACAATTTGTAAATTTTTCAAAAATTTGTTTAACAAATCAGTTTATGTTTCAAAATCAGCTGTGAAAGTTCCACTTTCACAACTTTTAAGATTTTTTGTGTGTAACATCACAAAATCTTGATACCTGGGATTTTTTAAAAATTGGTATGGAAAACCTGGAAAAGTGAGGGAAATTTGTTGCTGATCTGAAATAGACAGCCTGATAAAATTTGCAGGTATATTCATAAATGTATAAAATTTACAAGTATAATTTAAATACTAAGAAAGTAAGTATGACATTGTACTAATTAATAACAATTATATTTTAAAGACTATCAAAAATTAAATGCATTATTTGTAATTTAAAAAAAGTAAATGATGCTGTTTTTACTGATGTTGCAGTTTTGATGCCAAATAATTTACACTTCTAACAGAATGCAATCAGAACTGGAATCATTTGACAGGTGGTTTCGATTTGAGTTTTTCATATTAGTCATTTCCAAACCGAAAGTAATACCTCACAGGTGGTTTGAATTCAGACATTTTTTCTGGGAGGAAATTTTGCAGCTTTGAAGGGGAAAGTATGGAGTTCTAGGGGGGGGAAGTTGTACTTTTAAACCATTAACAAACAAAATTTCAAATCTTTCGGAGGGACATTTTGATACTCCTGGAGGAAAGTCACCTCTGGGCCACCCCATCAATTCCCTGCACTGCAGGCATACATAGAAGGGGAAATTGTAAAAATGCCGCATTTTCTACCAAGTCGTCATAATTTCACTATCGGTTATTCTTTGTTATAATGTCTGACGATCCATCTTTTCAATATTCTTAAAATCTTCTCTTAATTTGGTAAATCGTTGAGTCTGCATTGACATAGGTTGGAATTCAATAAAATGCATTTGAATGTCTCCCAATTTCAGAATTTTGTTTAAAAATAGGCAAACTCAGCTTGTTTAAATTTGTGTATTTCATGTAATTTCATGCTATTTTGATTTAGAAGCGCAATTCATTGCCGTCCCTGGTCTAGGGCAATTCCATGTTTAAGGAGACTTGACTTTCAAAAATTAAATAATCTTTTTTCCATTAGTGTTTTAAATCAAAATTTTCCGAATTGGTTGAATTTTTTATATTTTATGAAAATGGGTAAATTCTTAATAAAATGAGACAGTAAAAATGGCAAAGTAACGATGTCTATAAATGTCAAATCTCGAAGACACTTACTGTATCAAAATATTTTACTAATGGGACTTGCACATGTATCCAAATCTCATGCTTCAGTTTAAAGACACTGCAGTTGCAAATAAAACTTTTTCTTTTCCTACTCTTTCTGTATGCTTTTTAAGGCATAATACAAATATTTTAAAAATATGCTATATGTACTCGTGTAATTTGCACTCTCACATATTTTACGCACCCTGTACTTTTGAAAGAAAATTTGGGTAAAAAATAAAAATCTGCATACATTTCAATGCTGATTTGCTTACACTGAAAAATTCATATTCATCGTTTGTAGGGGAGATGGAGGAGAATTCGAGATGAATGAAATACTTGTTTTATGTTAGTGTAAACAGTAATATCCTCTAAAAATATAATTTTGTGACTGCAAATCTGTGAAATACATCTCATAGAAGATACTAAAGTAGTTTCATGTTTCAAAGAATAAAAGGGTTCTTCATATTTTATTGTAGAATGCAAAAAAATTTTAAAAAAACAATTGTTCCAGTTTAAATGTTTGATGCTGGCATTTTTTATTTTTTCATCTTAATTATTCATTTATTAAAATGTTATTATATTCATCTTATACTTGAAAGTAATTTCTCTCTTTATTCTACATTGTCCATCAAGAAAATAAATCAATGTTAAAAAAAAAAAAAAATCATGTAATTTCCATGCCCCTTACTTTTAGAACTGAAGCAATGGTGAAACAAGTTAACAGAATACGCAAGTAAATACAGTACTTCATAAGTTAGAATTTTATAAATTTAATTATTTTGTCTTTCCTTTACCAATATAAGAAATTTTATGATTAATTTATGTTAAAAACTGTGTTTAAATAGCAGAAATTTCACTGGCATGAATAAATTACTTGAATTATTCAACAGAATGTAACATTATCAAATTGCATGTTACAAAATGTCCTTCCATTACATATTGCAAAAATCAATTGATTTGCTGATTTAACATAAATTGTTATTGTTAGAAAGCAGAAATAATGTATAATTTTTTGTAAAATGCCCTTCCGTTACTGCTTGGAATCCCCCCCCCCTTCCCTAGATTATACTTTGAGACATAAAATTTTCACAAATTTCTGTGAATTTTGCTACTGGGAAATTTTTTTTTCGGTTCTTCAGTATAAAGTTTGTCATTGAAACTGATTTTTTACAGAAGGAAGTTGATATAAATGAAATAAATTTTCATATGCAAAAATGCAGATCAACTAAGGGGTGTTATATATTCATCAATTCAAAAGTATTAAAGCATTTAATATGAAAACATTTTTTATATTAAAGTACAGCATAAAAGCTTGTGCTTTATTTATTTGTATAATGATATGATGCATAAATATTTCCAGAAAAAAAGGATTAACTCAACATAAAAAGAATGTAACTATTTGCCAAAAATTAAATTTTCTTATTAAAAAAAATAATAATATTCTTCTTTTAATATAGCTGTAACCAAAGAAGACACTTTTTACTTGAAATTGACTTTTATCTTAGAAAAATACAATCATGTGTTGAGATGTTGAGCTCAACTCTTTTAAATGCATAGAGATAATAAGCTTGAATGTTTGGAGCGAATGTTCTAAGATGGCTGATGGGCAAGCTATTAAAACATTAAAAAAGGAGTATGCAATTACTAAGATATAGTAAATTATGATATATTCTTTTTTTCACAGTTAATCAAGGCCTCTTTTAATATGTGCAACATATTAAAAATGTTCAGACTAAAATTTTAATTATATTATTATTGTTTATGTATATATTACGAGTTTAAACTTGCATATGTGATTATTACAGATTCTGTGATTTGATTTTTAATATATGATTAGAATGATTAAATTATAGTTTAAGAAAAGTTTTTAGAAAATAAAATTGTATTCATTGTCATATTCAAATAATTTTTAAATTTTTATTGAAAAATTTGAAAATAAAAGATATAATTTTCTAAATGTATATTTTGCTTGTCTGCTTCAGTAGTTTCACAACACAAAAAGTATTTTTGAGATTTTTACAAAAGTATTTCAAATGTATATGTTACAAAAGATATTAGTTAACTAGTCTACCAAACATAGGCAGATCCAGGGGTGCAAAAATCTAGGCGCCAATGGGCTGATTCCCACCACTAAATTTTACTAGTATATTTCGTCAAATTTTATTAGTATATTTCGTCAAATTTTATTAGTATACCTCGCCGAAATTTTATCAGTTTTCTTGCTAAAAATTTAGTGGAGGGAATTGGCCCATTGGCGCCTAGATTTTTGCACCCCTGGGTAGATCCCTCCATTTAGAAAAGGTCTTATTTATTTATTTTTTTTTTTTTGGGGGGGGGGGGGATTTTATGTCTTTATATTATTTTCTGACAGTTATAATAGATACTAAGACCAACAGATACCAAGAAATTGGAGTTTCATAAAAGTGAAGATTCTTACAGAAAGTTTTCTCAGAGTTCACATTTTAAGCGGGACTCAGCAATCATGGAAATATCATCTTGAGGGAGTTATCAAATACAATTCAAAATGTACCACATTTATAAGAAAATTAAAAACTATGTTAGAATCTTTGTATGCTTAAATAATGCCTGCAATTTTCATGCATTTCTATATAACTCAGATAATGTATCGGAAAGATTAGAATTTTTAAGCAGGAAAAAAAAATGAAAACATCTTTAATACTTATTTATATTTAAAAAATGTATTGTTCTATAGAAATGTTTTTAGCTTAGACGGGGATCATGACCTCCCCCTTGGATCCGCGCTTGCTACCAAAGTGTCATTTAACCTTTAAACAATCTTTGTCTACAAATTGTTATAGTAAAAGCTGTGAAAACAGAACCTTTCTAAAGAAAGGATCAGGGTTCAATAAGCCGTGTTTTGGCATATGAAATAGACTAAAACTCGATTTTGTTGTACTGACTTAATTATTTCACTTTTTAATATTAGATGGTTTATCCTGTACGATTTCAACAATAGTTTGTGCATTTTGTTCGGATTTATATAACTTACACAAGCTCAAAGTTTGTATTATTCGTAGTTTTTGATGAAAAATATGCAATTTCTCCTAATTTTACCTCTATTATTTATATGAGCGCAATCGTGCAACACTTTCTTTTTTACGTATATTATAAAATACATCCAAATGTAGATTATATGTAAAAATAAAAGTTTTGCAAAGCTGCGTTCATCGTAAAATATTAAAAATTGAGGTAAAATTAGGACAAATTGCGTATTTTTCATCAAAAACTACAAATAATACAAAATTTGAGCTTGTGTAAGTTATATAAATCCGAACAAAATGCAAAAACTATTGTTGAAACCGTACAGGATAAACCTTCTAATATTAAAAAGTGAAATAATTAAGTCTAAGATTGAATTTTAGTCTTATTTCATGGGCCAAAAACACGGCTTATGGACCCTCTTCCTTTCCATGGTCCTCATGAAATTAGAATTATAAGAATATACGCTTATAGAATTATTAAGATAGACAAGTTTTATATCTTGCACACTGTTTCGGATTCCATTGACTTGCTCACTTGGTATGATTTTCTGACTCCTGATGCTGCGAGCTTTTAAGTTTTACTTTCAGTTTTGCTATTGAATGATCATGATATAGTACGCTGGAATATTAAAACGTTACTTTCAAAGGTATTATTCTTGATTCCTTATGGAGAATATGTTCCGAGTTTTAAAGTCCCTTGATATGCTTTTTATGATGATATTATTTTAGTTAAAAGTATAATTATCTTGTTGAACTAACGTAAACTTCGTGATTTTTAAAGAATCAAGCAAACTATTTAAAGAAATGTTCCTTTTGGAACTAACATGGCTCTATATGAGAACACTGAAAATAATTCCTGATTAAAAATATTGTGGAAGCTGTATTATTTATCTAAAGTTTATAATTTTTGACATTTTTCAAGGATTTAATAACTTTATGCCAATGGTATGTGTAATTAACATTTATTTTAATCGTTCTCTCATCTTGAACTTGATTTATGACTTATTATTAAGCATGGTGTTTTTCCACACGCTTGTCCATAAAGTGATAGAACTGATCAAATAATGAAGTGTTTTAGGAAAAGCAAAAAATGTTTTAGAGTATGAAAGCAGATTGATTTCTATTTAAACTGGGTTGTACCATTTTTTCAAAAATTGTATATCCAGGATTAAAAGCAAATTACTTCTATACAAAGCCAAGTTACAACCAATTATTTAAAGATACATACACAGAAAGGTTGTATGATGCAAGATGCTAAAAACATTTTAGTTAGGCCATTTTAAGAGAGATTTAAGCATGCTTTTAATGACAAGTTGCAAATTTTTGCATTCACTTATATTCTATCAAAAATCATTTATTATTTTTTTTTTAGTTCTCTCACTTTAAAAAGTGTAATATAGTCCGTTGTGTTAAGAAGACCAGGTTTCTCATTGCCGATCGTCAGTGCACCAAATCGCGAAAAATGCTTCATTTATCGAGGGATCAAAATCGCCAAATTGCGAAAGCTGATTTCCCCCCACCACCGGTTTTTTTTTTTTTTTTTTTTTTTTGTTACACTTTCCAATATGGTTGAAAAGTGTTTATGAAATCGGTTTGGCTGCCCGTGCACAAACTCGCGTAAATATATTCGGATTGTCATGCAGTTGAATATGTTACTGAGATTTACTAGGGCATGTTCGGTATTCAAAATTAAATGTGTAGCAGTTATAGTTTTTTTACAGGGACACTCAAAAAATTCCATTACATTACGGTCTATGGAAAAAAATCATTTGCGGTTTATGTTAATGCTGTTACACAATTTCAAACATATTGAAATTGATATATATCACTGAGGTGCACTACAAGAGCTTACTCATAGCATATGGTGTGCATAGCCTTTATGGTTCCTTGACAGGGACACTTAAAATAATTACGGTCTATGGAGAAAATCATTTGGTGTCTATTTTAATAACGATTCACTATTTCAAACGTATTGAAATTGATATAGTATATAACTAAAGTGCATTACAAAAGGCTTATTATAGAATATTTTGTGTATAGTATTCGTCATTCATTTACAGGATCACACACAAGAATTGAGTACTGTATGTTTACAATAATTGCTGGAAGTGCGTTTTCAGTTGCTGAACGCGTTTTTTAAATTTAACTCATTTTTTGTATATTACTTGGCACAAAAGTCCTCGAGTACATTTCCGTTTACTGACGGAAATTCTATAAGGGGAATTTTAAACAGTGCTACGCTTTTCCCAACTGAACTAAAATTTAGCATCCTGTGTAATGTAGTGTATATATCAATCTATAGATCACATACAGGGCTGCACAAAAGAATTCGGATATTTTTCCGTATATTGTTGGTAATTCCTAAAATTGGGTTTTTAAATATGTTATGCGTTTTCCAACTGGTTGAGCTTAAGCCGAAAGGTAGGTCTCCTCGCCCAGTTTGACCTTGACCTTGCTTACTTAGATATCATCTTTCAACTTATTAAACGGTAAAGATTTGCAAAATTATTTTGGAAGTGTTGGAATTCCACTTTTCAACTATTAAAATCTTAAATCTTCCAGGTGAATTCAACACTGTTTCCTTGTAACTCAGATTTTCAATACCAGCTTCACTAACCTTTGTACAGTTTTGTAGGATCGCTTTGGTGATTCAGTCTAATTATTTATGTTTGTTTAGGAACTGAACATCATTTAGCAGGAACGTAGCTGCCGAGGAGGTGTTGAAGCAAATTGCTCCAAGCGCACGAATCCGAAGGGCACAAAATTAGAAAGGATAAAATAAAGATTTGAAAAAATATTTGCATACTTTTTCATTATTAATCATGTAGAATCCGGATTATATACAATTGCATTTGTGCATATGTATTTTGGTATGTATTATATGTATGTATGTTTTCTATAAGTGTGCATAGGCATTTCTAAAATTCATTAAAAGTGCATATTTTATATTAATCTTTCAGTAAAAGAAAAAAATATAAATTTATACTTTCTTAACTCCTTATCGATTCCTAGACAGGAAGTCATTTAATGCGTGATTGTTAAACTGACGGATATGGCAACATCCTCTGATATGTTTAAATGTTTTTGATTTGGAAAAACATAGGGGGAAGAAGTAGGGAATCCATTTCATTTTTGAAAGATGCTCATTCATAATCTCAATTTGACCATTTAATAGTGTAAAATTTCATCCAACGCAGTTATTTTCTCTAATTAAAAACTGTCATGAAGAAAATGCCTAAAGTAAAATCAGATTTTTTCCGAATTTTGTATGCAATTTTTTAAGTTTTTTCGTGTTTCGAAGAGATTTTTCGACATTCGTATAGGAAATTCTGTTTTAATCTTTTAGCCCAATATAGAAAATTTCGTCCTCTGGGATTCTGATATTTTAGCGTTTCGTAATTCGCTACGATTTTTACACAATAGTAAAATGAAACGGTACCTTTCTGTGGACCCGAGAAACGCCCACCAGACTTGCTACGACTCTCTTAAGTATAGAGTACCTACTTATATTTACTACCTGATTTATGGCAGGGCATTTGGGGCACGGGCCCAGGTCCCCCGAATTTCAGGGGTTCCCAAATGCTACTGAAGATTTTTCAATTATTTGCCAAAATCTGATGACGTTTTAACTATTAAAAATAATAATATGGAAAAATCTGTTTATCGTTTATTTCATTTAAAAGTATTTTTTAAGACGCTACTTCATTCAAGTGAAAACACCCGTTTGCTAATCTTAATCCGATGGGAGACATTTCTTAAAATATTTCGTTTGCATTTCAATATTTTTAAATGATTTTTTCTCATTAGATAGTTGTGGTCAATCTCTACAAAACCGTTTTTTTTTTTTATTCCTTTTTTTGATTTTGTTTACGTTTTTTTTAAATTAATATAAGGCAGCTGTAAGCATTGGTGCAAGGGGGCCCCCAAATTTGTAAATTGGTCCCTGCATACGGGCCTCGATTTCCGTCGACTACCGTGGAGAATTTTTTAATTTTTAATTACATTTCTTGAAGCATTTCGATGAAAAATAAAAATAGAGAAAAAACCATTTGTCTCACTCTGTCAAAGCCCGCTTAAGGGAACTTGAGGCCCTAGGCACCAGTGGTGTAGTCGCGGGGGGACGGCGTCCCCTCACTTTTTTATTTTATCTCAAGCGTCCGCCCACTTTTAATTTTCAAGGGGACGGGAGGACGCAGACTTTCCAAACTTATTAAATTTTTAAAGGGATAAACACACTAATCAATTAACAATTTTAAGAAATAAAGCACTGATTTTTTAATACTTTTCAACAAAGTTTAAATGTTGTTCAAAGTTGAAATGCACTTCGCATCGTCTGTCATGTCTGTCTATTTGTCTGTTCTCCCTGTAACTTTGTTTGAATTGTGAAAAAAATTATGAATGTTTTGGAGTTTCTTTGTGTTATTATAACTACAGAAAATGATACAACTTAATTGTATAGCTTCATGGACCGACATTTTGAGACACGAAATAAAGTTCTGAACTTGTCAATTAGAGACAAGCTATTTAAAACATTAAAAGTAAAAAACTTTAATTAAATTAAATTAGATTGTTTAATTTTTCAATTACTTTTCTCTGAAGTCCAAAATGAAAGGTAACATTCAGTATCAAGTTTTCTATCGGTGACGCAGACCCTATGTTCGGAACTATGAGCGTCCCCCCACTTGTTTTCCCAGGACTACACCATTGCTAGGCACCGTAATATTTCTTAGGCCTTTCAAGTAATAACTGAGGTTTAAGACAGATTAACTAAGCTTAAACCACAGCTTTTTTTTTCGGCTTTTGCCTTCTAGACATAATCGGGGCCTGTACGATAGACTTAAAAATTTTAGTTCTGAATGAAATATAAAAATAATTATTGAATTCACGTGATAATTGATTACTCAAAGTATTTCTCATATATTTATTAAAGTTTCTTATAATGATTATATATAAAGTAGCATGCTATTAATACATTAATAATCAAAAGCAATATTTTGAAAGAATTGTTTTTTTCACCACAAGGCACTTCCTTTTATCATGCGTTATCATTCTCGCAAATATGAAAATTTCTTATACGTCTGAATTCAAAAAAGTTTTAAAAAAAAGTTTATTTTACTTATTTAAAAAAAATTTCGGCCCTGAATAAATTAACCGTACAACATAAAACTTATACTCTTCCAGTTTTCACATCATTAAAGAGATTTTGCATGTGATTTATTGCATGGATTGAGTAAATTTCGGATAAAATCTCGTGCATGACTAGCTGCTTATGAAAATAAAATCATAGTACAAGTGAACCCTCAGAATGGAGTTTTAAGTGAATGTACAATCATCAAAAAGTTTTTATTCTTCATATGTAATCGAACCATTTTAAGGCCCATAATTTCTATTTCGATAAAAAGGGACTAAGTAATATCGTGGAGTTTCCACCCTTTGAGAAACTGAACATTTAACTTTTGTGTAATATCATGTGACGATAATTGCTTAATTATAATCATTATTTTCTAAGAAACGCCTTTTCGCTGTTTATGATAGAAACTGCATATGAATTGTTCATTTAAAATTTGCCATATCTTTAAAATTAAAAACAATATCAAAATTTCAGTTGCCGCCCTGGTGTTGGGCCCATGTGGCATATGCTTAAATACTATCCTGACTACGCATTTTATAAAGTGTATTGACAAATGTATGTTCAATTTCAACGTCGGAAAAAACTTCCAAAAATTTCTTTTTCTTGCTTTGTTGTTCGTAAAATTATCAATAACTTTCTCCAGATCAAATTAAGAAGCTATATTTTTTTGTTTTTTTATGGTGGGTCGTAATTATATAAATACGTAGCACCTATAGTCGTCGTCTGGTCCGTCTGTCCGTCCGCATATAACAGCGCAAAACTACTCAACCAAATGGTTTGAAATTTAATATATATAATCATTGCAGAATTTTGATGAGTCATTTCAAATTTTATGAAAATCGAATCAAAACTTAAAAAGATATTAATAAAATAAAATGATAAGTAATATTTTATTTATTAAGTAATTTGATTTTTTTTTTAAATCGATACTTCCTTGTTATAGCAGCTTCCGAGGTTTAATCGTCAAGCGACCGAGATATATCGCCAAGTTATCTGACATATATGAAGTTATAGTCATATATGACATTTTATAACATCTATGACCAATTTATAGTCACATTCTTCCTTCTATTAAATCCTATCATACGTAATTACCGTAATTTCGCGCTTAAGCGCCGCACCCTAGTTAAGTCTTTTTCAAACCGGAAATTTTATTGAAAATAAGAAGTCAAATAAGTGCTAAGCAGAAGTAAGTCACATTTTATTTAAAATAAATTCTGGTCGGAAATCGAATTGTCTGAGGTGCGGCGTATGCGTATACGCGCGAAATTACGGTAATTCAATAATATCCCATGATAGGTAATGATTCTAGCTTGCCATGGTTATTATGTCCTATTTAAGATGGAGTCCTATTATTTCCGTATTGCTGAATTTAAAAACCGAATTTGTATACTAAAATTGTTTAATTATAGCAATCCTATAATCTACTGACAGTTTTTGTATAGATGTTTCCGGAGAAATAGATATTAAATGGAAAAAGAGTCTAAATATTGATTTCAAGTTCTGAATTTTTCAAAGCTAGGCTCAAGTTTCGCACTGTAATCTTTAGTAAATGTCAACAAAAGATAAAATGTTGCCAACTTAAAATGTACTTATTTTATTACGGAAATTAATCATATCACAAGCAGGGAAAACCGAGCTATGCTCGGTCAAAATTAGTTTTGAGTTCAAATATGACCCATGACCAAAATCACCCACTAATAAAATTTTCTCGAACACATGACCAAGCCCAATTCTTTTCTCGTGTCCGAAACCCGTAGGATATAAAATTTAGTCAAAATAGTCTGAGCCGTTTTTTAGATAAAATTAGCTTGACCCAAAAATGACCCACCAATAGGATTTTCTCGAGCATGTGACCTAGCGCAATGATTTTCTCGTGCCCAAAAACCGTAGGATACAAAATTTAGTTCAAATCGTCTGAGTCGTATTTCAGATAAAAATAGCTTGACCCAAGACCAAAATGACACACTAATCGAAATTTCTCGAACATGTGACCTAGCCCAATAGTCTTCTCGTTCCCTAAAACTGTAGGATACTAAATTTAGTTCAAATCCTCTGAGCCGTTTTTAGATAAAATTTGCTTGACCCACAGTGACCTAAAAATGACCCACTAATCGAATTTTCTCGGACATGTGACTTAGCCCAATGATTTTTTTCATGCCCAAAACTCGTAGGATACAAAATTTAATCAAAATCGTTTGAGCCGCTTTTTAGATAAAATTAACTTGACCCGCGTTGTCCCAAAAATGACCCACTAATCGAAAGTTCTCGAATATGTGATCCAGCCCAATAGTCTTCTCGTACCCGAAAATGGTAGGATATAAAATTTAGTCAAAATCGTTTGAACCGTTGTTTAGATACAACTAGCTTGACCCTGACCCAAAATGACCCACTAACCGAATTTTCTCGAACATGTGACCTAGCCCAATGGTCTTCTGGAGCCCCAAAATGGTAGGATACAAAATTTCGTCAAAATCGTTAGAGCAGTTTTTAAGATAAAATTTGCATATAGAACCACACACACACAAGATTTGCTCGTATTAGAATATCAGTACAAAAACCCTTAACGGGTTAAAAGTTGTGACGCAGCACTTTCTTTTGGCTTTATGAATTTTAAATATGGGTCTTAAAAGCAATGATATCAAATTTAAGTGACGCTATGTTAATAATTATTTTTTTAAATCATAATTTTCTTTTTAGTTTTATTTATATTCACAGGTGCAATTATTATCTTAATATGAAAAAATATATAAAATTTATTCGCTGATGCTTTTTCATTCACATCTCTCATGAATTCAAAATATGGGTTTTAAAAGAAATGATATCAAAATTTGAGTGACACCTTGGCGTTAATTTAATAGGACTCTTTTAAAATTCAATTTAAATTATTTTTGGTTTGTCTTCTAAAGTATATTTACACATACAAACAATACTTTTAATTTTTCAATACACTTTTAAATATATTACTTTCACTGAGCCTATATTATGTATTGAAATGTATTTATTTCAATAAATTGATTTATCTTCTGTGCCACGCTATCCAAAATCATAAGTAAAATTTATGTAAATGATTATTTTGCGTCATATTATCCACTTGAATACATTTCCCTTTGTTTGGATACTATGACGCAAAATAATCATTTACATAAATTTTACTTATGATTTTGGATAGCGTGGCACAGAAGATAAATCAATTTATTGAAATAAATACATTTCAATACATAATATAGGCTCAGTGAAAGTAATATATTTAAAAGTGTATTGAAAAATTAAAAGTATTGTTTGTATGTGTAAATATACTTTAGAAGACAAACCAAAAATAATTTAAATTGAATTTTAAAAGAGTCCTATTAAATTAACGCCAAGGTGTCACTCAAATTTTGATATCATTTCTTTTAAAACCCATATTTTGAATTCATGAGAGATGTGAATGAAAAAGCATCAGCGAATAAATTTTATATATTTTTTCATATTAAGATAATAATTGCACCTGTGAATATAAATAAAACTAAAAAGAAAATTATGATTTAAAAAAATAATTATTAACATAGCGTCACTTAAATTTGATATCATTGCTTTTAAGACCCATATTTAAAATTCATAAAGCCAAAAGAAAGTGCTGCGTCACAACTTTTAACCCGTTAAGGGTTTTTGTACTGATATCATTACTTTTTTAAGGTTATTGATGAGAATGTCAATTAGTCGAAATTAAGCATAGGGTATAAATTAATCATTAAAATAAAATTTTAAAGAAATGCTAAAAAAGACCCCTTGGACCCCAATAAAATATGAGGGTGGTGGCCCAGGGAGAGGAATCCAAGACTCAACTTTTAAATTATACAGCGAGAGAGTAACACAATTAGAAGGATGAAAATGCATGGCAAAACCCGTTTGTTCCATCTTCCTCCGCCAAAGGACGCACCTTTTCTATACAAACATAGCTGAAAATTTTCGGGCCGTCGATTCCGAGTCAAATGAGCCATACGTCGTCGTGATCGGTCCCATAGAACCCGATAGGAAAGTGCCCCCTGGTTGGTAAACTTGGAACTAAAATCGATATATCCTGTCGATGTCGAGTCGAATGAATCACACTGCATTGTGATGGGACCCATAGAACTCGAGATAGCTGCAAAATCCGTTAGTTCCATCTTCCACCACCAGGGGACGCACTCTGTTCTATACAAACATAGCTGAAATCTTTCAGGCTGTCGATTTCGAATCGAATGAGCCATACCTCACCGTAATCGGGCCCATAGAACACAAGATAGGATAGCGCCCCTGGTGGTGAAACTTGGAACTAAAATCGATGTATCCTATCGATGTCGAGCGAGCCAAATGAATCAAACTGCATTGTGATGGGACCCATAGAACTCAAGTTAGCTGCAAAATCTGTTAGTTCCATGTTCCACCACCAGGGGGCGCACTCTGTTCTATACAAACAGCTGAAATTTTTGAGGCTGTCGATTTCGAGTTGAGTGAGCCATACCTTGTCATGATCGGGGCCATAGAACCTAAGATGGGAATGCGCCCCCTGGTGGTCAAACTTGAAACAAGTTGAATGAATCAAACCATGTTGTGATGGGACCCATAGAACTTGAGTTAGCTCCAAAATCCATTAATTTCCCCTTCCACTGCCAGGGGCGCTCTCTGTTCTATATGAACATAACTGCCCCTGGTGGTGAAACTAAAATCAGTAAGTTCTATCGATGTCGAGTCGAATGAGCCAAACTGCATCATGATTAGGAATGCACAACCTGTGGCCCGTGATGGATAACTGGTGGCCCGCAGAGACCATACATGCCAACCTATCCAAAAATTTCGAATTTCCTTAATAATTCGTGAGAAAAATTTGCAAATTTTGTCCATAAATCGTAGGAAAATATGAATTTCATCGATCAGGCGCATAAAATCATGAATTGCATCGACTGGATGCGAATTTTGTCAAATGGGCATGGAAAAATCACAAATTTCGCCATTTTGTCGCTAGAAAAAAAAAACGCAAATTTCAATAATCGGTCAACAGAAACCAGAGATGCCAAAATCAGTAATTCCGGAGTTGCAAATTTCGTCAATCACTCAAAAAAAAAAAAAAAATCTTGAATTTTGTAAATCAATTGAAAAAACCTGCGAATTTTGTCGAAAAGGCACTTAAAATCGTGAATTTCATGGATCGAGCAGCGAATTTCCTCGAATGGCGTGGAAAGATCGAGAATTTCAACGAACAGTTGCAGGAAAAATTTGCAAATTGTCCATAGATCATAGGGAAACATTATGAATTTTGTCTATCGGTTCTGCAAAATTATGAATTTTGTCGATAGGCATGGAAAATCGCAAATTTCGACAACTGGGCTTGGAAAAATCAAGAATTCCATCGAATGTTTGTGAAAAAATTGTAAATTTCAACGAACGGTAAAAAAAAAAAATAATTTGCGAATTTCGCCATTGTCTAGAGAAGAAAAATTGTGAATTTCATTAATTGGCCGATGGAAAGCATATCAGTTGAAAATCATGAATTTTGTCAATCAGGCACAGTAAAAACATGAATTTTGTGGATCGGGAGAAGGGAAATCATAAATTTTGTTGAAAACATGCATAAAAATCATGAATTTCGTTTATCAGGCATGTAAAAATCATTAATTTCGTTAAACGGATGCATAAAAATCAAGAAAGTCATCAATTGGGTGCGTAAAAATCTTGAATTTCATCGATCAGGCGTGTAAAAAATCATGAATTTCATCAATAAAGTGCATAAAAATATAGGACAAAATTGCCATTCGCCAATCGGCGAGTAATACTGAAAATTTGCCGACTGACTTTACTGCCACCACTGGTCAAACTTAATAGTTCCAATTGCGATGATTCAATGGAAAAAGATTTTTTCCCCATTGTCGCTCGACAAATTTCACGATTTTTTCAAAGAAATTATTTGGATTGTGATTTTTTTTCTTCTCGAAGCCATTCGACGATATTCGAAATTTTTTTCCCCTGAAACCAGTTGATAAATTTTGTGATTTTTCCACTATCAATGAATTTTGTGATTTTTCTGCTATCGATTGATGAATTTCGTGATTTATCGACTATCGATTAATGAATTTCACGACTTTTTCCATAAACGAACAAATTGTGCACTTTTTTTCCACTGCCATTCGACGAATTTTGCAATTCTGTTCCGCGATTGTTAGACAAATTTCACTATTTTTCTCCCGAGATCATTTGACGAATTTTGTGATTTTTAATTTTACTGACTGATTGATTTATATTTAATAATAAAAGTTAAAATGTTTTGATTTAAAAACAAGATGGCTAACTGAGGGTGAATCCCAAAACTTAGCCGCATCATCAATGAGTTAGCTAATCAAGCATTTAGCTCTTACAGTTTGTTTAAAAGGTGCACACAAAAGCAAAAAATATGAATTTTTTTTAATCCTTACCATCACTGTTGAAATCCTGAACCAATTAGAATCTAATTGTGACAGTGTATTTATCTTGCAAATATCATTGAGGAGTTTTTTATACAGGGTGTAACGATTTCATTAAATCTCTCACAGTCTGCTAATTAGGCAGAGTAATCAAAGATAGAAGTTCCCAAGAGTTGGAAAACTTTTCTCACGCTTAGCTGTTGTGTGACTAGAATGTCGTTTACTACAATAGGAAAAGATGAGCTTCGATCAATCTTGTGAAACTGAAATTGCTAGACAGCAAATATTTCTCTGATCTGACCGTCTATATGTGGGGTCTCAGATCGTGGGAAAATTTCCTGCGAGAACATTTAAAAGTTCAGTAAGACCTCCCTAAAAAAGGCTTTATCCAATGACGTAAACTAAAACTTTTTTGATTGGTGATCGGAGTATCTTTTGTTCGAGCAAGGGGACCGGAAAAGAGAATCGAGGGGAAGGTAGTTAGAGTTTTGGCAGGAGAACGAGTGTTGGTGGAAAACACTCTTCTCCGGACGATTTCCCAAACCAGTGGGGAAGGAAATGTTTTGCTGACACATTTTGAAGGGAAAAGATTTCTCTTAAGGCAACGGCAAGGTCATCGCTTGAAGTTTTTGTGACGAGTGCAAAAGAACTCATGTTAAGATTTCCAAACACTGTAGAAGATTGGACCTTTCATTGTTTTATTAATTGATTATAAGTTGAAACGAAATTACGCTGAAAAAAATTGTTTATAATGATTTGTAATATTAAGAAACTCGAAAATGATTTTTAAATAAAAATCACTTAGTAGTACCTTATTGAAATTAATCCATATGAAAAGGCCACACGCTACCCCTTTACAAATTATAACATCATGGATTCATTATAAGGGACACGCAAAATCAAAACATCATCATGATAACATTCAAATTACTAAGCCAATTCAAACCTAATTATGCCAAAGTATCAATCGATGAATTCATTAATCAAATATGTTGGGCAAAATCCTAGAACAAGCAAAACATCCGATTTGGCTATTTTTTTTACGCACGTCAACCAAAAAAACGGCAACTTCCAAATTCTACCCAATCAGAACGCATGCTTTTTAAGCTTAAGCAAGCATATACTTACACACTGCTTACGGCAAGCTTTTTCACAAAATTAACAAATTTTATTTCGTTTTACAATTATTTACAAAGTTTCAGCAAGTTTTTCTTCACGATTTTTCTATTTTTACAAACTTTTAGCAATATTTCGTCTGGATATTTCAATTTTTACATACAAGCATTTAGCAATTTTTTCCTCCAGATTTTTCTATTTTTAATAATTTTTAGCTATTTTTTCCTCCTTGCTAAAACTTTGTAAATTGTCATAAAACGGAATAAAATCAATGTTTACTTCGTGAAAAAATTTTCATAGAAACTGTGTAAGTAGTGAATTCTCTGCTACAAAGAACACAGGTTATGATTGGGGAGAATCTAGAGAATTCTGATTTTTCAAATGCACGAAACTCATTCAAGCACCAGTTAGTAACATGTATATGTACTCTTTGCGTACATTAACAGAAAAAAAAATCCTGGATGCATGAAACTCCCTGTGCAGCAATCTCTAGAATGCATGAAATTCATCCAAACAGCGGTTAATAATTGATATATATATATATATATATATATATGTGTGTGAGTACGCTTCGCGTACATTAACTGAAAAAAAAAATCCTGGATGCACAAAACTTGCATTTCTCTGACTTCGGTTTTTCGAAATAGATAAAATGCTTCAGGGATTCAATCCAGCATCGCTGAAATGTTACATAATCACAGAAGATCACTAATTATAATTAAAATATAGATAAAATGCTGAAGTGATTACAAATTAATCACTGAAGCATTTTATCTATACTTCAAAACATATTTGTTTTGTTTCTCATTTCCAAAATAATTTTCATTCATATTTACTTATTATAAGCATGTTATTTAATTTTACTGACTGATTGATTTATATTTAATAATAAAAGTTAAAATGTTTTGATTTAAAAACAAGATGGCTAACTGAGGGTGAATCCCTAAACTTAGCCGCATCATCAATGAGTTAGCTAATCAAGCATTTAGCTCTTACAGTTTGTTTAAAAGGTACACACAAAAGCAAAAAATATGAATTTTTTTTAATCCTTACCATCACTGTTGAAATGCTGAACCAATTTGAATCTAATTGTGACAGTGTATTTATCTTGCAAATATCATTGAGGAGTTTTTTATACAGGGACATGCAAAATCAAAACGTCATCATGATAAGATTCAAATTACTAAGCCAATTCAAACCTAATTAAGCCAAAGTATCAATCGATGAATTCATTAATCAAATATATTGGGAAAATCCTAGAACAAGCAAAACATCCGATTTGGCTATTTTTTTTACGCACGTCAACCAAAAAATCGGCAACCTCCAAATTCTACCCAATCAGAAAGAATGCTTTTTAAGCTTAAGCAAGCAGATACTTACACACTGCTTACAGCAAGCTTTATTATACAATTTTAACATAAATTTTATTTCGTTTTACAATTATTTACAAAGTTTCAGCAAGTTTTTCTTCACGATTTTCTATTTTTACAAACTTTTAGCAATATTTCGTCTGAATATTTCAATTTTTACATACAAACATTTAGCAATTTTTTCCTCCAGATTTTTCTATTTTTAATAATTTTTAGCTATTTTTTCCTCCTTGCTAAAACTTTGTAAATTGTCACAAAACGGAATAAAATCAATGTTTACTTCGTGAAAAAATGTTCATAGAAACTGTGTAAGTAGTGAATTCTCTGCTACAAAGAACACAGGTTACGATTGGGGAGAATCTAGAGATTTCTGATTTTTCAAAAGCACGAAACTCATTCAAGCACCAGTTAGTAACATATATATGTACACTTTGCGTACATAACAGAAAAAAAAAATCCTGGATGCATGAAACTCCCTGTGCAGCAATCTCTAGAATGCATGAAATTCATTCAAACAGCAGTTAATAATTTATATATATATATGTATATATGTGTATGCTTCGCGTACATTAACTGAAAAAAAAAAATCCTGGATGCACAAAAATTGCTATATTCCGCACTCCCTAGAATGCATGAAATCCATTCAAGCTGCGGTCAGTAATGTTCGCACAAAAATCAGTTTACAGCAATCTCTAAAGTGCTTAAAATACATCTTATCATATAAAATCAACAAAAATGCACTTACCGTTATTTCTCATCCTTCGTTTTTTTTTAATATTTCACAGGATTTATCCTTTATGACATAAAACACATTTCATAAACATAATTCAACAAATCTGACACACAACAAACCAACCCACAGACAATAGAACTCTATTATAGAATATTCTAATCTGTCAACCAACCAATCAAATCTAATTCCCTCAAAAACCAGCTCAATTTTCAGAACCATGCATTCTGCTCATGCTAGAACCAAGCACAAAAGGCGTGGAAAAAACGTAAGAAATAAACCGGTAACAAGAAAACTCATTTATCGCTTCGCTAAATTCGATGACGCCAAGCGTCTCGCTTGTTCTAGGATTTAACCTATTTTTCTTAATTATCTGTCTTAGTTTGTGAATAAATTTTTGTAATGTCAGTTGAAACTGATCTCTCGTACATAACGATGCATCACATTTTTTTAATGTTTTTTTTTCTACACCATGATGTTGCTATTTAACAACATTATTTTAATTTTAAAAAGAAAACAAACAACTAATAAATCAGTAAATATGAACGTTTTGCACTCCTGAAACCCCCCCCCCCAAAAAAAAAAAATATATATATATATATATATATATATTGTTTTAATTTCAGGGTAACTGAAGAAAAAAAAATCCTTCTATAGCGTTTCTATTTTTCCATGCGCTGTGAAGATTTTTTAACGGGTTCAAAAACAAATTTCACAAATACTTCTAACTTAATTAACAAATATTTCAAAAATATATTTTTAATTCCATGTTGTTTATGTATGAAGAAAGAAACAAAAGTTTGGTAAACTTCTATCTCTGTTTAAATAGTCTATTTCAAGAATAAAAACATTCGGTAGAATGCATAGCTTTGACAATACATAAACAAAAATGAAGAATACAGTACCTTTTTTTTTTTTTTTCAATTTCTTATATTTGGTGCAAGATACTACTGAATACTTTGCTACAAGATTTGTTTAAAGATATTACCCTCTCTCATGATTTTTAGGTTTCCAATGCCACGTCTACCATTGCCCCGAGAACTGACGACTGATTTCGTGATTTATTAAGTAAAATCTATATTTAACATTTGAAAATAAACTTTCACTAGAAAAACAAAAACAAAAAAAAACAATGGTAGAACTTTGCATTTCTCTGACTTAGGAAAATAAATATTAGAAGATAAATACATATTTCTTTATTATCTGTTTTTAAAATGCAAATTTAAGAAATGAAATTGAAAAAAAAAAGGTACTGTATTCTTCATTTGTTTATATAGCTGATCAAATATACGCATTTCACTGAATGTTTGGATTCTTATACTATGAAACAGAAGCTTACAAACGTGTTTTTTATCGTACATAAACAACATGGAATTAAAAATATATTCATGAAGTATTTGTTAATAGAAGTTAGAAGTATTTGTGAAATTTGATTTTCAACACTTCAAAAAATGTTCATAGCAGCGAATCGCATCGCACACGAAGAAAACAAACTGATGATTGATTCATTTTGAATGATTCCTTGTTACGCAAATTAATTGATAAAAAAAAATCTTAATCTTTTTTTTCCTTTAAAAAATCACAAATTAAATATAAATAACAATTAAATTGTATATGTATAATTATAAAATATTTCAATATTTTAATCAAGGAATCTAAATATTTTTCGACTTAATGAAGATTTTGATATAAGAAATTCTTTATTATAACAAAAAAGAAAAATATACAAACAATAATTTAATTTAATACATATATATTACATATTAAAAATTGCATTAAAAACTGTTTTCGTATTAAAAAAAAAAAAAATCTAAATAGTTCTTCAGCCAGATATGATTGCGAAATCGCCTTTAACTATAACCGTGATACCCATGAATATCCTGACCGCGCAGGAATAAAAAAGGGTGAAAAGGCCGAAAATCTTTAATGTTAGTCTACCAGAAAAAGCATAAGAAAAGAGTCCGATTTTGAAGCTGGATTATATAAAAAACAAGAGTTTTCCTACGTTAGCTCAAAATCTTACTCTCTTCATCTAAAAGCGATTAATATAATATATTAATTTTAAAAAAATCGTTCGATCCATTTTCGAGATAACACCTCTGTGCCCATTACACCATTACATTTTCCATTTTCGCTTAAAAATTGGTTTCCAGATCTCAAAATCTACTGCATGTAGAAATCTATAAATTTCAGGATAGAGTTAGGCCATAGATATAAGACTAATGTGAAAAAATCGAAACGGTATGCCTCATATTTACTGAGATATTAAATGTCGGCGTTTCGATTTTCCTTTGATGTCCTGCTAGCTGTATATATGAGAGTGACGGAATCTTCGGTTTTGGGCTTACGGTTTTCGGTTTTTCGCTGCGTCACTCAAGAGACTACCGTCTCTTATGATATAACAGACGATATAATTAATTTCACTGAAATGATAACAGTACGTCAGTTGTCACGTTTGACGTACAATTTCCAACTTGTTTCAATTAATATAGATAGTGACCAAAGAGCTAACCCTTTAACTACGAATTTATCATTTAATAGAAATTGCTGCAACTGAAGACCATGTATTTCATTTGTACCACATTTTGAAAAACATAATCTTTGTCATGTATTTCTAGGACAATTTAAAGAGAAATCTAAAATAAAGAAATATTTTTATAAATAGTGGTTTGAATAGAATATAAAAAAAAATGGTATGAATAGAATATAAAAATAGTCAGTAGCAGACCTGTTATCGGTCCGTGGGACGCACATGTCTCTCTATATAATAGTAGTGCCCTGTGTATCTTGTGCACCCAGTTTTCCTATAATTATACAAGCAAATTTTTACTTTCTTCTATCTTTACAAGAAGAAAGTATTGAATTCCTGAAAATTTTCGACGGATTTATACATTTTAGAATGTTCTGAACACGATTTGACTATTTTTAGAAAATGTCTGTCTGTATATGACAAAAATTTTGTGAGCGCTCTATCTCAAAAACTGATTCACGGAATTTAATAAAACTTTATATTCAGTTAAACCTTGATATAAATTGGTACCGATTCTTTTTGGTGTATGCGAAACCTGGTGAGATAGAAGAAAGTTTTGGGATTAGCACATCCGACTAGTTAACCCTTTCACGCTCAAGGGAAATATTTTTCCCTTCTACAAAAATCGTTATCGATTGTTCAATTATTATTGAATCGATATTTTTTTTACTGAATGTCAAAATAAAACGTATGTCCAAGGCGGCAAGTGTGTTTCTGAACGAATAATAAAAAAAAAGAACTGTCAAACTTTATTGCGCCAAAACCAAAACATTCGCGGGCTGAACTAATAATATCTTGAAAGTGTTTTGGGCTGAACTAATAATATCTTGAAAGTGTTTTGGACTTGAGAAAATTAGAATACCATAACTAACTATTTATTTTACTTTTCTGATAATTTTTATTATGTTTTTTTGTATTACAAAGCAATAAATAAAATACCGATATAATAAACCTAACTCTTCGTTTATTTACTTTTATGGTCCATAGGGGAAAATATTTCGCATGAAATTATAGGAAACCTATACACCCTGCTATGTTTTTCTGGTGATATTCTCTTCTTTACACCCACAATAGCTAAAATATTGTGTTGTATTGGCATATTTAGTCTTGGACATCTTATGGTCCTGTAAGGGTCATATTTAAGGTCATATTTAAGGTGGAATCATTATTTCTGTATTACTGAATTTAAAAACCAAATTTGTATATTATAATTGTTTAATTATAGCAATCCTATAATCTACCGACAGTTTTTTTGATAGATTTTTCTGGGAAAATAGATATTAAATGGAAAAAGAGTTTAAATATGGATTTCAAGTTCTGAAATTTTCGTTTTCCATTAGTTATTGGAATTTTCAGTAAATGTCAACAAAAGATAAAATGTTGCCAACTTAAAATGTAGTTATTTTATTACGGAAATTAATCATATCATAATAACAGACGGCATAATTCATTTTACTGAAATAATAATGATGATTTTATTACATTGTCTTGTATTGGATGTTTGTGCAGAGTATAATTTTAATGTAACAGAATTTAAATTAATTATTTGTAAAAGTGTATTGAAAGATAAAATTAATACCTATATTATGAAAATCTGCACATAAAATAAATTTTGTATTCATGCATTTTTGCGTACTTGTTCTGAAATTCATGAAAAAAAAAAAAAATCAGATGTTTATAAATATAGTAATTTGGTCCTGAAAATTTGTGCTATAGCACTAAATATTGGCATTTAAAATTGCATCAAGTCCTGTGAACTGTGCCAAAATACACTTCTTGTACAGTTTTGAGTGTAGTCGCTATTTTATTTTCTGATGAAAAAGTATGTAGTAAGAGACATGAGCAACTTTTCATGTCGCGATTGTGCAACAATTGCTGCTTGCAAATTCTAGAAATTTAATCTGAGGATGCTTTTGAACATCTATTTCAAAACTTTAAAGCTCAGTTTAATTTTTTTAATTATTATATTTTATCTATGTAACTGAATGAACAAATACAAAATCTTAACATTTAAAGAAGCTGGTGACAAGAGACTTTACTATACGGTGACATTTGGATTGGGAGATTGGAAAGAGAATAATAGACATTTTTATAAGCTTGGTTTCCACACCCCTTTTCTTTAGCAAGGAGGGGGAATTATATCTGGGACTAGGAAATGACTGAACACAAAGAAATTTCATGAGATGGCTAACATTTGATGTACTTCCATTTTTTTTTTTTTTTGGAAATTTTATCCCACATTTCTTCCTTAAATGTCCACTTCCTTTCCATCCCCCCCACCCCCACCCACCTCTTAGCACATAAATTAAAAAATCTTTAAATTTCTTTAATGTCTTTAGAATTTCCTGCTTTATTTGTTACTATGTTGTAACAATAAATAAATGATATCTAAATTTATCTTCACAATATCTGCTTTCCCTCTCCCCTCCCCAGCATACAAAATTTAAAATCTTAAAAAAACTTATTTTTTTCTGTTCTATTTATTATATTGTAGTAACAAAAACAATCTTTCATCTAATCTTTGAAATTTGGTAAATGTTTGTGACCTTTGTGGAAAATGTTTCATTCAGAGAGAAACTGAAAGATTGAAATTGCGAAAGTAGTAAGAAACTTTCTTTTGATGACACTCTCAATTGCTAAACATTTGAAAGATTTTTTTTTAATGTTTATTTATTTTTTCAGAATTTATATATATATTATATTTAATGCACCAACATACTATCCTGAATTTTAAGTTAACTCAAGTTTTGTTTAATAACACCATTTACAGATAAATAGTCTAGAATTTGTTTTCTCGACTTGCAAAGCATCTAGAAGACATTTTATTATTTTTTACAGCCGATGATTGAATTTAGATCAATAACTAATCGTTAATTAAATTAATCGGTAATTAATGGGGTTAATTAACAAGTTGGAAATTGTACGTCAAACATGACAAATGAGGTGTGTTCGTACTATGACTAGTTTTATAAATATTCAGATCTTGGTGCAATAGCTGTTGCACTCTTATGCAAAAATGCATGAATACAAAATTTATTTTATAAGCAGATTTTCATATTATAGATATTAATTTTATTTTATGAAATTAAGTTTCAATACATTTTTACAAACAATTAATTACAATTCTGTTGCATTAAAATTATACTAGGTGCAAATATCCAATACAAGATAATGTAAAAAAATTGTTAATATTTCAGTGAAATGAATTATATCATTTGTTATTATGATATGATTAATTTCTGTAATAAAAGTACATTTTAAATTGGCAATATTTTATCTTTTGTTGACATTTACTGAAAATTCCAATATCTACTGGAAATCTTAAGCCTAGGTTTGAAATTTTCAGAACTTGAAATCCATATTTACTCTTTTTCCATTTAATATATATTCTCCAGAAACATCTGTCCAAAAAATTGTTGGTAGATTATATGATTTCTATAATTAAATAATTTTAGTATATTAATTCAGTTTTTAAATTCAGTAATACAGAAATAATGACTTCATCTTAAATGACATAATCATGGCAACCTAGAATCTTTACCTATTATAGGATATTATTGAGTTAATTACGTATGATAGGGTTTAATAGAATGAAGAAAGCTTTTATGAAGTTTTGATTCGATTTTCATAAAATTTGAAATGACTCGACAAAATTCTGCAACAATATATACATTAAATTTCAAACCATTTGGTTTGGTAATTTTTGTGCTGTTATATGCAGACAAGAGGACGGAGATAACGACTATAGATGCTATGTATTTATATAATTACGAACGTACGTAAAAACAACTAAAAAAATTGGAGCATATATGGAAAATGAGAAATAGAATAAGATACATTAGGAGATTAAGGAACGATTTTAGAATCAGTGTTTCCTGATGAAGCTATAGCTAATATTGATTTCATTTGGCTATAGCTTTTCTACACAGATTAGCCAAATTTGTAAGGTTTGTCAAAATCCTGTGAGTGTAACGATGTTTTTATAGAAAAATACTAAACATCTTCATTGTTTTTTTAAATTTAAAATCCCAGTCAGGGGTTGATCCAGGCAAAACTTGGGGTTTAATTAGGTCCCTTCACAAAAATCCAATTAATAAAACAATATCCTTCACAAAATTCCTTTAAATAAAACAGGACCCTTCATAAAATTCTCACAAAGTAAGGAGATTTAAACAGAGAATCAACTCTCATAGACTTCAATGGTAACTTCTTTAACATGGGATTACACATAGACAGTGGCGATAGCTGCGGATGACGCAGAAACTACGCCCATAACATAAGCGAGGTTTCTAATAACGGCTATATATCGCTTTCTTGGCAACAAATGAGGGAAGGAAAAAAAAAACGGCGACTGCTTGTTGCTGCTTGTTTTTTAAATCTTATTTTTGATATTATTTAACATAGTACAATCTGCAATTATTATTTTTTCAATTGCATGCATATTTATAAGCATATAAAATTCTTCGAATGTTCCAGAAATTAGAGTCATTAAATTAAACACGGTGTTATACAATGATAGTGTAAAATTCTGATGAATTGCTTATTCTTTTAATTTTTTAAATAAACAGGTATTCATCAGCAACAAATAAATTAAAGTGGAAAGTAAAAATAAACGCTTTTAAAATTTGTAAAAAATATGAAAATAAGATGTTTATATTTCCCGAACAGATGCAAAAACATTTTCAAATATTTTAAGCAATCAATTTCTAAATTCTAATAAATTTATCTGCAAAATTTTAAAAGTATTGGAAATCCATATTGAAAATTTAGCATTCATAATTTTACGTCTAAATCCATTATGCAAACATTCTATTTTCATTTCAGATAAAAATGAAATTTGAAAAATCGTCTGCATCCCCATAGGAAAGCATTATGACCTAAAAAAAAAATGTTCTATATTTTCCGAACGAATGAACCAAATTTAAACAAAGGCTATATAGCTAATTCCGGATATCTGGCCTACATACCCTACTAAAAATCAACCTAATCGGACCATTTTTACCGAAAACAGACAGATGGAAACCAAAAACTTTTCGCGTCTCCACAGTGAGCCTTAACATGACGTTTCGGTAAAAATCTGTCAACACTGAGTATATAAAATATTTCAAACATTACGGAACTTGAAAAACAAGAACAAAAATAACACATGAAAATAAATCATAACTTACATTTTGAAGAATTATGATGACCTATTTGATCTTCAAAGAGTAATTTTAATAATAAAGATTCAAAAATCAAGCAGCGAACGCCGGAAATTTGCACTTGTGCAAATGACAACAGCAAAAGGAGTCAAGCTGAATAGGGTTACAATTAAACGGAAATCACGAAAAAAATCGCCAAAGCGATGATTTAGTGTTTAAGTCATCCACTGCAGTCGCTCTTTTCAGGTGAAGTTAGATCTCTGTTTAAATCTCCTTACTCTGTGAAAATTCTGTTCCATAAACACATACTCTTCAATTTAAATTTTAAAATGTGTAATTTGCAAACAAAACAAGTTCACGAGAAAAGAAAACTTTAGGAGAAGGACTTAAAGAAGTTATTAAGAAATGCTTGTTTCGAATTTGAGTAACTGTATTTTATCTTTCATTACACAATGTTATTTTTCACAAAAATAACATTTACTTTTCGCAAAATGGGCCACAAGAAAAAAAAATCATTGATCGAGTCTTGCAGATGGTTGCTTATTCTAATGTCACAAGATCATAAAAAAAAAGAGGTAAGATAATGAAAACACAATGTCTTTAAAACAAAATTTGTAGCAATCGATGAATAAGGCTGAAGTTTTGATAGTCTTTATTTTCTGTTGAACAACATTCCATATGATAGTGATAAACAGAGATATTTTTTTAACACTTTTACAAGAGTATTTCATGCATCAAAAATAGAAAATAATCCTTACAAATTTAATTGTGTATTTTCATTCTTTGTATTTTTAAATAAAATTTAGAATATTTTATTCCTTAAGCAGTGTTTTAATTTCTTATGTAAAACTACTTTTATGATAACTCTTCCATCTTACAAAAAAATTGTAAGGAGTGCGATATGTCTGGGCATATTACTAAAAAAATTAGATTAAAAGTTGGAAATGCTCATTTCCTGTTATATAAATTGTACTTTATATGCACATTTTATGGTTGAATATGTTAAAAAAAAGTAAAAATTAGAACAGTATGCATAGCATCCCCCCTCCCTTCTCTCTCATTGTGTGAGAGTTCAGCCTTTTTTTTTTTTTTAAGATTGGCCAAATTTATGCCTGTATTTGTGTTATTTTTATAATGGTGTACAGGGGTAGAGAAATACACCATTTTACTCGCCATAGGTGAGTGGATTTTTAGACAATCTTTGAAAAACTACAGTCTATAGAAGATATGCCAAAAACTTTGTTCTTTTTACTAGTTAGCTATATTGTGCAATTTTCCAAATCACCGCAATGTAAACATACTAAGTTCTATCATATACTAAACTATCCTCTGTTGTATATGTTTCTTAATTTTATAGAAAAAAAAATTATGAAAATTCATTTTAATAACTGTAATTAACTATTTTTGCAGTGATAAAAGTAGTTCCCAATAGTTTTCCAGCTGGAAACACCTTTCTTCTTCAGAGAAGTTGTGGGATGAGTTAAAGTTTGATCTAATCAATGAGAATGTTACTTGTAAACTTACTGAAATATTGCATCTCTTTTATACTAAACTAATTTTATCCCAAAAATTAGTTCTAGAGTATAAACTTTCAAAAAATACCTCTTGAAATTGTAAAAGAAGGTGGGTAGATAAGTACTGATTCTCTCTCCCCTCCCCCCTTTATTAAGATAAAAAAAATTTCTAAGATGTTTCAGTTGTTTTAATATAATTTATGATCTATACTTACTGCATATCTGTTTGGTTTCTCTTTAAAATTTGTTTTCATATTTTTTTTTATTATTTTATTTTTTACTTTATTAATGTAAATATAAAAAAAGAACTGATGGTGTTATGAACGCTTAATATTGAAGGAAAAAAAAGAAAAAGAGAAAGAAAGCTTATCATTGAAATGAATTAAAATTTGCTAAACCTTTCTGATCTTGTATAACCCATTTTAAAATCTTCAAACAAAAATCTAACAGGCTTTATATATTCATTCTAAAATATTTTTAAACAATCAAAACATTTTAGAAAAAAAGAAAAAAATTTCTTTGACTTTTTTGGGGGCCAAAAATGAATGTTTATCTACCCACCTCCTTATGCAGTACAATATCTTGCAAAAATTTTGATTGGTTTTAATAAATTTAGAAATGTCTATTTGTAATTCATATCAATTGCTAGTTCTGCTGCTACAAGTAATAAAACTTGGAGACAAATAATAGACAAAATAAAATCCGGAAATAAACATTTTATATTCTTTCCATTTACCATCTGTACATACCACAAAGGTCTAAAACAATTAACTAAACAATGTCTTTACAATTTCTGTACATGCACTATCTAAAGCACATACATTTTAGGAATGCAACAGTAATTTTCAGCTACAATATACAAGGCATGTTCTGGAAAAAGAAAACAGTCTTAAAAACTGATTAATTTCATAAGGCTAAAAATTAAAAAGTCACAATCCATTAGTTGAGCTTTAATAATCCATCCATGCCTTTCAAGGAAACATTCCCAATAAAAAAGCAAACATAAAATTTAAATAAATAATTTGCTCAAAGTTAAATAAAATAAGCTAAGGAGTTTATTAAAATATAGATTTACATTACTTATTTTTCTTTCTATTATAAGTAAAACGTTAGAAACATCAAACTTTAATAAAACTTGTAAAAAGAGCACATGAATTCACACACAGATAAGAGCAAAATACTTACTATATGCAGGAAGAATAATACACTTGGACATATATTTAAATGACTTGTTATAATAATATATGTAAAACAGTTTTTAAAAGTAGTAACAAAAAAAAAATAAGCAAACTTTTTATATACAAAAAGAAATTTTTATCACAGCAATTCATAGTGAAATATGATGATAAAGATTGTTATGTAATACCAGCAATAAAACCAGAGAATATAAAGACATTTTAAAATAAATTTTGAAAGATTTTTGTAATACAGAATATAAAATTTAAATAATAATAAAAAGAAAAACATTTTTAACACATGCACTTATTAAAAATTCATCAATTTTTTTCCCACAATTTTTTATTTTTTATTTTTTAGATTAAGTAACATTTAGGTATTAAATATGGAATTTATATTCATAATGTACCTCAATAATTCATTTATTTTATGTTTTCAGATTACATTGTACATCTCACTGAAGCAATTTGTAACATAAAAAGTTCATAGATTATCATAAGATCATACTTATTATTATGGAACAATAATAAGTATTAAAAATGTTTTATTGCAAAACAAAAGAAAAAAAAATCATGAAAGGGTTGAAAGCTAAAAGGAGTTTTCAGCATTTTTACTTCTGAATTGTTATAACATATTTGGAATATCTTAAGCAGTGGAAGATTAAAAAATTAAAATGATTTTACTAAAATAAGTTTATTAAAATCTATAATTTAAGAAAATAAATAAGTAGAATAATTATAATAAATTAGATAAATATTTATTGTGCAAGCTTTTTAAAAATGTGTTTTTCTTCATTAATATATTTAACGTTTTACAACAACAATATTAAAAATATTCTACAACTAAGAATTACACAGTGATATTCCATGTGCAAATATATGTAAATCAAGTTATTTACATTAAATAAACTAAATTAAGTATTTACTAACTTTATGTGTACTTTATGAATAAGTTTAGTTTTATTTCAAAGTTTTCATTTCAAAGCAACATGAATTAAATTAGACGTAATATAAAATAAACCAGTACAAAGCATTATATATGAGCTTAAAAATTCATGTACTCTTAATAACATTTCTCTTATTTTCAAAAATAATAAGGAAATATTTCAGACACACACATTATTAAAAAAAAAAGGTTCACAATTTATATAACCAGAACTCCTTAACTTATTTGGGAACATTGTGATCAAATATATAAATATATTTATTTAAAAATAAATTTCAATATAAATCAATTTCTTAAGATTAACAACAGCTATCACATTTTTACAGTCCATAGAAAATAGAGTGCCTTTCATGTCCACCATAGTAGATGCAGTACATTTGATTTATGTTGGATATGTTCTACGTCCAGTTCGTCCCATTATATGCTTCTGGCTAGGGATGTTAGATCTTCTTGACTCAAATTCAGCTGGATCAAACATCAAAGGTGCTGACGAAATAGCCTGAGATTGTTCCTAAATCATTAAAATACATTACCTACAATTCAGCTTGCAACATGTGCTTTCATAATAAACAATGTCAAATAATTTGCAAATTATAAATGCAAAATAATGACATCAATTTACAACATAACTTCTACTGTAACTGCATAAAAATCAAACAACACAAAAATAGCATAATTATTGCTATCTATATATATATTTCTCTTACGTAGCGCAGAAATAAGGCTGAATTTCTAGCTTAGCGTTTGGCAACAAACGTAGTTTCCAGAGCTCAGACCAATGAACAGGCTAGATTGGGTAAGATCAGCTCTGCCTTCAAATCCAATATGGCGGCCAAAGTGAAAGCAGCCTAAATCAAACTAGCAATTATTAAAAATAAAATAACATGAATGTAATCCAAAGCGTTTGAGATGATTCCTCATTTAATTATGAGTAATATCAATAATTTCAAAAATGAATTATCAACTCTTATTTATAATTTATTTACAAATTTCACTCACACAAAAACAGGACAGAATAAAAATATCAACTGTCTAGATTGCACCTGCTGTTGCTATCTTGATGAAGTAAAAAATAATTTATTTTCCAAAAATCTATAATACAATGATTGATGATATATGTAAACTATTTTCCTATCACTTAGTGGTTTTTTTTAAATGAATTTCAGCCATACTATACAATATTATAGGTGCAACAGAGTTGCCAAGTCTCTGGATTTTTGCACACTAGTTGTTTGAAATGTAGAATTGTAAAAAAAAAAAATATAATTTGATAAATTACCTGAATTCCACTGAAAATTTAATGGCTTCATCAAATCAAGAGAGAAAATTGTCTTGCTAAATATGGAAAGTTCAAATTCTCTAATCAGTAAAAAAATTATTCTACCAAGTATTCATGAAACAAGCACAAATTATGTGCCAAGGGTTCTTATCAGATTTAATGCAAATTATATGGATGGTAATTGACTGGTTTCATTAAATGGAGAGTAAAATTTGTTTTTTCCCTATGAAAAGTTCAACATTTCATTTTAAAGTGTATTATTTCATTTGAAGTTTTTTTTTACCATGTTTGCTGCACATCTGTATTAGCCTTGTTTTAAAACCTTCTGATCATACAGTAAAGCTTTCATTATTTTTTTTCTTAACTTACTTCAGATTTTTTGGGTCTGCAAGATCCAAAGTAATGCAGACAATGTAAATTTCCCTTTTTCTTAATTCTTTCTCTTGAATTTTGCAGGTATGCACGACCAATGCAGAAATTGTACAATTATGTCCCCCCTTTTCCTCCCTGAGTGCACAAAACTAAGAATAGCTCAGAAATTGTAAAAATTTAGCCTTTTTTTTAATAGAATCTGTGGTATTCAAAACAAGACAAAAATAGTAAAGTTTTTACTTTTTTCTTCCGTTTATACAGATATTTTGGTCTGCAGAATGCAAAATAACATGAAAATTCCCACCTTTTTTTTTTTTTTTTTTTACCGAATTTGCACAACTTTAAATAATGCAAAAATAGTAAAAATTTTGGGTATTTTCCCCCTTTTTTCCCCAGATTGCACAACCTAAACTAATCCAAAATTGTAAAATTGATTTATTTATTTTTTGTGATTTTGTGACCCGGAGTAATGCTGAAATTATAAAAAAAATTTTACCCCTTTTTTTTTTAGTACATGAGACCTGAAATAACATGGAAATTATAAATATGTTTGTTTTTATCAAGTCTGCAGGATCTGAAATGACATGGAAATAGTAAATTTTTCGCTTTTTTTCGTTTCTTTCACGCGAATTTTTTTGCCTGTGAAATCTGAAATAATGTGAAATTGTAAAATTTTTTCTCCTTCCCCACCCTTCCCAAGTCTGTGAGACAGGAGATAGTAAAATTTTGCCTTTTTAAAATCCTTTCACTCAGCTGAAATTATGAAAAATTCACCATTATTTTACAAGCCTGTAAAACCCAAAATAATGTTGAAATTGCAGATTTTTGGCTTTTCTTTTCTCTTTTTTCCCCCCATCAGATTTTTTGAGTCTGTGGGACTCGAAGTTATGCCGAAATGGTAAATCTCCCCCTTTCCCCCTACCATTTTTACTTTCTAAATTCTTACTTTTTTGAGTCTGAAGACATATTATATATTATAATATAGGGTCCGAAGACATATTATAATATGAGCAAACCTTGTGTGTCTGTGTATATGCAAATTTTATCTTGAAAATAACTCTAACAAATTTGACAAAATTTTGTGTCCTACCATTTTTGAGAGCGAGAAGACAGTTGGGCTAGTCAGATGTTCGAGAAAATTCAATTAGTGGGTCATTTTGGGTCACTATGGGTCATGGCTAAGTTAGGCATATCTAAAAAACAGCTCAAATGATTTTGACTACATCTTGTATCCTACCATACTGGATAACATATTTATTGAAACTGCTGACATTTTATATTACTGCAGTAGCAGACCTGTCCAGGCCTGACAGAGTCTGCTGAGAAAAACTGATCCCAGGCCCAGACTAATGAGGAAATAAATTGGCTTAAAGCAGGTGTGTTGGCCATGCTGTGTTCGAACTTTAAGTCAGGCTAGACCCGTGTAGACTATTTATTAAGCACAACAATAACAACCACATAAAAAAATAAGAAAATTTTGCTGTGCCCAGTAAATCATTAAAGCAATAATCGTAAACATAAATTATTTCATTAAAAAGCACATATTTCATTAAAATTTGCAAATCATTAAAAGTATGAAATAAAAAATATTTTAAAAATAAAAGCCCAGCTGACATAGAAAAAGAAACTTTGTTTTTCCTTTGAGTTCTCCCAGTTCAAAGAAATTAGTCATCATAGCAATAACGTTTAGCAATAAAAAGGTTATTCTAGCAAATGCAATGCATACAAATCTCTTTGGATCTTTGTTGGAATCAAATATTTAATGTTCTTTTAATCTCTTTAAAAATTTGTATAAATTTAGAATATTAATGTTTTTTAAAACAATTCTAGAGGGATATAAAATTTAACATTGGATGGCTAAGGTATGAAATAGATTTCAGCTGACAAAAATTCAAAGTTCTCATTTCCTGTAAAAAAGGAACTTTTGCGATTTCTATGTGCAATAGATTTACCTAGCCATCATGCATACAAATACACACCAACATCTTTCTTTTATTAATATATACTTTTTGTTTGGTGCTGCGTGTGTGTGTGTGTGTGGGGGGGGGGGGGGGGGGGTGGTGAATATATTTGAATGGAAAACCAATGATCATAAACTTCTTTTCATGTAATCCATATTTCAAATCTAAAATACTAAATAAAATAAACCTGCAACTTTATACAGTAAAAGAGGAAATTACTTGTGATTGAAAGGATCAAATAGATAATAAAATTTAAATTTCATAATTTAATAAATAATTTATACATTACCTGTTGTTCAATGCCAGAATTGCTATAAGAATTAGCACTTTCTAACTCAGGAGAATCTTCATTTATACTTGGTGCTGAAGGGGAAAAAAAAAGATATTAGTGATAAAACAGTTATTAAACTAATGGTCGCCAACTGGTGGTCCACAGGAAAATCTCCACGAACTTATTTTAAACAAGAAAGATCAAATATTTAAACGAACTTCAATTATTTTGTAGTAATATTAAACTAACTTATATATTTAGTTAAAATTAAACACCCTTATAAGATTTTTGTTATTATTAAATAACAAAAACATTTTTTGAACCAGAAAATTTGTTTAATAAAATATGTCTTGCATTAAATGTGGTAGTCATTTGAAACCTACTTAATTGTATTCATTGAATAACTTTCTGATTTGAAATATATTTAAAATTAAAAGAAAAAAATCTCGAGGTTGGCAAGTATGAAATAATCATTTAAGATTTTCTTATAATTCAATCATCATTTATAATTTTGTTATATTAAATAGGTGCATTTCATATTAGTAAAATGGAAGTTCTCTGATCATTATTATACAAATGTATTTACTTTTTAAAGAAATTCATACTAGTTGTCTGTAGGATTTAAATTATGAATTTAGTGGTGTGAGATGTGAAAGGTTGGCACCCGCTGCATTAAACAATAGAATGTAACATAGTAGTCGCTGAAGGTAATATGAAATTACATACCAGGTGGTGGAGGGATAAACATATTAGCAGCGGCACTTTGTTCCAGATGGGTAGGAAAAAGAGCCTCGGGTGGAACATTCGTTTTGGTAGTAGCACCACTGTTGTTCAATATGTCAACATAATTTTGACGCATACCTAAAAAAATAATTCAAAGAATGAATAATTGGCTATCAATAATATTAAAACAAGATGTATGTCACAATAAATCCTACTGTTTACCTGGAAAATATCGAATTTCACTAAATTAAAACACCTTTCCAAAATGGCTGTAGCAGTTTTATTGAAACATATGTATATATATATATATATATATATATATATATATATATTTTATTTAAGGAGGCAATAATAAATGCCACATCCTATGGAAAACACCTGATATTGATGTACTTTTTTTCTCAGGGGCTACAGAAGTGATTTTAATAAGTTTAATTTATATACATTTTATTTTATAACTAGCTGGTCTTCGCTCATCTAGACGGTCGCTTGGGAAGCCCAGATGTCTTCTTCTGCTGCATATAGCCCAAGTCCCACTAAGTGCATTTTACATGCAAACAGAAAGTAAATAAAATACTTTATTTTAAATTATATGAAAATAACTAATAAAAATAGCAAAAAAAGCATGTAAATAAAGACTTTGTGACATAAATAATAAATTTTATTCATGAACCCCCTGACAAAAACCTGCTTGTGCTTATCTAGGGAGAAGAAAGAGCTTCTGGATGAAACAAACAAAAATGGGATAACCTAAGATCAGTGGCGCAGCCAGAATTCGGTTCTAGGGGGGGTTTTGAGTTTATAATAAAGATGGTCGCCGGTTATATGAATCATCGGTTAATGGAATCAGTCTTTTAAATAAATGAAATCATAACGCTTTTCTCTGCAATTAAGTTGGTTATGATTCATTTAAACAGCGTTTACAATATTAGAGTTACAAACTATAAAATGCACCAATGAAATAACACAAAACTATTTAGATTTATAAAGTGTTTAAAAATGATAAGGGGAAAACTTAAAGATGGAAGAACACACTACAGAAAATAATTTTTACATAGAAAATAACAGACTTGGAATCCATTTGTTCAATCAAAAATACACAAGGTTTCATTACAAGAGAATCACGAATTCTTATTCCTAACTTTAATAACAATGAAGCAATTTTAACAAAATTTTCAATAGACTTACTTACCTTGCTTTTTGCCAAATGTAACAAGTCATTTAGAACTTTTAGGGCTATAGTCTTGAAATTTTATATGGATGTTACTTAAAAGACGTAAATGCTCCCCAGAATTTATTTTTTCAATTCGAAATTTAAAAGAATGCAAGAGTAAGAAGCATTCTAAAATTGCGATTTATGTGACACAATTGGTATGAAAACTTGGAATTTGGCATGATGATTACTTTTATGTAGTAAATGCTTCCTTATAACATTTTAAAAAACATTTAAAAATTTAAAAGGACGAAATGAGCTGAAAATTTTCTAAAAGTGTTCTAAATTATGATTTAGTTGAAACTGTTAGTGTTAGAAACTTGAAATTTAGTATAGCGATTACTTTTAAGATGGAAATGCTTGGCATAAAGAATTTATTATAAAAGGTAAATTTAAAGGTGTGAAACAGCTGAAAGCATTCTAAATTACGATTTATTTAGAACCTCACGTCATATCGGGCCTTTCGAAGACGATCTTTTTTCTATGCTAAAAGTAACTAAACGTCTGTATTTCGACACAATCCATTAAAAGCATCTTGGAAGATCAAAATTACAGTGCCTACAAAAATTTGGAAACGTTCTGATGAATAAAAGTATTTTAAAAAATATGAGAATTTTTCGATGACAATGCAAAAAGAAAGTTGGGTATTTTGGCGTGGGTTTGCTCGGCGTCGGCTCATGTTTTCAGTATTAAATGTGACTTAGTCTTTTTTGACGTGACTCTGTTCTCTTCGACTTTAGTCAAAGACTTAGACTTTTTTTACGGAATTTTAAAGAGGGCTTGGATACAGTTATATTTGCAATCGAATAAAATTTCAGAGAGTTCGGACAGTAACTTTTTTGTGTTGTTATTTTAAAGGACACGTCGCAAAAAAAAAAAAAAAAAAAAAAAAAAAAAAAAAAAAAGACGTGAGAAGAAAGAATTTTTTTTACAGCTAGATATCAATATTTTTCCACGGTCTATAAAAACATATTTATAACCATGGCTTTGCAAATTTGATAAAATCTGGTAGCCAGTAAAAAAATTCTATTTACCAGTAAAAAAATATAACCTGCTCCCCTCCGAAGTCACTAATTTTCAAAAGCACAAAAGTTTTTTATCAATTAATTGAGAAAAATAATAAGCCTATTGTAGGATTATTAGTTACATAGTTTAGAACAGTTACATCATTTAAAAAGATGGTATAAACAAAGTTTTCTAATGAAATTTATCAAAATTATTTATCTATGAAAAAAAATGTAAAGGCTGTATTAACCGGTATGTTCAGGAAATGCTGATTGCCGAAGGTTTCAAATGTCTGGATAAGTGAGTGCTGAAAAATCTATATCTGATGAGGGGGGCATGGATGAAACAGTGAAGCAGGAAAACAATTTCTGCCTATTTTCGTGTCGAAGTCAGTCATAATTATTTTTTATTAATTTAAAATTTGCATTTGTTAAACTTATTTTTACCTAATTAAAAATGCCGAAAATGAGAAAAAATGCCATTTATGGTCATTTCTTAGGTCAATTTTTGTACAAAAAATTATAATAATAATAAAAAAAGTCCTTCCGGCCTGTATCGGGAGGAAAAGGTAGCTTTAGTATATCTTCGTTTTAAAATTTTAGCTAATGTTACACGAAAACAGCAAGTTAAAAAGCAAAGAAACGTTTACAAAAGATTCGTTAATACTGAATTTGAATAAGAAATTCGCTAAATTATTGAGTAATAGCCAAATTGGCTTCATTTTTGAAGACTTATTTTGGTTGCCAAATTTGGCGATATTTCGCCAAATGTCGCCAAGTTTGGCAAGTGTAGGCTTAAAGTTATATTTTTGTGTTTTCCCAGCTCCTCATTTTATTTAATAACCACCACCACTATATAAAAGCTTGCTTCTATTTTTAGTTTAATTTATTTTCTAAGTATCTTATATAGTTAATCATTTTTAATGTTTAAATTCAATAGTCTGGTACTTACAGCAAGTGTGCATGCTTGTTTACCTTTTTCAGCATATGGTTGGGTGGTTGGTAGTGAAGTTAACTTTCTGTTACATTTTAGTTAACCTTTTTCTGATTTGTTGTTTCTTCTGATGTCATTCTGACACAGTGATGTAATTTTGTTCTAGTGAGTGTGTCTATCACTTATTGAAAGTTATATTTACTAATTTGGCAACATTAAAATGCAGATTTTGTATTGTGTTTGAAGTATATATTTGGGAAGTTTGTAGTTTGACAAGTCAGTTCAACATGTGAGTAGCTTTTGCAAATAGGTCTTATTTTGAAGATGTTTTTTACTTAGTGTTTTATTTAGTAGCAGGTGACTACTTGTTTTTTTAGTGTATAAAATATTCAGTTAATATATGCAGTATAAATGAACTATGTTTGGACTTCAGAAATTATTGAAAGTTTGACTTGTTATGTGCCTGTGATGATGTATCTTCTAAAAGATGTGTTTGCTACCTATAACCTACAGTTTTAATAAACCTTTTTTGTTTCCTTCAGAAAATGTTGCAATTATTTTAGCCTCCATCATGCACATAGTTATTTTAATTAAATGGTAAGCAGTGTGGCTCAAGATATTGTGGGGGAGGTGTTATCTAACCCTACAATGTGGTAGCAGAGCGTGGTTGGGCGCTCTGCTTTACCTTTACTGCTTTACCTTTTATTTTGTGGTGCTGTATTTTGTGATAAAATGAGTAAGATAACTGAGCAGACTCTCTCTTTCCCTAAATTGGGTAATGATAGTTGGAAGGCATGGAGGTTCAGCATGGATATGATGCTAATTAGCCAAGGCTTAGAAATTTATACTTCTGATAAAGAAAAAGGTAAAGCAAAAGCCGATGGAGGAAATATTGAAAATTTTGAGGAGTATATGAAGAAAAGTAAGAAGGCATTGGCATACATATGTTTAAGTTTGACTGAAGAGATCAAAAGTGTAGTTTTTAGTGCTGAATCATCTTTTGAGGCATGGCAATTATTAAAAAGTGCTTATGAACCTACGTCACGTGCAAGAGTTGCTCACCTTCGGAGAAAATTCATAAATACAAAGTTTGAGGCCAGTGATACAATGAGTCAGTATATTGGAAAAGTTTTGGAAATAGTTCGAGATTTAGAGCAAACAGGAAAGAATGTGCCTAAAGATGAAATTGCTTTTCAAATCTTAGAGAGTTTACCGCCATCTTATGAAACCCTTATATCTCGTCTTTATCAATTGGCTGATGATGAATTCATTGTGGAAGGTCTTCGACCATTTTTACTTGCTGAATATGACCGTTTGCAAAATAAACAAATCGATGACCAAGATATATTCAAAAATCGAAATACAGCTCTAATGTCTTCTAGAAATTTTTCGACTGATTCTACACCAAAGGTCCATCCTCCTAGTGCTGTGAATTCAACTGTGCAACAAGAAACCCGAAAGTGCTACCGGTGTGGTCGAGTTGGCCATTTAATCAAGAATTGTAGACATAGATCCCAAACCAAGAGATTAAATCAGTATAGACCAAGATTCAGATCAAGTTCAAGGAAATCCCAACTGCCTAATCAAGCTTTCTTCGCATCCGCCCTATTGTCTGATGGACCTGAACTCGAATTTATTTTGGATTCGGCTGCAACAGATCACTTCAGTTTTGACCAATCTCTCTTCTACAATTTCAGAGAATTAGAAAGTCAAGCTGTTATAGCAAAAGGAATTCCTGACATTTGTGGTATAGGGGACATTGACTTACGAGTGAACTGTGGTACTGTAGTAAGAACTTTTACTTTAAAAAATGTGTATTATGTTCCTGATATGGTGAGAAATCTTGTGTCTGTTAGAAAATTAACTGATAAAAATTTTAAAGTAAAATTTGAGAAATGTAAAGCTATAATTTTTAATCCTGATAATTCTGAATTTTTAACAGTGCCTTTAGTAACTAAATTTTATTGTATTACTGCTAAATGTGTGTCTAATGAATCTTGTGCTTATGTTGTTAGAAATAGTAAGTTAAATAATTGTTCTAATGACTTAGTGCTATGGCATAGGCGTTTCAGTCATTTAAATGCTAAAAACTTGGTAAAATTTTCAAAAACAAATTATGTGACTGGACTTAAAAATTTATCCGGTGAAATGGGGCCATGTGAAGTTTGTAATTTAGCAAAAAGTACTAGAGAATCTCATCATGTTATAGATGATATTAAGACAGGTGGCATTTTAGAGTTAGTGCACCTCGACATTTGGGGACCAGCTCCTGAACGTTCTTTAGGTGGGGCTAGGTTTTTCTTGAGTTTAGTTGATGATTTCTCTAGGTATGCACATGTATACATTCTTAAATATAAAAGTCAGGCATTTGATTATTTCAAGCATTATAAAGCTTTGGTTGAGAAGCAGACAGGTCATGTAATTAAAAGACTTCGTTCTGATTGGGGTAAAAAATTTGATTCTAATCAATTTTAGAAATTCTTAAAAGATGAGGGGATTAAACATGAGCACTCGAATACGTATTCGCCACAGATGAATGGCATCGTGGAAAGATACAACAGTACTTTAATGGAGGGAGTTAGAGCTATGTTAATTCAGGCAAATTTACCTAAAGAATTATGGGCTGAAATGGTTTGTACTGTAAATTACTTAAAAAATAGATACCCTCACACTAAATTGCATGGGAAAGCCCCTCTGAATGTTTGGAAAGGTGGAAATTTTTCGGTTAAGTACTTAAGAGTTATAGGAAGTACTGTTTTTGTTCATATTCCAAAAAGGTATCATAATAAATTAGAGGCAAGATCTAAAAAGGGAATTTTAATTGGCTACGCCAGGAGCACGAGAGGTTATAGAGTATGGTTTCCAGGGACTAAAGAAGTGCAGGAAACTAAACATTTGAAAATCATTGAAAATGATTTTATTTCAGAACCAGTTAAAGACTCTAGCAATAGAATGGTTAAATTTAAAGTGCAAGATGACCCAGTTGAAAATACTTCTTTTTCAGATTGGAAGAGAATTGAAAAGGTTAGAGAGTCAGGTAGTTCTGCAGGTCGTGTAGATGTTTACTACTATCCAGAACCTGGTATTAGGTTAAGAAGTAAAAATGATGTGAAGGATTATTGTAAGAAAAAGGGTCTAGTTTTTAAATCTGAGGAATTTGATTTTAAACCACTTAAAACTAATTCAGATCCCTCCCAGCCTGAAGTTAAACTGAAAAGTGACTAATTCTAAACCTGTAATAGAAACTGATGAAGAGGACTTAGAATCTAACCCAGAAGCACATTGTGCTGAAATAAAAATTCCAATTAGTTTTAGTGAGTCCCAAAATCTTCCTGAGAAACAAGAGTGGGTTAAAGCTATGAGTACTGAACTTAAAATATTAAAAGATAGGGAAGTGTATGACCTTGTAACCCGTCCTGAAAAGAGTAAAGTTCTTGGTACAAAATGGGTATATACACTGAAAAAGGATGTGTCAGGTAAAATTAAAAGTTTCAAAGCTAGGTTAGTAGCGAAGGGATTCCGACAAGTTGAGGGAATCGATTATTTTGACACATTTTCACCTGTCATAGCTTTTCCACTTGTTAGATTTTTCTTTATTGTACTTGTGGTTCTAAAGGGATGGTTTAGCCAGCATATTGACGTGAAAGGTGCATACTTATATGCAAAATTAAATGAGCAAATTTATGTTGAGCAGCCAGATGGTTTCCGGGAAGTTGATGAAAAGTATGTATGGAAACTTAACAAGGCATTATATGGACTCCACCAAGCTGGCTGCGAATGGTTTAATGAATTAGACAAAACTTTTAAGGATTTAGGTTTTGATAAAGCATTGAATTGCAACTGCATATATGTTTATAAATTAAAAGTAGTAATTCTAGTTTATGTTGATGACTTAGCAATTTTTGCAGAGAATAAGGAAATATTAAACCAAGTAATTGAATTAATAAAGTCTAAATTTGAAATAAAAACTTTAGGTGAAATTAGAAATTTTCTAGGAGTTGAATTCGAGCAACGTGAGGGGTCTTATGTACTGCATCAAACTAAATATATTGAAAGAATTGCAGAAATTTTTAATGTTCCTAGAATAAAATGCAAATTGCCATTAACACCAGGAACAGTGTTAAACTTAACGAATAAGGGGGAACAAATAGATGTCCCTTACAGACAGTTGATAGGTTGCTTGTTGTTTTTAGCTTCTAGAAGTAGACCTGATATTCAATTTTCAGTTATTGCTTTATCTCAGTTTTCTAATAAGCCATCATGGGATCATTGGAAAAATTTGTGTCAGGTTTTGCAATATGTTATTGATACAAAAGAACTGAGTTTAAATCTATCTAGAATTTCAAATTGTAATATTAATGTCTATACTGATGCTACATGGGCTTCAGATTTAGTTGATCGTAAATCAGTTAGTGGTTTGGTAATTTTTGTAGACCAAGTACCTATTATATGGAACTCTTCTAAACAGAAATGTATTGCCTTATCAAGTATCGAATCTGAATATGTTGCTTTATCAGACTCAGTCAAGGAACTGTGTTGGTTAACAAGAATAATTGATGACTTTTCCTTTTTGAACTTAAACTTAACTAAACCAACAATTCATTGTGACAATCAAAGTACTATAAGTTTTTCTAAAAACAATATAGAGAATACAAGAACCAAATATATTGATACACGTAGTTATTTTGTAAAGGAAAATATTGGAAATTTTGAACTTAAGTATGCATCTAGTAAGTGTAATGTTGCTGATGTAATGACAAAAGCATTGTCAAGTGAGAAATTTTTCTATTTTAGAAAATGGTTGTTTGGCTAGGCAGAGGACCTGGAAAAAAGGGGGCATTTGTAGGCTTAAAGTTATATTTTTGTGTTTTCCCAGCTCCTCATTTTATTTAATAACCACCACCACTATATAAAAGCTTGCTTCTATTTTTAGTTTAATTTATTTTCTAAGTATCTTATATAGTTAATCATTTTTAATGTTTAAATTCAATAGTCTGGTACTTACAGCAAGTGTGCATGCTTGTTTACCTTTTTCAGCATATGGTTGGGTGGTTGGTAGTGAAGTTAACTTTCTGTTACATTTTAGTTAACCTTTTTCTGATTTGTTGTTTCTTCTGATGTCATTCTGACACAGTGATGTCATTTTGTTCTAGTGGGTGTGTCTATCACTTATTGAAAGTTATATTTACTAATTTGGCAACATTAAAATGCAGATTTTGTATTGTGTTTGAAGTATATATTTGGGAAGTTTGTAGTTTGACAAGTCAGTTCAACATGTGAGTAGCTTTTGCAAATAGGTCTTATTTTGAAGATGTTTTTTACTTAGTGTTTTATTTAGTAGCAGGTGACTACTTGTTTTTTTAGTGTATAAAATATTCAGTTAATATATGCAGTATAAATGAACTATGTTTGGACTTCAGAAATTATTGAAAGTTTGACTTGTTATGTGCCTGTGATGATGTATCTTCTAAAAGATGTGTTTGCTACCTATAACCTACAGTTTTAATAAACCTTTTTTGTTTCCTTCAGAAAATGTTGCAATTATTTTAGCCTCCATCATGCACATAGTTATTTTAATTAAATGGTAAGCAGTGTGGCTCAAGATATTGTGGGGGAGGTGTTATCTAACCCTACAGCAAGAATTTGGCACTAACGGATATGAATATATAGTTTTATGCGTATGATTGGGAAAATTATTACAACAATGAAACAAAAAATAATTTGCGAGTAATCGCGTTAATGTGCTGTTTTGTTTCAAAATGTCAGCCACCCTAGAATTTCAAACTGCTCTATCTCAGCCATTTTTTTAAGATAGAGGTAAACCAAAAAATGCTCTGGAATCCTCGTATCAAGGACTAATACTTAATTAAAAAATAAATTTAAATTTTCAACTTTTTGGTCAAGCTTTTTCAACAAGCTGGCCAACGAACTCGGTCGAGACATTGGTGAGCTGAATACACACAATTAGTTTCATGAAAATTGATTTATAAATACGAGCGTTATCGTATGACATAGGTCAGATATATATATATATATATATATATATATATAAATCAACATTTGAACTGAGGGTGCTTTTGGGGTCTGGGGGTCATGATCAGTGAAAATATACTGAAATTTTCCGGAATTGCTTTCCTCCAAATGGCTGCAATAGGTAGTTTTATACTTTTTTGTATTGAAAGCTACCTAAAAATCGGGTTAAATAACTTGGTGGCTAGATAGAAAAACTAGGTCAAGAAGGTGTCTTTTAAAAATGCTTTTCTGTCTAATAATCAATATTTTTTAGTGAAAATTTCATTTAAAAATATAAAATTTATATAAGATATATAATCATACAAATTTGAGGTAATTATCATGAGCCCAGGCACCGCCGGACGGGTCAGCTAGTATAATTTTAATGACATGCATTCGTTAAAATGTAATAAGTGTAAATCAATGCATAACTAATATATTGCTGATCAATTTAAATTAATGCATGGTTAGCGTAAAATTGTGCGTAATAATAGATAGTGTTTTTCTAAAAAAACGCTTTTAACGCCTTTTTTTTTTTTTTTTTTTTTTTTCAAACTCCATACTCACAGGCAGGTCTTAAATTCTAGGAAAAAAGAGTACTGGAGCTCATACATATACGCTATAAGCAAGAACCCGAAGGCTCTCATCCTGTGAAGAAACATATCGGAGATTTGAGGCTTCCATGAAAAAAAATATTTTATTTGAAGAAAGATAATTGAAAAAATGAGGCGGTCCCCCAGCACTCAGAACGTCTATATCTTCACATCATGAAAACTCAAAATCGAATGCCTTTTTTTGAGATGCCACAAATTTATCCGCGTCGACCCATAGGGTACAGAAGAAAATTCGTTAGGGAGAAGCACATTCTAATTTTTTTGAACGCAAACCGCCAAACCAGATTACCATATATCAGCATCTTTATAACAACAGAAAACTAACTTTCCGAACTTAACATCTGCAGGAAGTTTAGCATGCAGATGTATCGAGAAATAGACGTTGCATTTTATCTTTATTTATTTATTCTGTGATCCAAAATGTATGCTTTAGGAAAGCACGCAGATGCCAAACTGAAAATGATTTCATTTCTCATATGAAAACCGCAAGCACATACGAAAGAAAGAATCTAGACATGTATATTAATTGAGAAAGGATCACTTCAAGCTGCGATAAAAGAGTTTAAGAATTGTTGAATTTTAAATAGAAAGGAAAGAGATTTTCTTTTCACAGAAGCGCGATAGAATTAAAAATAGCTAAAAGAGGAACCACAACTAATTTATAAAATTTTAACGATAAATACATGAATCTCCATCATAAGCAAGACGTCGTTGCTACATTACCAACAAATGAAATATAGTCTTTAAATTTGTGTACAGACCCCCTACGAAACAAATGATTCGAAAGAAACACAGATTGCAAAAATCTGCTCATAATCGAAAAATAGCTTTTTATGACTTTAAGTACTTTTTTAAATTCTTACTTTTGCAAAGATTTTTTTCCTGGGTACGCACATAGCTTGGTCTTAGATATAACTGAGAGCAAAAAACGCAAAAAAAGCCGCTTGAAACTGAGAGAGACTTACAAAGTGTATGTTTTTTTTTTCTCTGGAATTCGATGATCTGTTATTGTTTCAAACGTGGAACAAAAACAGAAATGCAATTAAGAAACATACCACTGTATACTATATAACTCAAAGCGTCTGTGTGAGAGTATATGACCCATCTTGTACTATAAGATGTCTCGACAAAGTGACGCAGTCCAAAAATCAAGTTTTGACATAACCTATGCGTGTAATATGCGCTTTCACAGTTTTAAGTAGAATTTTCGCCATTTAATTGAATCACATTGTTGAATAGAATTTATTAAAAAAAGCGGTGGATTCTGCCAAGGCAGAAAAGCCAAAAAACTTAATTTTAACTTTAGTAGTTTTGATTCATATAAGCGGCAATTATAGTAATTTTTTTAGCTCTGGGGGGTGTTTTAACCCCCCCCCCCTTGGCTGCTCCACTGCCTAAGATATATAGCGATCATTGTAAATGGACCTTGTGAGTTGTCAGCCTAACAAGCTGGATTGACACTATTTCTTACTGTTTTATTGAATTCCCCCCCCCCCCACTCCACATTCTTATAACATGACTTGCTAGTTGGCTAGAGCAGAAAAGAAAGGCATTTTCTGGGCATGAGGTGGAAATGCCCTTTAAGCTTGGTTCCTCCATAAATAAAAGTATGAGACTACAGGCCACACATGAGTTGGTTCCTCCATAAATAAAAGTAGAGACTGCGGGCCGCGCACGAGTAGTGATGAGAGAAAAAAATACCATTTCTTAAGTCAAGTTTTCTAAAAAAAGCCAGATTAAATAATTTGGTTGCGAGAAGAAAAAAAAAAACTTCTGTCACCAGTGGTGACTGCATGTCTCAAGCCATGCAACAACAAAATTAGTTTTGTGCAAAATCATGCACGCTAAAATACACAAGTTGGCTATAGACTCGATTACAGAAAAAAAATCTTTTGTTTTGGATCTTCAATATCTCCTTTCATCCCCTTGGAGGTTGAATTTTTAAAATTGCTGAAATATGGATTTATAATGATTTTTTTAGTTGATTTTTTATGCTGCATTCCATGCTCATATCTAAAACGGCTCTTGAGGTATACCGAAATGACCAAAAACTTTCGACAACCCCTTTATCCCCCCTTAGAAGTTGAATTTAAAAGAAAACCTTTCTTAATGGATCCTTATTATGTGTTATGAATATAAAGTTTCTAGGTTTAATAGTTTCGTCGTCTGTGCGTTGATGAATCAGTCAGGATAAAGCCTTTTGTATATAGATATACAGACATAATATATTCCTTATAAAAATGATTTTTGCTCCATTTCCACAAAAAAAGTTTTTTCCATGAAGTGCACAGCAGTGAATTGAAATATTCTCTATATTTTTTTCTTACATCAGTAAAATTGTTTTTTGACTTTTACGTTACTATTACGCCATGAGACGAACTTTCACTTAATTTAAATATTTAAAATCCATATTTTAATTATTCTAAATTTAAATCATTTAATATTTTTAATTTTAATCTTAAATTATAATTTTCTCATTTTAAAAATTACTTTCTTAAATATTATTGCAATCTTAATTATTAATTTTCATATTCTGTTCCTCAATTTAAAATTATTTTTCTTAAATATTATTTAAATCCTAAATATTAATTTTCATATTCCCTTCTCAGTTAAGAATTCCCGGTCTTAATAATTTCTTTAAAACCTAACGCTGTTTTATTCAAACATTTTCTATTTTCTTCTCAAAAAAAAAAAAAAAAAAATCTCCTTTTTACACGTAAAGCAGCATCACTAATGGAGTCAATGTACTTTGCCCGTACTCTCCCACTTCAAATATGCAATAAACATTCTTTCATCATTGCCAATCACAAGAATAGATAATTATATTTTCAGAAATAATAAGATTTAACTGTTTTACAATATAAATTTGAGCACATCCTGTATTTATGAGTGTTTTCAGAATAGCTGTGTTTATTTCAGGTGAGTAATTATTTTATGTTTTCACCATGATATAATAAATTATATTTATTCATTATTTCACAATGATTTTTCCCCTTTGTACTACCTCTAATATCTTTATTATGATCACTGGCAAAATTTTTCTCTTATTCTGGAATTCTTAAATTTAAATATTTATTAATGAATACTCTAAATTATTCTTCCAACACTATTTCTGAATATAATATTTCCCTGTTTCTTCCTATTTTCCTCTTTTACTACCCCTTTCTACTCTTTAATGTTACATTTACACCAACACCATTGTTGCCAAGCATAGTAGTTCCCACCAAATGAAACAAATTGACACATTGTTGGTGGGAAAGTTATCATGTAAAAAAATTATCATTTGAAAATTACAGACTTTAATGAACTATTTTATTAAATCAATTCAAATATATACTTAAAATGACAAAAGAAATAGATATTATACAATAAAATAAAACTCAATTTAAACTGCAGGCACAAAATTGTAAATGTCTCTTAGTACTGCTGTAAACATATTTTTATTTTTATTTTTCCAAAAAATGAAAACATGTTTTCACATGATCTCAGAGATAGAATTTTAAATAATGTTGAACGGTGGTGTACTGTCTTTTATTACACCATTTTGCAATGCCCTATAATCTCTCAACAGATTGGGTATGACAAAATAGGGTCAACAAAATTATATTTGTGATTTACTGTGAAATGTTCGTAGTCAGCATCTCGCAAAAAAACTATGTGTAATTCTACAGGACTGAAACAATTTTATTGCAGCTTCCTCATCATCAGATAACTGCCAAATGATTAAATCCATGTCAGCATCAATCAAAAATGTAACTTAAAATACTTTCAATAATAATAATAAAAAAAAGAATGCAAATTAAGATATTTTGCAAGGATAAGTAATAATAATAATAAAAATGATTCCTGCTCAATAAATAGAGAATCAATGTTTTGCACACATCTAAAACTAAATCTAATTTAATTGGTTCATAGGCGAATGATGTCAAAGGTCTTTTCTGATTTTATTTTCTGCAGGCGAACGGAGGTTATATTGTTCACCTTGGTTTCAGAATGGTAAAAATTACAATCAATTCTTTTTGAAGCAGTCATACCATATTTGTTTTCTTAAGTCACATGACTTGCAATATTATAATTAGCTATATTTTGATTGTTTTGTTTTTAAAAGAAAATCCATTCCTTTTTTGGTAATGATACTACTAATAATAATAATAATAAAAAGAAAAACTTTTGTTTGTAAAATTGTGTAGCTACTGCATTTTTTTTTTTTTTTTTTTTTTTTTTTTTTTTTTTTTTTTTTTTTTTTGGTCAAACGATTAATTTATAGTTTAGCTACTGCCAAAACTATTTTTTAAAATATTGAAATCCTTTCAGTATCTTCCAAGAAATAGGTGCTTCAATATCAGCTGTTTTTCATAGGATTTTGCAAGTGTTGTTGCTCCTTAAATAATTTTCGCATTTTCACTATTTTAATAGATTAACTGTTTAATATTTTTTATACACAAACTGGGACTTCTGTTACCACATTTAAAAAAGAAACTGAATCTCAATAAAAATATTCTGATAATTATTAATTTTGAACTTTTGATATGCTGTTAAATATATAAAAAGTTCACCAGATAGTAATTAAGTTCACAAGATAAGTTTTCACATGCAATAGCAACATTATATTCGTCAGACAATATGCATTTTAATTTTTAAAGCATAAATTCACTGTAAAACTAGCATATTTTTTGCCAATCAAAAATATATTTCAGCTAAGCTAAAGAAAGTTTGTTAAAAATCATAATAAAGACAAATTACGTACATATTTATATTTTTAATATGCATGTGAATAATGTAAGAGCAAGAAAACTTTATCAACAGGACAACATTCATAAAAAATATGAAAAGTTTGTACTTGTGAAAGGGTATATTTAACGCAAAATCAGCATTTTGATTCATAATGTTAATCCTTTCAGGTCTGATTTTAAACTATTACTTTGGGAAAATAATTATTTAAAAAAAGTCATAATAAGAAAACATATGAGATATAAGAAAACAAAACATTAAAAACAGCAAGCTAATTTACTTCTAGTTTTAGGTCTTGAAAATCTATTAACTGGCGATGTAACTACAGGTGGCACTGAATTGCTAACAGGCACGGTAGGTATTTCGGAAGACTTAGATCCTGAAATCATAGATTATATTTCAAACATTATTAATATTTGGTCAGTAACAACAAATTACTTAACTTTAGTTAAATAAAAATTAAAACTGAAACATCACATTTCTAGAAAGTTTTACTCAAAACCAGCCTGAGAATTGGAGAAAAAATCCAAAGCAACACATTCTTAAAACATTTTTGCTCTGATATGTATGAGACTGGATTCTTGAAGGTAAAAAATTACTAAAAAATTATGACTGAACAAAACTGAGAAAGAAAAAGGAATAGAAATGATGTCTGAAATAAAATCAATTAAAATTCTATTGATTCTACATGTCATTTTGTCTAAAATCAACCATAAAATTGAAAACCAAAATTCTGAATGCATGTTTAATTGTGAAAAAGAAAATCACAAAGAAAAAAAATATATATATTATAATTTAACAAAAACTGAATATATGAAATGTAAAGCCAGTGGTGTAACTGTAAAATCAACGTGCTAAAGCAGGAAAAATTAATGTGCCCTTATGTCTCGGGGAAAAAATTCTGGCAAATTTTGTTTTACGGTTTATATATATATATATATATATATATATATATATATTTAAAACTTTATTTAATTTATTTGAAATTAAAGGCTTTTAAGAATAAGATATTCAATTCAATAAATATAAATAAAATAATGAAATAAAGTATAATTCTTTAATCTTTTACAGGCTGAATCCAAGTGTATATATATATTTTTTTTTCTTTTCATATTTTAAATTTTAATAATTTAAAGATATTAGTCATTTAAATTTAAAAAAACAAACTATATATAATTTTTATGGTGTTTCCAATTGGGAATTTTGGGCACTTCTGACTATTCTTTTACACTGGATTAAAAAATGGAAGAGTGATAAATAAAAAACAAAGCAATAAAAATTCATTAAAGATTTATTTTTAAATTTAAGAAAAGGCATTTTTATGATTTTCTGTATACTTCTTATTTTATGATTGAAATGCTATTTCTATTTTAAAAAATCAAGCCACCTTTCTATTATATCTGTTAATTATTTCAATTCAATATTAAAGAGATTTAATTTTTAAACAAATTTTCTATTTGATGTTCTGAATTGGGAATGTTGGCCTGTAAAAGGTTAAGTACAGAGTACCTAATTATGTTTACGATATACAAGGCCGTATTTCTGTTTTATATATACATATGGGTCCAATGCAATTAGCACCCATTAACCTCTCATATTTTATCTTTTTTTTCCAAGCTCGGATTGAAAACATACAGTTAAAGTTCATAAGGGATTGAAACAAACTTCCAAAAATAATTATTTTTTGCTTTATTTATTGCTTTTTAAAAGTATTTTTAATAGGTAGTGGTAATAAAATAACATTGAATTGTATTATCAATTTACTATAACAGATAAAAATTTCACATTCCAGATTCATACCATGTAATTACATGGTATACAAGAGTTTCCGTGTTATTTCAGATTCATCATGTAAAATGCTATAGTTACAGCTCCAATGAATAAAATTAGTGCAGCGATTCGCAACCTAATTCAACAAATAAGAGTGAAATATGCCAGCCAGGATATCGTTGGGATAGGTCAGTAGGAAGAGCGTTGACACGGCAAGCCAGAGTTCCCAGTTTCGAGTCCTGGTATTTTTCGCTCTGTTGGAATAAAGCTCAACTATGATATTCCAACCATTGAATATCATTTACCTAGTTGAAAATGCTTTCCTCTGTTTATTGTGGAAATGCTTGTGTGTATGAAACAGTGAATAGATTGCTTGAAAGTGCTTGTGAAAGTGTTGCTTGCGATATGCCAGCTTAATATTGATATACATATATTTTTTTTCAGATTCACTTAGAGATTTCATGGATGTCATTTTCTCAATTGTAATTAGCAAATTGTTTATATAGTAACTTATTCGAGGAAAGTTCCATAATTGGGGAGTTTTAGATAGCATGATTTGCTGAAAGAAAAATGCATGGATTTATAAATCACTTGGAATGGTACTTTCACAGCCCAAAGGTATGCAAACGAGATACTCAGATCTCATGTCCTACCTGACGCTGAAGCCATTGCGTATTCCTTTCTTTTAATGCATACTAATAGATAAAACAGCTCCACTTGTGGAGAATATGTTTGAAAAAGAAATAACATCATGTGTGTTGGTCAGTATGCTCTCCTCATTTAAATCCAATCGAGCATGTCTGGGTCACACTCTGACAACACATTGCAGTGAGCGCAATGCCTCTGTTGAAGTTGACCATTCGGGATTTTTAGATAGAACATTTTATAAAGTGGAACAGAATTTCCCAAACTCTTATCGTCAACTTCATCGCATCCATGGAAAACAGATGTGTAATGTTGAAAAAACTAGATAGTTTTCCCTTAGCTAATTCTCACAGTTCTTATCACTCATTCAAATCATATCTTAATTGACCTAATTCATCCATTCATGCCTTATTATATTTATTCTGTTTATTTAATATTTAACTTTATTCAGTTATATCCAGTAATAAGTTCAGTCATACTTAAGTAATTAAATCCTTCAGTTCAATAACTTTGGTTTACAGTATGAAAGCATATTTTTATTTAAAGTAATTCATATGGTTTTAAATTAAAATCTTTATTTAATTACTTACCATTTGGCCATATTGTCTATTCTAATGCTTCAGGCTTTTCCATTTACTTCTATTTACTTTCATTTAGTTTTATTTACATCACGTTTTTGCTTCCTCAGTACATCGTTCAAGCTTGTTTACTTTGATCATGTCTCCTCATTTTTCGCAGTTTTTCGGCAGATCGATTACGTCACGAAACAAAGGATTACGGCAGCTGATGGCAGGTGGCTCTAATCTGCATGTGACTGTAATCGATCGTCACGTAACCTTCAGGAAGCCAGAAGTGACCTGTTTGCTGTAGGATGAGGAGATTACGTCATCAGCTCAGACACGAGGCAGTCAAGTATTTAAGAGAGAGGCAGTCGTGCGGTGTTATCTTCTAGCTGGCTGGAAGCTGTCTCTGTTGTTTGTTTTTAAATGTATTTCGTCTGGTGATGTTTGTCTGTGTTGTTTTAACTGAGGAAGTATTTTAACTTGTGCTGTGATGTAGAGAAAATAGAAAGGAAGTTGGTTTTGTTCTTAAGTGAATTGGGATCTGCAAATGGAGAAATGTTTAAAAGAACGCCACGTTTTTCGTCCTCGAAAAATGAACGATTTGATTTCTTCATGTTTTAAAGGAAATCTTTTAGAGCAATAGTTATTTAATAAAAGGGCAGCTTTTTCTTGTGTTATTTCATGCAGCTAATTTCACATATATTTTGATTTAGTTTTTCATTAGATAGAATGCTTTTATTTAAAGTGAGTAATGCTTTTCTCTTTGTCCTGATTTCATGGTTTTTAGACTTTTTGATATTGGCTTTCATGTTGTCAAAAGACTACCGGTATTTTAATAGCTCAGAACGTGATTCCATTTTTTAGTATGTTGATACCGTTCTGTCTATTATTCTCGCATCAGTAATTTCGGAAGCCGAAATTACTTGTTACCGTTTTGCTATTGAAACACCAAATACGGTGATTCGTTTTGGGCTTCAAGGAATGGAACTTTATATCGGTAGATCGTTTGCCATTGGGACCGTTACTTAATAGTATAGATAGTAACCTGGAGTGGATGTTTTGTCTGGCGGTTCAACGTACGACTGTTTCGTGGTCGAGCAGGTACGGTTGGCCGTTACTGACAAGTTGATGAATGGAGGTTGTCTTTGGAAGGATAAGGGCATTGGATCAGGAAGTGAGAGGAAAGATATTGTTTTATGTTTAATTACAGTTTGGTTTTACATTAACAGAATTTATTAAATGTTAATACTTTTTTAACATAAGTCTTTTTTTACATAAGTGTCTTATTTTACGTATTACCTTTAATGTATGTGTATGTCCAATTTTATACCTATGAATAGCTGTCATGCATGGTTTTCTCTATTTGTTTGTTTGCTTCCCTATATTTTTTAACAGTGTATGTTTGGGTGTAATACCAGTTCTTTATGCATGTTACAATCATTTATTTGTTTATAATTTGATTCTCCTCATAATCAAGCATCACATGGAAAAAACCTAGCAGTTGTTTATAGTTTATTTACAGAAAATGATGCAATTTTTGATTATGATGGGAAAAACCTGATGTAATTACATTCTGAACTCATAAGAGGTAATTTTATGGTCTCATAATGAGTTCCAGATAAATTATTGGTCTATAATGATTTTCAGATAATTTATTGTCTTATAATGATTTTCAGATAATTTATTGTTTTCTAATGATTTTGAGATAATTTAATGTTTATTATTGGCAATAAGTATATTATGTCAACATTATGTTGCAATTTTTTAGACTGATGATATTTTTTAGTCGTGTCCTGGATCTCTTGAGAGAAAGATGTAAAAATGAACATGGAAAGTTCAACATTTGAAGCTGAACTAATTATGAACTAAATAGTTAATCGTGATTCTAGAATAATTCTTAATTCTTTATATATTTAATAATAAACTATATTTATCTAATGTGATCTCCCATCTCCTTACTTTGTGGATACATAAACATTTTTTTTCAATGTATATGAATTTATATATGGTATTTTGTAATTCTACCATTTAATTTGCCCATTTTCATCATTTGAATTTGTACAATATATAATTAAAGACAAGCTCATTTCCGCTACTTATCAAAAGTTATTAACTCTATGTTCTTAGTAATATCACTCAGATTCCCTTTGATGGAAGTCCTAGTTATAATCTACGTGCGATAAGTTTTCAACATTGGTTTGCGTTTTTAAGTTGAAATTTTTACATAGTAAGTGGTGTGTATAAACTCAGTTGATCATATACAGGGCTAAACAAAGGAATTCATAAGTATTACAGACTATGGGAGTGAATTGCTTAGGGTAGTTTTTAATTATGTTATGCATTTTCCAGCTAAACTATAGTTAGTAGACTTACAAAAGTTTCTGAAAAATAAATATATTCATATAGATGGCTATGCAAATAACAAGGTACATTGTTGCTTATGGTTGGCATTTGCTGGAAATTTGTTTTAAGTTGCCTTATAAAAATTATTTGTGAAAAGCAAATGACCAAGATTTTAAAGGAAGCAATAAACTATCATCACCATAGCAGAACATCAATGCTATGATGTAATCAACAAAGCCTCCAGTCACACATGTTATGCACTTAACCACACCCATGCTTTCTGTGTGCATGCGGGAAGTAAACTGTCAAGGAAGAAGAAAAATCGTTCCTGGGAAAAGAAAAGATGCACTATGTGTGGTAGGAAGTAAATCGCTTGGGCTGTTGAAAACAAAATTGCCATAAAAGTGCCAATGGCAAAATAAATAATGCGAGATTCCTCCCAATAGTTTCATCAAATAGTTTTAAAAAGATATATATCTATATTTTTCCCTTAAGAAAGATTTAAAAATAAACTTTTTTTTTTCAGTTTTTTTGTAATTTTTTCATTAAATAAATATATTATTACTAACCTTACCATTCTTAAGTCTAAGTAAAATTTCCTGTGTTTTGTAACTATTTACATTGGTATCAAGCAGATTCCCTTATAATAAAAAAAAGTATCATATTTTTATATGAATTTCGAATATTTAATTGTGGATTATGAATTTATTCTCATTTGTATCTATTTTAAAAGTATGTTTACACATTTAAAGATGTTTTAATTTGGAATTCAAGTTCATCAATAATAAGATATTGTTATAAATTTTATTACTTACCCATCATACATAGTATAGGGTAAGTCTTGTAATCGTTTTGAAAATCGAAAAAAAAATTTTGACGGATTTACACGTTTCAGACATTGGAGATTCCGAAAAACATATTTTTAGAAAAATTTTTTTTGCCGTTCGTCTGTATGTCTGTAAACGCTCTATCTCCCGAAAAAATTGAGATAGAGACTTGCAATTTGGTATGTACTTAGTATGTAATAATGGGAAGAAACCTATTTAATTTCAATAACCTCGATTAACCAGAACTATTTTTTTTGGACTCTCGAAATATTCGTTCTGATAAAAGGTATATAAAAATTTTCAAAATTGTTTATTTTAAGAAATGAATATAAAATACAATAAAAAAACATAAATTTTGCATAAAGCATGAAGTCGATCAGATAATTAGTTGCCGAGATATTTGTAATCCTATTTTCCACACTCTTCGATTTTTCATGACCCTGTATTTCATCTAAATTTCACTTCAAAGATATATTTTAATTGAAAATTTGATGCTTAATCAGATGCAATAAACCGCTAGTTAATAGGATTATTATTTTTGGAGTTATAAGGAGGTTTCTTTCAAGCAATTCAGTAATCGAGCCTTTAAAGTTTATGACGTCATCAAGCCACGATTTTATTTGAATTGCAATGCATTTTATAAGTAGTTTACACATTTTTATTTTAATATTTTACATTACGCATATCCATGATGGGTAAGTATTACGGTGGCCCCCCAATGACTAGTTTTAATTTAGAAAAATTAAACAAAAAAAGTCACATACAAATGCATCTAATACAAGCCAAAACATATGTCTATGATATAAAATTCTATGGTCACAAATTTGTACCTATTACTGGTGCTTTTCATAAATATCAACAATTGGCTGCAGCTAAAAGAAGAATGCTACTACAGTTGATTTTAATTCCTTTTTTCAGCAGTGAATTATGCCTGTAATCATTGAATTATAACCAGTAAATTTTTTATCTTGCTTTTCTAAGTGTAAAAAGACATTGTGAAAAATATCCAAGCTGAGAATAAAACTCGGACCCTTGGAATAGCGCTCCAATGCTCTAACTTTGATCTACGAGGACGATACTCAACCTGGCATCTCTCACTTATATATGTCGGTGTATCAACTATGCGTTGTCATATGCTGGACTTAGTATGTCGTCTCATGTTTGCCGCAGAAGTTTGCATGGTCATGATGACATTTCCATCTTGGGCTGCAATTGCAGTCTTACCAACATATATAAGTGAGAGATGCCAGGCTGGGTATCATCCTCGTAGCTCGAAGGTAGAGCATTGGAGCACTATTCCAAGGGTCCGGGTTAGATTCATGGCTTGGACATTTTTCACTTTGTCGGTTTACGCTTAGAAAAGTAGGATAAAAAATTCACTGGTTATAATTCAATGCTACTACAGTTCATTTTGATTTATAATTTACCATTTTAAATAATTAAATGAAAAACAGGATTTTAAAGATCTTATAGCTAAATAATTTTAATTATTGATCTCATAATATAATTTAATTAATTACAAGCTATAACTTACCCATTAGTTCCATATCAGTAGGTGGTGCTAATGGTGTATTTGTTTCATCATCATCATTACTGTCCTTGTTTACCCAGCGCTTTTGTACTTCATCCCACACAATCTATAAAAAAAAAAAAATTATAAAATGATCTATACATAAAAGGAACTGTTAGTGCATATCTATGTGACTGTGCACAAAGATTGCTGGAGGCAGATCCAGAAAATTCAGCATAAAGGTTATATTGTGAAACATCTATTTAAACATCTCAAATGCCTGATTTTAAATTTTGCAATAATTCTAAAAAAAAAAAAAAAAAAAAAAAAATTAACTAACATTGTTATATTTTGGAATCTATTGGAACCAAAGAGAAAAAACTTTGCATGATTAATGTTTTTGAATTTTATTTTCCAAAATTTACTTTTTGTCCCCTGTCCCTTCCCAAAGATAAGTGGAATAAAACTATAGCTCAAAGCCTTAAAGATGAAATTTTGAACGATGGTAAAACTGAGTGCTGGTGCCTGTCAGGCACGTCAACCATTGCACCCATGTTCTAAGAGACATATAATGCGCATAACCGGGAGAAGCCTCCCGTATGTGCTGCGATCAGTCAGAGCACCACCTGCGCATCACCCCGATTGAACCCAAATAGGTGACAACAGAGGTTGTTATGATACGCGGAGGTTCCCATAATCAGAGGAGACCTCCATGAAGACACCTGATGAATCGCCAGAAGACACCCGACAGCTTTGTTGCCAGAACCCCATGAGGGGAACCGGGTCCTAGGCCATAATGCCACGTTCCCCCAACGACCCTTGCTTTCCCCGCAGTGTCCGATCGAGTCCTAGGGAAGGAGGAAACAACTAGTTCATCTGCCGTGTTATCACTATTGCGATAGGAGGAGCTTCTCGCCAACCCGGGACCACAAAGAAACTTGATGCATAGACACATCTTGGCTAGGGTTGTTCCTTTCCAAAGGCTTTGCTTTCAGTGAGCCCCACAGCGAAATACGGGTGGTCCCTGATCAACTCCATTGAAAGGATCATTCATATGTAAAACAACACACACAAACACAAAACAAAACATATCACAAAAATGTTAGAAACAACGGTAAGTTAAGTTTAGACCCACTACCGGACTCTGAAGGGCATGGAAAACACTTTCAAGAACGCTAAAGCGATCCCGGTCTAGATTAGTCGCGTGAAAATTAGGTGAAGACTCCTGCTTGTCCAACCGTCAGGCACAGAAAGCTCTGACTACATACAGACGTGCTGGACTGGGTAGCAACCCAAGGTTCGATTTTAAGTTTGAACGTCATCATTTTACTGACGAGCCTCCGGTCCGTTTCCTTGTATTCGACCAGTCCAAGAGGAGAATCAGACCCCCTCCCAGAGAAGGCGATACGAGCTGCAGACTTTGGACCTGAGGGCCCTCCGCGACTCGAACCGCTCTTGGTCAAACGGGCACTTCTCTTTCTGGTCGACATAGAGGGCAGCACACAACTACTCCAGTTACAGATGGAGACACTAGGGACGACGAGTAGGAACTCACCAGAGTGTCATCTCTCACCCGGCATTTCCCCGCTGCCTTCTATGTTCTACCGCCTGCACAGTACCGAGGATTGCTACACGCCACCTCACACATTGACAAGCATCACAATAGAACCCTAGCGTTCGTTGTTCTACAGAGTTTGTCCGAACCATCGTCTCACCTTAGATAAATTTTGGTGGCTGTCCGACCATCGTTCGCTAGACTTTGCCCTCGTGTCATTTGCATTATGGTAAATCTTGGAAAATAAAAACAGGATATAGAGTATGTTACTTAAATACCCTGCCTTCCTTGGAGGGTAAAACTACATAGTTTTGCCTCTTGAAAAAAAACTTTGGAAATATAGGGCTTAAAAAAAAAAGAAAGAAAATTTTGCAGGATGGTGAATTTTAAGACAGATATGGAATACGATGGAAATTTTGAAAAATTGTTTCCTGTCTCTCAAATGGCCACTTCACTCTATAATCTTAAAAACATTTAAATTTTGGAGGGAAGTTCGAACAACAGAGATGAAAAAGGAATGTTTCTTGATGTTTAAAATTTCAACCACTAAGGATAACTTGGGAAATACTAGAAAGGTCTTACAGTGTAAAAAAATGTAGAGTAAGACTATTATAAATTGAAATATTTATCTGTATTATCATAAAAATAGTAATATATGTACAGTAAAAAAGATCCTTACCGTAGGATTCTTGTCATCTGGTAAAATCATCTGGTTTGGTGCTTTTGGTAGTAACCTACTAAAAATTCCACCAAGCCATGTTTTGCCAGCCTACAATAAACAATAGAGATTATAAAAGGATAAGTGCTTATTTTAATATTTGATCAAGAGAAATTGAACCTGTAAAACTAATTAAAATAAAACCTAATCTCTTTTATAAATTCAGTAAAATACATTTTATTAATAACACTGAACGATATTTTTTTTATTTATTTTATTATTTTTAAAAAAAATATTATTTTTGTCCTTTGAAGAAATGTGGAGATTTTGAATAATTTACATCTGATGGTGCTCAATTCAAATATGTAATCAGTTTTTTTTCTATCATAAATAATTTTTACAGAATGATATATACAGGACAGACCAAACCTTGAAATTCAACAAAGAATCACGTAATTGGTATATGAATATGTGGTTTGGATGAAAATGCTTTACATTATCGAAAGTTTTATTTAGAGAAATAGTTTGTTCAAAAAATTGTCCATAGATGGCACTATACCTTCAAAGCTCAGAAAAAGCATAAAAAAAGCAGGCACAGACCATTTATTTTATAACATCTACTACAATATTCCAATGTGTGTAGTCTTTGTAGCTTGAATGATATTCAAATGGTACTCAATTTAATTCTACATGTTGAAATTTAGTAGGACATTACACAGTCAAATAAAAAAGAGCAAACACCCCATACATTTTAATCGCCAAATTTTTGCAGAAGAAAAAGAAAATAGGTATTCTATTGGAAATAATGTCTTATGTCAATTTACTGTACAAAATAATGGTTCGTAACTACTTATTTTGAATTTTTTATGATTTTTTTCTTTTCAGATTTAAAAATATAGCACCATCAATGAAAAATTTTTTTTTTATATTCTTAAAAAAAAACTTCATTCATGAGAAGTATATTATGTTCAACAAAATTCTTAATTTTATTTCTGTTTTATAAAGACTTACCGTTATCTATTCTTAAATTTTTTATGAGTGAGAAATGAATTTTAACGACATTATAAGAATTTATATACAAAAGAGTGGATAATCTTGTGTTATTAAAGAGGAAAAGAAAGCTATAAACAAAACAAAATATTTTTTCTCAAACAGTTCCTCTGGATAATTTATCAAGGAGGGAAAAAAAAAAGAAATGTGATTTTTCTATTATTAAACAGAATCTACTGTATTTCAGTTTTAAATAATGTTGCATCTTTCAATAATGAACATGTTATTTTTTTCATAAATTAGAAGAACATTTACTATAAAAACAAAACATTTTAAAATATTGTTTTGTAGCTTTTTCACTTACTTGTTGTTGACAGAGAATATAAAATTTTAATTAATCATATGCAAATATTTCTGAATAACATTTTCCTAATTTTTTTTAAAAATGACTATGTTTTAAATTTGGCTATTTTCTTAATATTTTTATGACATAATTTATCACTTAGTGGCCATAAACATAAAACCTAACTCATAACCTACATAAAAACTTACTGTAAAGATTGATGAATTTTTAAAAGTGCATAAGCTTTAAAATTCCATAAGAAATTAATTAAAAGTTGCATTTAAAAAAGAATCTGGAGGTGATAAAAGAAATCAGAAATATGATTCATTAATTTCACCAAAAAAATACACTATAAGCATCTAGTTTCATTGAAAGGACAAAATGTATGTTGTGCAGTTAATCAACATTCAAAAATTATCTTAAGGTTTTAAATATTTCTAAAAGGAAAATATAGTTCTGCAGATTAACTGAAAATAAAAGAATTAAACTGAAATTATGGTTAAGATTTGTTATAAATAATTGAGAATGCTTTCAAAACGTTTCTATGGAGAATATCTTAAGTAGAACAATTTCCGGAGGAGGGGGGGGGGGGGGGGGGGGGGACATCTATGTTTTACAGACTTGGTTCCTAGTCTGAGCAGTCGCTTTCAACCAGTAAAGTAGAACAATTCATATTACACAATTTCAACCATGCCAAAGTTAAGCATCTTATTCTAGTTTGAACATAAGTGAAATGCAGCAATCCAAAGGTGAGCAAAGCTTTCTATGTCTTCACTGCAATCTGACAAGAAAATGAGTACAATTTCTGAGCAAAGGCTTGATCAATTATAATGTAACGTACCACAAACATAGATCTCAGCAAGATAGAGGTAATAACATGGCATGATTTTTGAAATTCAATCCTCGGTCTGAGTAATTAAAGGTCAAAGTTCTAATGCGAACCCCTATGTGTAACAATCTTCAGTAATCAGGCTAGGCATTACTGAGGTGTATCTAGGTATCAGTTGGCCCTTCCATTCTTTCCCCAAATACAGCTGAGAACAATAAATAAGCTCGAAGCCACCCCGGTCACTGATGTATTATTGAACACCCCAATCCCATTCTTTGATGTCTTTTACTTAAGGAAAATCTCTTAAAATTGTTCTGGTTGGTTTCTTCCATAGTACCTTTTCAACAGTCTTCAGTAGTCAGGCTACACATTACCATAGTGTATATGCTACGATAAATGTGATTAATCCAGTGATTATTGTTATGATTTAAAAATTTGACTCTTAATTTATTCAGTATTTTACATTTAACTTTAATTTATTCATCAATTTAATTAAACTCATTAAATTCATTTAAATTAATTAAGCTAAATTTCATTTTTTGCATTTTAAATCAAACATTCTAATTGTTTACTTTTGGTGAATATAAATTAATTTCAGAATCTTTCCATTACATATGTTTTGGGATATTTATTCATTCAATTTAATTTACATATTATTCACTTTGCAATATTAATTAAACTTCATTTCAAATTATCTAAAATAAAAATATTTCTGACTTACTTTTTCTAACTTTTAAATAATGTCCATTTTTCTTAAATAATATACAGTCTAAATTTAATAAATTATTCTAAAATATAGTGTATTTCCTTTTTAATAATATTGATTAAAAAATTGGTTAATTGTTAATTTTATTCTTTTCAGAAAGTTCAAATTCATTAATTTTAATTCAGGCAAATTCTTTCAGAATAACGAACTTTTCCATATATCATTGCAAAATTTCTAAGTCCAATAATCATTTTTCAAAATTTCTTAATTTAAATATTTTACTTTCAAAAACATATCTGGTGGAAAGAAATTTTAATTTTATTTAGAATTGCTGAAATTTCATTTGTTTTCATCCATTAGTTTGGCAATTATAGATTTTAATTATTTTCGTTTTTTCTGTTTTGAATTTCGTCGAGATTTGCGATCAGACGCCATTGATGAGTATGACAGAGTGAACATTATGATGAGTGAACATTAAATTTTGAAACAATAAACTTATTTAAACGAATAACATTTTAAATTAATCTAAATGGACTGAACATCATACATTTTGAATGTATTCTCATTATTTAAATTATTATTAAAAATTATCTGGTAAGAATCATTGTGAAAGAAGAAAAATTGTGAATTGATATAATCAAATGAAGTTCTTTTCGTATTAATATTTTGTGAGTGCTCTTTCTGCTTCAAAATAAATCTATGTGTGTCATCTATTTAGTGAGTTATTTATTTTCTTAATTTACATTTCACCTATTTCAGATGGATCAACTACTGAGAGAAATATTTTGAAACTCAATTTTTACAATTAAGCTTTTAACTTAAATTCTAATATTCCAACATAAAATTTTAACCTTTTTAATTTAGTTTTATTTTACAACGCAATGTTACTGCCACTTGAGATTACGCCATATAGAGAGATTTTGGGATAGTTAACTTCTACTATTTTCAAAATTGAATTTTCAGGTTTGGATTCAATCGGAATAATTTTCGAGAGAATCTTCACTTCATTAATTTTTCCCGGTATAAGTTCTCCGATCCCTAAATCTCGCTATAATTATGTATAATTACTGGTGATTATTCACAATCACCATTAAAATTGGGAAATGTGATAAATTATTGAATCTTTATCAAATTTATTAGTTAGTTTATAAAATCCCCAACTTGTAATTGGGAATGTAATAAAAGTCCATAACTTTACCAAAATTTTGTTCAGTTTGCGCAGCTGCATTTACTTGAATTTGTATGAAAGTTGTCAAATGAAATCGAAGGTACCTAAGAAAGGACTTACTGTTAGGTCAATGGTCTTTCAAGAGATGAACTCAAGATGCTAATGCCAAGTAGACCAAATTGACATTTGAATGAATTTCTTGTATTATAGAGATTGCTGTGCATCGAGTTTCATGTATCCAATGATGTTTTTTTTCGGTTAATGTACATGAAGCGTACATATATAAATTACTGACCACTACTTGAATGAATTTCATACATTCTAGAGATTGCTGTACAGTGAGTTTCTTGCGTCCAGTGATTTTTTTTTTTTCGGTTAATATACACAAAGCATACATACATAAATTACTGACCACTGCTTGAATGAATTTCATGCATTCTAGAGATTGCCGTACAGCAAGTTTCATGCGTCCAGTGATTTTTTTTTTCTCCGATTAATGCAGGCAAACATACTATTTGAAAATATTCATTTTTCAGAATTAGGACCTCGTTACTTCACAAAATAATCCGAATTTATTACATTCCCCATTACAAGTTGGGGATTTTATAAACTAACCAGTAAATTTGATAAATATTCAATAATTTATCAGATTTACCAAGTTTAGTGGTGATTATGTATAATTACCGGTTTATTGCATTTACCATAATATATATATATATATGTATAGGGTATTATTCACAATGAGAAGATATATTTAGCAATGAAATTTAATTGTAATATTTATTTTTCTACATTTTTTTAAATTAAAAATTTTCTATTGAATTTGGTATTGTCCGAAGATCTGCTTGATCTTGGGTATGATAAGTTCTCTGAATTTTTCATGGACATAAGCTAACCTGCTGTGCTTTAGTTATGAATATTTGATTCAGACTAGTAATCGGCTTGTTTGAACAGGTAGCTGTAAATTAAAAACAAATTGCTTCTCATGACTTCAGAATAATGTTGAAAATAAAATCCAAGTAACGATGATATGAACTAATTATGAGTTATTATTATTGTAATACTACCTAAATAGAAACTGAAAGGTAAAAAGTTCCTGAAGGTGTTACAGTATACATAAATACCACAAAGAATCAGTAGAGATACCTGAGAACTGGGTTTTGCTTCAGTTTTTGTTTCTGGTTTACTTTCTTTTGCAGAAGGTTTACGAGAAACAGATAAATTGTTGGTACTGCATCTGCTACCAGAACTCAAAGCACTATCTCGCCTTTCCCTTCTAGTATTCGATGTATTATAGCTGTTCATCTGATTATAACTAGACTGCTTCATATCAGAGACCTAAACAGAATAAGAAAATATTATAATTTATTTATTACAAGTTAAAATTACAATAATAAATAAAAGACAATGTACAATAATGGGAGAAAAAATGAACACCTAATTACTAATTTTGCTGCAAATTATGATATGAAAAGATATCAGTACTAGTCAATTGGGAATATCTTCTATTAAATGATATGCACAAATATGATTTCAGGATCGCTATCTTAGTAAAATTTGCACTAATTCTTAAATTCTCAGTACCAACATTCTATTTTTAACCAACTTCCAACAAATAAGGTTATACAATTTGTTAGTATATATATATTTTTAAATAAAATGTCCATGCATACAAGCATAACTTTTGAATGATTCAATTTTCATAATTATTTTGTTGGAAAGTGCTCATTTTAGTGGTGGGTCCCATTCAGTGTTAAATTCAGGGGGTGGCCCGGGGGGACATTCCCCCAGATGAACAATCGAAATCCCCCCCCCCCCCAGAACTCTATAATGTGTACAAATGGTAATTGCATCATTTGTAAAACAGATAAGCATCATTTATAAAAGGTAAAACAGACTTATTAGAAATTACTTGTTACAAACTATTTCTAATTTATGGTCAAAATTATGCTAAAATACCAAATTTCAAATCATTTGCCAAGATATTATGGAATTATAAGTAGTTAAGAGTTTAATCTTTTAATGTTATATTATTTTTACATATTTTCATTTATATTTATTTTATTTTGCACATAATTTTTTGTGTTAGAGTACAATACAGGACTGAAGGCTTTCCAGATTCTGGGCCCTCGAAATTCAGAATTCCCTCACCCCTTCCCCCGAAAACCAGAACCCTCACAGTAATTTATCAAAAACATAAAAATAAGAAAATTGTAAAAATTCATGTAGAATATGAATAAAAACTTGCCTTTTGCATTTTTTTAAAAATTTAAACAAAAATTCCTGCATTATTCAATAGTAACAATGAATAAATAAAATAATAAAATCGTTAACTAGTATTATTTAATCTACATCCCTCATCTTTCTTTACAGCTGCATAATTTACATAAAAAATGTTGATCAATATTTTTAATGCATCTTATTTCTTAAATAAATCAGTCAGTTTTATTTTTAACTGCTTTTACTTCTCTTTAAGAAAAAGCTCTTGAATTTTATACATTCTATGAGTTTCATTTACGAATCTTTAAACTCTTGTGAAAAATTTTAAATTAAAATTTGTCAGAATGATTTTTTTTTGTGTATGTGTGTGTGTGTGTGTGGGGGGGGGGGGGGGGGGGGGAGAATTAGAGAGAGAGAGGCTCTGTGGTCTCCCGACTACGCCACTGAAGTACATATTATTTTAATGGTTAACACATTGAAACAATGGGCTTAAAAAAATTAGAAATCTGTAAAATTTTGGAAAAAATCAGAAATTTGCAATATTTTAGTAAAATTTTTCAAATTCAGAAAATTTGATTCCCCCCCCCCCCCCTCGGAATTTGGTTTTTTCCAGATTTTGGAATTCTGAATAATGGGTCCTATATTGTACTGCTACAAAAATAAAGCATAAATATTTTGATTTTTGCAATTTTCACAATTTTGTTGCTTGAATTATGAAATTAATATTCCAAAAATATATTTATAATCTGTGAATTATTTTATTGCATTTGACTTAGGAATGTTTTCTATACACAAATTTAAAAATTTAGCCTCCTCCTCCTCCCCAAGTAGTTTTATTAATTATATTTTAAAATCAATTATAACAGGGCTTAACAGATGATGTAGTAGCTGAAAAAGAAACATTTTATTTAAATGTAATTTGATATTTTGAAAATATAACTTTTTGACTCTTCATATATACAGAATTTTTTTAAATTTAGTTGAATTTGCAATGTAAGCAATTTTGTAATGGCATTAAAAAAAGTTATCTTTCTATATTGTATTGTGTTTGTTCACAACGTTTTTTTTTAAACTTATTTCTGACTAAGTTAAAACTATCTGTAAAGCTCTTTGTAGGCATTTAACTTTATGTATTTGAGGAAGATAGCAATTTGTAAAAGATTTTTAAAATCTTTTTGATATTTATGATATTGTTTGTTCAATCAGTAAAGGTTTTAGAAATATGCATGGTATTTAGCCAAAAAGTTTCTGAGAATCGAATATTTAAACAAATAAACTATTTATTACAAATCAGTTTTACATGCTGGTTTTAGATATACATAAGTTTTTTATTAATTTAATTTTTTTTTTAAAGGTTAGTTTTCCCACCCCTTCTGAATGAGAAAGATGTATGTCAAGTAAAAAAAAGAAAGAAAAAGGGGGTGGGGACTAGTTTTTTCCCTCTTTTTTTTTATTATTATTCTGTTCAGTTATATTTTATCACATTGGGGAAAAAATACATTTAGTGATCAATGATCTGTTTATATGCAAAATTTATACTTATCAAAATAGTAAAATTAAGAAACTTTTTTTATAAATTGCTTTAAGTAAAAGGCATTGTAAAGAATTCTGCACATTTAGTTTCATATTTTGAAATGGACATTATGAAAAAAAAATTATACCTGGTTACAGATTTTTTTTTAAGACTCTCGTTAGTGGAAAAGCTAAATATACTAGTATAATAAAAGTTTTATCTGTAAATAATTAAACATATTATCAATCTCCTTAAAGCAGTTTATGCCACATTCTCTTGTAATTAATTAGTAAAATATAATACTTAAATACATTTAAAAAACGATAATTAATAAGATCAGTCAAGCACAAATATATATTTAAGCATGGTAACCATAGATTATTTCTCGCACAAAAATCAACACCACTGATGCAAGGATAAAAAAAAAAAAAAAAAAAAAAGAAAGAAAATAATTAATCAACATTTTTATTTTAAGCATTTTTTAAATACAGAATCTATAGCATAATTACTGCTTCTTATTTTTCCAACATTCTAAAAGCACCACAAAATGCTAATTTGGCTAAATTTGTAAACTTTCTTATTTAAATGAGTTCTTGAAATCTTTTACAAGGGACTGTAAAGTAATATTTCTTATTCTAAATATTTTTGAAACCGCAATGTTACAGCACTTTAAAATCACAATGTCATCATCTCAGGAATTTCAAAAGAATCAACTATACAAAAAACTATATAATGAGTCTATTTTAAGGGGTGAATCAGTTACATATCAAATATATTATGGCTGAAACTTAAACTGTAACTACTTATTACTATCAATTTAGATAATAGTTAATAAAGACAAACACAAAGTATGTGTTAATCTAATTTCTAATATCTATTTATATATATATATATATATATATTAAATTAACACACATGGAACAGGACTTATTTGTACTTCACACAACACAAATCCTTGGAAAAGCCTTGTTCTACATTTGTATTAAGCTTAAAAACCCCTGAAACAATACTGTTCTAAGCTTACGTGATACATGTATGTATTGGAGAATGGTAACAACTGCATATAAATAAATGTAAACTAGACTAGACTACTTTACAATGTTAATTTTGATCGGTTTGTTTCTGCATGTAATCACATTTTAAAATGGAGCATTCAAACTATTTCCAAAAATACTTGAAAGAGTATATTTTAAGTGTTATCAAAACACCAAAATCCCTAATATTAAGCGCGGTAAACGTCTGTGTGTGTGTTTCTGTCTGTGCACTCCACCTTTGTACCCGCAAAGGCTCCGGGACCAGGCGACGCACGGAAGGCGGACGCGGACCGAAAAATTCGCAAAAAAGGCGCGACGCTCAAGTTTCGATCGGGTCGGGATTCCGACCCGGACCCGGGGAGTTATTAATGAACGAAAGTGTTTTAATTACCGACCGAAACCGAACTGGAAAAAGAATCGAAAAAAATTTCCGTTTTGATAATCGCAGACATCCAAATCGTCGCTTTTTAACGCATCATCGAATTAAAAAAAATGTACCGGAGGCAGTGCCGTCCTTAGGGGTGTGCGACAGGTGCGGGCGCACAGGGCCTCGCGCTTAGGAAGGCCTCGCGCTCTAAAAAAAACAATGTTTAATACAAATAGCTAAATACTTATTATTACTTTTTGTTGTGAATATTTATTTCATAATAAAATTTGTATGTGTAAACATGCTTATTTATAAAATGTATATATTTTATCAATAAAATGTTCGGGCAAGTAGTGGACGCTCGAGAAGAGAATAGTTTTTGTAGCTTATATTCAATCTGCAGGCATTGTACGGGTACTGCCTAGGCAACTTTAGCCTAGGCAGTACCCGTACCATAAATCTAGACAAGCGCATCGACGGAATGCAAATTGTTAAGTGATAGGTGCTGATGATAATTCTGACAAACTGCTCGCTATTATTTTAATGGCTGTTTGTAATGTAACAACACTGATTTGCTTTCCTTCTTGTACAATCAAGTTTATATTTTTATTATATTACGAATATGATGTTCCGCATATGTATATCTTATCGAGTAAACACGACGGAGAGGCAAGGGAGATGAAACCCCGTCCCCCAAACCACAAGACTAAACTGAAGATTTAAACTCTCGAAATGTGAAAGTTTAAGTTTTTAAAGATTCTTAGAGAAAAGAAAAATTTGAGAAATGTTGATTTTGACTCAGATTTTCCCCTATTTTAAAATTCTTTTATTAAATTTAAAATATTAACATGTTTAATATTTGCTAATTAAATGAAAAACGTTATACATGTTACGATGACTGATTGAGTAATTTAATAGACAAATTCTTTCACAACAAAATTATTTTTTTAATAGAAATTTCTACCACTGGCGGCTTTTTTTATTATTATTATTATTCGTAGCACTTTTTAAAGAAAATAACCTTTGTTGTACACGTTTATGACAATTTCAAGAAAAATTTACCACTTTTATTTTTTTATTATTATTATTATTTTGTAAATAGTAGTACAAAACCAAATATAAAAATATTCGATATTAGTGACAGCCCTGCTTACAGTCCGTGGAACATATATGTCTCTCCATATTCAAACACATGCATATTTTAGCCATTATTTTTGCATAATGTTAATTTGCATTTGGTTGATCACTGATCGCCTACTCACAAATGCCACGTTAGAGGTCTGCATGGGCCGAAACGTTCAGACCGAGATCCACACTGCACTGTTAAAAATATTGTAAAAAATTACCCCTTCTTTTAAAGGCTTTCTATTTTCTGACAAATGAGAATGTTACATAAGCGCCTATGGAGCATTCTCATTGGTCAGAAAATAAATAGCCTTTAAAAGCAGAGGTAATTTTTTGCGATATTTTTAACAGCGTGGTCCAGAAAAAAGCATCCTGACCCGGTATAAAAGTTAATAGCTTGGTCCCGTCTTGAGCTCAACAAAAATTATTAAAATCAGACCCCACCCAACTAAATACCAACAAAAATTTCCGATATTTGTTAGCCAGTATTATCCTACAATTAAAATTCTTTAAAATAATATTGCATTCATAGTTAAGCAAACATTTTAAAGCATAGATTTTTTTAGATTATATGTCCGACAGCCATGTAATACGGAATTACAATATTAATGATCACATAAGAGATTCAATTGAAGACTCACTTAAATAGTTTAGAAGGAAAGAAAAGGATTATTAAAAATGTCATAATTTTGAAGCGCTCTATGAAGGAACACCCTATATCCCTAAAGAAAAAAAAAAGTATATTACTTTTAAATGCTAAAGGTGTAAAATTAACAACTATAATATAAATTAAAATAACTTTTATTAGTTGTTTTACATGTTTCGACTCTTCTGAGTCATTTTCAAAAACGAAATGAGAATATTCTAAAGCTGCACGGGCTTTGAAGTTATTATTTACATGTACTTTTTAAAAAATTACGCACGTTATCTATTATTTTTTACTTGATTGTTTATTTTCATATCTTTGAGCATGGAGTAATTCTAGCCACAGTTTCGGTAAATTAAAAGATGCCGCATCGTTACATATTGTATTTTTGCGCGTGAGTACCTCTATGGTTTCTCTTAATATGGATGGATAGTGTAGACTGGAGGGAAATATTATTTTACTTTCATTGAAATTTATTTGGATGGTTTCTTCTTGATATAATCTTGCTAGGGCTGTAGTTTTTCTATTGTATTTAATATCAGCTATATGCTCTTTTTTTCTGCAATTAAATTTCCTGCTGGTCATGCCTATGTAGTAATTCGTGGATCCGTCTTCTTTAATAAAAGGTATTTCATATACTCCTGAATAATTCTCAAAATTAATTGGGTCAATTTTACTGCAAATGATATTCTTTAATTTCTTAGGTGGTTTGGCTATTAAGCAGATATTGAAATGTTTAAGGCTGTGTTTTAATTTTTCGAAAAAGTTTGGATAATATTGCAGAGTATAAAGTTTGTATTTTTGTGAATCAAATTTCTTTTCTGAATACTTATTATTGGTGATATCTATGATTAATTTATTAATATGGTGTACTGTAAAACCATTATTATAGGCAATTTTACGAATATTATCTAATTCATTATTCAATTTATTTTCAGTACATATTATAAAGGCTCGTTTTATGAGAAATCTGTAGGCTGAAATTTTGTATGTAAAGGGAGAACATGCGTTATTTGGTATGGTAGATTGGTTAGCCATGTTTTTCCGGAAAACAGCTCTGTCGATAGATTTATTTGTTCTTGTTAACATAACATCAAAGAATGGAAGACTTTTATTATGTTCAATTTCAATAGTGAATTTAATGTTATTGTCGATTGAGTTTAGTTGATTTATAAATATTTTAAGTTCATCAAGACTATGCTGCCAAATTATAAAAATATCATCAACATATCTGAGCCAAGTGTGAGGTGTTAAGTGAAATGTGCCAAAAACTTTATTTTCCAATGGGCGAAGAGTATATTCAGCTAATAAGCCTGAAATAGGTGACCCCATTGGAGCTCCGTGATTCTGCTTATAATATTTACTATTGAATGTGAAATAGTTATTATGGATGATTAGATTAAGTCCTCTTTTTATTGTTATTTTCATATCATCACTAAATTCTTCTATCTGTTCAATATCATCACAAATCTTATTACATACTACATGTGTGTCAATTGATGGATACAATGATATAATATCAAGACTAGCCATTATATAACTCATAATAATGCCATTATATACTCAGAAGAGTCGAAACATGTAAAACAACTAATAAAAGTTATTTTAATTTATATTATAGTTGTTAATTTTACACCTTTAGCATTTAAAAGTAATATACTATTACAAGGTGTTATATTTTATTATATTGAAAAAAAAAATATTTAAAAAAAAATTTTTTTTTTCAATTCATTAGGCCAAAATAAATTTCTACAGATTTCGTTAACAATTGTACAAAGTGTTAAAAAAAAAAAAAAAAGAGAGTGAGAGATAAGACACCTATACTTTTTAATGGTCAAATTAAAGAGAAGAGATGCGAGCAATCCTAATTCAAGATTTTTTTTAATATGATTTTATTCCAGTCCGAGTATTATAACAGAAAATTGGCCCGAGTCTGTACTAAAACATACTATCCCCCCCCCCCCCCCCCCAAAAAAAGCATAATCCTTGGTGCGTCACTGTGTGTGTATGTCATGCAAGCTTTTTCAAAAGGCAATTGCATTGTGGCAAGAAATGTTGCCAATTTAGTGGATTGTTTTATTCAACATATTTACCAGAATTTTCTTTATTTTATATAATCACGGATGGTCTGCCATTAAATAACGGAAAATTAATTTAAATAAAAAAAGAAAACTGCCCAGTTAAACTGAGGGCATTGAGCTCACAGGCTATTCACACTCATTGTATATTGTACTCTTATTTCAAAGAATTTGAAATATGCCCCTCGAAAAATAAAGAAATCAACAATATATTAAGGGGGGGGTCATCCCCCCGTTACCCCCCTCATAGTTAACTAATGAACCCCTTAAACTAATCAGGGAAGTCTCTAATTACAATGAATATACATACAAAATATGAAGAAAATCGGATAATTCTGCATGAAAAACTCATTTATCCAAATTAAGGGGGGATTAGCCCCCCTTTCCCCCTTTATACTTAACCAATGAACCCCCAAAACTTTTCAGAGAAGCGCATTATCACAATGAACCTATATACTAAATTTGAAGAAAATCAGATAATTCTGCATGAAAAACTCATTTATCTAAATTAGGGGGGTTACCCCCTTTTCCCCCTTTATACTTAACCAATGAACCCCCAAAACTATTGACAGAAGCACATTATCAAAATGAACCTATATACAAAATTTGAAGAAAATGGGATAATTCTGCATGAAAAACCCATTTATCTAAATTAAGGGGGGATTAGCCCCCCCTTTCCCCCTTTATACTTAACCAATGAACCCCCAAAACTATTCAGAGAAGCGCATTATCACAATGAACCTATATACAAAATTTGAAGAAAATCAGATAATTCTGCATGAAAAACTCATTTATCTAAATTAGGGGGGTTACCCCCCCCCCCTTTCCTTCTTTATACTAAACCAATGAACCCCCAAAACTATTGACAGAAGCACATTATCAAAATGAACCTATATACAAAATTTGAAGAAAATGGGATAATTCTGCATGAAAAACCCATTTATCTAAATTATGGGGGGTTAGCCCCCCGTTTCCCCCCTTTATGCATAACCAATGATCCTCCAAAACTAATCAGGGAAGCGCCTTATCACAAGGAACCTATAAACAAAATTTAAAGTAAAACGGTTAGTTCTATCAAGAGTTATCGCGTTACGTACATACATACATACATACATACATACGTACGTACATACAGAACCGGCGGGCACATAAACTCTCAGGCTTTGATAGCCTGTGAGCTAAAAAGAGCTAAATGATCAATATTGGTGGGAATTTGAGGGATTAACTATAGTTTGGAAGTGAAGGGCCTCGCAAAAGTTCTTGCACCCGGCCTCGCTTTCGCTAAGGACGGCTCTGACCGGAGGTATCGATCCGAAAATCGGGGTACACACGCGGCCGATTTTTGTCGTTCCAAAATGTCAAATTTTTTGAAATTAGGACCGTAACTTTTCTTTATTTCGGCCAAAAACTGACCAGACATCCAACATCGACCCCAGACGGGAAGAAGGTTGCCGTAAAGAATGCCGGGTCGACACATCCGAGATCAAATCGCCCCATTCCTTTTTGAAACAAGCGGAAATATTGACTCTACATTCACGAAAATTTGCTAACACGTGTATAAAAAAAATCGCGAATTCAACAAAAAAAAAATTCGTAAAAATCGACCAGTAATTTTTTAAGATATCAATTAAAACTCATTAATGACACGGCAAATGAATTTATTTCTATTCCGGAGAGACAGCTTCTTTTTTATTTCAACATTCAACGCAGACGAATCGTCTGTGGATAAGTCATTTCTGAAAGAGATAAAATAGTCACGTGACTTTCAACTGCGTTCTTTCAGAGGGGGGGGGGCATTTCCGAATCTAAGGGGCGCATTAATTCCAAACTTTGACAGGGCGACTCAAAATGGATTCTGCTTTCAGAATATCTAAAAATTATTCTCATATCTTCATTAGGAGCCGATATATTATTTTATTGTGTAATTAATCATCGTTATTTGTATAATTAAAGCAAAAGAAAGATTTCTATTACAGTGCCGGCTAGATATTACGATTTTAAGAAGTAGGCCGCGTCTAAAAACTGCCATAACGAGTATCTTAAGTTTTTGTTTTAGAGTGGCAACCAGATATTATGATAGGGAAAAGCGGGCTTCGCCCGTTATCGATTTTTTTTTTCAGTTTTAAGTTTTCCTACAGGTCCCTGTCTTTGAACAAGAAGTCCGGTAGTCTAAATACGTTGTTTGACATCAGATTTTTTTTCCGGCAGTCTAATTCTGTTTTTTAAGGAAAAGCAGTGTCCTCCCCCCCCCCCCCCTTCAAGTTTTTTTATCTTAACTGTGGGGTTCTAGAGATTCGTTCAGTTCGAGGTTTATCTTATTCGAGGTTTATTTTTTCTATTTGCGCCACCTGGTGGCGGAAGGTGAAACTAACGTATACTGCAGCGCGTGCGCAGCACGACTGTTATACGGTGCCGCAGGCAGCGGGGACCCGAGCCGGAGGTTCGTTCAGTTAGAGGTTTATACTATTCTATGTGCAATTTAAGGGATTATCCAGTGCGTGCGTAGCACGGCCGGTATACGGTGCCAAAGGCAGCGGGGACCAGGGTCGGAACGACTGCTATACGGTGCCGCAGGCAGCGGGGACCCGAGCCGGAGGTTCGTTCAGTGACAGGTTTATACTATTCTATGTGCAATTTAAGGGATTATCCGGTGCGTGCGTAGCACGACCGGTATACGGTGCCGAAGGCAGCAGGGACCAGGGTCGGAGATTAGTTCAGTTAGAGGTTTATACTATTCGATGTGCAAATTAAGGGATTATGCAAATTATGGGATTATCCGGTGCGTGCGTAGCACGACCGGTGTATGGTGCCGAAGGCAGCGGGGACCCGGGTCGGAGGTTCGTTCGGTTCGAGGGGGATGCGAGCCGGAGAATACAAAAGTTTCGAGGCACCGATGTAAATTAGGGGCCCGCTGGCGGGCGAAGCCAGCTAGTAATAATAATAATAAAATTTAATTTAACAAATTACAGCAACCATTGGGAAAATGCAGAGGGATAGCGGGGCAGTGTTCAGACTCTACCATAACTGTTACCTCGTACTATAAGACATTTAAAAATGTTATTAATTTAGCCCCCCCCCCCCTAAAATACCCCTGTCTTATAGCATAGCAGACCCATTCGCTCCACCCTACTATAACACAGCTTCCCCACGCTAGCTATTCCACCCATCTACTATAATATGATCTCGGCAGCAGGCAGTGTTACCACCGCACTGCCGCCACCGCCTGTTGTTGATGCAGAAGTCCCATTCCCTATCTACTGACTTTTGGTATCTGAAGGTAGAATAAACCGAAATATCCAAATATGATGCCATCTAGGTGTTAGCATTGAAATTTTTGAAAGTTTGGTACATTTTCTATTTGTAGACTATTCCCTAAGCAAAATTTAAGTATTGCTTTAGCTCTTATTTAGATTGATGTCTGAGCTAAAGGTATTTTAAGGAAATTAAAGTTGAAGATCACGTTTTTTGCTTTATAAGACAATTTCTCATCTGACATCAATTTTTGAATTCTTCTTTTTTTCATATCTGATAATTTGCATCTATCATTTTTGTAACTATCTATTGCCTAACTAACTTTCTATTGCCTATTCAAAGAAAAATTCTTCTAAAATTACAGAATTTTGTTAAAAACGCTTAAAAAAATAAAGTGATGACGTCGAGATGTCCTTTCTTGACCAAAAACAACAACCATTTTTCCAATGGTTAATAAAAAAAAAGATTTTTTTTTTTTTTAATTTTTAGATAGAGATTAAAATTTACATACATTCTTGTAGACACTAATCAGACTGCAAGACAAGGATTGACATCAAATTTGAACAATATTGCACTGCAAAAAATAATTGTTGATTTTACAGTATAAAACTGGCATCCCAGCAGCCAGTATTATACCGTAAAATTTACACTATTAAACAGTAAAATAAGCAGTAATACGCTGTCGTGCAAGCAGTAATACGCTACCGCGCATGCGCGGTAGCGTATTACTGCTTATTTTACTGTTTAATACTGTTAATTTTACGGTATAATACTGGCAGCTGGGGTGCCAGTTTTATACTGTAAAATCACCAATTATTTTTTGCAGTGTGGCAACAATGTGGTTTACAGGGAATGTGATTATCATTAAATGGCTGTCAAATAAATAAATAATAATAATACTCTTTCACCAAAAATACTCCAATTGATGTGCAGCCTGATTACAAGAGATTAACCTGAAAGTTTAAGTGTCTTTGCATAAGGGAACATGTTATAACTGAAATTCTTGCAGACATTCTGGAGCATAAGACCCGAAATGAGTGAATTAAACAGTTTTTGTCAACTTTCATACTGGAAAACTGCAGTACATAATAAAAATATGCAAAATGCTGTCATGATGGTAAAGTATTCTTGTGATCCATTTCAGAAACTCTCTCTAGCAAAGTTTTCAGTAATTAGAATTGACATGACAGTACAAGTAACATATTGTAATGCAAAGTATATTTTTCAGGCTGCCAAGCTGTGCACCATAGACAGCCAGTTTACTTGAAATTTAGAAAAAGAAATGAAAAAATATATATATAAATTAAACATTCCTTTAGTGTTTTATTTAAAACTTTAAAAATATGCAAAATGATAGTACTAATTTTTTTTTATGTGTTTTGTTTATCAATATTATGATTTTTGATTAATTAATAGGATGACAAATATGATTTTCATTTACTTTTTCATCGGGAAATTTGCTCCACATAATCACAAAAATAAAATTAAATGCTTCAATTTATTTATTTTAAGAAAGAAAAAAAAAATTGGAGGGTTCAGCTCTCAGTATTCCCCATCAATCATATGCTTATTGCATATGACTGAACATTTGTCAGTTAAAATTCCTAAAATCAACCAAATAATTAATCAAAATTAATTTCATCAAAATTGTGATAAATATGGAACAAATATTTAGAAATAACTCAACAATATTATAACCAAAAATTAATTTTCTTTCTAAATGTATTATCCTTTAAAAGGAATAGTATGCCAGATATTAATCTAAGAAAACAAATGACATGAATTATAATCTACACAGCACTATAAATTCTCATCCACAAAAATTAAATGAATGTGAATTGAGAAACATGGATCAAAATACTTACAGTATTATCATGGACATTCTTATCAGGTTTTAAGACATTGGAATTGAAATGACAAACAGAGTTGACTGAGCTCTGTATATTTTCTTTCTCAAACTTTGGATTAAGTTCAAAATTCTGTATCCTTCTAAATATCTTAAGAGGAGACATCTTAGCTAATAAATCTTCGGCAAATTGGGTTTTTGAAAAATTTTCAGAATTATGTTCATTTTTAGGATTGGATTTAGATGGTCTCCCTTGTTGAATATTTTGTTTTACTTTTTTGCTAGTCTCTGAATTTAAAGTTGGCAAATCATTTAATGATTCACCAGCATCCGATATTTTAAGAACTTTTGATTGGTGGCGATTTCTTTTTGATTCAAATGGCTCATCAATTGGGTAAGTCCCACCAAATATTAGTGGAGGTTTTTTATTAAATTCGTTAGCCATAAGCTGACTGAGTTCTGAATTTTTCTTTTCTTCATCAGACATTTTTTTCAGTATGCTAATAATTTTTTTAGTATCTTCAACAGGATCTTGTATACTTTCCTCTTTTTGAATTTCAACTGCATCACAAGGTTCATCAATAGCAAAAGTTTTCTTACTTTGCAACAATTTTTCAAATGTCTCATTTTTCTTTTTCGCCTTACGTTTTCTTTTACTAAGCTTTGAAGAATTACTGTCACTACGTAAAATACCTAATGTTGCCAAAATTGACAACTTGTTTTTACTTTTTTCTTTGCTAGGGCTTCCTTCAGGACTACTATCACTGTGACATGTTAATTCACTTTTTCTTTTGCTGAATTTCCTACGCCGTATACCTGTCTTCTGTAATTTCCCATGATGACCAGAGACACTAGAATCAAATTTAATGCACTTTTTGCTCTTGGTAGAGACAGAATGCTTAGATTTTAGACAAGAATTAAGAGTGGGAGCATCTACATTGTTAGAACGAGTCATGAGCATCTGACGATCATCAGAATCACCTTTTGATAACAGATAATTATGCAGTGGAGTGCTATGGGCAGAAGAACACAGAGCAACATCACTTTCTGTTTCTTCCTTTTTCACTAAGCTTTCAAGGTCAGATTTCAAACAAGTGTGGCACATACCAACATCAGAGAGTGAAACAGAGGGAAGGGAGTGGACGGAGCTCCATTCCTGAGCAGCACAAGAACACAGAGGAAAGAGGCAGTAAGAGAAACAGAAAGGTTGAACTGAATAAAGTAAATAGCAAGGAATATACAGTTAAAAGCTGTACCAGTAGATTTCCAAACAACTGAAATTAGTTAAAATCTTGAATCAATGTTTGAAGTTGTTCTTGTGACTCCGAGGGAAAAATCTGATTTCCCTCTGTTTTCTAAGAGAGATAATGGGATCTGAATACAAAAGTAAATGCCTTCAAAATACCCCCCAAAAGGTTAAACATAATGGAATTTCCAATAAGAAATAGAGAATACCTAGTAAAAACAATACTGTAAAATATTTTTATTTTTATTATTTTTTTTTTTTTTTTTGCTTTATTTTAACAAGAGAGAGCTGATCCCTGCATCTATATTTTTATTTTCTTTGTAAACATTAACCTTTACATGTCTGTTGTTTAAGATTAAAAAAAATCTCACAGAACTTGACAAAAAGGAAAACAAGACTAATGCATGAATGTAATTTTTTTAACAATGCACATCTATTATTTACCCTTTAAACAGACAGATACTTTAATGAATATACATAATTGATTATAATAAATAACCAGAATCAATGACCTTTCAATCATAAACCAAAATAGGAAAAATAAGAAATGTTAATATCCTGGACTATTTTTACAATTTTATTTTGAAAACAGATTTGAAAATTACTGATATAAAAAATAAGGTGGGGAAGATATTAAAGAAAAATTAGTTACACAGAATTTTACTTTAACTTCAAACTGTTACTTTTATGGGGAGGGAATCGTTCAACCTCATACCAGATTATAATTCATTCAGAAGCAATCTAATTTTCTTTATTTAATTTTAAAGAAATAATAAAAACAAGTCACTTATGTAGATTACAGGCATTAAAAAAATAAAAATAATAAATAAATAGATGAACTATTTGATTATGTTATTTAACATAATGAAAAATAGAAAATTAGTGTTAGATTAAAATGTATAGTAATAAGTATATAAAATACTTATAGACTTATCTTCAAAATCTAAAATTCAGGGATAAAAAGTATTATGAAAGCTAAGCAGGAAAAGTAATACCATGCTTGCTAAAGGGTAAAATCAAGAGCTTGCAGAGCTATAAATCCAAAAAGCAAAATAATTTGCCAATAGTAATTTTTATGGCTATTTTTGAAAACAAATAGAAATACATCTCACCTCACATAACTAACAGGAGAAAATCTCCAAAAACTATACCAAAAATCAAAACAATTAAAGAAATATCAAATATCATACAAAAATACAGATCATCTACAGCTTTGATTGTAAGAAAACTGAGAGCTTCTTATAGCATATTTTTACCACACCACAAAATACTGCAGTATTAATTCAAATACTACAATTCTTTTAAATTTTATACAGAAACTTTTTCATGATGCTGTATTAACTTTTAGTGAAGCACTTAAATAATGTATTTTGAAATTCTTGAACTACAGATAAAACTTTCTCTTTAATTTGAATTTTTTTTTTTTTTTAAAGATTATGTGAGGATTTATGTTTGTTGCAATACTGTTATCATTAGATATATTACAACTGACTATTTTTGATCACACACAAATCAGTATTTTTCAATTGCTACAGAACAAGAGAGTTATGAATTCCCACACTCATTTATTTATTTATTTTTTTTTTTTACAAAGAGAGGGAATGTTTTAGAATAAATTTGGACTTTAGCATGTCTAAGATTTCTCTGCTCTAAAGTACAGAAATTAGGTGATTAAAATCAAAATATTAGAACTGGCACAGCTTTTAATTTCTAGTAGCTAAGATAAAATGGAACAAATGTTATACATTACACAGAAAAAAAGCATGCAGAGGCAAACAATTCACTTTAAGCCATGCAAATTTAGCCAAGAAGGAACTCAAAAGCAAATGAACAAATAGCTAATCATGTCTCAAAAGAAATTAAAATTTAAGGAGAAATAAATATACATGATTTTAAAAATGATCACATTAAATATATCTCAATGAAATATCTAAAATAAAAAAATATGGAAGACAATGATCATGCACATTTTAAAAATGCTTGTAGCAAATGCCTAAAAGAATTTGTATGCCGATTAAAAATTAGGATGTTGCAAGTAATTGAAAACAACCGATAAATAATGGAAAAATTAACAGCTTTCACATTTAGCAAAATTTATACCTACTGTAGCACAATATAGACAATATCAGAATGGTAAAAATAAATGAATAAAAAATAAATCAGCATAACAGATTCATCTATGCCTAAGCACAGAGTAAAACCCATAATTAAGCATTTATAACATAGCAGCATTAGATTTATAGGATTTGCATTAATTTATACTGAAGAAGCAGGTTAGGTTTCATCAATTTTCAAATCTGCAGACACAGAACATATCCATGCCTATACATTTTGAACCAAATATGGATTTTAAAATTACTTAAAAAAAAAATATGTATTTTTTTAAAATTAAAATAGTGATTTAGAATTCCATTTATTTTATATTTTATGAAAATATACATATTCATGCATAATTTTTATACAGATGTACTGATTATAGTAATTTTTTTTAAAACAAGTGTACATTAATTTATAATGATAAAAATACTCGGGACTTTTACATTGCTATTATGCTATTAAGGCAGAAGATAATACTTTTCTTTAAGAAGATGGCTTTAGTAATCAACATCTTTTTACAGAATCACATAAAAAAAATTAACAATTTATTATCTATGATAACACATGTATGGACAGAATTCCTTTTAACCACAGTGACAACAGGTATGCTAAAAGGTCAAGATTTTAAATTATAATAGGTCATAATTATTTGCACAAAACACCCCCACATTAGGAGATGAGCTTTTATCCAAAATCCAAATGTCACTTTGTAATGAACACATCTCAAGCAGTTATGATCAAATATTAAAATCCTTTTTAAAGAAATTTGAACTCAGTATTGTAATTTCTTTATAACGTTATTCTCTTAGTTCAAAGTAACAGTTTCAGAATAGTTTACATGCAATGTCACAAAGAATATTTACATGCAGACAGGGGAAAAAAAAAAGGAAAGTTCTACTCTAATGGATTTTATAGCATGTAATTAAAAACAAGTTACATCCTGTGATATAGTTTGAAATTTTAACTTGAAAAATTTTCAAAATTATTTTGTCTACTGTCTTTATATATATATATATAATATTTTAAACAGCTTATGATTAAGCTAAAAACACAAAGGCTACAACAAGAACTGTTCATTTCCAGATAAAAAGGACAAAGAAATTGGAAGAGAAAAATACATATTACTCACAAAAATAATCATGAGGGGAAAAATCTATTATATATCAAATAAGGGAAAAAAAAAGTGAAATATTTTAAAAATATGAAGCTTTTTAATTAAATAAGTGATGTTTTTAAATTAAAAGAAAACTTATATATATATATATAAATATATATATATATATAATATACAGGGTGTCTGCATATTTTTGAAAAATCTATTTAGGGATATGAAAGTTGCCAACCCAGGGGGTGGGGAAAGGGGGGCAACTTTGAAATCTTAAATGATGACCCTTATTTTTTATTGCAGATTCGGATTCTACAGGAAAAAATACATAACTTTTGTATTGAACATTTTCTTCAAAACATTGTAGATGGCGCTGTAATAGAATGCAATGATGTCAGAATCGTTACCATTGCAATGTCTGGAAACGTTTGAATAACTCTAGAAATATACATCGTATTGAAAAACGGAAAAAATGCATGTTCAATAGTTTTGAAAAATCTATTTAGGGATATCAAAGTTGCCATTTTTCTAAAATATTAAACACGTATTTTTCTGTTTTTCAATCTGATGTATATTTCTCGAGTTATTGGAGCATTTCCAGACATTGCAATAGTAATGATTCTCACAGCATTGCACTCTATTACAGCGCCATCTACAATGTTTTGAAGAAAATGTTCAATATAAAAGTTACATATTTTTCCCCGTAGAATCTGAATCTGCAATGAAAAATGGGGGTCATCATTTAAGATTTCAAAGTTGCCCCCTTTCCCCCTCCGAGGGGGGCAAAGTTGGGATGCAAATTTTATATCCCTAAATAAGAGTTTTCAAAAATATTGAACATGCATTTTGCCGTTTTTCAATCTGGTGTATATTTCTCGAGTTATTTGACCGTTTCCAGACTTTTCAGACACCCTGTATATTTTCATTGAGATAATGGAACAAAAAACATTTTGGATCTAGATAACAACTGCAGAATTCTATTACAAATCTTGTGTTCTTTAAATAAAGGCGAAAAGATATAATGAATATTTAAATGACAGAACATTCATTTGATTTTTTTTTAAATAGAAAAATGCTTTTAAGAATAGCTTTAATAATTAAAAATCACACCCCTCTTTTTTTTAATACAAGCACTTAAATATTACTTAAATAAATTAACCTTTTTATTAAAAAGTGGTACAATAATACCTGACTAAGACCTCAAACACAAACAAAAATTTATATATAATTTATCCATCTAATTTTGCCAAGATGGACAGACAACTTATCATAAATAGCCACACATATACACAGCACTAGGAAAAACCTTAGTCAAGACCTGTACCCATGGTACTGAAGTTCATGATGGTCTTTTGTGATGCAATTCTATTGATATACTAAATCCATGATTATGGATGGGTTCATTGCCACCTTGCATGGCATGTGAACTTGTCAGTGCCTGTCCAAAACAAGCAATTCACATAAGAGTTGGGCAACCTGATTTTACCTGAACCTGACTTAATCGGAGGTTTAGTCAGAGAGCTGTCAATTGTTTTGGGTTGGATTTTGACTATTACGGGTTGACCTGACTTTTCATAAGCCAGATTCTGAAGCCTTTGCACAGTAAGCATTAGTAACATACAGAAGCTATATGATGTCTATCCCCTGTTTCTGCTTGAAGTATTTTTCCAGAACTACTGGAAAACAGAGTACCATAGTTGTACAATAATATTTTAGAAGAATAAGAATTGTGACTTTTGTAGATTTCTGTCAGTGATTGGATATAAATAACAAATTTGCTATTTTAAACAGAGTTTCATGGACACAAAAATCAAAAAATGTTGTCATGTGAGAGTATTTAGAATTAACTTATTTTTTATGTAAGAAGAGATTTTGAAATGAGAAAACTAATCTTGAAATGATTTTAAAATGTTATTAACAATTTTGTACTTTTGATATCGGCTCAAACTCTGATAATTATTATTATTATTTTTTTTTTTTTTTGCATTTGGGCTTTGGAAAAAAAAAAAAAGCTTGAACTCATCTAGTATATATACACTTATTTTTCAATATAAAAGATAAAACTGTATGCTATTTTTCTTTAATTGAATTAAAATATGAATCAACTTTCTTATTTTGTGTTTTAGATTGTTTTCGGGCTGACTTTTTTTGTTGTTGTTGTTGTTTCATGTCGTATTGACTTTGAACTTTTGGTTGGATATAATAACCTGATCTGTGGAAGATTCAATTTCACATAAACTTAATTTTGAAAATAAGTAGCAGATAAAAGATGAGTGGACTTAGACTTTCTGAACACCCTCCTGTACATATGCACACTACACACACACACACACACACACACACACACACACACAAAAGTAGTACAAAAACAGTTTTAATATGTGTTTGTGTTGTAAATTATACGATATAAAGCAAATGAAAAACAACAGCAGCACAATATTTACTCATGCCAGAGCATCTTAAAACAAAATGCCTAGCACTACGGAAGCAAAACAGCAAGTTAAACAACTAGCTTATAGCAATACTTGAAAACATGATAGTCTTACAAAAAAAGAAATTAACAAATATTATACTAATGCATAAAATTTTTAAAGATTACATATATTTAGCATGAGAAAAAAAATCTCATTATACAGCTCAATAAATATGATACAGCTCAACAAAATCTAAAAGATATTTCTAAAATTTGAACATAAAATAGGGAAATACCTTTTTCACGTTTTTGATGCCCCATTATGGCATTATTATTTCATAACACAAACTATTGGTTACAGCTAAAGAAATAATGAAATGTTAAAATAAAAAACACCTATTTTAAGAATAAATAAACTGAAGTTTTAAAAAATAAGGACTGATAGTGAAAAGGATAATAAAAAACAGTATTTGAAGATTTCAAAGAGGAAATCTTAGGTATATTGAGAAAAATAATACAAGTGGAGGGAGGGGGGGGGGGGGGGGGAGTAATAATGTGACACTGAATATTATGAGTTTTTCATATGAGTAAACAAAAAAGATTATGCAAAATATAAAATCTCATTATTTGTATAATGGATAAAAACTCTTCAAAACAAAAGATATCTAAAATAATTAAAAAACCTGAATGGGAACACCAAAACATTTAAAGGAAATAATAATAATAATAATAATAAATCTGAAAGTTGACCCCAGTTAATATGTGTAGTACATAAATTTATTTAAGGGTCCTCTCCATTTACGCGAAAGGACCTGCTCGCTAATGTTAATCCTATGGGGCATTATTTAGTTAATATCTCGTTTGCATTTAAAATATTTTTAAACGATTTTTTTTTTGCATTGATAGCTGAGATCAACCGATTTCCACCATTGATTACTTTTTTTGATTTTCTTTGCAGATTTTTTTTTATTATTATTATTATTTTTTTTATGAAGATACTTTTACTTTCAGAACCAGTTTTCTTTGAAATTTTTTTTAACAACACTTTCACTTTCGAAACCGGTTTCAAAAGCCTATGGGGAAAAATAATGCCCCATAGGATTAACATTACTAATGTTAGCAAATGGGTCTTTTTGCTTGAGGGGAGAGGACCCTTAACTTAAAATATACAAAAGATTAAGGCATTAATAACATTCAAATTATTAATAAATACATAAATGATGTTTCATAAGAGCATTAAACAAAACTTGTTTAGACGCTGATTGACCTTGCATTGATGGCATTGCATGATGTAAGTGCAGCAGAAAGTTAACACATGAAAATGTGTTATGCAGCACAAATTAATTTAGTCCATCTGTGTCTTCATTATGTTAGCATGACATTATATGTAGATATATATATATATATATATATATATATATATATATTGACTTTTTGTACTTTATAAAATAGTTTATAAATATAACCTCAATATTTAGTAACTGTTTATTTGATTAGATATCAACTTTTGAAGCTTATTAAATTAAATTCTTTAAACTGTGTTGTTGTACAAAATTATTTTTGATTCATTATGTGGCCATACTGACATGTTATACAGCTTAAAACAAATGACCAAATCAAAAAATACCTTTTTTTTTTTTAAATCAGCAGAATTATTCAGCTAATACATTTTAAGATATCACTGATTTCAATTTGAAACTGTGCTTCAAATGCACTTAATTTCTCATTTACAAAGATATAAAAAAATCAGAAAATAACCTAAAATACTTTAAAATTATAAACAAAAGAAAAAAAAAAAGAGAGATGATTTTAAGTTGAAAGCTAGACAGCTTCATTTTCAGTTTTAAAAAGTACACAGAACAAGGTTTCTTACCTGTTGATTATTATTAGAGTAGTAATCAAAAGTCTGTGTCTGAGCAACAGGAGAGGACGGTACATCAGTTGTTTCATTCTCTTCGTGGCTTGGCATGCTGCTGTCCAAATGGAAATTATTTTGGTTATTTACTACTTCACCTTGGTAATATGAATGTATTTCTTGTTGATCTAAGAAAGATAATTGTTCATTATTACAAATAAAACCAATTACTGAAAACAGAAACATGTTCTAAATCTCAAAAATGAATAGATAAATTTTATGATAAATAACAATAAAGTAAATGTTATGAAGCACATGCATAAGCAGACTGAATACTTATAATGAATAGGGATTACAATCTCACAATCCCATAGGATAACTTATATCATTAAATTTTTTCACAAACATATATTATTAAATTTATACTCCCATGGACACAAACTTGTTATTAATTTTTCTCGATAATAAATAATCAGTATATACACTCACAAAATGAAACAAACAAATAAAACTTACTATTTGATAAACTGGCAGTGTTTGGCAGTGTTGTGCTTTGTTGACCCCAGCTGACTCCAACATTATTTTGTTGATAATATTGTTGTTGTCCATTATACTGCTGTTGTCCATTATATTGCTGATTAAATCCAACATTATTTAATGAATTTATATCTGTTTGCATTCCAGGAGCAGGAATATTCTGGTAAGCCACATCTATAAGTGAAGTGTGAAAAAAGAAAATTAAAGTAGAGTAATTTGAATTCAGGCTAAATTAATTCATGAAATAGTTTACAAAAATCAAATTTATATAAACAAAGAATTTGTGAATCTGTCTGTCTGTGTACATTCTTAGACTGAGATGGATAAGGCCAGTGCTATGAGGTTGGGAACGGTGGTACTCTAAGGTGTACCTGAAAATGAGAACCTTTTTCAAAGCTGATTTAGTTTTAATTTTTTTTAAATTAAGTTTTAAGGAATTTTTTACTGATTTGCACTATGTATTTTCTTTCACCATTCATACATTTGTTTCTAAATATCTCATCATTTTAGTCTTTACAGCAAAGAATAAAACAAAAAAATGTACTTTCAGAAAAAGTTTGTCTCAAAACTGTAAGGTAATTTATGGATTTTTAATGATTAATTTGTCTGGCTACCCTTTCATTTAATTCATTCTCTTCGATTCTCCCTCCCTGCCCCTTTTTCTCGAAAATAAAAACAACAACAACAAACAAAAAAAAACCCCTCACCGCCATTTTTTCTTGGTTGTGTGTGGAGACGCAAGCATACCTATATGGCTTAAACTTTTGGATCAGTTTTTAATCTTTTAAATTTGGCACTGATGATGGAGCTTTAGGGACTCCGAAACAGCTGTTTGCCATTTTATATATTTTTATTTGTGCTATTTTTATGTTGATCATTTATTTTAATAGATGGTGACCACTGCTGTCTTGTGATACCTGTTTATCATTTACAAAGTTCAATTTTATGTGCAAATGGTTTATCATTTGCAGACCTTGAGAATGTCTTTAATGGAGTGTACAGATTAGTCTGTTTTTTCAGAGGTTCGTGATGCGGTTTGGCTCATTCGACTCGACATCGATAGAACTTACCGATTTTAGTTCAGAGTTTCACCACAAGATGGCACTTTCTTATCTTTGGTTCTATAGACCCGATCACGATGAGATATGGCTCATTCAACTCGAAATCGACAGCTTCAAAGATTTCAGCTATTTTCGTGTGGAACTAATGGATTTTGCAGTTAACTCAGGTTTTATAGGTTTTATCATGACGCGGTTGGATTAATTCAACTCGACATCGACAGGACTTATCGATTTTAGTTCAAAGTTTCACCACCAGGGGCGCTTTAGTATCTTGGGTTCTATGTGCCCAATTACAACAAGGTTTGGCTCATTCAACTGGATTTAGATAGCTTTACAGATTTCAGTTATGTTCGTATATGACAGATTGCGCACCCTGGTGGAACTAATGGATGTTGTAGTGTGTGCTCAGCACACCCTGCTATATGGGGCCGGAGGCAACAGGGACACGTGCCCGAGGTTTGTATAGGACAAATTGTGCTCCTTGGCGGTGGGAGGTGGAAATAATGGATTTTGCAGCACATGCACAGCGCACTTGCAATACTGTGCCACAGGCAGTGGGAAACCATGCTGCAGGTTCGCTCGGTGAGAGGTTTATAGTATTTGAGGTGGAAATTAAGGGGTTTTCCGGTGCCGAAGGCAGTGTTTATCTGAGCCAGAGGTTCGTTCAGTTCGAGGCTGAATGCGAATCAAGAATTCAATTAGATTCGAGGCCCCGATGTAAATTATTGACCTGCTAGTGGACGAAGCCAGTTAGTTTGAATCAATAAAGCACCAAATTAAAATTATTCTTGAATCAAAAGTTAAGACATGAACAGTAAAAATTTATTCAGTAATAATAATAATAATAATAATAAACAACTTACTGTCAGTGACTGGAGACATTTGATCATTCACAGTTTGATTTAAATCAGACTGGTGCTCATACTGAATCTCAGAATTGTGGTCTTGCATTACATTCTGAAAAATAAACAAATAATTAAAAAAAATTCTTTTAATTGAAAGTAAATATTTTAAGGATACACTACAATAATTTTTAGTTTGTAAAAACAATTAGCAAAAATGGAAACATACAATCTTTCTTCAAAAATGACAACAAATGCTTTAAGAATATTTTCAATTTATTCAGTTTGTATCGCTCAGAAACACTTTAAAAAAAATTATGCTTCATTTATGGTTCTTCTAAAAATTAACTTAAAATCTTAATTTTCCTCAATAATCTGGCTGTGAGCTACATTGTAGATATGAGACGGGCTCGATTTTTATACCAGCCTTTGGCTTGGGCTACTAGGGAATTATTTCTATGTAAGAAGTTGTTAACAAGCCTGAACAAATCTCTAGTACTATTCAGCAATCCAACATTTTCAGGTAGACACCTTGTGAGCACAAAGGTAAATAAGTACTACTACATGTTTCAGAATACAAAGGGGAAAATTTGAAACTTCTTTTTTATAGTGACTATGGCACAATAGAGAAAATAGCTTGATGAGACAATATTTTTTGTAGGCCCTTTCTGGCATCTTATTCCTTCTTTCATATGCACAACTAATTGGTTTAAAATTTACACAATTTAGTATATACATAAAGGAGAAATGCATCTAATAGATACATACTGTAGCAAACTATTTATGTATACACATAAACAAGCTGCAAGCTAGAAAAAAATAAACTTGAAAAAACAAGAACTTAAAATTTAAGTAAACATGTTTATTAATTCACAACTTAAATTGATTTCAAGCGAGAGTGTTTCTGGACCTGGAATACATTCTAGCGAAAATACTTGAATATGCATTGTCATCAACAGACTTGTATGCAAAATTTTAACAAAATCAGTTCATTAGACATCTGATTTTAATCATTAATGTAAGACAATTTCTTTCCTGGGCACTGTCCCTGGTGAGAAACAGCCCTGAAAATACAGGGTGTATCATAAATTTGTGCAAATTAAAAAAAATTCATAATAAAAGAAGTAATGCTCAGAAAAAAATTTCGGTTTCCGCGAGTATGATAAAAAACCATTGGATCCCCCCCCCCCCCCATGTATAAAAAAAAAAGGGGGATTCTAAAAGTAACCAAAATATCCAAAAGAGGACGCTCACACGTCATACTGAGATGTTTTATGCAAATCAGGCTAGAAATGGATTCATCATTCGATCTCGTCAGCATTCTATCCTTACCAGATTGAGCATTGGTGGTTAAACTTTTTTACAAGAATGGTGAATCCACAACTATTTCATTGTGAAAGTTTCGCATAGAGAAAGGATTGAAGGTGCAAAAATGCCCTATTTCATTGAATGTGATAATGAATTTAGCATGTAATTTTGAGGAAATGGGGAGTTGCCTCCATATGCATTGTCATCAACAAGGAACGTGTATAAAAAATGAGTAAAATTGGTTTGGTAAATGTGTGATTTCAATCAAAGATGTAAAAAAATGCTTTTGCCCCTGGACTCTGTCCCTAATGAAGTATAGTCCTGAAATTACATGAATATTGCATTATCATAAAAAATGAGCTTGTGTGCGTAACTAGAGGAAGATTGTTTTGATTAAAAAGGGTGAAAAATAAACGGCAAGATTTGACCCAGGCAGACAGACAACAAATAAGGCTAAATAAAAGCATGTAAAAAAAATACAAAGAAATTTGTGGCACTCTACTCACTGTTTCATTATATAAATAAAAGCAATTTCTAAAATATTTTCAAAATTTAATAAATTTACTTTACATGTACTTACATAATTTCTGTAGTATCTACATAAATAAGCAATAATACCAGAATTTTGTTTTATGGCAGTCTATAACATTTGTTAAAAAAAAAATTGAACTTTCTTAAGTTTGAATTGTGCCATCAGCAAGGAAAAAACTAAAGTAGAAAATTAATAGAAAATTTTCTACTTATTTCAAGTAGAAAATTAATAAATAAAAATCCCCAGATAACTAAGGAAGGAATGATTTCTAAAGTTAAAAGATAATATGCAAACAATATAATCAAATAATTTTCCTAGAGAATATTTTAGAAAATAAGCTAAAAGACAGCCACATATTTTTAGGGATACTTATAATTCTAAAAAATAAAGGAATCTGTAAAACACAAACCACTCACATTATAATTGTGAACTAAATTAGCTAAATTTTTCAACCATTCAGGATCATCTTGATCTTCATATTCTCCTTGCCCACGTAAGAAATGAGGATCGTGATACTTTAACCTAGATGCTAGCTATAAAAAAAAAAAAAAAAAACTAATAAGCAAAAGATATTTTTATATATATGCACATAACAAAAATTTCTAAAAACCAACATTCTAGAATGATTTAAACTTTAAAAGTTACTTTGCTCCATCCAGATCAAAACTTTATTTTAATGATGGATTTGTGTAAATCAAATCATATTATTAAATGACCAAAGAATTTTGGGTATTTAATAGGTTTAATCTGGGCAAGTTTGAAAATGACTAAGGATTTTCATGAAACTCTCATCCTGTACTAAACTGAGCATAGAAAATGATTGAGCAAGGTCCCGAATTAAGAAAAATTTGTTTTGACAGCTTAAAGCAAACTTAGTAGTGAAAAGGCTGCTATAAATAGAAAACGGCTCTAACAATTTTCATGAAACTTGCCGTCTCTACTGATTCTAACACAAGAAAATGACACTGCTAGGACCCTAATTTGATAAAATTCCTTTTGAAATGTTAAAGAAAACCCAGCACTGAAAATGCTGCTATAAATCAAAAACAGTTCTGATGATTTTCATGAAATAAATCTTGTGTATACAAGAAAACCATCTAAGTCTTGACTTCGAAAACATTAGTTTTAATAGGTTTAAACTTTTTTTGTCGTTAATCTTACATAATTTGAGTACTTGCCAATACCATTGGTAATTGATAAGCAAAACAATTATGGATGAATTGATTACAGACGGTTTCTATTCTATGGGAGATGTGATGTATGTGAAAGTTTTGGTTCGTAGGATAGAATGTTTAAAGTGTGTGAAATGTCATTACAGAATACACTAAAACATAAATTTTAACAAAGTTCAGAAAAAAAAAAAAACATATACAATAAAGTATGATAAGGGCAAAATGTTAATGGAAATGAATGGGGTATTTTCAAAACACATTCAATGCTTATCTAATGAAGCTCTGTACAATTCAGAACATAGCAAATGAAATTGATAAGCAGCAAGCTCAATATTTAAACCAAAGACATCATAACCTGAGATGACTACATGTTTTAGAACAGAACTGAAAGAGTGCAGCTGATGTAATTTATAAAAAATTACATCAACTTGAATGTAATTTATTAGACAATGCAAAAGTGAAATTAAAAAAATAATTTTAACGTACAGCTCATTCTAAAAGTTGTTTGTGTTTCTAGTAATTGATTTTAAAGGAGAAAAATTAAGGTAATTCAGGCTTAATAACTTGTTTCAGTGTACATGGGAAAAAAACATTTTTAATTAGAGTTGGGATTTTTTAAACTAAACGAAAGGTTCGAGAATGATGCTCAACTATTTCTAGAAAAATAATAAAATGAAATTTCTATTTTTATTTTCAAATGAAATCAAAGTAAAATAAAATATTTATTAGCAATAATTTAAAATGCTAGTTCATATTAATATTATCTTCAGAACATTATAGTCAATTTAAAATGAAGAGAGACTGAAAATAAATAAAAACACATGCAAATTGGCAGCCTTTGCGATGTATTGGCTATAATCAATGCCAGCCAAGCAGACAATCGATCGTTGCTTTGCTTTATAAAAAAAATAATTTGTTCTCTGTTACTTGAACTGCAATCGATGTTTATTTATATAAAAAAATATAAAAAAATAGTGTGATCATTTCAACAAACATTTATTTTTTCTAAAATAGATTTTTTTAGAAAAACAAATAGTTATTCATTTTTATAAAACCACCAAATCGATGGTAAAAGCACAAAACTTGAAATCCCTAGAGTAAATTGACCTTGAGTCTCTCTTCATCTTGATTGAAGTTGCTTAGATTCAATAACAACAACTTACCTTAAAAATTTCAGATATCAAATCATACGAAAATAAAGATGTGTGAGTTTGTAAATTTCCAGCAATTACTTCACAATAATGTAGGGCCTGTAAAAAAAAAAAAAAAAAAAAATAATAATAATGTAATTACATATTGACAATATCTAATGGTACGTCATCAAACAATCCATTTAAAATATTAAAACTTACTTCTTCTAAAAATCCATGTTCTATCAGCCGAAGTGCATAAAGAAATTTATACATCTGTAAAGAAGAAAAGAAATAAAGAAAATTTCTGAGCAAATATTTTCATTAGCGAGTCAATATGATCTTAAACTACTTAAAACAAAAATGTCACAAGGAAAAAATTCTTAAAAATAAAGGGAAAAAATTACTTGTAAATGGACTAATAAATAACCAGCATTTGCTAGAGATTGAGCATATTCGTATATTTCAGTACACTGTATAGCTTCATTGGTTGCAAATTCTTCAAAAGACAACCTGAATGAAACATGAATAAAAATAAAATGTTAAAACTAATAATTACTTAATATGTAGATTGTTGAAGAGCACACTTAACTGACGAATGCATTCAAATGATATAAGAAAGCATACTTTGCGAAATATAGAAATTATCATAATGTACATATTTCAATAAAGGAGGATACAATTAAAAGACTTGTTTTCACATAAAAGAAACAGTAAAAGATACATTCTTTATGCTATTTAAAAAGTTCCTAAACGCAGATAAAGCCATTTTTTTTATGGAGTAAAAAATTTAGTTCTCAGTAATTGTTACAGTTCTTAATGATCAATTTTGGCATTACAGCGAGCAATTATTGCAAATCAACCAAAATCATGTTTTTTATTACTGAACATCAACAAAGTTCTAAGAATTAGCATTTCTGGTCAAAAACATAATGGTTTCTGAAAATTTGTAATAAGTGGCATATCTGTAAATGATAATTTCGATCTGAAGAAAATAAATTGAAATCATTTTTTAACCTAGACATTTAAATTTATTTTCAGACCTTAGATGAGAATAAATGAAAATTCCCATTATTAAATGCTTTAAGCACTATGAAAATCTCTTGAAACAGATTTATTTCTTATTAGTTGAAATGACTATTTATCAACATGTTTTTAGATATCATTAAAAACTAAATAAATAAATAAAAAAGATTTTAAAGTCAAAAGTCATACATTAAGAAGTGTTGAATATTTTTAATCAACTGTTTTACGATGTAAAATACTTATTATTATTATTATTTTCTACATTAAAAACAATATATACCAGCTGAAATTCAGTTCAATATGTGAAGTACTCTAAATTTATTAATACGTTAATCATTCACATGCTGATGGTAAATATATAAACTCATTATCAGAATTTCAGGACATTACCTTGATCTATGTTTGAAATTAGAACAGAACCATTAAATATGTTATTTCAATGCTTTGTTTAAAGTGTGCGAATGTGTGTGGAGGGGAAGGTTGATCGATTGTATTATTAATAATCTCTACTAGCTATCTTATTAAAAAGCCTCATTGTATCTTCTCAAATCCAACATGACGTTTGTAAATATGCATGATTTTCCTTTTTTTTTTCATGTATTACAGATCTGTTGTAAATAAATGCTAGAAAATGTGATCCATTGTACTCTTTAATTAACACAGTTAAATATATGTGCTTCGATTTTAACAATAACATAATTATCCTGACTAAAAAGCCATCTACAATATCAATTTTGACTATTCTACAAAAATACAAACTCATATAATGATTTAAAACAGTTTTAGCAGATCAATTTTGGTGAAATAGTCAGGAAATTAATTTATAATGAAGAATATTAACTTTTCAACAAGCTTGTTGTCATAAATTTTATGATAAATGAGATATTTCTTGCTCTCTTCTCACAAATAAAGCTGATTTTATTTATTTTTTAATAATTGATATGTATAATTGCTTTTCTAACACATCTCTTATTAGATTCTTTTATTTAACTCAACGTGATATTTGTATGTAAAGAAGTGTGTTTCCAAAGACAATACAAATGTTTAATATTTTTATAATTTAATTATAAAATAAACTTTAAGGCATTTTTCTGTTAACCTGCTATAGGTGAAAGATCACTAAATATTCTTTATGGTTACAATTGTATATAGCTAAAGCAACAATAGATATAATGATGCATCAAATAAGGCCAACTGCATATGAAGCTGCAACAATGATATTTGAAACACTAAAATGTAGAAAATATAAATACGAAATAAAGAGTAATATATATATTATAAATACCTTTTAATCAATTAATAGTTTTATATTAATTAAATTATGTTTATACATTGAGAAATCAATTTAGAAATCATAAAAAGACAGTTTAAATAATGCCTTTTTTTTTTCTTTCCTGTTGTCATATCTTAAAAAGGAAAGAAAAAATTATAACTTGTTTCACTAGCTTGTGTGAAAAAAAAGTGGTTAATTTTTCATAATTGGATTTGGTGCCACCCTCAAATGAAAATATTATAACGGAAGTTTCCCGAAAAAAATGAATTGCAATTATGAAATTAGGTGTGATTTTTACGATATACATTGAATACTTATATTTTTACTTTTATAATTATTTCATATAACTTGCATTTGTAACAGCATAACTATTCTGCATAAGAAATAGGACATGTTCCTACTCATGTTAAAAATTAAAGCATGCCTACTGAAAGGTTAAAATAAATTGTTAAATCTATGTCAATAAACTTAGAAAAATAATTTTTGTAAAGTGTATCATCAACAAAATACTACTAATAATAAAATAATAAAGGAAAAAAAAAAGATTCTGATAATTTGTACAGCATTAAGAACATGTGTTTAAAACAGCATCTTTACAAGTATACAAGTTTACATGTTACAAGTTTATATGTACAATTTAAAAATAATCTTAAATGCCAGAATGAAGAAAGACAAATTCAATTCATCAACAAATTTGAGGCAATATTAAATATATAATATAAATTTAAGCTAGGAAAGAAAAGAGAATTTATATCAATTTAAATTTCAAAAATATTTTTTTAAATAGATCAAACAATCTGCATTTTAGCATTAAAATATATCTACGCTCAATATCTTGAGATGTATGAAATTTTACCCAATCATATGTATTTTTGTCAACTTTGGAGAGTAAAAATATAGAAGATTTTATTAACAACATTTTCTGGATTAGCGTGCAGTTTTAAAATATACATAAAAGTTATAAAAAGAGGTAGAGAAGTAAAAAAGTTTTTTTTTTTTTTTGCTATATATGTGAAACAATATGATACTTTTCAAAAATAAAATATTTTACAAATATAAGATTTCAAATAGATATTAAATATATCAAAGCACCATATGAATAGATTGTAATTAACATTAATCATTTTCTAGCTGAGCAAATAATAAAAGATTAATAAGTGACCATATTACCACCTACCTGTGATCAGCAGTTAATAAAACTATCTTGCTGTTTTTCTGCTCAAATGTACCAAATTCAACTTGGGCCATAATGTAGCAGAACTGAGCAGCAGGCAAACAACCACTGCTAGCTAAAAAGAAAAAAAAAAAGATTATAAACACTTTGCAGGGTTTGAAATTCAATTTTTCCTAGGAGGGGAGTCTCCCTCGCAACATTTTATTAGAAGGGAGTTAAAATGTTTGGGAGGGAGAAAAAAATATCTGTAAACCCCACTATTATTTTACGTACAATTAATGAATTACATTAATAATGACAAAAAATTATTGGAAAATTTAAATCAACAACTCAGAATAATTACACAAAATAATGTTTATTTTTATTTAAAAGAAAAGGAAGAAAGTCCGCTTTATATCTACAATGTATGTTTTCAACTTTCACCAAATGTTATGGACCCTTAACATTAGGTTGTTAAATTAATTTCTGAATTTAGAGTGTATTTGATTTTCGGTACAGAAGCTTTTTTCACAAGGTATTCTTGTGACAGGCAGCACAAGAGCAACTTTTATAACATTGGAAAATATCAGAAACTTATGGTTATGCTCTAAAAAAAAAAAATTTTTTAACTTTGCAAAATCTGATGTGCACTGATTTTTAATTACTTGTATGAACAATGCATATTTAGGGTAGTGTCATTATTAATATCCATTTCTGAACATAACTGTATTAACCAAAATACGAACAAAATGAAGCCAAAACCAGAATCTCTAGTATTTTCTATAGTAAATTTTAAATCCATGACCAATGTTTGAAAGGAAATGCATTGATTCACAACTTCTATTACACAAGAAATATAGGTTGACTTTAAAATGTCAAGTCCTAATTTCGGTGAATTGCAAGGATCGGTTACTTTGTTGTTTCTAAATATGTTTCTTTGGAGTCCGGGAAAATATTTTCTTTGTGTGCACTACAAGATTTCTGCAGTTGTAATCTTATTTTACTTTAGTGCTGACTCTAAAGATGAAAATAAGGAATTTTGTTTAGTAGTCACTGGCCAGTAGGTTGATTTTTTATTAGTAGCCAGTTAATGGCTAGTCAGAATAATTTCTTTAGCAAGTTTCTTTAATAAGTACATTTATGTCACGGAATATTTAATTTTAAAAATATATAATGTGTTTAAAGTAAAGAAGTAATTTATGTACCAAATAAAAATATTTTAATCTGTAATGTTTGGAATAAACTTGAGATACTAATTTCCATCTATTTTAAATTTTAAAATAAGTTAACAGCAAAGTTCTATACGACATGCTTATGTAGCTAACTATATAAGTACCACTAAGCTTAGGTACTTGTGTAGTTTACGGCATAAGTACATTTTTCTTAAAATATTTGTCTAAAATTAAGATATGATAATAAAATAGGTATGTTTATACATTAAATAATAACCCACAACATGATATACATTACACATGCCCAACCTGTGGTAAGCGGGCCAAAAGTAGGCAACATCTCGAGAAATTCAGAAAATGTGCATTTCGCCAATTAATCAGAAAAAATTGCAAATTTCATCATTCAGGAGAGTAAAAATCATGAATTCCGTCGATTGGGGCGTAAAAATCCTGAATTTCATGGAACGGGCACGGAAAAATTGCAAATTTTAGGGAAAGAAGGAAATTGAAAAATCCTGCAATTGGCTGGTTCTTTTCATAATTTTAATCACCAGTTTTTCATGTTTAATCGCGGGGAGCTTATTTTCATCTTTAGCTGACTCTAAACCAATTTGGCAGGGCACAACGCCTGGTGGCCCTTATTGCCCTTCTAATTCTTTTCATTTTTTTGATCCGGGAATAGAAGTCACGAAATATGTTCATCGATTGTAGGAAAAAAAAAAAATAATTAAATTCACCAATCGTTTGCGGGAAAAAAAAAAAAATCATGAATTTCATCAATCTGTCACACATAAATAAAACACATATTAGCCAAGTCAGGAAAACAGAAAAAACAAAATCTCCATTAGCTGAAATACTCACATCGGAGATGTAACTGTATTTTATTACTTCATAACGAAACTAACAAAACATTTTTGATGGTTTAACAGAAGAAAGTATAATCATACAGCTAAAGGTTACAAAGGTTTTATAAAATACTTATAATAAAATAATAATAAATAAAATATACAAGATTGAATAGATAACTCAGCATAGAAACTAGAATAGAAATTTTAAGATAAAAGAAAGGCAAGCACAAAAATAAAATAAAATACTATACCTAATGTATCACCAAGAGTAGTTATACTACGAGAATCTACATCAGGTAGGTTTGATGGGTTAGATAATATCATAGCAAGATGTGGTCTCCAATCACCCCATTTCTTATCAGCAACACACTATAAAACATAAATAAGAAAGAAAAATCATGTATCAAGCATAAATTATGAAACACTTTCCAACACTTCCCATAAGATAATACGGTAACGAAATTTCAACATTTAATAAAACAAAAGAAGGTATCTTTAGTAAACAATTTAGAAATTGCATAACACATTTGAAAACCCAATTTCTGTAATTAGCGTCTATGGTTAGAAAAGTTTTTTTTTTTTTTTTTTTTTTTTTTTTTGCAGCCCTGTGTAAAAAATCTATACATCTGTATATGTACCACATAATTCAGTTCAGTTAGAAAATGCATACCACTGTTGAAAAATAACCTTTAGCAAATTAATAAACATCACTTAATTTCTAAGAAATGAAATTCTTATATTTGAAGATAAATAATACATTTAAATATCTTTCTCATTAGAACATAATCAAACATTATTATTTGCATTTTTGATTTCTTATATTTTATACTTGTTAGTTGATTCTAGTTCATGTCATAAAAAGTGCTCTTAAAATGTTTGTGCTTGGAAAAATCTTTCATTTTAGTTATTCTTGAGAAGAATGATAAAATTAACATAAGTACACATGTCATAAGAACATCTTAATAGAAAACCAATATTTACTAACTGCACTTTAATTCAATGATCATTTCACTCTACTCACCAGGTGAAAAAACCCTACAAAAGTCAAGTTATACCACATGACCAATCAACTGTATAATTATTTTCTGAATTAAATGAAACTGTTGTATCAAAATTGAATTATTTTTAGTTACATTACTCACTTGCTTGTTGAGTTTTAAAATATTTTCCGATAAGAAAATGTTGATGTTTAATTTTTTTCTGTCCCTAAGAGCACAGATGACATCTTAACGTTTACATGCAAAGCAAATTTAGCTCAAAGCTGATGTTTAAAATCATGTGATTTATTTATACAGAAATATACAAGAAGATTTTTTTTTAAATTAAAAATAGATGTATTTTAATTTATATATAGTACAAAAAATGGTCAGGGAAAAAGTACATAATTTTATTTAGTGTGACTAATTTTTACTTACCTCTGTCTAACTATGACTATAGATCAGTTAAAGCTGTTCTCAAATCAAAGTTGGCTATTTTCTGACACATTTTTTAAATTCATTTTTGTTCGCAAACATATCAAATTGACAGGTGCTCGTATTAAAAAACTGTGTAATCAAAAATGCAAACAAATGAAAACATTGAATCAAAAATGCAAACAAACAAACAAAAAACCCCATTTTTTTGTTTTTTTGGTATGCAAAAGATATTTTAGAAAATGCTGTCAAAGTTGGCCTTTTGAACTGAATTTCCAAAAAGTTCAATACTTTTGAAAACTTCAATTATTATAGTAAATTGTTCAGAAATACATGATATTGAGAAAATAACTTTGGAACACAAAAAGGTTAAGACCATTGAATTACACTGTATTCAAACACAAATATTCTCCTTGTGAAAGCAAATTGATGAAGTATTCATTTGTAATTAGAATATGGACCTCTTAGTAAAGTCAACTTATGAGACTGAAACTGAAATTCAGCTTAAACACTATTATTTGAGAAAAACATCAAACAAAGATGGACAATTTGGAGAGATGATTTATGTCACAGATGCATATTTTTATATCACTAATATGTAGAACTATAAAATGAAATGTTACCAGTATTCGGAAGCAATGTTGTATGCCACATTGAAGGTTATACCATCAATGAACAGCTGAATTTGTGTTGAAGTCTGCAAATATGTAGGAGTCTGTTGTGGATATTTAATAAATAAAGGTGAATACTCGGAGAAAAGAGATTGTTACCACAGAAATCCCAAATAAAGTAGAAGTCAAAGATCTTCATGCAAATTCAACATTGCCACAGTTGTTTAGCATTTGAATTTGCTCAGGAGTTAGTATTATTTTTAGTATTATCACGGATTATTTTTCAGATATGACTATGTCTTAATAAGACATTTCAATACTCCATTAAAATTTACTCTTAAAAAAAATCCTCGCCAATCAGAATGCCAATCCTTATATATCCTGACATCCCAGCTGCCCCAACACACAACCACATGCAGTTACCACCAAAACTTGAAGAAAAACTTCCAGATGATTTTTTCCTTCCAACTGCCTCTGAAATGGAATTCTGATCAATCGGAATGCAGATTAGAGGTCTGCATGGGCCGGCAAAAGGAAGCTAAATTTTCAAATGGGCTGGGCCAGCAGAATAAAGAAAATTTTTTTAATGGACTGGGCCAAGGTGGGAAGATGTTCAAATTCTTATAGAATTAGTTTAATTTTGATTCTACAATTTATTTAAAAAGATGGCTGTTATGATACATTCCATTTCTACTTTTAAATTCAATAGTTTTCAATAATTTATTTATCTAAATTAAATATTTAATCGTAATTAATCATTATTTATAAGTCTTCATAATATTAATCAATATTTAAATTAATTATTTAACAGTTATTATTTACACAGTCAATATTTTCTATCTTTTTAAAATTAATCTTTTTAACTTTTCTTCTAAGATATTTTATTATTAATTAAAATTAACTTCTATAATTAAATCAATTTTTAAAATCAATAATCATTTTTAAATTAAATTATAATCATGCATTTAAGTCTCTGGATAAAAGAATAAAAGATTTCTGTTTGTTTACATTGATTCTGTCAAAGATCGTGTATTTTCTTCTAAGTTAAAATATATATTTTCCACTTTTTTAATATTAATAATTTTTGTTCTAAACCTTATTTAAAAGATTAAACTAAATTTTTTATGCAGTCTGCCAAAATTCTAGCAAGATTCAACTTAAATCTTGGCAGATATGATTTTTTAAACATTTTTTCTAATCCCAATGTTTATATTGTTCATTTTCGAAATGACGCCTAGCCATTTTGAATTTGAGCTTAGCGCGTTGTTGAAACAACTTCTTAGTGGTCAATCGTCAACCATGTTAGTTTAGGGGTCGTTCAAGTGGGCTTCCAAGGTTGGGGGGTGCATTTTTCAGTGGGGAAAAAGGGGAATTGAAATTCTTTCTAGAACATTCGCGGACGAACGATCTTAATTTTTGCTGCTTGTTGCTAGGGCGTAGTTGTTTTCGTTTCGCCAGGATCGTTCACGTGTAGAGTTGAGTTGTCGCAGGAATGCTTTTTAGCGGCGACGGTTGATAGTTAAGAGATTCAAAATGAAGAAGAGGAATTTTTGCCTTTTCTGATTGGATAGTTTGGCTGGTGTGTCAGTTAGACTTGGGAGGGTTTGAATTCAAATTTTTTTAGTCGGTTGCTTTTCTCCGTTAGATGTAGGCACTAGAGAGGATAAAAGCAGTGTCAGGCCGAAAGGCCGGGCACTTGTAAAATTTTGATTGCATGGATAACTTCAAGTGAAGATTATGTCAGCTTTGTATAATTTAACTGATAAAGTTCCTCTTCGAAAATAGTTCTTTTTTTTTTAACAAGTTGATTTTGAAGTCTGAAAAGTGATATTTCAATAATCCAGCAATGTGGCGTCTACAGCGAAACAACTTAAAGTAATTTCATCAATATTTTAGTGTGATCAAAATACTGCAATTCATCTGTTATACTTTTATGATCTTCATTGTTAAGCAAAATAATCGCAAGATTGGGCTTTTAACGTTGATAAAGTCTGTTAGTCACCCTTACTTCATTCATTAGATGAATTTACCGCGACTGTTGATGTAATATTTTTCCACAGTTGTGACGATTCTGCAATTTTAAGAAATTAGATTCTCAGAGCTAACAACAATATCAAGATGGGAGCCAGGTGAACTTACCATTTCATCTACCAGTGAGAAACTTCATTAATTCGACTTCTTAAAGATGATTCATCTATTTTCGTTGGGAGACTTTACCGTTCCAGATCCTTTCAGTATCAACTCGAATAGTAATTATATATTAATTTGAACTATCACTTAATCTTAATAACTTTTTCCCAATAGTATAAAACATCAAGTAATCTTCTATGGACAGTTATATATAAAGAACATTAATCAGAATATCTTTAATTTTTGTAGTATGAAGGATTCCTTAGAGTTAAATTAATTTCACACAGAATTGAACTGATTGTAAGCTAATGACAACATAAATGTAAATCCTCTATTAATTTAATTCTAATCATGTATCTTCTGGAGCTCCATTTGATGATACTGTTTATAAGTATGTGTGTGCATCATTAAATAAACTTACTTGAAGTGATTTAAGTTTCTGTGTGCAATCTTCCTTTAGTTGGGCGAGTCCTTTTTATATATATTTTATTTTTCAGATTTGAATACATCTAAATATATTTGCTATAAGGCATGGTTCAATATAATATAAATTTTTCAGTTTAATCCTTAACTTCTAAAGTTTTATAAGATATTTTTTCAGCGTTTAGTTCAACATCGCATTTTGGTGCTTCCACTATACGCGCGACCTGTACTGACGAGTTGTGGTAGGATTTAGAGCAAACATTTATTCTATTTTGCTGCCTTATATTTAGGAATTTTGAGAATCTCTGTTTGCTTTATTTCCTGCGCCGATTCATCCTTACAATGGCCAAGAGGATCAACCTTATTTCTAAATTCAAGATTGTAATTTAAAAAAAAATAGAAAAGAGGTTTTGGAAATTTGAATCATTATTTAAACATTTAAAATTTTGACTTTTCCAAAAAAGAAGAGAGAATTATGGCATGGTGATCGAAAGTGGTGAAAAGAGTGGTGAAATATAAATTTTATTTACAAGGACAAATAAAAAACAGATCACAGATGTCTATTGTTTAAAGATTTAATTTAATAATTAAATATTGTATTGGCTATATCAGATGTGGACCCATTTAGCTCACGCTGATATGCCATAAGATCAGGGACTCTGACAAAACACGTCTGATCATCCTGAAATTTTTTGAAGGAAGAGAGCGAATGCTATCCAGGAAAAGCCGAACTTCACGATCGCACGCTAAAACCTCTCAGCTAATAGGAGGGCTACATGCAATTACGGCATCAAAACCTATCCGGAAACGATATGATACCTCAGAAAAATGCTAAAAAATTTGAAAGTACGATGTGCAAAATCACAGCTGCGATCGCAAAACATAGCACTGGCGAAATGAAATTAATGTGCGATTGCCAACCGTGCATAGAATTTCAAAACAGTCGGGAAGATGATAAACAAAGATGCCAATTGTTTATAAACGAAAAGAAATAAAAGTTATGGTTGCAGATCGAATAAATAAATTTAGAAAACAGGAATTATTGAAATAACATAAAAATGAGAAATAAAATATTTTAAGTTTAAAAACTAAATAAATTTTAAACTTTGGAAATGTAAATTTTAAATAGCAAAAAATAATTAAAAAAGCATATGTTTGTGACATAACAAAGATAAAAATAAAAGAATTTTATTTATGAAGTGTGTCCTCATTGTATCATCTCCATTCTTTTTGTTTCCAAGATCAAGTGAGAATTTTTAATTACATTTTCTCTTTTTATGACCTCAAAGAAAAGGGGTTGTTGCTCTTTATAAATTATCCAAACTACAATTCACTATACAATCTTTTTTTATGGCTGAATAATATAAGTTCACAGAACAGATTTTATCACAACTCTTAGAATTCTCAATGACCTTCCTTTAAGTTGGCAAAGATATTAGATGACACATTAATTATTAGAAGGCATCATTGATTTTACCACAACAACGTTTGTATGGTATTTTTAAAAGTAAAAATTCCATTTTCTCAGTCTTAAAATACATGCAACAAAGTAGCTAAACAATTACTTACAGTAACAGCAGAAGGCTGTCTTCCAGACATCAGCTGGTATAGCGTCTGAAGTGGATCATTCAATGCTAATGAATTGGCAAAACGAGTCATAACATTAGCATATGTTCTTAGGTCCATTTTGGATGCTAAAAATAGAGCATGTCCCCATAAGCCATGCTTCATAGCCCATTCCAGAGCATCCTGAAAACAAAAGCCTGCTTTAAAAATGATTCTAATAAATTACAAAGACAAAACTATTTCAGGAAAAAAAAAAAATCTAAAAAGGAGATTAGATAAAACAAAATTACATTCAAATTTATCTAAAACTGTTTTTTAATTTAAAAAGATGTATTTTGAGTCAGTGTTTCTGACACCCTACCAATTTAATCATACATAATATTTTGATTAAAAAAGGCACTAGGTTTGGTGACATTTGCCTCTTGATGTTTTTATTACCCCTTTCTTATTAATTAGAAGTCCAACATCACTCAAAGATCTGGCAACCCTCTTCAACAGAAAGTACCACAGCATTTTCTTCGACATTAAGACAACAGAATTTCATTATTAATCAAATGGATTTTTCTTTTTAGAAAAATCAAAAACTTCTCACATGCTTTTTAACCCATTTAACTTGATATTAATTTTACGTTCAGCATAAAATTTACCTCTGTCTTTTCGTCGACAGATTTCAGTTTAGTACTAAAGTGCAGTACCTCATGTTTAATCTTTCTTTTCTTTTTTTTTTTTTTTATTTGTTCTGTGCATTTAATTGCCAAATGTAGTAACTTTGTTACTGTTGAGATATATTTAAAAAATATATATGCTTGAAAATTATTTTTAAAAGTTAAAACTGAGCTACAATTTTCAAACACATTTTAGTAGAAAGGACATTTTCCCCTATTTGATGATATAGTGCTTGAAATGATGCATTACTTAGAAGTCTTGCAGGAGCAATAAAAGCAAAAGGGAAAGCAGCCATCATTGTTATATATTTCTAAAACTAGCAGCTGTGCCAGCACCATCCAAACTGAGCAAACAAAACTGAGCTATGATTTTTTTGGAAACAATAGAAAGGTCCGTAGAGAAAGAAATAGGTTTTTGTCGCTAAAAACTGAAAACATGTTTAAAAAAATATACAAATTATATATTTTAGTTAAAATATTATTTTAAGTTTATTAAGGCATGTTATGTATTTTAAAAATTGTTCTTAAAAATTATAAGGGGCTCTCTTCCTCTTACGGATTATGCTCACCAACCCCCATTTACACCCCACAGGCTCTAAAAACACACTAATTTGCTCTGTTTAAAAAGATTATTCGGTTATGGAAGATGGAATGATATTACCATTACCAGTGGTGATCTTCTGTAATCGGGTTGCCATTTATTTCCCTTTGACTGGGGGATTTTTCAGTTCCGAAGGACGTGTTCACCGCTTTCGCAACAGCTGTTTTCACGATTAAGTAAGATTAATTACATATTTGAAAATCAGCTTATATAAAACGGTTAAGTAATAAATGTCGCTGGCTGCTAGACATTTATAATGACGCTATAAGATAATTGTTTATGAGATAATTTTTACCATTAAATGCTTTACACAAATAATAACTTAATTATGTTAGAGTTTTCTTTCTTTTTTAATATTCATGTATAAATATATTTTTCAATATTAAAATGTTTGTACGTGTTATTTTTTTTTTTTTTTTATTTGGCAAGAGTGGATAAAAAACAGATATTTCAAACTATGAATTAAATTTCTATTCAGATAATGAAATTTTGAATAACAAATTGAAAAATGATTGGTCACTACAGACCACAATCTAGTCAAGTATGTGCCTGCAAAAGATTGTTAAATTGCTATGCATAGTTTTTGATCCTGTAAAATGTATTTAAAACTGAACTATCTTGACCGATTTCAACATTAAAATGCACTTAAAATAATTCTTGGATTTAAAAACTGTCTGCTTCAGTGTATTTATTATACATTTCTCTATAAAACTAGCAACAGGGTTCATACTCTATTTGAATAACAAAATTCCCTGACTATTCCAGGTTTTTTCCAGACTATTTCCCCTACAATTCCATACCCTCAATTCACGACATTTTTAGAAATACGAATAACAATTCTAGATCTTAATGATTAAATATACCTCTGATAATAAAAGTAACCTATAAAATTGAAACTAAAAATCTATTATTTAATATTTAAAATATAAAAAATGAAAAACAATTAAAAAAATACAATTTGCATGGATTCAAAGTAACATTTTATTCATATAATTAGATTTCACATATAAACCATTTAAATATTTTTTGACATTTCTACTATCATGTCATTTATTTGTGTTGTTTCAGAAACAGTTTGTTATGTAACATTCAATTATTTGTCTTTTAACAATTTAATTTTAGCTACAGCTTTTCTTTTTTGCTTGCTTTATAATTTTCATTCTTTTTCTTATTTAAATATTCATATTTCATCCTAGCACCTTAACATGGCTAAATATTTCTTTCGCAAAAGTATCATCTATTTTGCAACAAATTTGTATGGCTGAAACATCATTATGTTAAGAATATGAATGTAGCAAAAATACTACTTTCTAGTAAAAAATCTTAATTTTTTGCAGACTGAATTCGGAACTTGGAAGAATCTTGACACATAATAGCACGTAATATATTTTTAAATCCCTGACTTTTCCAGGTTTAAGGGAAAAAACTTGATTTTCCCTGGCTTTTTGAGCAGTTGACATTTTTCCTGACAAATCCCCGTTTTCCACATTTTCCAGCTGCGTAGGAACCCTGCACCAATTTTCATGTTTTTATATGCAATAGTTTTTGCAGTATAAGACGAGAAAGTATAAAGATAACAATAAATTCAATTACAGCAGCATTAGTTACCTTTATTTATAATAGAGGGAATCTTTATAAAAAATTAATTCAATGGGACTTGTTTAAAGTGATCACGAAATAAATCTGTTACCTTATAAAATAGTTATTATATCAGATAAAAGACATGATTTATTGTTTAATATATTTTTAACACAAGATGTTAAATTTTAGAAAAAAAAAAGCCCAATAAGCAGACTGCTAATTTACAATACAAAGATGACACTTTGATAAGTTTCATTGTGCTAACGCTCTGCAAAATACTTCCTTACTTCTAATTCTCCTACCCTTTTAATACCTCTATAAATTACCTCTTTTAATAAGGAAAAAAAATAAGTTCAAAAAATAGGTGTGTAAATATGGTATCTATACTAAAGTTTTAAGGAAATATTTTTCTGAACAAATACTTTATAAATATTAAATAAGAACAAAAATCTGACATTTCATTACATATAATGTAAATGCTGTTCTTAAACTGGATACTTCCTGACATATTCATGTAATTTTTATTCTTAAAAGCATAAGATTTAATGGATTCTCATTCAAATACCAGAGAATCAAATAGCATTTCCCATTTTCCTATAAAAGCAAAGGATTTTCTAAAAGTCATGAAAGTATGTATTTTCAGTTTCAGCCATGTTTTAGAAATGAGATTTGGAAAAGTTGCCATCAGGCAGAGATTGATTATAACTGAAAGAACCACATTTACAGAAAAATGCTATTTAATTCTTTATCATTTTAGTAATAATGTTTACAAATTTCATGAATTTAAGCATAAAAATTAATTTGTGAATATGGCAAAGATTTACATTGCTGAGCAAAGAAAAGTAAAGAATTTGAGACCACCTATAATTTGTAAATACATTTGAAAAAGGAAACAACAACAACAAAAAACAATAAATGCAAAACCAAGTACCGATTTTATGGTTAAAAGGAATACATACTTTTTTATGACCAAATAGTAGAAATTCTCTGAATTTACGAGTAACTTTATCTACGTCTACAGTTTTTGGCATATTGAGACTGGTTTTGTCATGGAGCACTACTATTCCTTCATCTGGAGATGATGTATCACCTGCATGGGATTGACTAGAAGAATCATTCACATCTGCTGGGGAATGTTCACCTTGGGGAGTTTCAATGTTGTGTCTCAGTGGTACAGCATGAGGTCGGAGCACTTCATGATCTTTCAGCAGTAATTCAGCAATATCACTACCAGCAACAGACTATAAAATATAAAAGCTTTAATGTACCATAAATAATTCACAAACAGCTTATCAACACATAACACTTTGTGGGTTGAATTATGTTACTCATGTAGGGAAAAAAACAAAACAAGATTAACAAGTCTCTAACGCTTTTAAGTGCAAAACTGTATTTAATCTTGCTGGTTAGATGTTAGCTGATATTTTTGCTGCCTGGTTAATCGTATGTAATAAACGAAGGAAATGAATGATGGTGCTGGTTTCTAGAAACTAAATAATACCTATTTTGCTCAACAGATAGCAGCACCAGTCCATTTTGAAAATTAAAGTAGTCTTTCAAAATCAATGTTTACAAGTATGCATTAAACAGTTGGATTATTTATCCATTATAATTAGGTAATTATGAGTATATTTATAATTGCTTGGATCAAAATTTTTAATTTAAAGTTGAAATAAGTGGAAAACAGAAAAAAAATGTAAATTAAGTTATTTTTTTCTTGCAGGGCATAATATTTCATTTACCGTCTGTTTGGGCTGCTTCTGAGTTAAGGCTTAAAAGGTCAATTATCTAGAAATGTAAGTTTTTTTTTCAAGTAACTTTAGTTTTTTTTTTTTATCTGAAAACAAATTATCTCCTCTCCACCTCTTCATTTTTATTAATGATTTACATTCTATTAGAAGAATAATCTAGTTCTGATGAGCATAATGCAGAATTTAATTTACTCGTAGATATTTCAGCCCAGGAAATTTAGCTTAGATAGCCTTTTGACATCAAAAATCCCTGAAACTTTATCTTAGAGTACTGTATCAAAACCATTTGCAACTTCATTAACAGATTTGAAAAAGGAAGAAAAAAGCAGGCAAAATATATCAACAGATGAATATATAATTCAATCATGTATCTCATCCTAAACTTTTGAGTTTTACCCAATTACAGATATTTCTTTTAATTATTATAAATTTTTAATAACATTTCTAATATTGTAAAAAGGATGTAAACATATGCTTTTTTTAAATTCCAGACGAGGTAAAGACTCCTTTGCAATATTTTAGGCAATTATAATTAAGCCCAGACAAGTTTTCTGAAGATGCTGCTATTTTACAAATCAATATTCCATAGTGAAATCAGAAAAAATTCGTAAACACTAATGCATTTATGGATAGCAATTTAAAAATAAAGAATGACCGAAACAGACAGATTTTATAAAATATTGTATAAAGGATAAAGCGAATAATTGTGGAATTACAGCTATATTTTGCTGTCAATTTGATAATGAGACATGTGTAATTTTTCTGATTGTGAGTGTTCTGGCAAGCAAAATATAACTATCCTACAATACCTGATATTATTTCACGAGATAGTCCCTGAGAAATGCTTCCCTCATTGAGGACATAAATAAAACTCCAAAAAACTTAAATTATAGAAAATTCAACCTGTTATCTACACATGGAAAGGGAAATATAAAAGCAGTTAATTATAAACAAGAGACAAGATTAAGTTATTATAGCATAAATAAGGCTAATTTTTTAAAATACTATTCCTTAGTTTTACATTAAACACAAACAAAAGATCTACTCACTCCATTTTGGCGAAGTAAGAGAATCATTAATTCCCATAAAAGTATATATGAATCTCTGTCAGCTATATCATCTTTCTGTCTTAACAGTTTTATCCTCTGATTACAAAATTCAATAACATCATTCTTATGAGTCAGCCCACTAAAATATGTGAAATAACAATTATAAGAATTTCAAAGCAGAGAAATTTTGAATTTACAATTAATATTAATAATTTACCTAAACATTATAAAGCAGGCATATAAAAATTTAAGTATATATGGAAATGTCAAGATATTACCTATTATCGAATTGGGGTCAAAATAATTGATAATATTTTTTAATATACCATGTTTTTACAATACAGTCATATCCCAAAACTCAGCAAATGCTTAAAATCTGCAAGACTTAAAAAAAAATATATATATATATTTAAAAAAAAAATGGCAAAAATAAATTTAAAAGAAAATATCCATAAAATAGATAAGTTTTTAAAAGAAAAGAGAAAAAGAAAAAAAATATTATTACAATAAAAGCATGAAGAACGGCAAAAATAGATAAATATTATTTTTTAATAATATATAAATTTATAAAATATTATATAAAAGATAAAGTGAATAATAGATGGAGATAGAAGGCATCAAGATTTTCTCTAATTGGGTGAAATTCCTACAATCAAATCAATTTATGTAGCCACATTTTACAATATTGTAAGGAGTCTTAATAAACCAAATAACCTGATTCCCTGCTTATTAGAATAATCCAGCTAAAGAGGGGGGGGGGGGAAAGGTTAAACTTTATGTAGTTAATCCTGACTGAGGTCATGTTTAACTACACTCCACAAAACTCACAATCCCTCCACAAAAGGCAATTTGCAAACTGATAGACTTAGATGCACTGTAAAATATTTATAGCTAGGCAAAAGTAGTTTGATGAGAAATTCTTGACATTGTGTGAGATTATCTAACCTATTCTCTGTAACTCCTTATTACATTTTGGAACAACTTTTGAATTATTCAGGGAAAAAAAATATGTATGGAGTTTGGCTCCCCTAGTCTTTAATTTGTTGCTCAGATCAAATTTCTGTTGATGATTAAAACACTTCAGAGACTGTAAAGTTGATTTTTAGTATTAAAGAACAAATATGGTGGAATTTAATATCCAACAATTTTCATCTAAAGATGGGTAAAATACCATTTTTACAATATGGCATTTATTTTCAATTATTCAGAAATAGCCAGATGCATAAATTACCAACTAAAATAATTTTAAGCTTCCACACAATTATATATGTTAAAGACTTGAAAATGTTTCATAACTACTTTTATTTATAAGATTATATAAATCTTTTAAGTCATATTTATATTTGTGAATTACTTATCAATAAAATTACCTTCACAAATCTAAAATGATAAATTCTGTATCATCATTTGTCTTAGCCTGTAATTGTTAAATAATTCAAAATTTAGAACATTTCAGTTAAGTCCATCATGTTGCTTTTAAATAAGTCGAAATTCTAAAATGAATGTAGTATTATATATGAACAACATACCGAATCAAAGGACCCTGATAGTTTTTCAGCTCATGGTAGGATTCTTCATTTTCCATAATCGTCTACATAAAAAAAATAATAAAATCACAAAACAAAACATAATAATAAAAGACATTAAAGAAAAATTTATTCAAAAAGTTTTCACACAGTAAGTGATACAAAGATTATGACTAAAAATATGTTTGACTATAAATGCACAAGAAGTTATTTAAAGTATTTGGGACATTAAAAAAAAAATTCAACTTTAGGAAAAAATCATGACTGAAGTTTTCCAAAATCATTAAAAATTCTTTCGTTATTATTTTTAAATGAACAGACATGTACAACAGAGTAATTTCTAGTTTTTATGAAAACTTCTATCTTATTTTTTTATGCAATTGGTGCTTATTATTATTATAAAGAAAACAAATATAATACAAATATAATGTAGAAACTTACCTGTATACTTTGAATCTTGACAGGTGCTACTAAAGTAGGATTAACTGGACTTGGGAGAGCAGTTATCAAAAGTCCACCAGCAGAAAAGCAAGCAATGGGATGAGGATAAGAAAATTTAACTGGTGTTAATCGTTGAGATGGTGTAGAAGAATGATCTGTGAATTTGTATATAAAATAAGGTTATAACATGTTTAACATATAATTAAAAAATAATAACACACCTAACTACATTAATTCAACAACAAAACTCATCTCATAAAATTAAAATTTTAAATCAAATCAATGCATGCCATAAACATTATATAAAGTATATTTTAAGAGCCTACGCTAGTCATCTGAAGAAACTCTAATGCTAAACAATAACTCAACAGAAACTCAATAACTAAAATGTTAAGTCTATGGGAAGGTTCTGGACAGATTTCTCGCTCGCATTTTAATATTTTTAAATGATTTTTTTTTTTTTTTTTTTTTGCATAGGATAGCTGAGGTTGATCCCTAACATTGTTAGTTTTTATTTTTTCGATTTTAATTCCAGTATTTTTTTTTATATAAGGATACTTTCACTTTCCGATCCGGTTCTGAAATTGAAAATGTCCGCTTATAAAAAAAACTAACTAAAATCAAAAAAGTAAAAACTAACAACGTTAGGGATCGGTCTCAGCTATCCTATGCAAAAAAAGTCATTTAAAAATATTAAAATGCGAGCGAGAAATCTGCCAAAAACCTTCCCATAGACTTAACATTAGCTTGAATGTTTCTTCCCGTGACTAGTGTAGGCTCTTAACATGATTTTTTAAGAATTGGAAATTAAGACACTACAATTTGTATTTTTTAATCACACTTGCTGGTACAACATTTTATGGATCTCTGTACAATTAATAACAATAATAAAAGATGGAGACAGATTTTACAGAAATATATATATATATATTAGAAAAACTATTTTTTTTTTCATATTATACACATTTTTTGTAATCTTTAATAAAGTTGTTTTGGAAAAAGCATTTGACCTATTTCAGATGAAATTAAGAAAATCAAAATAAATTTTGAAAAGTTTATACTTATCTCTTTTATAAGATAATAGTCACTAACAACTTTTAAGTAAAATTCTTGCTTGAAAATATAAGAGAATGGCATTTTATGTAAAAAGACACCTTAAAATATAAAATAATGATATATTTAACCTTTCGGCAAGATTTCTTTCAAGAATACATGCTAAAACCGGACAGATGCTGTCCAAACCCCCATTTAAAGGTTAACAACAGAGTTTTACTGTGATAAGTTTTCAACAGTACACTATCCATTAAATTAACTATTTTAAAACTTATAATTAGGTAATTTTATTATTTATTCAAATAAAATTGGAATCCCATTATTAAGAGGCTACTTCACTCAGGCAAAAACACCCGCTTGCTAATGTTAATTCTATGGGGGAAATATTTTACAATATCTCGTTCGTATTTCAATAGTGTTAAATGATTTTTTTTTTTTTTTTTTTTTTTCATTGGATAGCTGAGGATGATCTCTATTCAGGCCTTTTTATACTTTTTCGATTTTGATAACAATTTTTTTAAAATTAAGATTCTTTCATTTTCGGAACTGGTTTCGAAAGTGAAAGTATCCTCAAAAGAAAAAAAAAACTGCAACAAAATCAAAAAAGTAAAAAGGAACACGCATAGAGATTGACCTCAGCTATCCAATGAAAAAAAAAAAAAAAAAAAAAAAATCATTTTTAAAAATATTGCATTTTTAAAAATATTGAAATGCAAACGAGATATCATAAATTATTTCCCCCCATAGGATTAACATTAGTGAGCGGGTGTTTTCACCTGAGTGAAGTAGCTTCTCATAGGTTAGCTAAGATCTATGGCAAAGTCTGACTTACCATGGCGGAAACCAAAATTTATTGGAAGACAGTTCCTTGCTCCAGAAATATAAAAACTGTCATGCATTTGTGAATGAGATTCTACTTCCTTCATACAAATTGTCCTTTCTTAACTGAATACACTATCTGCCTTTATCTAGATTGCATCTCCACATAATCCATATATTAAAAAAAAAAAAAAAAAAAAAAAAAAAAAAGAAATTTTTTTTTTTTCATCTGGCCTAGGCTTTAAAACTCAACCAATTTTAATGATTATTTTTTAAATTGAAACTGTTCATTTGTAAATGAACCCTATTAGCTATCTTTTTAAAAGATTTCTGTTTTTATACTTTGTTTTTTAATTAAATAAGTTTTTAATGAAATTTCTTCAAAATGGTTTTCTGATCTATACTGTTTATTCTGTTAAGAAACATTATCTTTTTCTATTCCAATAGTAAACTTAATGAGTTGTTGTTTCTCGATGCAAAACTAATTAAAAATTTGTCAAGCTTAAAGCATGAGTGCTCAGTTTACAGGAAAATAAATAGGTATAATAGCACCATTCCGTTTAAAACTGCATCTTCTTTCAACTACAAGCTCGCTCTTTTTAACTTTTATTTAAGAAGAGCATTTAACGTTTGCTCTAATAACCATCAGGAAAACGAGTTATCAGCAAAATTGAAAGATCTATTTAGCAGCAAAATAGAATCGATCCCGAAAGATGAAGTTTCTGTTGTTATACGCAAAAACCGGAAATGACACTTATCTTGAATACATAGGAATGACTACTCGTAAATTTTAAAGATCATGTTAAAGAACATTTAGGAGACCTGAAATATAGCTGACCAGCAACAGCCCCTTCAAGACAATCAGAAGCAGAATATTGAAGATAATTTAGAAGAATCGAAAATTATATGTCCTTAGAAAAATTATCATGAGTTAATTATCTGTGAGTCAATTGACATTATCATTAAAGAAAATAAGTTTGCAGTGAAGTTTTGTCACATAAGATACTCAATATATGGTAAAGTTTGCTTAAAAAGTTGCAAAATGAATAATTCTACCCCCCGCCCACACCTCACCCCATTTTCTCCTGTTACCAAGAGTAATTTGAATCGCCCAACAAACCCGGATGATGAAATGGACTTTCCCTGGTTCTCGGATCAAGAAGTGGGGATTTCGAAAGTAAGACATTGGTAATGACAGTTGTATTTTTATCCCTGATGATGGTTATGTGTATAGCTGAAAGTGCTTGGAGTAATTGACATTAAATAATGTTAATGTAGTTTAACATCTTTCTTACAATTTTATGATCTTTTAAGTAATAAAGCAGATTAAATGTAATTTTAACTTTTTAACAGAATATACTTAAGAATTGTCCAATGCAAAAGAAAAGGCAGAAAATAACTTACCCGCAGTTGAAAGGGACATATCATTAGGTATATCCTCATACGAATAATCTTGATGTATATTATAAGCTGAAATTTCTGATAAATTTGAATCCACGTCAGGTTCTAAGTAACGCCTGAAAATGCAAAACAAAGTTTTCAATGAAAAATGAATTATAAATATTAAAAACTTACTGAAAAGTGGAGAGGAAACAAAACTAAAATTTTGTATAGAAAAATATTATAAAAATGTTATACACATTGTCATTAAGCTGGTAAAAATTTAAGCTCTAAAGTTATTTAAATTTATGCAATATTCTGGGAAAATGAATGAAATATATAAAAATATTCTGAAAATTTCTGTCAGAGAAATGCAAACTAATTTTTACAACGAAGACAATTACAAGTAATATATATTATAAAGCACAAATGTGTGCATCAATAGCACTGATGTCAAAATGATGCTGGCAACAATGTGGTTACAGCTGTATGAGAGTTACTACAATGGATTTAATTATGTGCCAAACCATATTCTCTAAATTATGCCAATTAGCTGTAGACCAGATTCTGAAACTACTCATACTTCATTTATATAGACATTATAGGTAAAAATTAACTTTTTTACTCACTGGCCACTGGCCAGTACATGGATTTTTTTTTACTCGCCAGTGTTTTTCAGCACTGGTCAATAACAAATTTACAAATACTTGATAAAAAAAATTACGAAATTTGTCAAACGATTGTGGAATAAACAGCGAAATTCATCAAATGGTGTCGGGAAAGAAATCGCGACATTCGTCAAATTGTCTCGGAAATGAAATCAGGCATTGCAGGAAAAAAATTAATTTTGTCTAACTGTCGTGAAAAAATTCGAGAAATTCGTCAAATAGGTTCGGGGGGGAAAAATCTCAAAATTCGTCAAATGATCTCGGAAGAAAAATAATGAAATTTGTATAACAATCGTGGAACAGAATTGCAAAATTCGTCGAACCGCAGCAGAAGAGTGCGAAATTTGTCGAACATCAGCGGAAAGAAAGTGGCCAATTTGTTCGTTTATGAAAAAATTTGTGAAATTCGTTAATCGATAGTCAATAAATTGCATCGCAAAATTAATTAATCGATATTGGAAAAATCGCAAAATTCATCAACTGGTTTCGGGGCAAAATTTTTTCGAATATCAGCGAATGGCTTCGAGAAAAAAAAAAAAAATTACAATCCGTCAAATAATTTCGGGGAAAAAATTGTGAAATTTGCCAAATGGTTTCGAAATTCGTCGAGCGACCACGGGGAAAAAATATTTTTCCATTCAATCATCGCAATTGGTGAGGATGACTATTAAGTTTGACCAGTGGTGGCAATAAAGTCAATCGCCAAATTTTCAGTATTACTCGCCGATTGGCAGCGAGTGGCGAGTGCTAATTTTGTCCTATAGTAGACATATACTTACAGACACAGATTGTGCATGCATAGATGCACACACGTGCCAAATTTGGCAGCAAAAATAAGTCACCAAAAAGGGGAACTTTATGCTAATATGCCAATTTGACAAAATTCTAACTATAATATATTTAAAGTAACATTTGATTATTTACAGCCCAAACTTGACAAGGCTATCTTGTGGCACTAATAATGCGTTAACTACAATGATTCGTAATAATTCATGCATTTCATTGATAATAATTAAATTAACTCAAGCTGATCTTCTCATGCTAAACTAAGTTTAGTTATCACTTAACAATTCTGAATTACAAATCAAGAGTGCCATGATTTCACATTTATTAATGTAGCTCTAAAAATATAACATTTCACAGCTACACAACTATGCACAATAACAAGACATATCAACTACATATAATAATCAAAAGAATGATTAAGTGAAAATAATAGGCTTCAACTCATCTTGTCATATTAAACTAAATTATAAACATGATAACTTTGAATTATAAATCCAGAGTGTCATAACTTCAAGACTGGCATACAAATTTGTAGAATCATTCAAAAAAAATTTTTATAGGAAAGACCAGAGCTTGTTGCCACAAAACTCACTTCTTCCCTAGTATATGCTGCATCAACTCAAAAATTTGTCCATACGTTTTTTGATATTGTGGTTCAATGGATTTGAATGTCTATTTTTGAGCTGTCACATCTCTTATGAGTGATGAAGTGAGTGTTGTAACAGCTAACCCACATGACTAGGGACATCATTTCAAAACTTTCTTGGAAAGGGAAGGGGAGGGGAGGGGAGGAGGAGGGTGCAAAACTTTCTTTCGATCTTGTATGTCACAACTGAGATGCAATTGATACAGTTTTATTCCCACATATGTTTTTTAAATTATCCAAAGCAGTAAATAATGATAAATATGCCTCACTTTGAGAATGTTGTAATAGCAAAGTTTTAGTAAATATTATTGATAGTTATTAATTTCTGTGCTTATTTAATGTTTAAGTTTTATTTATTTTTTAATCAAATCTGACAAGTTATTTCATCTTTTGTGCAATTTCTGAAAAAAAAAAAAAAAAAACTTGAGTCTGACTTGCAATAACTGATACACTCTGAAATATCAAGTTCCGTGAGGAGAGTAACTCTCACTTCAGCCTTCTCCATAAGGTACTCCTGCCAGTGAAGGAAAATAAATAACGAACTACAATTAACTAATGAATAACAATTATAGATCTTCAAACTGCTTTGGCAGTTTTTTCCCCCTCACTTTGAAATACCGAATAAAGATGGGTAGATAAAATATTAATTTTCAGTCTACCAATAGGGTAAAAAGATTTTTTTGTTTTTTTTCTAAGATAATTTTGTTTGTTTTAATATAATTTAGAATCTATATTTACTGCTTCTTTGACTGATTTTTGTCTGAAAATTGTTTAAATGTATTAAATGAAATCAGAAACATAGCTTTATTTAGCAAATCCATATACTTAAAGCTAACCTGCTTTTTAGTTTTTCGTGCAAATATGCTATTTATACGCATGCGCCAGCATTCAGCTAATCAGCTAGAAGCTTTTACTATCTTCAGACGCGATGTTCCAGCCAATGAGGTGAAGGCTTTTTCCTCTCTCTAGAAGCGTATGTGTTCCATTTGGTTGTTCGGTTGTTGAAACTTTATAGATTTCTTTTATTAAGGTATTTTTTCATTTTACCGTATTTATTTTCTTTTTAAGTCGTATGTATTTTACCACTTTGAATTTTTTATAACTAACCTTTTTTTGAGAGAGAGAGAGATTTCGTGGCACGAAATTCCGCGAATCGTTTCCGATGTAAACAAACACTCGACAATTACTTTTAGTTATGCATTATTAATTATTTACTTGGCCTTTACTTTTAATATTTCAAACTTACAGTTGAATGTAACTATTAAAACATTTGAAATACTGTATTCGTAAAATGAAATTTCAGCTTAAACACTCGACAATTACTTTTACTTATGCATTATTAATTATTTACTTGGCCTTTACTTTTAATATTTCAAACTTACAGCTGAATGTAACTATTAAAACATTTGAAATACTGTATTCGTAAAATGAAATTAGTTTAAACACTCGACAATTACTTTTAGTTATGCATTATTAATTATTTACTTGGCCTTTACTTTTAATATTTCAAACTTACAGTTGAATGTAACTATTAAAACATTTGAAATACTGTATTCGTAAAATGAAATTTCAGCTTAAACACTCAACAATTACTTTTAGTTATGCATTATTAATTATTTTCTTGGCCTTTACTTTTAATATTTCAAACTTACAGCTAAATGTAATTATTAAAACATTTGAAATACTGTATTCGTAAAATGAAATTTCAGCTTAAACACTCGACAATTATTTTTAGGTTAAATTCAGGTTTTCTCAGTGACGATCACAGTATTTTTACCAAATAATTAAAAGTACTACATGCATGCATCTATCTATCTATATTAGAAATTGTGCAGGTTTCTGGTCACTGTTTTGTTTACATATTTTAAACAAAAATTTCAATTTAATAATGCACTGAAAATTATAATGAATGCTTACAATTAAACACAACAACACAAAACAAAAAATTTCACAAAAACACATTATTTCCCCGATATTTTCCCACAACTAATCAATAAATTTCATGATATTTTATTGTGATTTTAAACCATGAACTTTAGTACTTTTCTGTTATACGGACACTATGCCAAAATGTATGTATGTATGTTTGGCGACAATGGTGTACGTATAACGGAAAAGTGCCTGAATTATTATATATATATATATATATATATATATATATATATATATATATATATATAAAATATAAACATAATTGGCGACACAGCAAGTTTTCTGGATTTCTCCCTGTCTCTCTAACCACATTGTTAACAAAACAAAAAATTCACGAAAAACACATTATTTCCCCGATATTTTCCCACAACTAATCAATAAATTTCATGATATTTTATTGTGATTTTAAACCATGAACTTTAGTACTTTTCTGTTATACGGATACTATGCCAAAATGTATGTATGTATGTATATTTGGCGACAATGGTGTCCGTATAACGGAAAAGTGCCTGAATTATTATTTTTATATATATATATAAAATATAAACATAATTGGCGACACAGCAAGTTTTCTGGATGTGAAAGGCGGAGATGAATTTCATTCATTCAATGACCGTTTTAAAAGTTTCAAGTTTGGATTGAGTGCACCTGAACATAAAAACCGATACCTATTTCTATGTTCATGATTGAGTTATTTGGATATCTTTTCGTATAGCACAGAAAATCATTTCTCCCGCTTTCGTAATACAGATAAATTCTGGTGTATTTTTTTTTCTTCTTTTTATATCATAAGTACTTTTCTACTTTAAATTTTTTAATTGTCGAGTTTGTAAGCTGAAATTTCATTTTTCGAATGCAGTATTTCAAATGTTGTTTTAATAATTACATTCAGCTGTAAGTTTGAAATATTTAAAATATTAAAAGTAAAGGTCAAGTAAATAATTAATAATGCATAGCTAAATATGTATAATGATCAGAATGACATATTAAAATGTGTACAGAATGACATGAAAATTTTAAATAACTGAAATTTTGCACTTCCAAGTTAATTGTAAATTTCATTGTTTACATTGGAAACGATTTGTGGATTTTAAGAATTTGCTGAACTTCGTGTCACCAAATTACTAAATCTCTCTCTCTCACTCTCCAAAAAAAAAAAAGGGTTAGTTTAAAAAAAATTCAAAGTAGCAAAATACATACAACACAAAAAGAAAATAAATACGGTAAAATGAAAAAATTACTTTAATAATAGAAATCCATAAATTTTCAACGACGACATCAAACGAACGTATCTCATCTTTCGTTTATGATAAGGAACGCTCCTTTGGCCCCCTCCACTCATTGGCTGAATTGTAAAGGGCAAAATTGGGGGACAAAATGACTACAGCATTTCTGAGAAAAGAAAAAATCAGAAAATTCACAGAAAATAATTATTTTTGTTGCAAGTTGGGTTAACTGTCTTTATGGTTCGAGTCAATTTCAGACTGAGTGTAGATTTCTGCAAGTTGGATTTGGGTTAACCCGATTTTTCAAAAGTTAGTTCAAGTTCAGTATATTATTTCAGATTAAAACTATACCTATCAGGGCTTGAATTTCAGGGCGGGATTCACGCGGAAAATTTTGAAATCCCGCCCAAAAAATTTCAGCATTTTTGGAGAAATTTGCATTATTTAATTTATCTGCAACCGAACGATAAATTTCATGATTTTTTTTCCCCGCAACCGATTGACGGACTTTGTGTTTTTTCCGTGACAGATCAACGAACTTTGAGTTTTTTCTGCGACAGATCGACGAACATTGCGTTTTTTAAGCGACTGATCGACGAACCTTGCGTTTTTTGGGGACATATCGACGAACTTTGCGTTTATTCCGCAATCGATCGACGAAATTTTTCTTTCTTCCCTGACTGATCGACGAACTTTGCATTTATTCCGCAATCGATCGACGAAATTTGCTTTTTTCTGCAACTGATCGACGAACGTTGCATTTTTTTCTGCGACTGATCAATGAACTTTGCGTTTTTTCTGCGACAGATAGACGAACATTGTGTTTTTTAAGCGACTGATTGACGATCCTTGTGTTTTTTGGGGACAGATCGACGAACTTTGTGTTTATTCTGCAATCGATCGACAAAATCTGCTTTTTTCCCACGACTGATCAACGAACTTTGCGTTTTTTGGTGACAGATCGACGAACTTAGCGTTTTTTCTGCGACAGATTGATGAACTTTGCGTCTTTTCCACGATCGATCGGTGAATCTCAATCAAGTAAAATCTAAAGTCAGAAATTTATTTAACAACCTAATTGTTAAGGGTCCCTAACACATTTAATGGAACTTGAAAAATACATTGCATATATAAAACTTAACTTTCTTCCCTTTTTTATAATAAAAATAAACATTTTACATAATCATTCTCAGTTGACTTAATTTTTTCAATGGTATTTTGTCATGTCTGCATTAATGTAATTCTTTAAATAGCACGTAAAAGAGTAGTGGGGTTTAAAGATTTTTTTTCTCCCTCCCAAACATTACAACTCCCCTCCATTTAAAAATGTTGGTAGGGAGACTCCCGTCTTTGGAAAAATTGAATTTCAAGCCCTGCCTATAATATGTTTGTGTGTATTGAGGTTTGTATAGATGTTTGTGTGTGTGCTGTTTTTAATACAGAACAGACAGTTTCATTTTTCACACGAACATTTAAAAAAACTCACATTCTTTGCGCAATCCTTTAACAAAATTCGCATTTTTTTTCGTGATTCTTTAATGAAATTCGCATTTTTTTCTGTATCTTTTTTTTGTCGAGATTAATAATTTTTTCAGCTATCCTATGACGTAATTCGTGTTTTTTTTTCAGCGATAATTTGACGAAATTTGTGTTTTTTCTGCGATTTTTTTTTTTTTTTTTTCACGAAATTTGCGTTATTTTCCACGATTCTTTTATGAAATTTGCGTTTTTCTGTGATCCTTAGACGAAATTTTCTTTTTTCGCAATGCTTTGATAATAATCACATTTTCTCTGCTGCCTTTTGATAAGATTTTTTTTTTTTTGATAAGATTCATGAATTTTCAGCAATCCTTCGATGAAATTCGCGTTTTTTCAGCAATCTTTGAAGAAATTCGCATTTTTCTCGCGATACTTTAACGAAATGTGCGTTTTCCAGCGATTTTTTGATAAAATACATTTTATTCCGCAATTTTTAGACGAAGTTTGGCAAGAAAGCGCTATCTTTGGGTGAAATTTCCTGTTTTGCGATTCTTTGACAAAATTTGCTCATCTTTTGTGTAAATCGCGTTTTTCTGTGGCCTTTTAACAAAATTCACGTTTTACATGATCCTTTGATGAAATTAGTGTTTTTCCCGTGATCATTTGACGAAATCTAGGAATTTTTTCCCGCGAAGATTGATTATATGTTTTTAGTCTGCAGGTGCCCTAAAAAGTTTGTGACGCCTGTCGCTGCATTGCACGCATTCTGCCACGGTGTATCAAACAAACAAAATTCATCCTAAAGAATTATTGTTTCGTTTCTGGAAATGAACAACCGTCAACTCATTGGCTGAATTATAAAGGGTGAAATGTGTAGGCACTGAGTATCATCTATACTATTAATGTCGGTAAACGTCTGTCTGTGTGTGTGATGTTGTGTCTGGCGTCTGTAAGCACAAAACTCTGCATGCAGACGACGGACATAAGTGCTTTTGGTATAAAAAAATTCGTAAGTGGAGTTTTTAAAATTCACAACATTTTGCGGGAGAAGAGGGGTGCGAACGAATTTAAAAAATGAGTCCGCATCAATAATTATGGCGGCGGGCGGGGAGTATGTTTTGCCTACACGGGGCGGAGACTTTTCTTTGTTGACACCACTCATATGCTATATCGTTCGAAAGGCCTGTGACTGCCTTTTCATGTTATGCATTTGTGTGGTCCATCCCCCCCCCCCCCCGCCAATTGGGGCACTTTTCTAAATTTTGCACATACCACTCATGTTATATATCGTTAAAAAGGTCTGTGACCGCTTAATCATATTATGCATCTCCGGTGTCCATCCCCCCCCACTTTGCCCCCCCCCCCCCCCAAGGGGGTACTTTTGTAAATTTTGCACAATCCCTTCATGTTACGTATTGTTGGAAAGGTCTTTGACTGCTTATTCATGTTATGCATCTCCGTGGTCTATCCCGCCACTTCCCCCCCCTCCCCCCTTAAGGGGGGCAATTTTCTAAATTTTGTTGACACCTCTCATGTCATATATTGTTGGAAAGGTCTGCGACTGCTTAATGATATTATGCATCTCCAATGTCCATCTCCCCACTTTGCCCCCCCCCCCCCCCTTCCCCAAGGGGGTACTTTTCTAAATTTTGCAGACAACCCTCATGTCATATATCGTTGGAAAGGTCTGTGACTGCTTAATCATATGCATATCTCCAATGTCCATTTCCCCACTTTGCACCCCCCCCTCCCCCAAGGAGGTACTTTTCTAAATTTTGCAGACAACCCTCATGTCATATATCGTTGGAAAGGTCTGTGACTGCTTAATCATATGCATATCTCTGATGTCCATCTCCCCGCTTTGCCGCCCCCCCCCCCCCCAAAGAGGTACTTTTCTAAATTTTGCACACAACCCTCATGTTATATATCGTTGGAAAAGTCTGTGACCACTTAATCATATTATGCATGTTCCGTGTCCATCCCCTACTTTACCCCCCCCCCAAGGGGGTACTTTTTAAAATTTTGCACACACCCCTCATGTTACATATCGTTTGAAAGGTCTTTGACTGCTTATTCATGTTATGCATCTCCTTGGTCCATCCCGCCATTTCCCCCTCCCCAAGGGGGCACTTACCATTTACTTGCACAACAGCGCTAAATGTGTCAGATGAAAGAAATTCCGCGAGTACATGTGCCAGTGAAACTTAGCCAATTGCTGTTCTTCAATCTAGCTTTAATTCAAAGTGGGTTTTTTATTTATTTGAATTATTCTGCAAAAGTTTCAAACATTTTAAAGCAGCTATGAATTTTATTTTTATGGTACTATCAAGTTTTTTGCCGTCAAATTTTGACGGGTTCCATCTAGTTTTAATATATTTCAAACTTCCTTATATCAATTTGATTTTTTTTTCCCCAGTTTTACTTATAACTACTGTAGTGTAGATTTTACATATTTTTACTTTAATTTTCTTTTATTAACATATGTACAATTAAGAGGATGTTATGAGTGTTTCATACAGGGTTGACGCGATTTAAACCAACTGGTTTTTTTCTAAAAAAAACTCAATTGGTTTTTTTAGAACAAATCTAGTATAACATTTTCTCTTTTTTATAATTTAAGTGTTTCAAATTATTGATATAAATAATTTCTACTTTTAACACTTTATCTCAGCAGTCAACATGAGACAGTGAGTCTAGGTCATGTTTTGCATGCATGTAGGATGAAAATTAGCATGTGTTGGTGTACATGTCTGATGCCTTAAAAAAATGTCTGATGCCTTAAAAAATGATCTTAAAACATGTGAAATTAGCAAAGAAAATAGATAAAAAAATATTAAATATTTAGCAGAAAATATTTTCATTTAAAAAAAGAAAAGCTGATTAGTTACAGCAGTTAATAACATAAGATGATCTTTAAGATTTTGGTCAAGTTGTAAAAAAAAAAAAAAAAATCTTGAATGGGGAGTTTATCTTTTAAAATTTAAAAAAAGAAATGCAAGATATGAAGTTGAATAAGACGACATTCAAAACGTGGGTGTCATTTATAGCATTTCAATAATACAATCTTTTCTGTAACTCACTGAATCTAATGGCCAAAAATGTTGACTTGGGAGTTATCACTCAAAAAACAAAATCACCAGAAATATTTGAATATAAAAAAATTCTTTAACAACCACATATAGTGATATTTTTATAAAAAAGTTAACCATTCTAGAGATACTATCTTGAAGATGAATTTGTTTATAATTGAGAAGTAATGATTAGGTCAAGAAGAAAATATTAAACTATTCAATTGACTAGTTTTCACTGTAAAAAAGATACTACAGTCAAGCTAGAGGAAATTTTTTATCGTTGTGGGCTCCTATAATAATAATTGGACAAAAGATTAAGTATATACAAAAAAAAAAAAAAAAAAAAAAACGAGGAAAAAGTTTATTTTTCCTTTTAAATTTTTAAATCAAAATTCTGTTAAATAAGCACCTGTTTACCTTTAACTAAAATATGTAACAAGATATATTTAAATGCTCTAAAACACAATCAAACCTACATCTTGAACCTAACAAGAAAATGGGAGAAAACTATGGTTAAAGTTCACATGAGACATTGTTTCACAAAAATGCCTAAAAATATATAATTTTATTAATTTTTAATTTACTTATTGAAGTAATGTGTATTATTATAACATATCTTAGAAAAAAAAGACATTTATTACCATGGACCTTATTATTTGATATTAATTTCAACTTGATACCCTCAGCCATTCCTGAAAAAAAATGACCTTGACTGACAGATTGAGTAAATATAAATCCTAAATTATATTAAAACAATCAAAACATTTTAGAAAAAAGAAAAAAAAAATCAAATGCTTAAATGTAAAAATCAATACATATCTATCCACCTTCTTAATATGGAAAAAAACAGATATATGAATTAATCACACAAAATTTAAAGTATAAATTTTACTTACGTGGAAGTCATGTCCTTTGTAAGCTCATTTGCTGAACTTCTTCCAGAGTGGGCACTTGATCTATCATATTCATTTTCATAGCCATATTTTGCATAGTACTGTCTATACTGTTCTTCACGATATTGCCTGTACCTAATAAGAGAAATTTGACCAAAATATTATTTCTCATTAAACTCACATCCAGTAATTCTGATATTTTAGACCAGTGGTTCCCAAACTTTATTGTTATGTGACTCACCTTAAAGTTTGAAAGTTTCTTGACCCACATAATATTAGGAATATTGGGGGGAGGGGGGGGGGGGGTCTTTTAAATAATCTACCATAATAAAAAGGCAAACTTTTGTACATAGCATAACGAAAACCGTAAGAGGTACTTCTTAAATATGAATAATCATAATAATGATAATGAGGTACAATAATAAAACTTTTAGTCCATATGAGGGGTGAAGCTTGTAATCGCAAGTGCACTCAACACAAAATTTAATAAAATAGTCATTTCACAAAGTTGCTTTCCTATGTTCCTTCACATTTCTTTTTTTAAAGATGTAACAAATTGTATACATTATATTTTTACATCAGATAAAATTAATAATATACTTTGGAAGAACTGATCGATCATTTTGCAAACCACAAAAACATTGCTCACACCTCAATGGTAGATTACAACCCATTATTTGGCAACCGCTGTTTTGAATTAATTGAAGTATACAAACCTAGGATCATTCCTATATAATTCATCATAAAATCCATAGTTGTAGTTGCTATATGCATATCTATATGCATCATAGTAAGATGCATAATAAGGATCTCTTGCATCATACTCATAACCTGAAATTCATAAGAATACATATTTAAAAATATATATAACAAATGTTTAAAAAGCATTTTTTATTGTGCATTACAGTCAAAGCACTTTATAATGAAATCGAAAGTGCTCCAAAGATTTGCTTGCTATAATGTTTTATTGAAAGCACGTTATAATGAATTATTTTGTCATACAGTAAGAATTCCAATTATATGGACTAATGTGGTCTGAACGTAATCTTAGTACGCAGAAGTCCAGATAATGGAGACAATCATAAAAGAAAGAGAGTTTTATTTTATAAAGATTTCTCTTAAATATGAACAACAACTTTTATTTAATAAAAAAAGCTAGGCTTTATGTATTCATATTATATTTAAGCCTCACTTTTAGCACAAACAGTAAAAAGAAGAAAAGTGTTGATTTAAAAAGAAATTTCAAGGAAATTCAATTTTACAAATAAATATGTACAATCCACACAACAAAATGTATATTTTGTGATTATAGATCTGCATGACTGGATTTCAGATACTTAGAGTTTTATTGTATTATTTTAACAATATATATATATATATATCGCCACAACTCACTAGTGGGTTACAACCCACTGCTTGTGGGAACTGCTGTTTTCAATTAATTGAAGTATATAAACCTAAGATCATTGCTATATATAATTCATCGTAAAATCCATAATTGTAATTGCTATACATATATTACTATGCTACATATGAAAAAAAAATGGGTAATTTTAAATGTAAAAAAATTTTATTGGTGTAATTCTCTTGAAAGGGCAGTTTTATATACTATATATAGGTTTGAAGAAACTTAAATAATGTTTAATGACGTTTTGAATATTTTCAGATTTTTTTTTTCTCAATCTTTAAATATTGTGCTGAGAATGCTACTTGGAATCTCAAATTTTTTGGCTACATCGCTGTTTTTTAACATTATTCTCTATGCATTTCATAATTTTGACTTTTTCTTCTAAACTCAAAGTTTCTTTTGCCAGATATAGCCAGCATACAAAAAGATAAAAATATAGATAAAAATTAACACATGATAAATTTACAGAAAAAGAAAAGGTCAATGAAAGGAGTCATTGAATAAAAAATAAACATCAGTTCAGCTAAGCTGTCGGCCCCCTGTCTCTCTTAAAACACTGTCCCTCCCCGAATCTTTTTTGGAAGTATTGAAAATATGTGATTAGCACTAGAGAAAAAGATTAAAGACTACATCATGGAAAAAATAGCTGATATTTAAGAAATAAAATTTTATTTCCTGCACCATTTTTAAAGTGAAAAATTCGTTACATTTTTTTCTCACTTTTCATGCTTGAATTCTTTTTGTTATATCGTGCTTTTCGTTATAAATATTTTGTTATATCATTTCGAATTCAGTATTCTTTAACATACAGAGCGACTAAATGGTTATGAGCATTTTGTTATATCGTTCTTTTCGTTATATCATAATTTATTATAAAGTGCTTCAACTGTACTTAAAATATAGAAAAAAAATAATACAGAAAATTAATACATTTAAAAAAAAATAATTTTGAATATTTTATATCAAAATTCTAAATATATATATACAATGACCAGATTCAGAGAATATAGGCAAACATACAAACATTACTTGCAGAAAGTTTAAGAGAACTAAATAAAGCTATCTGCATAACTGGATTTCAGATACTTAGAGTTTTATTGTATTATTTTAACAATATATATATATATATCGCCACAACTCACTAGTGGGTTACAACCCACTGCTTGTGGGAACTGCTGTTTTCAATTAATTGAAGTATATAAACCTAAGATCATTGCTATATATAATTCATTATATATAGCAATGATCTTGTTTTGCTTTTATTTTTTTAATTAATGGTAAACTCTGAAAATACCACTAGTTAACTATAAAATCAATACATTTTAAAACTAACTGATAAACATTTTGCATGAAGAAGTCAGATTAAAAAATTTGTTAATTCTCTATCGATGATACGCTGATACATAAAAATTAATATACTACTAAAATAATGGCTCATATTTTCTCAGTGACTTTATAGACAGCATTAAAGCTATCTCTGGAGCTTTTTACATTTAAAAAAAATTATTCCATTGGAAACCTTTTATAGAGATTTTTAATGTTATTACCATGAAACTATACATAAGACATAATAAAATGCACAGAAAGATTTTAGTTGCATGTAATTTTTTTAACCAACCACTACATAATTATTGTATTACAATAATCAATAAAATAAAAAATTTACTACAATTAGTAATGTTAGTAATAATATAAATGCATATACAGCTCCAATAAAATATCTAAAACTAGAAAAAAGTGGCAGGGTGATTATAATTTGTGATTTGTAAAGTTAAGGATCATTAGTCCAAGCTTGAAGGGGACACTATTTTCTGGTATATATGAAAAACAAAATAAAAATCTTTTGAGCTATTTGCATTTAATATCCGGGTCATTCCACGTCAAATCCACCAAAAATTTTCAATATTCAACCTGACCATTTCAGATTTTAATGAAACCTCCAGGAATCATTCTCCCTGAAGATATAAACGAGATTATACTTTTATAATTTTTTTATCGCAGTAAATTTTCATACAATTAAATTTTTAAATTTCGAAAAATCATCATTTTTGGCTTGTATAAATGTTTTAAATTTTGAATTTCTCAAGTTCTATCAGGCGTAGAGAGTTGTTTGACCCCTCATTTTAAAGAGAATTTCATAAGGTTTAATTTGATATGCAAGTTGACCATGCTTGGTTAAAAAAAGTAAATTTAATTTAAAAATTTAAAATAGTGTTTTTTAAAAATTTTGAAAAAAATATGTTTTTGTAATATTATAATCTTTAAATTCTGAAAGTTTTATAAAGGGACCCCTTGACTGCCAAGCAAAAGGGCAAATTTGTAACGTTGTTTTCTCTTTCATTTTTTAAAAATGCTTAGAAAATCTGAATTTTCAAACTTGAGATAAAAAACTTAATTACGTATATAAGTATAATCCTTGAGAGTATCAATCATTACTTGATGTTTTAAAAATGCATTATATTTGTAGAATTATATTAATTTAAACAAACTTTGTATTGCTGTGAAACCTACAGCATAGTGAATGGATATACCCCCAGTGGCAGAAACACCGCGACATGGCGACGTAGTCGCGGACAAAGAAAACCTCTTGCGGACAATTTTTGTATGCACTAACGAAATTAATTTTAAAAACTGTCCGCAACTTGTGAATTTCGGCAAAAAATCGCGGTAAAAACACGGAATTTCGTCAAAAGATTGCGGTAAAAACACGCGATTTTAGTCAAAAGATCGCGGTAAAAACATGCGATTTTCTTCAAAGGATCGCGGTAAAACGCGTGGATTTCAGCAAAGGATCGCGATAAAAACACGCGGATTTCGGCAATGGATCGCGGTAAAAACACCCGAATTTCGTCAAAAGATCGCCGTAAAAACACGCGTATTTCGTCAAAAGATCGCAGTAAAAACACGCGAATTTCGTCAAAAGATCGGGGTAAAAACACGCGATTTTCGTCAAAAGATCGGGGTAAAAACAAGCAATTTTCGGCAAAGGATCGCGGTAAAAACACGCGATTTTCGTCAAAAGATCGCGATAAAAGCACGCGATTTTTGGCAATTGGATCGCGGTAAAAGCACGCGATTTTCGGCAAAGGATCGCGGTAAAAGCACGCGATTTTCGGCAAAGGATTGCGGTAAAAACACGCGATTTTCGTCAAAAGATCGCGATAAAAGCACGCGATTTTCGGCAATTGGATCGCGGTAAAAGCACGCGATTTTCGGCAAAGGATCGCGGTAAAAGCACACGATTTTCGGCAAAGGATCGCGATAAAACACGCGATTTTCGGCAAAGGATCGCGGTAAACAAACAAGCCAAAAAAAAAAGTGATTTTCATCAAACGATTTTGGAAAAAAATAATCGTGAGTATCGTCAAAATTTACTGCATAAAATATTAAAACCCAGCTCCTTTTACTAATGTCTAAAAATCGTCGCAAAACGAGAAAAAATGCTAAAAATTGCATAAAAAATTCAAAAGTAGATGGAGGAATTTCGGAATTTTTTTTTAAAGAAAACTAGTCCAAAAGTGAGCTTTGAGGTGCATAACTTCAGACAAAACAACACTTCAGACTCTTCCTGCCAAACCTTGCAGCTCTGCACTTAGTGGTCTCTTCAGAAAACATCACACAGACAAACATCTATGTTTAATACATAAATCTTTAAATCTGAAACAATATATAGAACCAACTTTTAAAAAATTGGGTTAACCCAAATCCAACCTGCAGGAATCTAAACTCAGCTCGAACTGAAAACAGTGTTTAAGACATTTTTCTCCAGAAGGAATTTCTGTAGCTGCATCAGGGGAGGGAAAAGTCTCCTCCCCCTAAGCTAATCCTTCCTATTTTAGAAATCCCACAAGAAGTGAGATGATGAAACAATATGTAGCATCAAAAGTTATAAGCAAAATTAATGAGAATGCATCAAGCTTACCCTTTTTTAAATAAAACGATGAAAAATTTCTATTTTAGTGTATTATTCATTCATTAAAATTACACGCAAAATTTGCAGACAGATTATGAAATTTTAAAAGCTTGTCGCAGACAGCTACAGAACTTTCTGCCACTGAGGATATACCAAGTCGCGGCGGTGAGGTTAATGGGATCAGCATAAAAAAATTAATGTTTAAAATGAATAAAACAATACTATCTTTAGCACAATCAAAGTTGGCGAGGTGCCAACTTTAAATGTTAGCCCCCCAACTGGTGTTTAACATTAGTTTTTTTAACATAACTGCTGATCCCATTGAGATCCCACTCTAAAACTTTCAGAATTTAAAGTTTATAATATTACAAAAAATATACTTTTTTCAAAAAATTTAAAAAACACTATTTTAAATTTTTTTTAATTTAAATTTTTAAAATTAAATTAACTTTTTTTTAACCAAGCATAATCAACTTGCATATCAAATTAAACCTTATGAAATTCTCTTTAAAATGAGGGGTCAAACAACTCTCTATGCCTGATAGAACTTGAGAAATTTAAAATTGAAAATATTTGTACAAGCCAAAAAATGATGTTTTTCGAAATTAAAAAAATTAATTATATGAAAATGTACTGAGATAAAAAAATAATAAAAGTATATTCTCATTTATATCATCAGGTAGAATGATTCCTGTAAGTTTCATCAAAATATAAAATGGTCAGGTAGAGTCACTGGTTGATTTGACATGGAATGACCCATCCCCATAAATATTGGATTTTTATATATAACAAAAAAAATAATAATGACATTGTGAACATTTTTTACAGAATATTAATTTAATTATCAAGCAACTACATACAAGATATTAGGTTGGTGCAAAAGTTTGTACCTTTTTAGGCTTTGAAAATTTTGATTTGAGATGAATAATTTACAGTAATTTGTGCACTCTCTCCTCTCTTCACCACCTATGATTATTTCCCAACTCTGAGGTAGTGTCTGAGAATGCACTGTAACATATCATTTACGGGGGAAAAAAAGATAATGAAGGGATGTAAAAAAAATTGTGGTAGGTCATTTAGAATTCCTAATTGCCTTCCTTAAAGGAATAAAATGTTTGATTATTAAACATAAGGATGCCATATTTTGCATTCATATGTTGAAATTGTCTTACTACTAGGGGGAGGACCTACTTCTGTAAAAAAAAAGATCCAGATTTTGAAAATATCTGGGTTGGGATCAAGGATTAGAAAAGTCTAGTGGCATCAGCGATTGATTACAAAATTTGGAAAGTCTTCATCAAAGCTCACATAGGTCTTTTTGAACATAGCAAAGAGCTTTTAGGAGATGTAATGAATGTTTGACCTATTCTAACCTCTATCTGAATTTTTGGTTGGCCGAATATGATTGGATATTTAGCCAGTTAAATTCAGGATAATATATTTTTTCTTTCTCTCTATTCAATGCTTTTTTTCAAATTCAAAATACCCATTGTCTGATGCATTCATAAAGCCATTTTCATTCTTAAATACAGAAGATTTACAGCTATTCTAATTCCAATACTAAGAAATCAAATAGAATTTTCTGTAAAGTTAAGGATCATTTAAAAAATGGTGTCAAAGTTAGAGATTTAAACCAATTTTATAGATACAACTGTTACAGAAAAATCTTCATTGAGGGATCAATCAATTAGAATTCATGTTATACATATGTATATATACACTATATGGCCATTAATGACCGGCAACTTTCAATTTTAGACATTTTGTTGAATATTTAAAAATATACTTGTCAGATTCTTCTGGAATTTTAGGATCCACAAGAACAGGTTTGACTTCATATTTATCATTGTTGATTTGATAAGGAGGACAAATAGGGGACCAAAAAAAATTAAAGAAAAAAAATACTTGGGATCACTCTGTAAAATAAAATGCACCAAATGATCTATTGCTACAGAATATATATAGGCAGACATTGTACAATATGTGTAATCATTTGTGTAAGAATAGCATGTATAGTAATAGAAATATAGCGATTTTTTAAAAAAATTAAAATAATTCTTGCATGTTTTTTGCTTATAACATACAGGGTTTTAAACCAAATTTAACGCCAGTTTTAGAAAAATTGACAAAATGTAGTAGACATAATATAGTGTAGTTGGAATATAAATATTAAATATTTAAGGAAATATGGGCAGTTGTATAAAATAATTTTTATCTGCGCATGCGCGAACGATAACAAGGAACTTTTTGCATAATTTAATAGTCAACTCTATGGAGCAACTTATTAAAAAAAATCCGTCAAATATCGTAAAAATTCAAAGAGATATTGGCGTTAGAGTGAGCTGTTTTTTAGTTTCGCACTAAAACTCACTGAATGATAAGGGAATTTCCACAAATTGTCATTTTTTATTTTATACTATTTTCCAATTTTTTATGATACTTTAGTTCGCTTTGAAAAACTACCCTAACGAGCTTATTCGAACAAAGAAAGAATTATCAAAATCAAAGGATCCATTCCAAAAGTATTATAACCTGGTGCAATAAAGTTTTCCAAGGCGAACTAAAGTATCAATAAAAAATGAAATATAGTATAAAAATTAAACATGACAATTTGTGGACAATCCCTTATCATTTAGCGAGTTTTATTGAGAAACTAAAAAACAGCTCACTTTAACGCCGATATCTCTCTGAATTTTTATGATATTTGACTGATTTTTTTTAATAAGTTGCTCCATAGAGTTGACTATTAAATTATGCAAAAAGTTCCTTTTTATCGTTCGCGCATGCGCAGATAAAAAATATTTTATACAACTGCCCATATTTCCTTAAATATTTAATATATTTACATTTCAATTGCACAATATTGTTTCTACTATATTTTGTCAATTTTTCTGAAACTGGCGTTAAATTTGGTTAAAAACCCTGTATGTTATAAGCAAAAAACATGCAAGAATTTTTTTTTAAAATCGCTATATCTCTATTAATATACGTGCTATTCTTACACAAATGAATACACATATTGTACAATGTCTGCCAATGTATATTCTGCAGCTGTCACGTTGCAAACGTGCCATTTATAACGATTTTACAGAGTTCTTGTAACCATGTGCACATTTCCCATTTTAGAACATTAATCCTAATAATTTCAATAGTTTCGCTTTAATATTCACTTAAATTATCAGTCCCCTTTTTCGGCATTTAAAATTCATTCCCTTTAAGTTGACATCTCATTTATCGCGCTACGATAATTACTTCGTATTTTGACACCCCCCCCCCCCCCACCGTAAGTTCTTAACCATTCTCTTTTGTAATTACGTTTCTCTGCTGCGCCGATACCGCGTCATTTTGGAGCGATCGTCGCTACGTTCGTGCCTCCTCTTTGCATCGCGCTTGCTGCGTTCCGTGGGTGCCAGCAGTGTTAGGTTATCGCCTTTTGGCACTGACACAGGCTCCCGCTTTGGCGTTCGCGCACCTGCCAGACAGGTTTTTCGGCGCCAATTTCCGACCAGCGCGCGCTCCTTGAATAGATTCGGCAGTTGCGTCTGGTCAGGTACTCGTGTAGGTGCCTTGTTGTTATTCATCTTCTTAGAGCTTTAGGCCGGGAGTCGTCACTAGAGTCCCACCTTTTACTTGAAGAAATGCATTAAAAGTTTTTGTCATATTAAATACGTGTGTTGATTTCTCTACTGGTATGATGTCTCATCATTTCCCTCACTTGTCTTTCTCACCGGGAGTGCTGAACTTCGTCGAAATAAATGGTAAGACTTTTCCATGCTTTTAACTTTTGCTTGTAAGCTTTTCAACCTGGAGAATCCTGACAGCGAATCGTTAACGATCCTGGGAGTTTGAGTGCCTATAAAATATCAACAACCTCTATATTTCTGATATCTTGCTATATGATCACGAGCTTCACATTAGGCCTCACCAAAACACGTGCAATCGCATCGCGATAGACATAATTACTACCACACACAGCGATAGATCATTTCGTGCATTTTTTTTACAGGGTGATCCCAAGTATTTTTTTCTTTAATATTTTTTGGCCCCCTAATTATACTCCTTATCAAATCGACGTTGATAAATATGAAGTCAAACCTGTTCTTTTTAATTCTAAAATTCCAGAAGAATCTGACAAGTACATTTTTAACTATTCCACAAAATGTCTAAAATTGAAAGTTGCCGGTCATTAATAGCCATATAGTGTATATATAAATTCTATTAAATTCTAAAACACTTGGATATTAATTAATATCTGTAAATTTCATACACATATAAAAATGTCCTTGTGATTTTGTCAGAAAAATTAGCATTCTTCAGTAGTATATATTTTTTTTAAATTTTATTAAAGAACAACTTTAAATATATTATTTAATACAAAATATTGCAGAAGTTTCAAGATTATTCATGGTCTCAGATTCTGTATATTTTAATACAGGTTAAGTAAGTTGTAAAACTTAAAGTATGCAAAATGCCAAGCATGTTTACAAGCAGAACCCTCCAAATAATAAATGACACAAGACAAACAGTAAACAATTTCCTAACATTACAGTGTTGCCACACCAAAGAAAACACTTTGAACTTATGCACCAACCCAATAAAATAAAAAAAGAGCAGAGATATTTTAGTAAAAAAAGTACCCATGGCAAGTCATAAAATGACAAAACAGAAAAAAAAATTCATGAATTCATAATTTTTTGCATAAACCTTTATTAGTTAAAATATGTCATAGAAATATGAGGTAAATAAAATACTATATATATATATATATAAAAGAATTTTTGCTCTAGATCAAACCTTACAAGAAGGCTATGAAATAAAATATTTAAAAAAAGTTCATATCTAAAAATTAATAACAAATTAATTTTATTATTTTAGTTTCTGACAATGCTCAATATTAGTTTCTAATATGTATCCAGTATACGTCTTTCATTACTAATAAGAGTGGATCCAAAGGGGTAATAAGAGTGGATCCACTGGTATCATGACATCATCCGGAGCAAAAATTTCTTTAAAACAAAACTTTTGTAAATGCAAATAAACAAAGCCTTTTCTCTTGTTGGAAATAGGGATATGTATACCCCTAAACATTTTGTAAATCTAATAAGAGTAAATAAGAATTTTGGAATTCTCAAAAACCAGCTTTAAAAGGTACTGGGGATATTTATACAATTTGATAAGTTTTATAGCAGTTTAATGACAAGAATTTACATTTAAACTCACTATAAATATTGCTTTTGCAGAATGGAACCATTTTTGAGCATTGGATATGCTACAAAGGTATATTGCACAATCTATGATCATTTGGATAGACATATAAATATGTCTACAGTTACAGGCCAGGCTGAAATCTCTCAAATATAGATTGCTCAAATGGAGAATTTCTTAAATCAAACAGCGAATGCTTAGGCATTTTTTTTTTTTTAAACACACTGCATGTTATATTAATACATAAAAATTTCGTCATAAAGAGATGTAACCAAGACAAGTATAACTCTTTCCAATATTGGATTCAGATCTATTACCACAAGGGTGATTTATATATTGCCAGGAGAGACATTGTAGAATTTTGGGAGGAATGGCTTTTCTATGATATTAACACAATATAAAATTGAAAATTTCGCAAGAGGGGGAAGTTTAGCCTTCCAAGAGACAGTCTTCTCTCCCCCCCTCCCCTTTTAAGTCAAAGACTGGATATTCAACCTTGATTATCAAAAAAGTTGACCCAGAATAATAGACAGGTTTTCGAAAAAATTAGTAAATCTAAGAAAGGAAAAAAAAATTCCATTTTAAATAGTTTTCTGTCTTAGCAGGTGTAATTGTTTGGTTTTCCTTCAGCCAGGACCATGAAACTTTTCCGTTTAAGACAAGTTCCATTTTCACAGAGTTTACTGTATACTAATGATGTAATACAATATACTTTCATAAATTTTCAAATTTAGGATAACTAGAACACTACTTACCTCTATAATTAGGTGGCTTTTGGTAATAATCATGATTTCTAGAATAAGGTGTGTTGTATGAATATTGTCCTTTATAATAATCACATTGGTTCTGTCTGTCTGTTCTATTCATGTCAGATTCACTAGATCTTGATGGTGGTCGAGCATAATCAGGATGTCCCCTTCTACGCTCATCATGAGGTCCATAGAAATCTCCTGGCCTTTGAGGATACCTATAATCTTCAGATCGGTCATCAATGGATGACCTACTAGAAGGTCTAGATCGTTCTCTGTCAGAAAAATATTGACGGTCATCAAAACCATGATACTTTCTATCTGTGTATTTTTGATGGCCATATTCTGGGGGATATCTAGAGTCCATTGATTTCATTTTCGACAATGAAATATCATTATGAGTTCCAGAATTATAATTCTGCCTACCACTGGGATTCTGTAAGTTTTCTATGTTTGGTGCAGGTTTTCTATAAAGATCAGAATTTCTAACATCTTCAATTTTTGAATCTTTTAAATAGAGATGGGATGGCTGCTGTTCACTTTGTCTAATGCTGAAATCTTGATTTGATAAAGAACTGTAGTTCCTATTATAATGTTTTTCATCCATATCTTTTAAAGAATTTGATTTATTCACATTTGAAGATTTTTCACTGAGGTCAGAATCTATGCCAACAGGGGAACTTTTGTTGGACTGTAAAAATAACATGTAATTAAAAAATGACAAAAATTAAATTGAAACAAATTTTTAATGACTTTTTTTAATCATTTAATGAAAATGCATAAAATATTTTTTGTAGCAAAATATACATACTGTTCTACCATGTTTCGCGTGGAATATTGGCAAATGGCCAGTAAAGCCGATTCCATATTAACTGATCCAGTAGGGAGAATGGAGAAAAAGCAGAGGAACTTTAATGCACATGTCTCATTCATTCCATGTTATTGTGCTTCGAATTAGTACTAAAAAATGTAGATAATTTGATTTGATAATATTGTTCAGAAATTTGCAGATTGTTTTTGTAAACATAGTATTTCTATAAAGGGTTGATTTATGAAGGCCAATCAGCAACACGAGGGATATAGGCCCTTCGGGGGGGGGGGGATGCCCTCTGTGGGGGTCTTTTTAAGGGACTCTAACCTGTATTTACGGCAAGGTTCGAAGAAAACCACCGAAAACTCCGAATGGTTAGGTCGACAAGCACGACGGGTTTGAACCCAGCACCTCCCGTCTACCAGCTTTGAGAGCAGAACCTCTCAGCCACTGGTGGGGTCGTATTTCTATAAAGAACAAAATGGCTGGAACTTCCAAGAATAAATTGTTTCGAAGCAAATCTAATCAATTAATTTATAATGTGCTTAAAACTTGTGAGGAAAAAGCATGTATTGGAAGATTAACTATTCCAGTTAATCAACTATCAAAACGAGTTAGAATGCTAACAGGAATTTCTCTATCAAGTGTGTACAATATTCAAAAACAAGCGAATGATGAAAACCCTGATTTTTGTTCACCGCAAAAAAAGCAAAAGCGAGAAACTATACAGTGTTAAAAAGTGGATTATTTCAATGTTGATGTATTACGTAGAACAGTGCGAGATTTTTATATACTATGCAAAAAAGCACCTGCAATTAATAAACTGCTGCCTGTATTGACAGAAAACTTTATTTTGCTTAGCAAAGAGAACTCTGAGAAAAATAAAAATACTCAGTGAAATCGGATTTACTTGGAAAAAAAAAACACAAAACAAAAGAAAAATTCTTATGGAAAAATCAAAAACTGAAAGTGATTCTGAATATTCTTCTGGTTAAATCATCTATTGATAAAATTTAAAAATTTTCTTTTATTTACTTAATTTCCAAATTATGCTAGCTAATGTTTCTGCTATTTTCTAATTCAAATTATGTCGAAGTAAGAAAACAATGCTTTTATTTCACTTTGATCAAAATGTTCCTTTGTATGTTTTGACTTTCTTTATTTTTCATATATATTAATTTTAGTTTTTTTTATTATTAATACTAGCTGATCTGCTTGCTGTTGCCCGAGCCCGTGATAATAACCTTAAACAGAACTCAAGTTTGTATGATTTTTTTTTTTTTTTTAAGAAGCTGCAACCAAGGATCCCAAGAAGAAAATAAATATTCAAAATTGGTGGTGGTTCAAAATTGTTTTTTGTCATTCATGTAGCAGTTAGAAGTCCTAAGAAGTTAGAAAAAAAAGCTAGTGAATCGGACGATTTTAAAGGGAGCTATAGTAGTAGGCCTCAAAAGGGACCAACTGATAGTTTTGAGCTGGGTCCTAAGATGAAAGCATGCTAAAAGGTCCTAGTACTTAGCACTTTAGATTTTTAATTAGTCGAAATCAAGCATGGGGTATAAATTAATCATCAGCATAAAATTTTAAAGAAATGCTTTAAAAAAAAGACCTAGGGCCCCAATAAAAATATGAGTGTGGTGGCCCAGAGAGAGGAGTCCAAGACTCAACTTTAAAGTTATGCATTGAGAGGGTGGCACAATTAGGTGGGTGAAAAATGCATGGCAAACTAATAGTTCAAGGGGCCCCATGAGCCAGGGTCCTAACTGGAACATAGAAATGAGGCAATAACTAAATGGATAAAAGCCCCCAAAAATGAAGGTTGGATAAAAACGGGGCAAGTTATTAACAATTTAGGGCAAAAAAATTAAATGGGCTCCAGGGTGCACGGGTCTGAAAAAAAATTAGAAATCTGACCCTCAGGTGCATCAGAACCTGCCTTGGACTATCCACACCTAGATTTTCAGACTTCATAAATAACGCATAACAATTCATTCACACAATAACATTTCATATATAAACACAAGACAATTTCATGATTACAAATCAGCAATTTGTTTTACGTTATTTTACATGTATAAACTGATTCATTTTAAGTCACATGCATTTTCAGGGACATAAAGATGAAATCATCTTAATGTCTGCCTATCTTCCTTATGAAGAAAAGGATCCTCTTTCAGGGAAAATGAAGGCTCTTATTGAGCACTGTATTGAGGATAAAAAGAAATTAATTATTGGTTGTGATGCTAATGCTCACCATGTTATATGGGGCAGTACTGACTGCAACAAGCGTGGTGAAGATCTTCTTGAAGACATATTAGGTTTTAACCTTTGTCTTATTAATAGGGGCAATGAACCTACCTTTGTAACAAAGAATAGAAGGGAGGTCATTGATCTTACTGTATGCAATAGCTCTTGCTATAATTACATTAAGGATTGGAAGGTGTCTGATGAGGTAACTATGTCTGATCACCGACTAATCATTTTTTCTGTTACAGGACCTACAAGAATTGTAACAGAAGGTAGGAACCCCAGAATGACTAACTGGGGTTCCTATTATGAAGATCTGGAGGGCTCCTTGAACAACCTAGTTGGTAAGTTGTCCTCGATAGCCGACTTGGAGCTGGCCGTTGACCAGTTGCAACATGCCATCCTCCAGTCGTATTATCAAAATTGTAATGCTACTGTTACTGACTCACCAAGGTTAGTTCCTTGGTGGTCTAAAGAGCTCAGTATTTTACGTAGCAAGTGCAGAAAGCTCTTTAATAGAGCTAAGAAGAGTGGTGATTGGGAAACCTATAAAGCTTCTCTCACCGCATATAATAAAGTCATTAGGGATGCCAAGAGAAATTCTTGGAGGAATTTTTGTAATGGCATTAATGATGTTTCTACAACGGCAAAAATTGTAAAGATTATGGCCAAGAACAGAAACTGTAGCTTAAATACTGTTAAGCTTTCAAATGGCAACTTTACTACTACTGGAAAGGAAACATTAGCTGAAATGCTGAGTGTTCATTTTCCAGGTTCTCATGTTGTCACTGCTGCTACTCCCCTCTCTCCCATCTCAACAAACAGTTGTGGGAAGAGAAAGTGGGATACTGCAAAGAAGGTTGTTACCTATGATAGGGTTGTTTGGGCTATTAAGTCCTTCAAGCCTTTCAAAACGCCTGGTATGGATGGCATTTTTCCTGCCCTTCTTCAGGAAGGTGTTCAGCTCCTTGCTCCGGTACTTTGTAGAATTTTCAAGGCATGTATTGCCTATGGACATATTCCAAGTGCCTGGAGGCATACTAAGGTTATCTTTATTCCAAAAGCAGGGAAAGATAATTACTATGAGGCTAAATCTTTTAGACCTATTAGTCTCACTTCTTTTCTGTTAAAAACAATGGAGAAGCTTATTGATAGGTTTATTAGAGAAACAGTGCTGAATGCTTTTCCGCTTTCAGACTCTCAGCATGCCTATCAGCCTGGCAGATCTACTGATACAGCTCTGTATAGTCTTTCATTTATTTTGGAAAAGACTTTGAAGTCCAAAGAAGTTGAGTTGGCAATCTTCTTA